>LR738710.1:408528877-408637199 GCA_902687465.1 Secale cereale
GGACCGGGGGGTGCTCGGCGGCGAGGGGGACCGGAATCTGGCGAGGTGGGATAGCGATCGAGATGGAGGGGGGGTCGAGATCGAGTGTCCATGAAATTTAAAAATATTCATGATAGTTCAAAAAGTGCCCATGAAGTACAATCGAGAAATGAAGGGTACGATTTAAATACAATCGATCTTAGCTAGCTATCTGTTCACAATCTTCTTGCCCTTCTTTTTCGCAAATGGAGTTCTTCTATGGAACAGACGTCCTTTAGGTAGGGTGGTCCTGCTTCTTCTTGTGGTGTAAGCTGCTACTTCATCATCGTCGTCATGTTCGATCCTCGGGTCGCCGTACTTGTCGAAGTCTTGCTCATTGGCTACTCCATCCATTTCGATGATCTTCCTTTTGCCTCTTCTCACGACAACACGACTGGGCTTTGACGGATCGGTAATGAAGAAGCATTGGTCAACTTGGGAAGCCAGTACCCATGGCTCATTTTTCGCGGTGACGTTTGCGCCCGCGGTCTTGGATTTGGCTTCGGGTATAATCATGGTGGTGAAATACCGGTCTTCTTTTAGGACGCTCTTGGCCCATCTGACATGGAACATCGGGACCTTCTCTCCAGCGTAGCTCAGCTCCCAGATCTCCTCGATCCTTCCGTAGTATCTGTCCTTGTCATTACCAGTGTAGGATTCCATCGTTACCCCGGAGTTCTGATAACCATCGCTCTTCATGTCCTTGGCCTCGGTGTAGAATATGTAGCCGTTGATATCGTACCCCTCATAGGTCATCAGGTTGTGCTCGGCGCCCTGTGACAAGGCGAATATGAGTTGTTCTTCCGCGGAAGAATCATCATGTAAAGGGTACGACAGAAGCTTCTGCTTGAACCAACGCGTGAAACATGAGTTGTGCTCTTTGATTATATCTCCGTCCGTCCTCTGTTGGCCTCGGTCATTGTATGTCTTCTCAATAAAGGTTTTGTGCTGAACCACCCAAGGATCGACCACGTCTATGTGTTGTAGCGCGACTAGGTTTGCTCTTTCAAAGTCGGCGAGTCGACCCTCGAAGTCGACATGCATTTCGCGGCGACCCTCACGGTGACCCCATCCAGCGAGCCTGCTGAGGTGCCTGTTGACGGGCAGACCAACGGGGTTCTCGATGCCTAGATAATTCGTGCAGTAGGAGATGCACTCTTCGGTTAGAAAGCCCCTGGCTATGCTTCCCTCTGGACGTGACATGTTGCGAACGTATCCTTTGATGACACCATTCATCCTTTCGAACGGCATCATGCTATGCAGGAACGTCGGCCCGAGTTGGATGATATCGTCCACGATATGGACCAGCAGATGCACCATAACGTCGAAGAATGCGGGCGGGAAGTACATCTCACGCTCGCATAGTATCACCACGATCTCTTCCTGTAGCCTTTTGAGTTGCCTCACGCCAACAGACTTCCGAGAGATGACGTCGAAAAAGTTGCATAGGCCAAATAGGGTTTCACGGACGTGCGCGTCCATGATACCACGGATTGCAACTGGAATTATCTGCGTCATCAGCACGTGACAGTCGTGAGACTTCATCCCGCTGAACTTCAGCTTTGCCCGGTCTAGGTATCAACTTATCTTCCCCGCGTAACCGTAAGGAAGTTGTACTCCTACGAGGCAGGTGAAAAACTGCTCGACCTCCTCCTGACTTAGAGTGAAGCACACGGGAGGGTAGTCATTTCCGGTCTTCTTGGCCTTTTTGCCTTTGCGACGACTTTCCGTGTCCTGCTTCGCCTCATCATCATCATCATCATCATCATGATCATCATATATAGCGTGAAGCTCCTGCCTGATGCCCATTGATTTCAAGTCTGCCCTTGCTTTCGGCCCATCTTTGGTCCTCTCTGGCATGTTGAGCAGGGTACCAAGCAGACTCTCGCACACGTTCTTCGTGATATGCATTACATCAAGGCTGTGAGGCACACGGTGGATCTTCCAGTACGGCAAGTCCCAGAAAACAGACCTCGTTTTCCATACCTTCAGCAGCGGCTCTGGCGCCTTTCGCTTCTTTCCCGGCTCTGGCGCCTTTTGCTTCTTTCCCGGCTCTGGCGCCTTTTGCTTCTTTCCCGGCAGTGGGCAATCTTTCCAATTTTTCAACAGCTCGTCTATTTCCTCGCCGCTCCTCGTACGCGGGCGTCCTCGGGGTTCGGTTTCACCATCGAACAGATCCTTGCGTTTTCTCCACAGGTCATCGTCGCGAAGCCACCTTCGATGTCCCATGAACACGGTTTTCGAAGACCCGGGATCTCTATCTAGCTGGCGATACGTTGTGTCATCCATGCACCTGACGCATCCAGAAAATCCGTGGACCACCTGCCCCGCGACATATCCGTAACCGAGATAGTCGTGCACCGTCGTGAGCAGCGCGACTCTCATAGGGAAATATTCTTTCTTTGCGGTGTCCCACGTATTGGCTGGCGTTTTCCACAACGTGTCTAGCTCCTCTTTCAGCAGCCCCAGATACAGATTGATGTCGTTCCCTGGTTGTTTCGGTCCTTCAATTAGCATACTCATGTGAATGTACTTCCTCTTCATGCACAACCAGGGGGAAGGTTGTACATCCACACAAACATAGGCCAGGTGCTATGTGTGCTTCTCTGGCTGCCAAACGGATTGACTCCATCGGTGCTCGCGCCCAGCACGATGTTCCTTGGATCGTTCCCAAATTCTAGGTCTTCGAAGTTCAACGCTTGCCACTGGCTCGCATCCTTAGGGTGACTCAGCATCTTGTCTTTTTTATCTATCTCTGGATCATTTGCGTCATCTTCTCGCTTCTTCTCCTCCCTATCCGCGTGCCAACGCAGGAGCTTTGCTACCTTAGGGTCCGCGAAATACCGCTGCAGACGAGGAGTGATCGGAAAGTACCACACCACTTTTCGAGGAGCTTTCTTCCTCTTCTTGTATCGAGTGACGCCGCACACCGGACATATGGTAGACTCCGCGTGCTCGTCCCGATAAATGATGCAATTGTTCATGCACACATGGTATTTCACGTGCGGTAAATCCAGAGGACACACGATTTTCTTCGCCTCCTCCAAACTGGTGGGGCACTTGTTCCCCTTGGGAAGACGTTCGTGCCAGAATGACATGTTCTCGTCGAAGCATGCGTCGGTCATTTTGTGTTTTACCTTCATCTCCAGAGCCATGAGCGTTACTTTCAGGCGGGTATCCTCGGGCCTGCATCCTTCATACAATGGAGTAACCGCGTCTAACTCAAGTTGATCCATCTTGGCTTTCTCTCGGGCGGCAGCTCTTGCGTTATCGGTCTGCTTGAGAAGCAGCTCTTGAATATGAGGGTCCTGCACCCAACCCATCGATGATTCAGCGTCGTCTGCTCCGCCGACATCATCATCTTCATGATCATGCCCGTCGTCTGCTCCGGCATCTTCCTCATCATCATGTCCTGCATCTTCTACATGATGACTGTGTACAGCATCACTGTCGTGATCATCTCCTGGGGATTCTTCGTCTTCTCGCCCGCCCGAGCCGCGGTGGTTGTCTTGCCGCCCTTCCTCATTTCTTGCCCGGCCCCCATGGACGACTTCGTAGTCATCTTCATCACCTTGCCACCGATAGCCATCCATGAAACCACGCAAGAGCAGGTGGTCCCGCACCTGCCCGGAATCCGGGTCCGCAATAAGGCTCTTCAGCTTGCATCTTCGACATGGACATCTTATCTCCGTCTCGTTCTTTTGAAGCATCTCGGCCTTCGCGGACCTCAAAAACCTATTCACGATGCCTTCGGTCATCGTGCGCACCATGGTCGCCTGCGGGGTAGAGCAAAACGATATTTTAGAACCAAGAAAAAATTTGCCATGACTTTCCCTAAAAATAGGACAAAAATGAATGCTTAATGCCAAAATTCTCACCGAAACGGAAATGAATCAACATTCCGGGAAAATATTGGCAACTATCGCATTTCAAATACCGGTACACCTCCAAACACAAACACATATGCAACACAACAAACATATGCAACACCACAAACATACATAGATCTAGCTAGGCCATAAAAAGTGCATGTGCACATTCTTGTATGGAGAACAACATAAATATAGCTTCCCCCCTTACTTACCTATCAAAACAAGGTAATTTAACCACTTAATTTGAATGAATATATGGTGGAAATGAGGTGAAAAAGAGGAGGGACCCGGGAGGAGAGGAGGTGGAGAGAATGAAGAAGTGGGGGGGGAAAGTGAGTGTGGTAGGAGAGGCTGTCCAAAATATCTTGTTGCTGCCCGCTTACTAATGGCGCACCAACTATAAATGCGCCATTAGTAATCAAGGTTACTAATGGCGCATTTATAGTAGGTGCGCCATTACTAGTTTTGCAAAAAAAATAACATACTAATGGCGCACTGTCGCACAGTGCGCCATTACTAGTTTAAACTAGTAATGGCGCACTCTGAGACAGTGCGCCATTAGTAGTTTTGTAGAAAAAAGAATAAAAAATATCATAAAAAAGAGCATTAATGGCGCACTTTACTGCTGGTGCGCCATTACTAGTTGCAACTAGTAATGGCGCACTTTGTCTGGATGCGCCATTAGTATGTTTGGACAGGCGCGCTAGTTCAAAAAAAAAAAACTTCTTCATACTAATGGCGCACTCTGGGCCTGGTGCGCCATTAGTAGTTCAAACTCTAATGGCGTATCTGTTGCTGGTGCGCCATTACTATATACTAATGGCGCACTGCTTGTCTGGTACGCCATTAGTATCAATTCCATCTATAGCCCTTTTCCTAGTAGTGGAGAGGCAAGCCAGAGGAAGATTTTTCGCGTTGGAGGGAGCCCAAGTCTTCTAGATGGGTCGCCAGAATGGTGGCGCGTGGTAGGCTGACCATGCGGAGTAGTTGCCGTCGGCGATCCACTTCAGAGAGAGCTTGTCTGGCTCATCAGATAGTTCAACGTTTTAGAGCAACCTCCATAGCTTGACATACTCGATGACCGCGTGGGGGTGTAGGTTGTCGTAGATGTTAGCGATCCAACCTCTGTTGCTGAGAGCCTCACTGACAAGGCGTTGGCTTCTTCGTCGCCTCGGGATGAGGGCAGATAGGGTAGGCGCGATCTCGAAGATGGATCGGCCATGGAGCCAATGATCCTGCCAGAACTTGTAGGTGTTGTCGTTGCCAACGGTCTCGCTGAAGTCGGATCATTCGGCCCGGACGCGCCCGGACATCCGGACCAAAACCCGGACATCCGGACAGTGCCTGTGTGCATGACTTTTGGGCCGAGGCCCATGTACCCCTTCGTCCCCTTAGCCTATATATATGACGCCGCCCCGGATCATCCGGACCACCGAAGCCCGGATCCTCCGGACCAACATCCGGATCATCCGGACAGTGCCTGTGTGCATGACTTTTGGGCCGAGGCCCATGTACCCCTTCGTCCCCTTAGCCTATATATATGACTCATCCACAACTTTTCTAGGGTTAGCACTAGTTTAACTCATTTGTGAGATAGAGCTTTGCTCATCCTCTTGGTTCTTCTCGTTCGAGAGACCGCGACCTCTACGGAGAAGATCCCCCAAGTGGATTCAAGACCTCCTCACGGATAAGACCCCTCAAGACCTCCTCACAGAGAAGAACTCGTTACCTTGTATCGTCCTTAGTTGGATTTGGATCTTGTATCACTCTTTGTGTTCCCGGATCTAGCATATGTGTGACCTAATCTTGTTGATTTGAGTGTTTTCCTCTCACTTCCCTTGTGTTTTCCCTTGTGTTCTTCGTGTTCATCATGGGAATCACCTCCAATCGTGAAAGATCTGCCTAGAACCGAGTTAGCCCCGCATCACATTGCTACCTCCCTGGGAACCCATGTAGACGTATCAGGAATAACAACCTTCATAAAAAGAATCAGGTAAAACACCTGCAGAGCCAAATCATCTTTCTTGTCATCCTTCACAAGATCCTCGAGCAACTTCCACATATCCTTTGTCTTGATATCTTCACTCCTCTTATAGCCAAGTTTGGCCTTCAGCCTTATGACAGCGTCATCGAATCCATAATTTGAGGGCCTAGGAGGGGTACGATCACCTTGAGAGAAACCGAAATGATGGTGAACAACATCACTTGTAATGCGCAGTTTCTTATTTGGCTCGCCCATGTCTAGAATCATAGTTGAAGGGTCAATCTTGGTGTAAATGTGGCCCATCAAAGGACGTGAAATGTTCGAATCAATCTTCAAATAAAAAACAAAACCAAAACCAGAATTGATAACCCTCTCCTTGTGCCTAGGCTTTAGCAATTTTGCACACACCTAGTGAGCATCGAATCGTCTTGTTAAAACGTTTTGCATCGTCTTCTCCTTCGACAGCTCCTACCACTGTTTTGCCTCCCCTTTCCATCCTCAGAGGTCTCTTCATAAACTCATACTGCAAAAAAGCAATAGAAGAAACCATGGTAGAACAATGTGTTAATTAAAAAAAACCAAAAGTTCAACAATGTTGAACAAGGAAGAACCACATAAATAAAATAGAGCACAACTTAAAAAAGAAATGTATATATAGGAGTTTATATGACAGTACTTCAACAAATAAAAAACAAGGCAGTACAACCATGAAAACAAGAAGTTCAACTAGTGCTTTGCCATGTGAACAATAACATACAAGAAGTTCAACAATAAGTATCAAGGAAGTACAACCATATGTAACCAGAAGTTCAACTAGTGCTTTGTCGTTTTAACAATAACATACCAGAAGTTCAACATTAAAGAACAAGGCAGTACAACCATGTATAACCAGGCAGACTAAGGCATAGCCAAGTGGTGGGAAGGGGTTGATGCCTTCACCCCCACCCAGGTTCAAGGCATTGTACTTGCAATTTGGGTTTGTTGCAGCAATTATACTGTAGGGGGTTCCCTTATATTCTTTCTGTAAAAAAAACCATGTATAACCAGAAGTTCAACTAAGTATCTCAATGTTAACAAAAATATACCAGAAGTTCAATAATAAATAACAAGGCAGTACTACATACACAAAAATACAGAGCACCCAGACAAAACAACAAAAAAAGAAAATTACTAACATAAGAAACAAAAAACAACAACAACAAATATACTAGATTTATACCTGATCAGCAACATCATTATCACCATCCTCGTCATAAGCGACAAAATCCTCATCACCCTATTCATCCCCATCAACACAAGCACGCTTCTTAAGACCTTTATTAACTATTGTAGCCCCACCCTTGCGCTTATTGCCACACTTCTTTCCCTTCCCAGAATCAGCATGGCCAAGAGCACATGATGTGCACTTCGTATAGGCAACAACACGTGGACTACGGCGTGGTGTACCACTGGGAGCTTCGCCATCAACTTTAGGAAGTTCGCCTACAGTTGGACTTGCAACATTAGAAACACGTGGGCTCCTACGAGGAGTAACTTCACCAACGAGATGCTTTTTTGTACGATCCGCTTGAAGTTCTTCGTCATAGGTGCAACCATGGTATTACCAGCAAGCGCAACGTCGTACTCAGCACCGGGCATGTGCCCAACTATGGGCTTAGCAAAATCAACAATTATCTATAGACGGGCTGGTGCAGAGCATCCTACGGCTATCCCCATGTACACCGTCATAGCACCTCAAGCCCCAAGTGAACCTACCGAACTTAAGGTGAACCCGCTCCTCTTTGAGATTTACATGAATATCATTTGGACTTGGTCACTACCTCACCACGGAACATCATGCATCTTTAGGTACAAGGACGACCACCTCCATGAAGCCGGGGAGCATCACCAAGTCCACACGGAGACCTACGAAGAAGGAGGAGGAAGGAGAACGCCAAGATGCGGAGGACCGAAGACCTCCTGGACACCTCGGGTGCCCGGACAAGAGGATCCCCGGGTGCCCGGTCTTGCGGCCGCGGGGTGGGCAAAGCCCCTGGACACCCCGGGTGCCCGGCCCCTAGAGCCCCGGGTGCCCGACCACTTGGCCCCGGGTGCCCGGCCCCTCCTGCCGCGACCTCCCTGGGTGACCCGGGTGCCCGGCCTCCTCACCACTGGGTGCCCGGCCCCTCCCTGGACCACGCCCAGCTCGCCCCGGGTGCCCGGCCCTTCAACCCCGGGTGCCCGGCCTACCTCACGCCAGCCACCAGCCCCGCCCCGGGTGCCCGGCCGGTTTGACCCCGGGTGCCCGCACCACTCCGAGGGCCTGCGTGCCTCTTTGGGTTTTTACCCTTGTATCCCCCCTCCTCTTATTTGGTCCCTAGACTATATATACCCCTTCCCTAGCTCATTTAGAGGATAGCAAATATGATAGCTCATTTGTATGTGAGCTTTGCTCCTACCTTCTCCTCTTGAGAGAGAGAAAGAGACTACTCCATTGGAGGCCAAAACCTCCATTTTGGAGAAGATCCCTAGTGGATTCAAGACCCCATCTAGGGAAGGATTCCCATCATAGGATCATCAAGACCTCTCTCCTCATAGGACCGGGATGAACTTTACCATGTATCTTGTTTCCCTTTGATTGTTCTTGTACCTTGTGGATCTTGTGTGTTTGTGAGTCTAGTGGATGTGTGATTGGACTTCTTCTTGAAAGTTTCTCCCTTGTGTTCTTCTTGTTCTTGAGGGATTCCCCTCCAATTCATGAAAGATCTCCACCTAGGGTTCCACCCTACAACATCATGGTATCAGAGCTATGGTTTCGCACGAAATTGGAGCCCCCTTCTTGATTTCTAGCCTAATTTTGTTGTGTTCTTGCCCAATTTTGAAAATCCCCCCAAAAATGGCCCCATTTTTTTTTGTGATTTGTTGGTTTGATGAGGTTTTGTTGTATTTGATCCATGGATTTGCTTGATTTCAAGTGGATCTAGCCTTCCCCCCATCCATCTTCACCATTCCCTCCACGAAATCCACCAATTTCTACCATTTTTCCACGATTTTCCGTCCAAATCCGCGACCCCTGGGCACCCGGACCTCAAACCCCGGGCACCCGGACCCCCCTGCAACCCCGCTGACCACCCCGGGTGCCCGCACCCCTTACCCCCGGGCACCCGGACCCCCGGGCCATCTCCCCCGCCCATTTCCCCTGACCACCCCGGGTGCCCGCACCTCTCACCCCCGGGCACCCGCACCCCCCAGAATCAGCCGCGTGCACTTTACGTTTTCACTCATAACTTTCACTCTCGAACTCCGATTTGGGTGTTCTTTGGCTCGTTGAAAAGCTAGCGACGTGCCCGAGCTGCTCATCTTGGTTTTACCACCATTGTACTCCATATTTTTTTGGCATTTTGGCAAGTTTGCCTAGGCCATCCACCATACACCATAGCTTTCCGCAACGTAACCCCATTTCGACCCATATAGCATTTACAGTTGTTTGAGTGGTGACTTGAGTCTCCTAAGGTGTTTCGGCTACTTAGGGACGAGTGCTTCTTCATCAAACACCACCACCACTTCCGCATTGCCATCTTCGACACCACCACCACCACCGCTTTCCGCTACCACCATTTGTCTTTGGCCTTTGAGATTTTGAGTTGTGGTTTTTCCGTTTCCTAAGGTGTTTCGGCTAATTAGGAACGGGTCGCCATCGACAACACCGCCTCTCATCATCATCATCGAAAGGTAACCTCGACGACACCGTTGTATATTCCCCTTGCAATTGCATTGTTAACCCCTAGCCCATTTTGCTTCACTTGCCCATCGAGACTAGCCATTTGAGTATTGCCGGCAACGTTACTTGTGCACATTAGTCATCGATATACACCATCCATTGCATATATACCATATCATATTGGTATCATCTTGCTATCATAGTACCATTCCTCGTGTGCCACAAGATTGTTCCCGCATATACACAATTGCTATCTTGGTTTGTGCATTTCGCATAATGGCCATTTAAAAAAAAGCTTTTAAGCAAAAATAGAGCAAAGAGCTTGTAAGCAATAGCCATATCATCATACCACTTTGCACTTAAGATTGTCATATCCGATCATCTTGGATCATCTTGAGAAGAACATCGGGAACATCATACACATAGCATACTTGGGATAGAAGGCTCATACATTTTGCATCTTATAGGTTGTGCACAAGTGTCGTATCCGCCTATTGAGCAATCGTGCTAGCGTCTCTCTTGAGTTGTGCAACACGAGCGTTTTCTGTGGATTACACATTTTGTGCTCATTCCTTGGTTGCATGACCCCATTTATCTATCCGTGTGTGTGTTTCCGTGTGCCACATTTTGCTATTGGTCTACTTGTTTCACTTGCGAATTTGTGAATCTTTACCAACATTATTGACTCTTGCTAACATTTTGCATCATTTTTTTGTGCCACTATCCTCACCGAGCTCCACCATAAGCTTTAATTTGTAGGTGTGAGTGAACAAGTCCGGTACCAATTCCACTATTCTTTCATTTCACTTTGAGTGAAACGGGATACATCCTCAACTTTGGGAAACAGTATCTTGGTATTGTTTATCTCATTTCCTACTCACCCTCTACTCGAGTCTTGTGATGGATAGGCAAAGCACATCATCTCCGGTCTTCGACATTGACGGTGCGAACAACTACATCCACGCCGAAACCATCGGACTACAACGAGCAATGCAAGAGCGCATCGACAACATTGCCATCGACTTCCGACACATGGTGGCCGACATCAAGTCTTCTTCCGCTTCGTCATCTTCTCGACGGCGTTGTTCAAGTCACAAACATCATGTGCACGACGCCGACGAACGACATCTTCTACGAACTCAAGCACGGCAACGACACCATCATCATGAAGATGCTCGGCACGCGCAAAACTATAAGTTCGATCAAGCTCTACTTCACTCCAAGGCCAAACTTCAAGAGCACATAAGAAGACCACGAGACAAGAACCACCAAGACGGCGCTACGGCTACAACAACCACTTCGGCATCTTCGCCAAGTGCTATCAAGGCATCTTCGCCTACTTCCCACGAGTACGCCTACAACGACTTCCTCAAGTCCAAGGCGACCACCTACGAGCGAGGGCGACATTTCCATCTTCGGAAGCCACCCACATCATATGAGCCTTCTACAACAAGACGGCGACAAGATGATCGAGCATGGGATTTTCCCTTCGGTCATGGACGAGAGTGATGTTGTGCCATCTTCGGCCTTCATCCACGACGACAACTACGAGATGGTTGAGCATGGAATTTTTCCTTCGACCACGGTGGCGTATGGTGATGAGTTGAGAGACTTGTGCCACCATACTGAGAGTGAGAGTGACTTCACTACTAGCCCCGTATATGATGAGATGCCCCATTTTACATGTGAGGAGAGCCACCACCACCACCACTTGAGTGAGATGAGTGACTCCACCATATGTGACTATGAGTGCACCTACCTTGAGGGAGTGAGTGAGCCACCAACACATAGAGAGAGTGAGATAGTTGATAGGTCATGTGAGGCCACTTTCAACACTAACGACTTGACCTCTACCTCTATTGTGTCAGGACCCCGATCCTAAGTCACACCGATGATGAGGACATCACTAACAAGGTTACACCCACAACTCCAACTGACACATATACATGACCAATTACTAGAGCTCGCGCGCGCCAATTAAATTACCAGGTACTTTTGTTTCTTGGTAATGAATCTAATGTTCATGAGAATATGATGCTGCCTAAATTGGATACATTTGTCTTGCTTACAAATGAAGGGCCTAGCTTGGACAAGAAGGATGAACATTGGAGCAAGATCAAGCGTGGAGATGATGGCATGCGCAAGGGGAACAAGAATGGAGTTTCAATTGATGATTTCAGGACTTTGAAGCCACCATAATGAGTGCGAGAAGCCTTGGACGAAATATACAAGATGCCACTTCATAAATTTCGTCCAGAGGCTATTATAGGTGCTGCGTCACCTGATTATTGGGCCAGGCCCATGTAATTTCGAAATACTTGAGTATAGGCTGTTTTTAGAGTCCGTATGTGTGGGGAAACAAGAGTTAGGGTTGGTTTCGGACCCCTCCACCAAGGGCCACGAAATTCCCCCCTCTTTCCCTCATATATACAGCCCTTAGGGCGTCGTTTAGACTTTGGGTTTTGTTTAGATTAAAAGTTCGCCATAGCTGCAACTTCGCGTACTTCGTTTGTGTTCAACGACCAGACCAAGGCGTCACAGAACCCCACCTTGATCAATAAAGCTTTCCTCTTATATTCGCAATATCCAGATTGCAATCTTAGTTTCTTGCTTGTTCTTCGTTTGCCTGCAGGAAACAGACCTTCGTGGTCAGGTTGATCGTGCTCCGGCGTGGTCAACAACCTCTCGGAGTTGGTTTAGCGATTGCTAAGGCGCGACGTCCTCGCACGTTCGTAGTCGGATCGTCAAAGTCGACTTCCTCCAAAACGATAGCCACCATCTCATCGAAAGACGGGACACCTTTGCCTCTATCAAGTGGTATCAGATTTCCAGGTTGCTCGGTGAGATTTTACAGTTTTCCGTAGATTAGATCGAGTCTGTTCTTCATACCTACAGTCCACGAAAAAGCCAAAAAAAATTAGGGTTAGTTCATCCCATCCGAACCAATCTGAGCCTTTGCATAATCTTTTCTGTATTTGCTTTGTTGAATTTGCGGTTGCATCGTCGTGTCAAGTTGCTGGTCTTAGCGTCTAGTTCTGTTGAGTTTCGAGTTCTGTTCACAGTTTGTCACGTCGCCGCCGCACCATATTCATCGCCGCTGCCATACCACCGCTGCTGCCATATCCCACCACCGCCACCACATACCACCACCGCTGCCATAACCTACCACCGCTGCCATATCCTACCACCATATATCCACCGCCAATCCGAGTTCTTTTCATATTAGGTTTGTTCTCGAGATCCATCTAGGTTTCGGATTTGTGTTTCCTTGCCTGCGTAGGTCTCGAAAAAAAAAAGTCGGGAGACCCCCGGGCAGTTTTTAGGCCAAAATTTCGACAGGTGAATTTTTTTCCCTATCCTATTTTTGGGCTTTTCTGAGTCTTTTGAGACACGTGCCATCATACTATTTTTTTACCGCACTTTTTCGTCGTCGTTGCCCTGATTCCGAAAAAAAAAAATTCGTCAAAATTTTTTCGTGCCTATCATCTTAGTTTGACTTGGGAAGTATTTTGAGACACTCGCCATTATAGTGATTTTCGGCCAAAAAAAAGCAGCGCAAAAAAAAGAGGCGAAAAAAAAACAGAGTGTGCTTTCCCCTTTATTACGTGCAGCGCCGTGATTTTGTTAGTGTTCTAGGCTCGCGTCTCTAGTACGGTCTAGCCTAGGACCAGCACAGTACCGTCGTTGAGCGTTTATTCAACTTTGCATCTCTGAATTGATTATTGCTGACCACTTTTGCTACCATCTTATAAGCCTTCCCAACTCCTCATACATCTAGGTCGTGCGTTTGACTCTCCCTGGTAATCGCTTTATCCAAGCTTTGAGAGTTTTGACTACCACGGTTGCCGATCACCACCTGCTGCTGGGTAAGAACTGGTAAGAATTTGAGATTTGCTTGTCGGATTTGTGACACCCGCCACCACCACCACTTATTATTAGTCTGTAGGATCATATTCTTGTGTGTTTCTATTGCTGCTAACCATGCCAGGCTCACAAGTCGACGAGACTGACTGGGAGAACTTGACGAACAAGGAGCTTCATGATAAGTTTCAGCAAATGATGAGTGTACAGGTGCAAGATGTGCTAAACACATTGGACGAGGCCATGGAGAAGATATAGTTGGCATGGAGAAGACGTTTGACACAAAGCTCGATAACAAGTTTGCTGAATTGATTTCGCGTTTTCCACCACCACCGGCTGCTGCAGCTGTCCCACCTCTTCAACAACAACAACAACAACAACAACAACGTCGCCTTCCGAATCAAGTGGGACGAGCACATCGCGTTCCCCTTGAGACTGGTCAAGCTTCTGGTGCTGCTGTTGATGTTTCTGTAGCTCTTGCTGCTACTGCAGAGGTGGAGGACCATTACGAGGATGAGGTTGACCAAAATCAGAACCACGTGCAACAACCAGCACCACCACCACCAGGTCGTCCTCATGCATATCATCGCAACGGTAGGGCTGCACCACCACCTGAGGTACATGACCATCTTCCTAAACTGAAATTGAATATTCCACCATTTGAGGGAAGATATGTTCCTGATATATATCTTACTTGGGAGTTACAAACTGAACAACTTTTTACATGTTTAAACTATCCCGAGGAGAGACGTGTTCCTGGTGCTGTTTGTGCTTTCACTAGTTTTGCATGTGTTTGGTGGTCTGAACATTGTAGATTATATCCTACTCCAGCTACTTGGACTGCTTTGAAAACTGCTATGCGTACTCGTTGGGTTCCACCATATTATCAACGTGAATTACTTCAAAAACTGCAGCGCTTAAGACAAGGAAAAAATTCTGTAGAAGAATATTATCAGCAATTACAAACTGGCCTGATTAGATGTGGTATTGTTGAGGAGAATGAAGCTATGCTTGCACGTTTTATGGGTGGATTAAATAGAGAGATTCAGACCATTCTAGAGTATAAGGATTATACTAATATCACTCGTTTATTCCATCTTGCTTGTAAAGCTGAACGTGAAGTGCAGGATCGACAGGCATTGGCGCGGACTAACTTTTCTGTAGGTCGACCTTCATCATGGACACCGCGTGCATCCTCTACTTCCACACATTCTACTGCACCGACACCTCCATCAGCTGTTACCTCCAGCCGTGATACAAGGAAGCAGGCACAACCACCATTATCTGCCAAGAGCACACCTATTGGGCATGCACAGAGTTCTTCTTCTTCCATGGCATCAACAGGGCACACCAGTGATTTTATTTGTCCTCGTTGTAAGGGAAGAGGACATTTTGCGAGAGATTGCAAATCTCAGCGTGTGATGATTGCTACTGAGGATGGTGGATATGAATCCGCTAGTGACTATGATGAGGAGACTTTGGCTCTTATTACACGTGAAGAACACGGTGGAGACGATTCTGATCATGAGACGCAATACATGGCTCCTGAAGATGCTGACAGGTATGAATGTTTAGTTGCTCAACGTGTTTTGAGTGTGCAGGTTACACAAGCTGAGCAAAATCAGAGGCATAATTTGTTCCATACAAAGGGAGTTGTGAAGGAACGTTCTGTTCCCGTAATCATAGATGGAGGGAGTTGCAACAACTTGGCTAGCATGGAGATGGTGGAGAAGCTATCTCTCACCACAAGACCACATCCACATCCTTACTACATCCAATGGTTCAACAACAACGGCAAGGTTAAGGTAACACGTACTGTTCGTGTGCATTTTAGTATCTCTACATATGTTGATTATGTTGATTGTGATGTGGTACCTATGCAAGCATGTTCCTTATTACTTGGTAGACCATGGCAATTTGATAAAAATTCTGTACACCATGGTAGAAACAATCAGTATACTCTTGTTCATAAGGATAAAAATATTACTTTACTTCCTATGACTCCTGATTCCATTTTGAAAGATGATATTAATAGAGCTAATAAAGCAAAACAGGAGAAAAATAAGAGTGAAAATCAGATTGTGGCAAAAGAATTTGAGCAACAAATGAAGCCTAATAATAAACCATCTACTGTTGCTTCTGAAATTAAATTGAAAAGTGCATGTTTATTTGCCACCAAATCTGATATTGATGAGCTAGATTTTAGCAAATCTGTTTGCTATGCTGTTGTATGCAAAGAGGCATTATTTTCATTCGAGGACGTGCCTTCCTCTTTGCCTCCTGTTGTCACTAACATTTTGCAGGAGTTCGCCGACGTCTTTCCACAAGACGTGCCACCGGGATTACCACCTATTCGAGGGATTGAGCATCAGATTGACTTAATTCCCGGTGCATCGCTACCCAACCGCGCACCATACCGTACCAATCCAGAAGAGACGAAGGAGATTATGCGTCAAGTACAGGAGCTACTCTACAAAGGTTATATACGCGAATCCCTTAGTCCTTGTGCTGTTCCTATTATTCTAGTGCCGAAAAAGGATGGTACATCACGTATGTGTGTTGATTGTAGAGCCATTAATAATATTACTATTTGTTATCGTCATCCTATTCCTAGGCTAGATGATATGCTTGATGAATTGAGTGGCTCTACAATATTCTCCAAAGTTGATTTGCGTAGTGGATACCATCAAATTCGTATGAAATTGGGAGATGAATGGAAAACAACATTTAAAACTAAGTTTGGATTATATGAGTGGTTAGTCATGCCTTTTGGGTTAACTAATGCACCTAGTACTTTCATGAGATTAATGAATGAAGTTTTACGTGCTTTCATTGGACGATTTGTGGTAGTATACTTTGATGATATATTGATTTTTAGCAGATCTTTGGAGGAACATTTGGAACATTAACGTGCTGTTTTTATTGCTCTACGTGATGCACGTTTATTTGGTAACCTTGGAAAGTGCACCTTTTGCATCGACCGAGTCTCTTTTCTTGGCTATGTTGTTACTCCACAGGGAATTGAGGTTGATAAAGCCAAGATTGAAGCTATTGAGAGTTGGCCGCAACCCAAAACGGTCACACACGTGAGGAGTTTCCTTGGCCTCGCTGGATTCTATCAGCGTTTTGTGAGAGATTTCAGCACCATTGCTGCACCTCTCAATGAGCTTACAAAGAAGGATGTGCCTTTTGTTTGGGGTACTGCACAGGAAGAAGCATTCACGGTATTGAAAGATAAGTTGACACATGCTCCTTTACTCCAACTTCCTGATTTTAATAAGACTTTTGAGCTTGAATGTGATGCTAGTGGAATTGGGTTAGGAGGTGTGTTATTACAAGATGGTAAACCTGTTGCATATTTTTTTGAAAAATTGAGTGGGCCTAGTCTGAATTATTCTACTTATGATAAGGAATTATATGCTCTTGTTCGGACTTTGGAGACATGGCAACATTATTTATGGCCCAAAGAATTTGTTATACATTCTGATCATGAATCTTTAAGGCACATTAAAAGTCAAGCAAAATTGAACCGTAGACATGCTAAATGGGTTGAATTCATAGAGACTTTCCCTTATGTTATTAAACACAAGAAGGGAAAAGAAAATGTTATTGTTGATGCATTGTCTCGTCGTTATACTATGCTTTCACAACTTGACTTTAAAATATTTGGTTTGGAGACCATCAAAGATCAATATGTGCATGATGCTGAATTTAAAGATGTATTGCAGAATTGTAAAGAAGGGAGAACATGGAACAAGTTCGTCGTTAGTGATGGATTTGTGTTTCGAGCTAACAAGCTATGCATTCCAGCTAGCTCTGTTCGTCTTTTATTGTTGCAGGAGGCGCATGGAGGAGGATTAATGGGACACTTTGGCGTGAAGAAGACGGAGGACGTACTTGCTACACATTTTTTTTGGCCAAAGATGCGACGGGATGTTGAGCGTTTTGTTGCTCGCTGCACTACATGTCAAAAAGCTAAGTCACGACTCAATCCTCATGGTTTATATATGCCTTTGCCTGTCCCTAGTGTTCCTTGGGAAGATATATCTATGGACTTTGTTTTGGGTTTACCTCGAACAAAGAAGGGGAGGGATAGCATATTTGTTGTCGTGGATAGGTTCTCGAAGATGGCACACTTTATACCATGTCATAAAAGCGATGATGCTGCTAATGTTGCTGATTTGTTCTTTCGTGAAATTATTCGCTTGCATGGTGTGCCAAATACTATTGTTTCAGATCGTGATACTAAATTTCTTAGCCACTTTTGGAGATGTTTATGGGCTAAGTTGGGGACTAAACTGCTTTTTAGTACTACTTGTCACCCCCAAACTGATGGACAAACTGAAGTAGTCAACAGAACTTTGTCTACTATGCTTAGGGCTGTTTTGAAGAATAATAAGAAAATGTGGGAAGAATGCTTGTGATACGGAGTATCCCATGATCATCCCCATGTTCACTCGACGAGACCTCAACTACACACAATTGGACACAAGGTTCACTCGCTCCTCTCTGAACCTCCACTTTCTACATGTGAGACATGCCTACTACCTCAAATATATGTGCTATGCATGTTCAGGAACACCCAAGGAGACCATGGAGAACCCAAGGACCAAGGCCAAGTGCGCGCGGGAGAGAAGGAAGAAGGGCCAGCACCTACAGGCCCCGGACATCCGGCCCCCAGGCCCGGACATCCGGCGCCCCGGACATCCGGACCCTGGCCGGAAATCCGGCGCCACTGTCCAGAAGACACTCGTGGCTCAACCCCTCCAGCCCGGACATCCGGCCCCTCGGCCCGGACATCCGGCGTCTCGGGAAGGCCCGGACATCCGGCCCCCGCCCGGACATCCGGCCCCTGTCTGCGCACAGTGTATCGGGCCTGAGGCCCATGTATCCCTCTCCCACTTACCCCTTCGTGGACCTAGACTATATATACCCCTCCACCTCCTCCTAGTTAGGGTTAGCTTAGGGATAGCTCATTTGATACCATCTAGTGGTTCATCTCCTTGTGAGTGACTGCGGCCCCTCTACGGAGAAGATCCACTACGGATTCAGGACCTCCTTCATCGGAGAAGATCCCCAGGGATATCAAGACCTCCTCACGGAGAAGAACCGGTTACCCTTTGTATCGTCCCTTGTTGATCATGGATCTTGTATCTCTTTGTGTTTCGAGGATCTAGCATATGTGTGACTTGTTCTTGTTGGTTTGAGTGATTCTCTCGTGTTTCCCCTCGTGTTCCCTCTCGTGTTCTTCGTGTTCATCGTGGGATCCACTCCATTTCGTGAAAGATCTGCTGATTAGGGTTCCACCCTGTATCAGGTGTGTTATTACAAGATGGTAAACCTGTTGCATATTTTTCTGAAAAATTGAGTGGGCCTAGTCTGAATTATTCTACTTATGATAAGGAATTATATGCTCTTGTTCGGACTTTGGAGACATGGCAACATTATTTATGGCCCAAAGAATTTGTTATACATTCTGATCATGAATCTTTAAAGCACATTAAAAGTCAAGCAAAACTGAACCGTAGACATGCTAAATGGGTTGAATTCATAGAGACTTTCCCTTATGTTATTAAACACAAGAAGGGAAAAGAAAATGTTATTGCTGATGCATTGTCTCGTCGTTATACTATGCTTTCACAACTTGACTTTAAAATATTTGGTTTGGAGACCATCAAAGATCAATATGTGCATGATGCTGAATTTAAAGATGTATTGCAGAATTGTAAAGAAGGGAGAACATGGAACAAGTTCGTCGTTAGTGATGGATTTGTGTTTCGAGCTAACAAGCTATGCATTCCAGCTAGCTCTGTTCGTCTTTTGTTGTTGCAGGAGGCGCATGGAGGAGGATTAATGGGATACTTTGGCGTGAAGAAGACGGAGGACGTACTTGCTACACATTTCTTTTGGCCAAAGATGCGACGGGATGTTGAGCGTTTTGTTGCTCGCTGCACTACATGTCAAAAAGCTAAGTCACGACTCAATCCTCATGGTTTATATATGCCTTTGCCTGTCCCTAGTGTTCCTTGGGAAGATATATCTATGGACTTTGTTTTGGGTTTACCTCGAACAAAGAAGGGGAAGGATAGCATATTTGTTGTCGTGGATAGGTTCTCGAAGATGGCACACTTTATACCATGTCATAAAAGCGATGATGCTGCTAATGTTGCTGATTTGTTCTTTCGTGAAATTATTCGCTTGCATGGTGTGCCAAATACTATTGTTTCAGATCGTGATACTAAATTTCTTAGCCACTTTTGGAGATGTTTATGGGCTAAGTTGGGGACTAAACTGCTTTTTAGTACTACTTGTCACCCCCAAACTGATGGACAAACTGAAGTAGTCAACATAACTTTGTCTACTATGCTTAGGGCTGTTTTGAAGAATAATAAGAAAATGTGGGAAGAATGCTTGCCTCATATTGAATTTGCTTATAATCGTTCGTTGCATTCTACTACTAAGATGTGCCCTTTTGAAATTGTCTATGGTTTCCTACCTCGTGCACCTATTGATTTGTTGCCTCTTCCATCTTCGGAGAAGGTTAATTTTGATGCTAAACAACGTGCTGAATTGATCTTAAAAATGCACGAGTTAACTAAGGAAAATATTGAGCGCATGAATGCTAAATATAAACTTGTTGGAGATAAGGGTAGAAAAAGTGTTGTCTTTGCACCTGGAGATCTTGTTTGGTTACATTTGCGTAAGGATAGGTTTCCTAATTTGCGCAAGTCAAAGCTAATGCCACGTGCTAATGGTCCTTTCAAGGTGTTAGAGAAAATAAATGATAATGCATATAAACTTGAGCTGCCTGCAGATTTTGGGGTTAGTCCCACATTTAACATTGCAGATTTGAAGCCTTACTTGGGTGAGGAAGATGAGTTTCCGTCGAGGACGACTTCAATTCAAGAAGGGGAGGATGATGAGGACATCACTAACAAGGTTACACCCACAGCTCCAACTGACAAATATACAGGACCAATTACTAGAGCTCGCGCGCGCCAATTAAATTACCAGGTACTTTCGTTTCTTGGTAATGAATCTAATGTTCATGAGAATATGATGCTGCCTAAATTGGATACATTTGTCTTGCTTACAAATGAAGGGCCTAACTTGGACAAGAAGGATGAACATTGGAGCAAGATCAAGCATGGAGATGATCGCATGCGCAAGGGGAACAAAAATGGAGTTTCAATTGATGATTTCAGGACTTTGAAGCCACCATAATGAGTGCGAGAAGCCTTGGACGAAATATACAAGATGCCACTTCATAAATTTCGTCCAGAGGCTATTATAGGTGCTGCGTCACCTGATTATTGGGTCAGGCCCATGTAATTTGGAAATACTTGAGTATAGGCTGTTTTTAGAGTCCGTATGTGTGGGGAAACAAGAGTTAGGGTTGGTTTCGGACCCCTCCACCAAGGGCCACGAAATTCCCCCCTCTTTCCCTCATATATACAGCCCTTAGGGCGTCGTTTAGACTTTGGGTTTTGTTTAGATTAAAAGTTCGCCATAGCTGCAACTTCGCGTACTTCGTTTGTGTTCAACGACCAGACCAAGGCGTCACAGAACCCCACCTTGATCAATAAAGCTTTCCTCTTATATTCGCAATATCCAGATTGCAATCTTAGTTTCTTGCTTGTTCTTCGTTTGCCTGCAGGAAACAGACCTTCGTGGTCAGGTTGATCGTGCTCCAGCGTGGTCAACAACCTCTCGGAGTTGGTTTAGCGATTGCTAAGGCGCGACGTCCTCGCACGTTCGTAGTCGGATCGTCAAAGTCGACTTCCTCCAAAACGATAGCCACCATCTCATCGAAAGACGGGACACCTTTGCCTCTATCAACCGATCTAGCTTGTAACACGTCATATCACCTTGCGGCCTCACGCACGGTATCCCCACGGGTGCCACCTTACCTGGCCCTGGACCGTTTGCGCATTTTGGCACACGTATATGACAGAGTCGCCAGCATCCATATGACAGAGAACCCGGGCCGACATGGCTAGTTATAAACTAAAAGTGGCACTAAATTACAAAGACAGGCATCCATGACCCAGCAACGAACGTGTCGGTCATCAACGTATGAACCCAAGTCGTAGCAAGCTACATGGACTTAAAGGAACAACACGTGACATTTCCCCTAAGGGACAGACACAGGAACGAAGAAGGACACATGCCAGCCAGCCTACGTGTTCCGAGCAGTAGCAAGCTACCAGGGCTCATTGGAAGCACTAGGAGGCATTTCCCTGTAAGATATGCTACCAAAGGAAAATAACTAGGTGTCGGATCCCACACATACCAAGCATTTCAATCATACACACAATATGCTCAATATGTGCAAATACAACATTGCATCACAACAGAACTCTATGACTCGAAGTACTTTATTTAAGAGGCTCCGAAGAGCCATACATAACATATCCATACAGGTAGGGGTCACATGACCCAACACTCAAGTCATACAATCATACAAGCACAAGCGGAAGCTAACATGTCTGAGTACAGACAACTTGGAAATAAAACAGGCTTGGTGTAGCCTGACTATCTACAAGGCCCTTCATAAGCTCAGGATATCCGTCTGGGTAGCAAGCTACTCGTCGACGTCAACGTCTATGTAGAACCCATCAGAAGGGGCATGGTTCTCCTCTGCAACAGTTATTAAGCAAACATGAGTACAAAGGTACTCAGCAAGTCTTACAAAAGAACCTATCATACATGCAACATTATCAACAAGGATAGTGGAGTTCATAGCAGCAAGCCAGCTTTGACTCTTGGCTAACCTATACTACGACTCTCAACAGATTGCAAGATAATACTACGTACACGAGTCCTCTACTCACCACAACAATACACCACCGTGGATCCTCTTCCGTCATCCTACGGAAGAGCCATCCACGGCACTCACACCTGTCTTGAGGATTTTAGTAGTATCCATCAACTTGTCTATGAACTGTAAGAGTAACCAAGTAGTCCGTACCGCGAACAACGACTATTCGAATAGATTGGTAACCCTGCAGGGGTGTACTTCTTCACACACGCTTGCACCACTTATCGCCGTTTACTCGACATGTACTCGGCAACCTTCAAGCGGAAGCCCAGCGAGGGTGTCGGCCACGACCTGACTAACTACACAAGTCTCTTGTCCAGGTTTATCGCCTATTTGGGTTCCATCCGTGGGGAGATCCGGCGTGTCGCTCACGGCCCCAAACGATGTGTACATGGTTCCCGAGTCACCAAACGGGCAACCGGTACACCGTGCCACATACCTGTCGCATCACAGCCCACCCCGAGGGTCAGCGCTGTGCACGACCACCAGTAAACTACAAACACCAGAAACTAGTTGCAACTCCTGGACAGAGGACAAGGGCAGTTAATAAGCTGAGAGGGTCCATTGGTTTCGGGCCCAATGCATGGTAGTAGCTGAAACTTGAACCACACATACAGATCTCGGGTCCTATGGACGGTTCCAATGAAACAACCCACCATGTACTCCTACATGGCCTTTCATCGATACCTTTACCAAACATGTTTCACACTTCCCTCTCTTTACCGAGTATGATCATTTCACTCTGATCCATCACCCAGATGAACCAGACCTGACACAACTCTAAGCATAGCAGGCAACATAAACAAATAGCATGGTGGATCACACATCACATGGCTCAATCAACTCCTACACATGCTAGTGGGTTTCAACTATTTACTGTGGCAATGACAGGTCATGCAAGGGAATAGGGTTCAACTACCGCAGCAAGTAGCAGTTCACACGTTGTTGCCTTAATGCAGTAAAAGAGAGCAGGAGCGAGAAGATGGGTTTGTATCGGAATGATCAATGGTTGCTTGCCTGACAGAGTGGTTGTCGGGTACTGCTCTTCAGTTGGATACGCAGAGGTATCCTCGGGAGCAGGAGCTAACACGGAGAACACCGGCGATACAATCAATAAGCAAACAGATGCAACAATATGATGCATGCTCATGATATGGCAAGATGCATGTGTTTTGGGCTAATGCATCTATAAACAGAAGGGTTTGAGCCCATTTGAATCAAATATTCAAATTGACACCCAAACTATTATTTATTTAAGTACATTATCATGTTTTAATGTGAACAACAAGGTTAACTTGCTCAAACATGCATGAATCCAGTGCCATTGGAAAGATTGGATTTTTCTGATCAATTTTCATATATAAATCTTTTCCATCTGAGCTACTGTTGAATTTATATGATTTTTTGAAGTTAGAGCATTTTCTGGAATTTCCTGAATTGTTTTAAATCAAATAATCCTAGAAAAGCATTTACTGCGTCAGCATGACATCATGCTGACGTCAGCAAGTCAACAGGGTAGCCCAGGTCAAACCTGACTAGTGGGACCCACTGGTCAGTGTCACAGTTAGTTAACTAACTAATTAAGATTAGTTTAGACACTAACCTAGGTTTGACTAGCAGGCAGGGCCCACATGTCAGTGACCCAAGGGGGTCAAACCCTTGGTCAAACGAGGCTAACTCACCGGCGTTTAGCCGCCGGCGAGGCCAAACACGGCGGTGGGGTGCGGGATTTGTGCTCCGGCGACCAAAACGACGGCGGAGCACACCTACGGGCAGCTGGAATTGAGCCGCGTCGAGTGGTGATGGTGGCTGGCCTCGGGGTCGCCGGAAACGACGCCGGCGACGAGTCCAGCGGCTGCCGGAATTCGGGCGAGGACGAACTCGTCGGTGCGGTGCTCGTGGAGGCGCGTGGATTGATCCTACAACACCTACGCGGGACGGTGAAGCTGGTGGGCACGATGGCCGGGCCGGTAAGTGGCCGGAGCCTCGTCGGCGACGAGCTCCGCGGCGGCGCGTGCAGGTGAGCCTCGTGCGGTGCATACAATGCAGGAGAGAGCTAACGATGAGGGGGAGGACGGAGCTGAGCTCACGGCGGTTGCAGCAAACGTCGAAGCGGGCTCGGGGAAGGTCAGAGCTGAGCGGGGCGGCGATGGCGATCTCTACGGCCGGAGTTGGGGAAGACGGGGTCGGGGGCGACTCCAGAGCGGGCGAGCGCTCGGTGCTCAGCCTGCTCAACGTAGTCGATGACGACGGAGCGGACGGACACGGTGACGGAGCACGAGGACGGCGGTGGACGCAGCTATCACGATGGCGCGAGCGCGGCGGCGTCGGCCATGGTGCGGGGAAGGCGAGGGAGAGGAGCTGGGAAGGGTTGAGCGTGTCTGCGAGCTCGGGGGAGGAGTGGGTGGTCGATCCGGACCACCAGAACGGCGAGGGGAGGAAGCAGGGCGGCGGGCAGCTGCGTGGCGCGCGCTGCCGCCGCCGATGAGCACCTGCCTGCCTGCCTGGCCGAGCCAAGCAGCTCGCTGGAGCGGTGGCTGGGCTGGGCCGGCAGGTGGGCCTGTTAGTGGCGCCAGGTAAGTTCTTCTCTCTCCTCTCTTTTCTATTTTAATTCTGTTTTGTTTCTTTTTCAACTTTGTTGAATTAGTAAAAATGCTAGAGCATTTTTATAAATCACAAAACTAGTCATGTCCACTGTATATAATATGAACAGCATGGAACATTTTAGTTTATGATTATTTGGGCAAATAAAATATTTTATAGCATTTAAATGCCCAAATGCAATTACAATATGAATTAATCCAGAGACCTTTGGATGTCCTAGAAAATTGTGCACCATTTTTGGCAGAGGTTTAAGACCAAGGCAAAGATGATGAACATTTTTGAAGGGCATTTTGGGTACATTGGAAAAGTTTTTATTAAACCCTAGTTGTTAGAAGAGGGGTGCTGGGGTTTCTGTCATTCCCATTTCAAGTTTCTGTGGAAAGTAAACATGATGCACACTCTAGCTAGTCCTAATGCAAGCACTGACTAGGGATGTGACAACTCACCCCCACTCAAAAGAATCGCGTCCCGAGATTTGGGTTCCTCCGAAAAGAGGGTGGGGTACTCAAGTCGAAGACGATCCTCCCTTTCCCAAGTAGCTTCACTCTCGGAATGATGTGACCATTGAACCTTGAGAAACTTGATATTGCGACGTCGAGTGGTACGCTTGGTTTGATCAAGAATACGAACGGGGTATTCTCGATATGTGAGATTGTCCTGGAGATCAAGCGTTTCATGGTCCACTCAGCGGATAGGATCCGAGAAGCAACGCCTGAGTTGAGATACGTGGAAGACATCATGAACTCTGGAAAGGTGTGGAGGTAGTTCCAATTGGTAGGCAACTTCTCCTCGTTTGGCAAGAATGCGAAAAGGACCGATGTAACGAGGAGCCAATTTGCCTTTGATGCCGAAGCGATGGGTTCCCTTAAGAGGAGTAACCCGAAGGTAAGCCTTATCGCCAACTTCAAAAGTCACAGCCTTATGATGACTATCATATTGGCTCTTCTGGCGAGATTGGGCTGTTTTTAATTTCTCACGAATGATGCGAACTTGCTTTTCTTCTTCCTGGATCATATCCGGACCAAAGAATTGTCTTTCCCCGGTTTTTGACCAGTTAAGAGGTGTTCGACACCTTCGTCCATATAGAACTTCGAAGGGAGCCTTGCCCAAGCTGGCTTGATAACTATTGTTATAAGCGAATTCGGCAAATGGAAGACACTTCTCCCAATCCATACCGAAAGGGATGACAGAGGCTCGAAGCATATCTTCCAGAATTTGATTGACTCGTTCCACTTGACCACTTGACTGAGGATGAAAGGCGGTGCTGAAAGAGAGATGAGTCCGCATATCATTCTGGAAACTTTCCCAAAATCATGAAGTGAAAAGACTTCCACGGTCTGAGTTAATCTCCAACGGCACACCATGAAGAGATACTATCCGAGAGATATACAAGTCTGCTAGCTGGCTAGCGGTTATACTCTCTCGAACAGGTAGGAAATGGGCTACTTTGGAGAGGCGGTCGATAACGACGAAAATAGCATTATTCCCTTTTCTGGTCCTGGGAAACCCGGTAATGAAGTCCATACCGATCTTATCCCATTTCCATTCAGGAATAGCTAAAGGTTGAAGGGTGCCAGCAGGCCGTTGATGCTCTGCTTTAACTCGACGACAAACGTCGCAATTAGCAATGAATTGAGCAATTTCTCTCTTCATCCTAGTCCACCAGAACCTCTGGCGTAGGTCCTGATACATTTTGGTACTACCAGGATGAATCGTGAGAGGAGATTCATGAGCCTCCTTAAGGATCAACCGTCTCAGGTTTCGTACCTTAGGAACCACTAAGCGGTTTCTAAAGAGCACGACTCCTTGATCATCAATTGAGAAACATCCCGCGACTCCTTTCTTGATGTTCCTCTTGATACGGGATATTCCCGGATCAACCTTCTGTGCTTTGATGACCTGATCCGTAAGGGTAGGTTTCGCCACCAAGGTGGAAAGGAATCCTCGAGGAACAATGTGAAGGTTAAGCTTACGAAATTCCTCGTGGAGAAGTGGTTGCCCTTGTTGTAACATCAAGTTGTTACAATAAGACTTATGACTTAGTGCGTCAGCCATGACATTGGCCTTCCCAGGGGTGTAAATGATTCCTAATCCGTAATCGGTGAGCAATTCAACCCCACGTCTTTGCGTAAGATTTAAATCCGGTTGGGTGAAGATATATTTCAGGCTTTGGTGATCAGTGAAAATTTCACAGCGATTACCAAGAAGGTAATGTCGCCACATTTTGAGTGCGTGGACTACAGCTGCAAGCTCTAGATCATGTGTAGGATAGTTATCCTCATGTGGACGCAACTGTCGAGATGCGTACGCGATCACTTGACGATCTTGCATGAGTATGCAACCTAGTCCCTGTCGCGAGGCGTCGCATTAGATAATAAAATCCTTGGAAAAGTCTGGTGGTACCAGTACGGGTGCAGATGTCAGGTGTCTTTTCAGTTCCTGAAAGCTGGACTCGCACTGTGGGGTCCATTCAAACTTTTTATCTTTCTTGAGGAGTTCAGTTAGAGGTTTAGCAACCTTGGAGAAATTCTCGACGAAGCGTCGGCAATAGCTCGCTAAGCAAAGAAAACTCCTAATTTGCTTGACCGATTCAGGGGGAGTCCAATCAAGGACGGCTTGAACTCGCTCGGGATTGACGGCAATACCCTTACCAGAGATTACATGGCCTAGATAGGTCACTTCTGGCAACCAGAATTCACACTTAGAAAATTTGGCATAACGGCGGTGCTCTCGAAGTTTCGTCAATACCAGCCTTAGATGCTCGGCATGATCTTCCTTGTTCTTGGAGTAAATGAGTATATCGTCGAGGTATACCACGACAAATTTATCCAAATACTCCATGAATATAGAATTCATTAGCCGGGAGAAAGTGGCTGGGGCATTGGTTAACCCGAAGGACATGACGGTGTACTCGTATTGGCCATAACGAGTAACAAAAGCCGTTTTAGGAATGTCCCCGTTCTTGATTTTGATTTGATGGTAACCCAACCTCAAATCCATTTTGGAAAAGACTAAGGATCCAGCAAGCTTATCATACAGATCGTTGATCCTAGGGAGCGGATACTTGTTCTTTATGGTGACCAGATTGACAGGTCGATAATCTACAACCATCCGTTCCGTTCCATCCTTCTTCTTGACGAAGAGGACGGGACAAGCCCAAGGGGAAGAACTAGGACGGATGAAACCCTTTTTCAAGGACTCATCGAGTTGTTTCTTAAGCTCAGCTAGTTCTAGGGGTGCCATCTTATAGGGTCTCCTAAAGATTGGGACAGTTCCTGGAATAAGATCTATCACGAACTCAACATCTCTGTCAGGTGGAACACCTGACAGTTCTTCCGGAAAGACATCCGGAAAGTCACGGACTACCGGGATATCTTCAAGTTCTGGTAGAGGGCTGGCATTAAGAGAGTAGAGCTGACGCTCAGCCATTCGGGTCAAAACATTGACTGTCTTGCCGGATGGTTGTGTAAGTTGAACGGTCCTAGTGTAGCAATCAATCTTGGCGTAATGAGCTGTCATACAGTCCATACCCAAGATGATGTTTATATCCGAGGACTTGAGAGCGATTAGTGATGCAAGGAAAACAAGTCTATCGACAAGAATTTCATTTCCATGGCTTACCCAGAGGTTTGCCACTTTGAATCAGGAGTTTGAATAACCATGGAAGTGGGCATGTCACAAAAAGTCATGTTGTGCATTCGAGCATAGCTCTCAGATATGAACGAATGAGATGCTCCAGTATCGAAAAGAACAGATGTCGGATGGCAGTTAACGAGAAGCGTACCAAGGACGACGTTAGGATCCTCATAAGCTTCCTCAGCAGAGACATAGTTGACATGACCACGTACAGTGGGGATTGGCTTGACATAGTTCACCTTGCCGGTTGGCTTACCACGGCCAACGGGTTTTCCTGGCTGGTTCTGAGGACACTCACACATGTAGTGCCCTGGTTCTCCACACTTGAAGCATGTCACAGTGCCAGTGCGTGGAGCAAAGTTGGTAGGTGGTCCTCCATAAGTCTTGGCAGGCGCATACTGTTGAGTTGGGCGAGGCGCCTCATAGGATGGCCTCGGTGTGTACTTGGGTGGCAGAGCAGTGTTAGGAACCCACACACGGCGCTTGTGAGAGCCAGAGCCGGATGAGGAACCAAAATCACGAGGATGCTTGCGTGTGGCTTCGAAATCAGTCTGGCCCGTCTCAGCACTGATAGCTTTGTTCACCAACTTCTGGAAGGAGGTGCACTCGTGCAGACGTAGATCTCGGCGAAGTTCAGGGCTGAGTCCCTTGCGGAACCTCGCCTGCTTCTTGGCATCGGTGGATACTTCCTCAGGTGCATAGCGTGCCAAGTTGCCAAACTCGCGACTATAGCCATCCGCTGTTAACCGGCCCTGGGTGAAATTGCAGAATTCCTCCCGCTTGCGATCCATGAGACCTTCCGGAATGTGATGTTCACAGAATGCCTCACTGAACTCAGCCCAAGTAGTGATTTGGCCAGCGGGACGCATAGCCTCAAAGTTTTCCCACCGAAGACTGGCAGGGCCCTCAAGATGGTAGGCGGCGTAGGTAACCTTGTCAGCTTCGGCCACACGGGCAGAGTGTAGCTTGTGGGTGATACTACGAAGCCAGTCATCCGCATCCAGAGGTTCAGCGGAGTGATGGAGCTTCGGTGGGCACATCTTGATAAAGTCATTGATTGACACCACGTCATTCCTCTGACGAAACCCAGTGTTCTGCTCTATGCGTTCCAGCAGACGGTTGGTCTCTCTCTTGTTCCGTTATGCCTCGAGCATAACTTCAGCCAAGGAGGGTGGCTGGGGAAGATTCTCATTTCTAGTCCCACTAGCCTCACCCTGCTCCTGAGTAGCAGGAGTGCTGCGAGTGTTGACCATCCTAGGAAAACAAAACAACAGTTTAGATAAGGATGGCAAAGACTTGACATAGGAGTGCAGAATGTAATGGATCACACGGAATGCAGAGATGTTCATCCGTATGACATGGTAATATAGAAACTTCCATATATACACCAGTGGTCATACACACCATACATAGTTTAGTACAAGCCAAGGCTAAAGTACAACTGCGGTGAAGAGACGATACAACTCATCAGAGGCATTCCAAGCTCCTATACATTATTTAACTACACCTCCGGAACTCAGTACTAGCTAAGTCATATTCCACAAGACACACATGACTGTGGAAATACAACTACTACGATGCTACTACTGCCACGGTCTAGCTCAGACATTCCCGTAGTAATCTTCGTAAAGATTACCACCATAGCCTGGAAGTGGAACAGATGGATCTTGAAACTCCCGAGCACTCGAAGGCTGTGGACCATAGGGACATGGATGTGGCCTCGATCCCGATGCTGGTGGTAACCGACGCCCACGTGGAGGTGTAATACCCCCAACGTCACGCCAATCCATATGATCAGGCACACGAGTCCGCACGGGATACAAATCCCGCATATCCAGATATCCGGCGTGCACAACAGGTGCAAGCCGTGTCAAAGTAGTCCAGTGGGCGGCTCGAGTGTTATACAGCTCCATCCGGAGGGCACGGACCTCACGGTCCCTATCCTCCAGCATCTGGACAGTAGTCTGAAGCAGTGGCTCCTCATGGGCAGCATCAGTATACATACCAGTGTAGTAGCCTTCCTCTCCGGGAAGTGAGGCTGACATGTAACAGAACTCAGTGTTCAGCAGCAGGCCATGCCTAGCCCGGATGATGGTCATCATCGAATAAGCGGCATCCTGCACTACCATCTCGATAGTAACCCCGAGTCCATAAGACCAATGGATTGGGTCGTTAGCTTTGGGATATGAGGGGTATATCCGGACTGTGCAGAAATACTGACTCTGGTTGAAATCCCGGTACTGTTCCTCCACGGTGTACTCAGGATACCAACGGTAACCGGTCTCAGTCAACACACAGACTAGCATGACCGTGTGACCGGGCACATTAATGCACCGAGTCAAACGGACCACCTGGTGAGGTGTGCGGCCAGACATTTGAAACACGAAATAATGCAAAGGCATTAGAATTTCTGGAAGAAATCGGGCAGCATAATAACTGTAAATGCTCAAAAAAGATTTTGAGACATCATACAAATGATAGCATAGCCACTCAACAACATCATATCAAGGTTTCGGGTCCAACTAATCATCATACTAAAAGGGTAGAAACTGAACTGAGGCTTAGAACCAACAATCCTAAGAGTCTACGGATTAGTAACACATGAACCTAGTAAGGATGAGAGGCCTAGTCCTAAACCCCCGTAGAAAGAATAGACTGACTCAGATCAGAAGGGCATAAGGTAAAGAAGTAAAAGAGCCTTACGTTCCCTTCCACAATCAATTCCCCTACATATAACTAAGATTTTTTTCCTAGACTCAACATCGACCAGTTTGGCTTGAGAAACCTACAGGCAGTCCGGCTCTGATGCCAACGCTGTCAGGACCCCGATCCTAAGTCACACCGATCTAGCTTGTAACACGTCATATCACCTTGTGGCCTCACGCACGGTATCCCCACGGGTGCCACCTTACCTGGCCCGGGACCGTTTGCGCATTTTGGCACACTTATATGACAGAGTCGCTAGCATCCATATGACAGAGAACCCGGGCCGACATGGCTAGTTATAAACCAAAAGTGGCACTAAATTACAGAGACAGGCATCAATGACCCAGAAACAAACGTGTCGGCCATCAACGTATGAACCCAAGTCGTAGCAAGCTACATGGACTTAAAGGAACAACACGTGACATTTTCTTTAAGGGACAGACACAGGAACGAAGAAGGACACATGCCGGCCAGCCTACGTGTTCCGAGCAGTAGCAAGCTACCAGGGCTCATTGGAAGCACTAGGAGGCATTTCCCTGTAAGATAGGCTACCAAAGGAAAACAACTAGGTGTCGGATCCCACACATACCAAGCATTTCAATCATACACACAATATGCTCAATATGTGCAAATACAACATTGCATCACAACAGAACTCTATGACTCAAAGTACTTTATTTAAAAGGCTCCGAAGAGCCATACATAACATATCCATACAGGTAGGGGTCACATGACCCAACACTCAAGTCATACAATCATACAAGCACAAGCGGAAGCTAACATGTCTGAGTACAGACAACTTGGAAATAAAACAGGCTTGGTGTAGCCTGACTATCTACAAGGCCCTTCACAAGCTCAGGATCTCCGTCTGGGTAGCAAGCTACTCGTCGACGTCAACGTCTATGCAGAACCCATCAGAAGGGACAGGGTTCTCCTCTGCAACAGTTATTAAGCAAACATGAGTACAAAGGCACTCAGCAAGTCTTACAACAGAACCTATCATACATGCAACATTATCAACAAGGATAGTGGAGTTCATAGCAGCAAGCCAGCTTTGACTCTTGGCTAACCTATACTACGACTCTCAACAAATTGCAAGATAATACTACGTACATGAGTCCTCTACTAACCACAACAATACACCACCGTGGATCCTCTTCCGTCATCCTACGGAAGAGCCATCCACGGCACTCACACCTGTCTTGAGGCTTTTAGTAGTATCCATCAACTTGTCTATGAACTGTAAGAGTAACCAAGTAGTCCGTACCGCGAACAACGGCTATTCGAATAGATTGGTAACCCTGCAGGGGTGTACTTGTTCACACACGTTTCCAGCACTTATCGCCGTTTACTCGACATGTACTCGGCAACCTTCAATCGGAAGCCCAGCGAGGGTGTCGGCCGCGACCTGACTAACTACACAAGTCTCTTGTCCAGGTTTATCGCCTATTTGGGTTCCATCCGTGGGGAGATCCGGCGTGTCGCTCACGGCCCCAAACGATGTGTACAGGGTTCCCGAGTCACCAAACGGGCAACCGGTACACCGTGCCACGTACCTGTCGCATCACAGCCCACCCCGAGGGTCAGCGCTGTGCACGACCACCAGTAAACTACAAACACCAGAAACTAGTTGCAACTCCTGGACAGAGGACAAGGGCAGTTAATAAGCCGAGAGGGTCCATTGGTTTCGGGCCCAATGCATGGTAGTAGCTGAAACTTGAACCACACATACAGATCTCGGGTCCTATGGACGGTTCCAATGAAACAACCCACCATGTACTCCTACATGGCCTTTCATCGATACCTTTACCAAACATGTTTCACAATTCCCTCTCTTTACCGAGTATGATCATTTCACTCTGATCCATCACCCAGATGAACCAGACCTGACACAACTCTAAGCACAGCAGGTAACATAAACAAATAGCATGGTGGATCACACATCACATGGCTCAATCAACTCCTACACATGCTAGTGGGTTTCAACTATTTACTGTGGCAATGACAGGTCATGCAAGGGAATATGGTTCAACTACCGCAACAAGTAGCAGTTCACACGTTGTTGCCTTAATGGAGTAAAAGAGAGCAGGAGCGAGAAGATGGGTTTGTATCGGAATGATCAATGGTTGCTTGCCTGACAGAGTGGTTGTCGGGTACTGCTCTTCAGTTGGATACGCAGAGGTATCCTCGGGAGCAGGACCTAACACGGAGAACACCGGCGATACAATCAATAAGCAAACAGATGCAACAATATGATGCATGCTCATGATATGGCAAGATGCATGTGTTTTGGGCTAATGCATCTATAAACAGAAGGGTTTGAGCCCATTTGAATCAAATATTCAAATTGAAACCCAAACTATTATTTATTTAAGTACATTATCATGTTTTAATGTGAACAACAAGGTTAACTTGCTCAAACATGCATGAAACCAGTGCCATTGGAAAGATTGGATTTTTCTGATCAATTTTCATATATAAATCTTTTCCATCTGAGCTACTGTTGAATTTATATGATTTTTTGAAGTTAGAGCATTTTCTGGAATTTCCTGAATTGTTTTAAATCAAATAATCCTAGAAAAGCATTTACTGCGTCAGCATGACATCATGCTGACGTCAGCAAGTCAACAGGGTAGCCCAGGTCAAACCTGACTAGTGGGACCCACTGGTCAGTGTCACAGTTAGTTAACTAACTAATTAAGATTAGTTTAGACACTAACCTAGGTTTGACTAACAGGCAGGGCCCACATGTCAGTGACCCAAGGGGGTCAAACCCTTGGTCAAACGAGGCTAACTCGCCGGCGTTTAGCCGCCGGCGAGGCCAAACACGGCGGTGGGGTGCGGGATTTGTGCTCCGGCGACCAAAACGACGGCGGATCACACCTACGGGCAGCTGGAAGTGAGCCGCGTAGAGTGGTGGTGGTGGCTGGCCTCGGGGTCGCCGGAAACGACGCCGGCGACGAGTCCAGCGGCTGCCGGAGTTCGGGCGAGGACGAACTCGTCGGTGCGGTGCTCGTGGAGGCGCGTGGATTGATCCTACAACACCTACGCGGGACGGTGAAGCTGGTGGGCATGATGGCCGGGCCGGTAAGTGGCCGGAGCCTCGTCGGCGACGAGCTCCGCGGCGGCGCGTGCAGGTGAGCCTCGTGCGGTGCATACAATGCAGGAGAGAGCTAACGATGAGGGGGAGGACGGAGCTGAGCTCACGGCGGTTGCAGCAAACGTCGAAGCGGGCTCGGGGAAGGTCAGAGCTGAGCGGGGCGGCGATGGCGATCTCTACGGCCGGAGTTGGGGAAGACGGGGTCGGGGGCGACTCCAGAGCGGGCGAGCGCTCGGGGCTCAGCCTGCTCAACGTAGTCGATGACGACGGAGCGGACGGACACGGTGATGGAGCACGAGGACGGCGGTGGACGCAGCTATCACGATGGCGCGAGCGCGGCGGCGTCGGCCATGGTGCGGGGAAGGCGAGGGAGAGGAGCTGGGAAGGGTTAAGCGTGTCTGCGAGCTCGGGGGAGGAGTGGGTAGTCGATCCGGACCACCAGAACGGCGAGGGGAGGAAGCAGAGCGGCGGGCAGCTGCGTGGCGCGCGCTGCTGCCGCCGATGAGCACCTGCCTGCCTGCCTGGCTGAGCCAAGCAGCTCGCTGGAGCGGTGGCTGGGCTGGGCCGGCAGGTGGGCCTGTTAGTGGCGCCAGGTAAGTTCTTCTCTCTCCTCTCTTTTCTATTTTAATTCTGTTTTGTTTCTTTTTCAACTTTGTTGAATTAGTAAAAATGCTAGAGCATTTTTATAAATCACAAAACTAGTCATGTCCACTGTATATAATATGAACAGCATGGAACATTTTAGTTTATGATTATTTGGGCAAATAAAATATTTTATAGCATTTAAATGCCCAAATGCAATTACAATATGAATTAATCCAGAGACCTTTGGATGTCCTAGAAAATTGTGCACCATTTTTGGCAGAGGTTTAAGACCAAGGCAAAGATGATGAACATTTTTGAAGGGCATTTTGGGTACATTGGAAAAGTTTTTATTAAACCCTAGTTGTTAGAAGAGGGGTGCTGGGGTTTCTGTCATTCCCATTTCAAGTTTCTGTGGAAAGTAAACATGATGCACACTCTAGCTAGTCCTAATGCAAGCACTGACTAGGGATGTGACAACTCACCCCCACTCAAAAGAATCGCGTCCCGAGATTCGGGTTCCTCCGGAAAGAGGGTGGGGTACTCAAGTCGAAGACGATCCTCCCTTTCCCAAGTAGCTTCACTCTCGGAATGATGTGACCATTGAACCTTGAGAAACTTGATATTGCGACGTCGAGTGGTACGCTCGGTTTGATCAAGAATACGAACGGGGTATTCTCGATATGTGAGATTGTCCTGGAGATCAAGCGTTTCGTGGTCCACTCAGCGGATAGGATCCGAGAAGCAACGCCTGAGTTGAGATACGTGGAAGACATCATGAACTCTGGAAAGGTGTGGAGGTAGTTCCAATTGGTAGGCAACTTCTCCTCGTTTGGCAAGAATGCGAAAAGGACCGATGTAACGAGGAGCCAATTTGCCTTTGATGCCGAAGCGATGGGTTCCCTTAAGAGGAGTAACCCGAAGGTAAGCCTTATCGCCAACTTCAAAAGTCACAGCCTTATGATGACTATCATATTGGCTCTTCTGGCGAGATTGGGCTGTTTTTAATTTCTCACGAACGATGCGAACTTGCTTTCCTGCTTCCTGGATCATATCCGGACCAAAGAATTGTCTTTCCCCGGTTTTTGACCAGTTAAGAGGTGTTCGACACCTTCGTCCATATAGAACTTCGAAGGGAGCCTTGCCCAAGCTGGCTTGATAACTATTGTTATAAGCGAATTCGGCAAATGGAAGACACTTCTCCCAATCCATACCGAAAGAGATGACAGAGGCTCGAAGCATATCTTCCAGAATTTGATTGACTCGTTCCACTTGACCACTTGACTGAGGATGAAAGGCGGTGCTGAAAGAGAGATGAGTCCCCATAGCATTCTGGAAACTTTCCCAAAATCATGAAGTGAAAAGACTTCCACGGTCTGAGTTAATCTCCAATGGCACACCATGAAGAGATACTATCCGAGAGATATACAAGTCTGCTAGCTGGCTAGCGGTTATACTCTCTCGAACAGGTAGGAAATGGGCTACTTTGGAGAGGCGGTCGATAACGACGAAAATAGCATTATTCCCTTTTCTGGTCCTGGGAAACCCGGTAATGAAGTCCATACCGATCTTATCCCATTTCCATTCAGGAATAGCTAAAGGTTGAAGGGTGCCAGCAAGCCGTTGATGCTCTGCTTTAACTCGACGACAAACGTCGCAATTAGCAATGAATTGAGCGATTTCTCTCTTCATCCTAGTCCACCAGAACCTCTGGCGTAGGTCCTGATACATTTTGGTACTACCAGGATGAATCGTGAGAGGAGATTCATGAGCCTCCTTAAGGATCAACCGTCTCAGGTTTCGTACCTTAGGAACCACTAAGCGGTTTCTAAAGAGCACGACTCCTTGATCATCAATTGAGAAACATCCTGCGACTCCTTTCTTGATGTTCCTCTTGATACGGGAGATTCCCGGATCAACCTTCTGTGCTTTGATGACCTTATCCGTAAGGGTAGGTTTCGCCACCAAGGTGGAAAGGAATCCTCGAGGAACAATGTGAAGGTTAAGCTTACGAAATTCCTCGTGGAGAAGTGGTTGCCCTTGTTGTAACATCAAGTTGTTACAATAAGACTTATGACTTAGTGCGTCAGCCAAGACATTGGTCATCCCAGGGGTGTAAATGATTCCTAATCCGTAATCTGTGAGCAATTCAACCCAACGTCTTTGCGTAAGATTTAAATCCGGTTGGGTGAAGATATATTTCAGGCTTTGGTGATCAGTGAAAATTTCACAGCGATTACCAAGAAGGTAATGTCGCCACGTTTTGAGTGCGTGGACTACAGCTGCAAGCTCTAGATCATGTGTAGGATAGTTATCCTCATGTGGACGCAACTTTCGAGATGCGTAAGCGATCACTTGACGATCTTGTATGAGTATGCAACCTAGTCCCTGTCGCGAGGCGTCGCATTAGATAATAAAATCCTTGGAAAAGTCTGGTGGTACCAGTACGGGTGCAGATGTCAGGTGTCTTTTCAGTTCCTGAAAGCTGGACTCGCACTGTGGGGTCCATTCAAACTTTTTATCTTTCTTGAGGAGTTCAGTTAGAGGTTTAGCAACCTTGGAGAAATTCTCGACAAAGCGTCGGCAATAGCTCGCTAAGCAAAGAAAACTCCTAATTTGCTTGACCGATTCAGGGGGAGTCCAATCAAGGACGGCTTGAACTCGCTCGGGATTGACGGCAATACCCTTACCAGAGATTACGCATCCTGTAATTTGTATGTGGCGTGACATGTCACTGTAGTTTGCCACTTTAGAAATACATCAGCTACTTCCTTTTATGTTGTTCTTTGATGGAGTTTAGATTTTTCTTAGGCAACATTTCTGCTGTTGATCCAATCGTAATATTTACTCTAAGGTGCTTCTTATGAACTTAAAATAGTACATCAATATTCTGGAAACTCACTTCTATCTGTACTCTGTTTTTCCTATAACCGAGCTATAAAGCGGCAATTTCAAAATACGATGTAGCTCTAGCGCAGGACCTAAAGCCAAGACATGAGGGGTTTGGTGGACGAATTGTGTGTTGATCTGAACAAGAAGGTCATGAGGCCATGCCGATGTGACCTAAAGGTGTGTGTGCATAGCTACTTGTCAATCAATGTGAGAACATTATATCCTTAGTTAACTGTAGCGTATGTAAGCATGACGAGAAGTTGTATATAACATTGGTTTTCTGATATAAGAATAATAGTTTGTGGTTTACTTTCGATGCAGAAATTATTACAGTGATCATTCATCAGAGATGCATACGTGCATTATTTTCTATACTTATAAAGCAATTCAAGTTTGAAACTTAGATTCATGAATGTGTGCTACACCACTCACAAAAAAACATAGCTTCCATCCAACGTCTTTGGCTGAGTTAATCCGTGCGTTGATGTTTTGCCAATTCCTGAAGTTATATAACTCTTCTTGTTTCTTTCAAGTTAATGTTATTACTCCATTAAGTGAAGGTTCTTAGTTGTTGCTCCTTAATCAAGGCTATTAATATTTAGATGTGTTTTCAAGTACATTCATATTATTCAAGTGACACGTATAAGTTAAAGCAACATGCTACCTTTTCATTTGATTGTAGCCATAAGATAAAAATTGTCATTTATGTACATTGTATACATGAAACTACAATGTGAATAACATGTCTAGCTTAGTGATTTTGTGTTTCATTTTATACTTACTATTGCCGTTTCAAAAGGAATGAAAACTTCTGCGGAACATTTTTTTCCAGATTATTCTATCCTTTTCAATAGTTCCCGTTTCAATTACGTTTACCTTTTGTCACTTTCTATTTATGAAAATTCCTATCAACATATTGCCAAAATAGTCATGATCTAGTAAGTCCCAAAGCTTGACGATCAGGGTGTTTCTTAGGTTGGACGATGTTTTCTCAACACCCGCTGGAACGCAAGAATTTTAACGACGCCTTGTTATGACATACGGACCGCTAAAAAAGTAACGACTGACAGACGGACATAAGCAATAGGCTTTTTATTATGCCTTTTTAATTTTTTAATTTTTAAAGGCAGTCGTGGAGGTTGTGAGTTCAAATCCGCGTACACTTGACTATTTTCACGTCCTTTTTAAAGCCCATGGCCTGTCTTTTTTGAAGCCCATGGCCTCACGAGAGAAATTCTCTGCCCGACACACTTCCTGTAACTTCAAGCCCATAGTCCCACGCGATAAATTTTTTGGACGCACCACCGAAACAAATAGTACCACCTTGGATAGTAAAAAAAACTAATATAGGTAAACGGATGAGAGAATTTAAGCAACACACCTTGCTTTATTAGTATGTATAGAAAAACCAAAAGATCAAGAGAATTTAAGAAACACACCTTGCTTTATTAGTAGGTATAGAAAAACCAGAAGATCAAGTTTGTGACAGAGGCAGTATTACATAAACAAATAAAGCATGAGCAGTAAAACAATGAACAAAAAACCAATAAGACAAACAAAAATATGAACATTAACAAATAAAGCATGAGCAATAAAACAATGAACAAAAATCCAATACGACAAACAGAAATTTGAAGTTACCATGAAAATGGTAACTTTGTACAGCAATGTAAAAAAATGTACAACAAAGATACCATGAGAATTATTAACACAACTTCAACAATGAATAACAATGTACAACAAGAAAGCCCAACTACCACTTTTCATTACGATGAAAATGATAACACAAAAACAAAGCTATATACTAAAATTAAAACACTGGGAAGTCCAAACACACTTAATGAGATAGTTCATTGGTAACTACATCAAAAATATACTAGAGCACACTCTGCTAACTTCAACTAAGAGTGAAATGTATACACATCAACTATGTAAGAAGTTCACACTGTCAAACATGGGCAGTTCAACATGACAACCAAGTGAAGATCAGGGCAGCCATATAAAAGAAAACTCCTATTTATCAGACACGATCCATATACATATACATATACATACCTGAAGTAGGTCCTAAATCCATCACAACACCACTCCCTGATGTAAGATAGTCCAAGCCCTAGATCCACCTACAAAAAGCATAACAAAAACAATGAAAAAATACATCTTATTAGAAAGTAGAAAATCAAACCACGGTCCAAAAGCAACTAAATCCAACCCGAGAATATAACAACTAAAATCACAACAACAATTATGAAGATGAACAACAGCACATCAAGGCAAGCACAACAACAAAACAATACTCAAAAACTTATTAGTATGTCACTAACGCAAATATAGCGACCTCGATCCGAATGGATCGGAGTCTTTGTGCCCAGTGTCATCCCTGGATCGGTATGCTGACACACACAATACTTCGAGGATTTATTACATTTTATTACATTGAAAATCCTCAAAAGAGTCTTATTACAATAATATGACTGAAGGCCATCTAATAACAGTAATCTAATACGAATCTTGCAGAAGCATCCAAGAATAGTTGTGTAATGCCCCGGATGTAATACTTTCCCTTTTGGGTATATAATATATCTCCGGCTTCATCTATTTCCATTCCGGGTTCTTTGTCTTTCGGGTTTTCGTCGTTTTGTTGTGTGAGTGTGTGGAATGAATTTTGTTGTGTGAGTGTGTGGCATTCATTCATATCATGTAGACATGTGCATCGCATTGCATTTGTGTTGACGGTTGCATCCGGTTCCACGCGTTCCTTCCCGTTGTCCGTTTCGCGTTCCGGAGCTCCCTCACGTGTCCGTGACGTCCCGTAGGCCTACTTTGTTGTTTGGGCGTTTAACGTTACCGGTGTGCCGCGAGGTTGTTGTGTGTGTTGTTGTTTTGTTGTGTGCAACCCGCCTCTCAAATCTCGTCGCGTTTGGACTCCGTTGGCTATCCCATCAGTTATTCGTGTGGGTCCAAAGTGCCTTCACTTTGTGTCCCAGAAACACCCCTACAACAGTCCACTACCTTCTCCTAGGCCCTTCTAGACTACCCCCGCGATCGGATCCGTCGGATCGCGATCGGAGGGCTCCAAACACCCCCAAATCCCTCAAACCCTAAAATCTGCTATTTATAGACCCCCCTAGTCTATTTTTGGGCATCTAGCTTCTTCCTCCTCTCTCCCCCTAAATTTTTGGATCCAACCACCCCCCTCTCTGCCATTTGGGAACTCCTCCTCGGATCCCGAGGGAACCAGCCGATCCAGGCGATTCCCTCGATCGCCACCCAGCCGACCACGCGCCGCAAGCATCGGCCAGGTCAACGCCGCCTCCCTCCCTTCGATCCAACTGCGCGTCGCACCGACCGATCCAGGCCAGCTGGCCCGATCGGCCTCGCCAGCCTCCCGAGGCTTCATCACCGCTCGAGGCTCTCCCTCCGGCCCGTCCCGATCGAGCGGGAGGCCTCCCCTTCGACCGCATCGAGCCGGCCCGAGGCGCCCTGGACCACTTCGCCGGGTCGCCTTCCGCGTCGGGCCAGCCGATCTCCTGGGCCGCCACTCCGCCTTCCAGCTCGGGCCGAGGCCCTTCCCGAGCCACGCCTCCAGCCGCCAGGCGCGCAGCCGCGCCGCTCGCTGGGCCGCGCCGCCACTTCAGCCGCGACCGGGCCGCGTGCCAGCTGCCCCGAGCCCAGCCGCCAGCCGGGCCGGATCCATCTCTTCGGCCCGAAATTCTCCAGATCTAGGTTGACTCCTTTTTTTCCCTAAGTCCCCAGTAATTTTGTGTCTGATGCCTTTTTCAAACATGCATATCTTTTAGTGTGGTGCTCCGTTTCGCGCATATAGCATGTCCAGACGTTCGTGGGATCGTGCACTACGTTTCATCTCTTGTTGTCATGCATGATAGAAGTCATCTAGGTGCTTGTTTTGCTGTTGCAAGAGTGCATCATGATATAAACTGCTGCTATGTGATGTTTTCATGTCATCTTTGCCATGTGATAACTTTTAGCTCGTTTGTCCGAATGATGCAAATGACATGTCCACGTGTTCGTCTTGCCATGCTCTACATGTTGTATGTGCTAGGTTGCATGATAGATTTATTCTTGCCATGTTTATCATCGTTGCAAAGTGCCATGTGGCTGTGATGTTGTTTCACTTGTTATGAAATGCCATCTTGTTGAGCTCGTTGCAATCGTTGTGTTTATCTCCATGAAGCATGCTTGTGTGTTTCGGAATCACCATCATGTGTACTTTGATGAGGTGCTTACCACTTGCCATTTTTAGTTTAGAGGTGACTTAAACATGCTCTTTTAGATGCCATGTTGAAACTGCTGTTTTAGGACTTAGTGGATTTTCACCAAGTCTGAAATTTGTAACGTTCCGATGCCATGTTCGTGTGATGTTCTAGGACAAACCATGTTAGTTTTGGAGTGGATCTTGATTGTTCCTTGTAGTATATATTGTTGGCTTTCCATTCATGTCCTCACATGTCTATTTAAGAGGCTGTAGCATGTTTATATTTTGCTCCAAAGTTTCAATAAAATTCTGCTGCCAGAATTTTATTGTCAAGTTCAATATGTCCAAGATCATTGCTATTGATCCGTGGCTCCTTTGGGGGTGCACCTTTGGACTTAGTTGCTGTAGTATATGTCTAGTTTGTGTTCATGTCCTTTGCCATGTTGTTTGAGTGCTGTAGCTTAATTATTTTGTGCTCCGAAGTTGCTATGTTGCTGTAATTTTCAGCTTTCGCTCATTTCCTGTTTCGGGCATAACTTTTAGCCCGTAACTCCGATTTCAGCGAATCTTATATGAAACTTGATTGATTTTCCGTGTAGATTAATAATATCAGATTGTTATCATGTTTTGAGGTGTTTTGCTTGAGTGCTATTTTCCGTGCTCCGTGTGCATCCTTAGTGCATCCATCATGCATTCATCTTTTTCGAGTGCGCATTGCATCTTGTTGATTGGTGCTTGGTGTGATTGTTTTGTTTAGAGCCGGAAGCAGAGTCCGAGTTCGAGTACGAGCACGAGGTTTCCAACGAGGTTGAGCACGAGGACCCTTCTTACGATCCGAACGACTTCTCTTCAGGCAAGATGACCGAACCCCGATAACATTACTATCTTTGCCTATTGCTAGTAGTTCCGCTCTATAGTTTTGCCTCGATGCCCATGATCTTCTTGTCAGCCTCCTACTGTAACCATTGCCATGTTTAACCAACCTACCTATGCAAACCGTTGCTTGGCTAAGTACGCTTCGCCCAGCCCTTCTTATAGAATTGCTAGTTGCAGGTGAAGATCGAAGATGCTTGCTTCATGTTGAAGTTTGGTTGGGTTTATCACACTATATAAATGCTTAAAATGAAATCATCTATATATTGGCAAGGGTGGAAGGCTAAGCCTTTTGCTTGGTGATTTGTTCCACTCATGCCGTTAGGAACCGTATAAACCGGTGTTATGTTCCTTGATTATGCGTTCCTAACACGGTTGGGGTGTATGGGACCCCCTCGATAAACCGCTAAGTGCTAAGTCTTTTCCAGCAAGTCCCAACATTGGTACTATTTGCCTAATAACAAACTAAACTTGCATAGGGAGTTATAAACCCTTTTTCTTAATCAACAACCCCGGGCCAGTGCTCCACATGAGTGTTGGTCCGAAACGGGGAGCCTGCGGGGCCACCTCGAGGAAACTCAAGGTCTGGTAAAAACCCGTAGCTTCACCCATCCGGTCGTGTCCTGAGACTTAGATACGCGCGGCTACTATCAGGGTGTCGACACGCCGGGAGGATTTCTGGATTAGCCTTACCTTAGTTCGGTATATCTTGAGCACGGGATTCCGAGAATACTCGGGTCTTCCCACTTTGGAGTTGCGACTCCGCGGATCGTGGGCTTGTAATGGGTCAAGTTGGAACACCCCTGCAGGGTTATGAACTTTCGAAAGCCGTGCCCGCGGTTATGTGGCAGATGGGAGCTTGTTAATATCCGGTTGTAGATAACTTGTCACAATGATTCTAATACACTACCAGCGTGTGTTCCGTGACCGTCAATTTCCGAATAGGGATTCGGGAGTTGAACACGGAGGGGTTATGCTTGTTGAGCTTGTAGCTAGGATCACTTCGTGATCACTTCTCGTTCGAGGCTTTCTCTCCTCGCTCTCACTCACGTAAGCTAGTTGCTAGTTGCTGCTGCAGACACTTATCCTTTTCTTCAGCCTTTCCTCTCCCAAGGCTTGAATAGTCTTGTTACCCGGGAACGGGATTGCTGAGTCCTCTGTGGCTCACAGTTACTTCACCACACCAGATGCAGGTCCAGCTGTGAGCTATCCAGGTGATGGCACCGAGATGGATTGGGAGTACGACGAGGAGCGTAGTCGGTACTATGTATGATATCCGGATGATCAGTAGTGGAGACTCCTACTAGGATTCGATTCGCCTGTGGTTTATTTATCTAAGTTTGGTATCTTGACATTTGGTTTTGCCCTTAGAGGGTTGTGATATTCTTAATGTATGATGTTTGAGACATGCTATGTAATTGTGTGACGTGGCGAGTGTAAGCCAACTATTTATGTTTACAATCTCCTCTTTTACATGAGATGTGGAAAGATTACCAAACTTGAGATCATTCTAGGATGGAATTATGCCTTTAAGTCGTGCCTCGACACGTAGGAGGTATAACTCCATCCTGGGAATTACAAGTTGGTATTCAGAGCCTTCTCCGACCTAGGAGCCCCCACTGTTTGATCGAATCGTTGACGGTCGAGTCTAGGCACACACTGAAAACATTTTGAGTCCTATATATTATATCAGAGAGTAGGATTTCTTTGCTTCTCATCTCCTTTCTCTCTGGTGAGGACTCCTGACGACTACTCTTGTCTCTCCTACTTTCAAAAATTGCACAAATTTTTTTTAGGAATCCCGCGAGTATTCTGGGATTGTTTCGATGTTCTTGTGACGAGGATATTGTTCTCGATGCCTCCTGTTCCCGGGGAGTTGAGCTTCGGGGTATTGTTGTCACAAGCATATCGCGGCAGTACTAAATACTTAAGACGGCCGACATCGAAAATCTCTCCTATACGGCCAGTGGCAAGATAACCCCGACATCACCCAGTACTGGGGAGGTAGTTCGGGAGTATTGCCATAGCTTGTTATAGTGGATGCTTTTCGAAGGTCCGAGGTACACAGTTTCCGAGAAAGACTGGTTATGTGTTGAAGGATGGATACACCTGGATGTAGGTTTCGAGTTGATTGCGCGGTGCTTCCCGTGTATCCCCAACACCTGATTGCATAACTGGAATCTTTCGGAAATTTATAGGTGGGTTTATCCAGTAGATCGTAGGCATTCTTCCAACGGATGCAGGTTAGTGAGTTCGGGGTTCTACATTGAGTGAAGTGGTTTATGACCGATGTTACTATCAGGAGTTGCATCTTAAAGGGTCCTTGGCTATGCTGATCCGGGGATTGCAAAACCTTTTCGTAACGCGTTCATATGCTTTCAGCACAAATATGTTAGAACGAAACTCCTCTCTTGTGTTTGTTCCCGTCCGTACCTTGTTGTTTTTCTTATTTATCCTTTTGTCCCCTATGTGGCTTCTCGTGAAGATTGATGTTATCATTTAACTGAGAATTTCATTCGTTCCTCTTGTTCGAATGATTTCATTCGTTCTTATTGTTCGAATGATTATTGTGAAGACTTGTTGCAATCCATTCCATTGATTCAGCTTATACCTTTTGTCAATCAATTGCTGATTCCTGGTCATCTCTTTCAGGATGGCTCCGAAAAAGGTTCCCAACGCTAACCCAGAGGCGGAAGAGGTCCCAGATCGTCCTCCTTCCCCTCCTCCTCCGCCTGAGGCTTGGAGAGCGATTATGCAGACTACAGCTCAGAACACCCAGTTGTTGATGCAGATGATGCAGCAGATGCAAGCTAATCAAGCTAATCAGGGTGTTCCAGGGAACCAAGGCAACTTCTTCAACCAGCAGCACCATGCTACTCACAACCAGTTCCTGGCCAATAATCCAAAAGCTTTCAGTTACTGTGTCGACCCTCTTGATGCTGAAGATTGGTTAACCGACATAAAGAAGCATTTGAGTGCAGTAACGTGAAGGAAGATGATTATGTGAAGTTTGCAGCCTTCCAACTGAAAGATCAAGCAGCTGATTGGTGGCAGCAGTACAAAGACTCCAGGCCGGGTCAAGTGATCTCTTGGGAGAATTTCTGCAAGGATTTTCGCTCTCATCACATTCCTACAAGTGTCATCGAGGGTATGCGTGAGCAATTCCGCAACCTGAAGCAGGTCTCCATGACAGTCTACCAGTATAATGTCAAGTTCCAAAACCTTGCCCGCTATGCTAAGCAAGACATTCCTGATGCCAAGAGTAAAATCTACAAGTTCCGTGGAGGTCTCAAAGATGAACTTCAACTTGCTCTCACCTTGTTCGAGCCGGATGAATTCGACAAGTTCTATAACATTGCTTTGAAACAAGAAGCAGCTCAGCTTAAGATGGAGGCCTCTAAGAAGAGAATTCGAGATGCCGTTCACTCTTCCTCATCGTCTCAGATGGTCTCGAAGCATCAGAAATTCTGGCTTCCTCCTCCTCCAGTGATTCGAGCTCCATCCAACAACTCCAACAACTCCAACAACTCCAACAACAAGAACTCTAGTGGACGTGGTTTCTCCCACCCACCCAACCCGTTCAACAAGTCGAAGAAGCAGTTTCAGTCTCAAGGCTCCAAGTCAAGTGGCTCTCATTTCCGTCCTCTCTCAGAAGTGACTTGCAACAAATGCACTCAGAAAGGTCATTATGCCAACAGATGTCTGAATCCGAAGCGTCTTCCACCTCCTCCACCTGTGAGTTCAGCTATTGTCAGGCATGATCCAAAGGCAGCAAGGGTCAATCTGATGAATGCAGCACAAGCGGAGAATTCTTCTGATGTCATTTTGGGTAACCTTCCAGTGAACTCTATCCCTGCTAAAGTTTTATTTGATTCGGGTGCTTCATGCTCTTTCATGTCTCAACCATTTGCATCCAAGCATAATGTTGACATCCAAAGTCTGCCTCAGAAGTTGCAAGTTATTTCTCCGGAGAGACGTATGTCTTCCAACATATTTGCTCCGAATGTTTCTATTCGCATGGGTGATTATCAATTTCTGGCTAATCCGGTGGTTCTTGGTAATTCTGACATCGACCTCATCCTCGGAATGGATTGGCTTTCTCAGCATGATGCTCACATTGATTGTGCTCAAAAGGAAGTCAAGTTGACTCATTCTGATGAAGATGTGATTATCTTCGCCTCCAGGGATAATACTATTAGGCTTTTCTCTCTCAATGATAAGGGCGAAATTAACGCCATATCTCAAATTCCGGTGGTGAATGAATATCAAGACGTCTTTCCTGAAGAACTTCCAGGCATGCCTCCACACCGTCAGGTGGAATTCGTTATTGAACTCGAGCCGGGTACTGAGCCAGCATGCCGGCGTCCGTACAAGCTCTCTCCGGATGAATTGAAGGAATTGAAGAAGCAGCTTGATAAGCAGGAGAGTATGGGTCTCATCAGGCCTAGTACGTCTCCGTGGGGTTGTGGTGTCTTATTTGTCAAGAAGAAAGATGGCACGGAGCGTCTCTGTGTTGACTATCGGCCATTGAACAAGAAGACGATTAAGAACAAATATCCGCTCCCCAACATCAACGAACTCTCCGAGCAGCTCAAAGGAGCTAAAGTGTTCTCTAAGCTTGACCTCCGAATGGGCTATCACCAAATTCGCATTCGCGAGGAAGACATTCCCAAGACGGCCTTCAGAACGAGCTACGGTTCATACGAGTATACCGTCATGTCTTTTAGTCTCGCCAATGCTCCTCCTACCTTTTCGAGGATGATGCATTACATCTTCAACCCCTATACTGGCGAGTTTGTGCTTGTGTATCTGGATGATATTCTGGTGTTTTCCAAGAATGAAGAAGATCACGAAAAGCACTTACGCCTGGTTCTTGATCGACTCCGAGAGCATAAATTCTATGCCAAGTTCTCCAAGTGCGAGTTTTGGCTCGATAAGGTTTTGTACCTGGGCCACATCATCTCAGCTGACGGTATTGCGGTTAATCCCGACAAAGTTGAAGCAATTGTCAACTGGGAAGCTCCTCAGAACATCAAGCAGCTCCGCAGTTTTCTGGGTCTTGCCAGCTATTGCAGAAGGTTCGTTGAGAACTTCTCCAAGATTGCCAAGCCTCTTTCCAACCTGCTTCAGAAGAATGTCAAATACTTTTGGTCTCCAGAGTGTGAAGTGGCATTCAAAACTCTCAAAGAGAAGCTTGTCTCTGCTCCAGTTCTGACTCCTCCAGATGAATCCAAGCCCTATGAAGTATTTTGTGATGCTTCTCTTCAAGGTCTTGGTGGTGTGCTTATGCAAGATAAGAGAATTGTGGCATACACTTCTCGTCAGCTCAAGCCAAGTGAGAAGAACTATCCCACACATGATCTCGAGCTAGCAGCTGTGGTACATGCTCTGATTATGTGGAGACATCTGTTGTTGGGCAGAAAGGTCGACATCTTCACCGATCACAAGAGCTTGAAGTACATATTCACACAGCCGCATCTGAACCTCCGCCAGACTCGTTGGGTTGAAATGATCCAAGAGTACAATCCCAGCATCGAATACACTCCTGGCAAGGCGAATGTGATTGCAGATGCTTTGAGCAGAAAGGCATATTGCAACAGCCTTCTTATCAAGCCGTGCCAACCTGAGCTTTGTGAAGCATTCATGAAGCTCAACCTTCAAGTTGTTCCGCAGGGTTTTCTTGCAAATCTTCAAATTGCTCCTACCTTGGAAGATCAAGTCCGTGAGGCCCAGCTCAGTGATACCATGGTGAAGAAGGTGAAACATGGTATTGCAAAGGGCACTCCAAAATACAAGTGCTTCCGTGTTGATGAGAGAGATACATTGTTCTTAGAGGACAAACTCGTTGTTCCCAAAGGTGATCTTAGGAAGCTCATAATGGAAGAAGCTCATGATTCTCTCCTTTCCATTCATCCTGGCAGTTCCAAGATGTATCAAGACCTCAAGCAGTCTTACTGGTGGACACGCATGAAAAGGGAGATTGCCCAATTCGTGAATGAATGTGATGTATGCAGAAGAGTGAAAGCAGAACATCAACGTCCAACCGGTCTTCTCCAACCTCTTCCTATTCTAGAGTGGAAGTTCGACCACATTGAAATGGACTTCGTCACTGGTTTTTCTAAATCCAAGCGAGGAAATGATGCTATCCTTGTGGTGATTGACAAGCTTACCAAAGTCGCTCACTTCCTGCCAGTCAAAGAATCAATCAATGCAGCTCAATTGGCAGAGCTGTACACTTCCAGAATTGTGTCCCTACATGGCATTCCTCAAGTGATATCCTCAGACCGTGGAAGTTTGTTCACTTCAAGGTTCTGGGACTCCTTTCAGTTCGCCATGGGCACTAAGATCAGGTTCAACACTGCATTTCACCCTCAGACTAGTGGTCAAGTCGAGCGTGTGAATCAGATTCTAGAAGACATGCTCAGAGCCCGTGTCATCTCCTTTGGCATGAAATGGGAAGACTGTCTTCCATTTGCCGAGTTCTCTTACAACAACAGCTTTCAAGCAAGTGCAGGCAAAGCACCGTTTGAAATCCTCTATGGCAGAAAGTGCCGTACCCCTCTCAACAGGTCTGAAACAGGCGAACGTCAACTTCTTGGCAATGACTTGATCTCAGAAGCCGAAGAAATGTGCAAAGTCATACGTGAGAATCTCAAGGCCGCTCAGTCGCGCCAGAAGAGCTACTATGATGGCAAGCATCGTGATTTGGCATTCAACATTGATGATCACGTCTATCTTCGTGTGTCTCCGATGAAAGGCACCCAAAGATTCGGTATCAAAGGAAAGCTTGCTCCTAGATACGTCGGGCCTTTCAAGATTCTTGGCAAAAGAGGCGACCTAGCCTATCAACTTGAGCTCCCTCCAAACTTCGCCAATGTTCATGATGTCTTCCATGTGTCTCAACTTCGCAAATGCTTCAAGGCACCTGAGTGCATGATTCCCTTTGAAGAGATTGATCTTCAACAAGACCTGTCCTACCGAGAGCATCCCGTTGCCATTCTCGAAGAAACCGAAGGCAAGACCCGCAACAAGTCCATCAAATTTCTGAAAGTCAAGTGGTCACATCACACCGACCGAGAAGCTACCTGGGAACGAGAAGATCATCTTCGTTCCGAGTACCCTTCCTTTTTCCAGTCCTAGATCTCGGGACGAGATCTTTTTGTAGTAGAGGAGAGTTTGTAATGCCCCGGATGTAATACTTTCCCTTTTGGGTATATAATATATCTCCGGCTTCATCTATTTCCATTCCGGGTTCTTTGTCTTTCGGGTTTTCGTCGTTTTGTTGTGTGAGTGTGTGGCATTCATTCATATCATCTAGACATGTACATCGCATTGCATTTGTGTTGACGGTTGCATCCGGTTCCACGCGTTCCTTCCCGTTGTCCGTTTCGCGTTCCGGAGCTCCCTCACGTGTCCGTGACGTCCCGTAGGCCTACTTTGTTGTTCGGGCGTGTAACGTTACCGGTGTGCCGCGAGGTTGTTGTGTGTGTTGTTGTTTTGTTGTGTGCAACCCGCCTCTCAAATCTCGTCGCGTTTGGACTCCGTTGGCTATCCCATCAGTCATTCGTGTGGGTCCAAAGTGCCTTCACTTTGTGTCCCAGAAACACCCCTACAACAGTCCACTACCTTCTCCTAGGCCCTTCTAGACTACCCCTGCGATCGGATCCGTCGGATCGCGATCGGAGGGCTCCAAACACCCCCAAATCCCTCAAACCCTAAAATCTGCTATTTATAGACCCCCCTAGTCTATTTTTGGGCATCTAGCTTCTTCCTCCTCTCTCCCCCTAAATTTTTGGATCCAACCACCCCCTTCTCTGCCATTTGGGAACTCCTCCTCGGATCCCGAGGGAACCAGCCGATCCAGGCGATTCCCTCGATCGCCACCCAGCCGACCACGCGCCGCAAGCATCGGCCAGGTCAACGCCGCCTCCCTCCCTACGATCCAACTGCGCGTCGCACCGACCGATCCAGGACAGCTGGCCCGATCGGCCTCGCCAGCCTCCCGAGGCTTCGTCACCGCTCGAGGCTCTCCCTCCGGCCCGTCCCGATCGAGCGGGAGGCCTCCCCTTCGACCGCATCGAGCCGGCCCGAGGCACCCTGTACCACTTCGCCGGGTCGCCTTCCGCGCCGGGCCAGCCGATCTCCTGGGCCGCCACTCCGCCTTCCAGCTCGGGCCGAGGCCCTTCCCGAGCCGCGCCTCCAGCCGCCAGGCGCGCAGCCGCGCCGCTCGCTGGGCCGCGCCGCCACTTCAGCCGCGACCGGGCCGCGTGCCAGCTGCCCCGAGCCCAGCCGCCAGCCGGGCCGGATCCATCTCTTCGGCCCGAAATTCTCCAGATCTAGGTTGACTCCTTTTTTTCCCTAAGTCCCCAGTAATTTTGTGTCTGATGCCTTTTTCAAACATGCATATCTTTTAGTGTGGTGCTCCGTTTCGTGCATATAGCATGTCCAGACGTTCGTGGGATCGTGCACTACGTTTCATCTCTGGTTGTCATGCATGATAGAAGTCATCTAGGTGCTTGTTTTGCTGTTGCAAGAGTGCATCATGATATAAACTGCTGCTATGTGATGTTTTCATGTCATCTTTGCCATGTGATAACTTTTAGGTCGTTTGTCCGAATGATGCAAATGACATGTCCACGTGTTCGTCTTGCCATGCTCTACATGTTGTATGTGCTAGGTTGCATGATAGATTTATTCTTGCCATGTTTATCATCGTTGCAAAGTGCCATATGGCTGTGATGTTGTTTCACTTGTTATGAAATGCCATCTTGTTGAGCTCGTTGCAATCGTTGTGTTTATCTCCATGAAGCATGCTTGTGTGTTTCAGAATCACCATCATGTGTACTTTGATGAGGTGCTTACCACTTGCCATGTTTAGTTTCGAGGTGACTTAAACATGCTCTTTTAGATGCCATGTTGAAACTGCTGTTTTAGGACTTAGTGGATTTTCACTAAGTCTGAAATCTGTAACGTTCCGATGCCATGTTCGTGTGATGTTCTAGGACAAACCATGTTAGTTTTGGAGTGGATCTTGATTGTTCCTTGTAGTATATATTGTTGGCTTTCCATTCATGTCCTCACATGTCTATTTAAGTGGCTGTAGCATGTTTATCTTTTGCTCCAAAGTTTCAATAAAATTCTGCTGCCAGAATTTTATTGTCAAGTTCAATATGTCCAAGATCATTGCTATTGATCCGTGGCTCCTTTGGGGGTGCACCTTTGGACTTAGTTGCTGTAGTATATGTCTAGTTTGTGTTCATGTCCTTTGCCATGTTGTTTGAGTGCTGTAGCTTAATTATTTTGTGCTCCGAAGTTGCTATGTTGCTGTAATTTTCAGCTTTCGCTCATTTCTTGTTTCGGGCATAACTTTTAGCCCGTAACTCCGGTTTCAGCAAATCTTATATGAAACTTGATTGATTTTCCGTGTAGATTAATAATATCAGATTGTTATCATGTTTTGAGGTGTTTTGCTTGAGTGCTATTTTCCGTGCTCCGTGTGCATCCTTAGTGCATCCATCATGCATTCATCTTTTTCGAGTGCGCATTGCATCTTGTTGATTGGTGCTTGGTGTGATTGTTTTGTTTAGAGCCGGAAGCAGAGTCCGAGTTCGAGTACGAGCACGAGGTTTCCAACGAGGTTGAGCACGAGGACCCTTCTTACGATCCGAACGACTTCTCTTCAGGCAAGATGACCGAACCCCGATAACATTACTATCTTTGCCTATTGCTAGTAGTTCCGCTCTATAGTTTTGCCTCGATGCCCATGATCTTCTTGTCAGCCTCCTACTGTAACCATTGCCATGTTTAACCAACCTACCTATGCAAACCGTTGCTTGGCTAAGTACGCTTCGCTCAGCCCATCTTATAGCATTGCTAGTTGCAGGTGAAGATCGAAGATGCTTGCTTCATGTTGAAGTTTGGTTGGGTTTATCACACTATATAAATGCTTAAAATGAAATCATCTATATATTGGCAAGGGTGGAAGGCTAAGCCTTTTGCTTGGTGATTTGTTCCACTCATGCCGTTAGGAACCGTATAAACCGGTGTTATGTTCCTTGATTATGCGTTCCTAACACGGTTGGGGTGTATGGGACCCCCTCGATAAACCGCTAAGTGCTAAGTCTTTTCCAGCAAGTCCCAACATTGGTACTATTTGCCTAATAACAAACTAAACTTGCATAGGGAGTTATAAACCCTTTTTCTTAATCAACAACCCCGGGCCAGTGCTCCACATGAGTGTTGGTCCGAAACGGGGAGCCTGCGGGGCCACCTCGAGGAAACTCAAGGTCTGGTAAAAACCCGTAGCTTCACCCATCCGGTCGTGTCCTGAGACTTAGATACGCGCGGCTACTATCAGGGTGTCGACACGTCGGGAGGATTTGCTGGATTAGCCTTACCTTAGTTCGGTATATCTTGAGCACGGGATTCCGAGAATACTCGGGTCTTCCCACTTTGGAGTTGCGACTCCGCGGATCGTGGGCTTGTAATGGGTCAAGTTGGAACACCCCTGCAGGGTTATGAACTTTCGAAAGCCGTGCCCGCGGTTATGTGGCAGATGGGAGCTTGTTAATATCCGGTTGTAGATAACTTGTCACAATGATTCTAATACACTACCAGCGTGTGTTCCGTGACCGTCAATTTCCGAATAGGGATTCGGGAGTTGAACACGGAGGGGTTATGCTTGTTGAGCTTGTAGCTAGGATCACTTCGTGATCACTTCTCGTTCGAGGCTTTCTCTCCTCGCTCTCACTCACGTAAGCTAGTTGCTAGTTGCTGCTGCAGACACTTATCCTTTTCTTCAGCCTTTCCTCTCCCAAGGCTTGAATAGTCTTGTTACCCGGGAACAGGATTGCTGAGTCCTCTGTGGCTCACAGTTACTTCACCACACCAGATGCAGGTCTAGCTGTGAGCTATCCAGGTGATGGCACCGAGCTGGATTGGGAGTACGACGAGGAGCGTAGTCGGTACTATGTACGATATCCGGATGATCAGTAGTGGAGACTCCTACTAGGATTCGATTCGCCTGTGGTTTATTTATCTAAGTTTGGTATCTTGACATTTGTTTTTGCCCTTAGAGGGTTGTGATATTCTTAATGTATGATGTTTGAGACATGCTATGTAATTGTGTGACGTGGCGAGTGTATGCCAACTATTTATGTTTACAATCCCCTCTTTTACATGAGATGTGCAAAGATTACCAAACTTGAGATCATTCTAGGATGGAATTATGCCTTTAAGTCGTGCCTCGACACGTAGGAGGTATAACTCCATCCTGGGCATTACAAGTTGAGTCCATCCAGCTCCATGGCAAACATTGAGTGCATGACAACGACCTAATCGCACCTTATTCGTCGGTAAACTCTGCAACATGAGATGTTGCAGCCGTGTAGGTCAGCACATTGAATATGCTGGCAATAACACACTGTAGCAAGTAATGAAGAACAAATGTCTACAACTATATGCATATTTGGCTGGTGGAGGCTGTAAGGTTAAATTTTGCATAAAGCTAGTTTTTTCCCTACAACAAAGGAATAAATTTTTATTTACTACATCAATTGTATTAAGCAATATTGAGAATGGTCCCTCCATCTCAAACCCAAATTACCAAAGTCATTAATAACCCAACAAGTTAATTAAAATAGAGTGTTGAGATGAGTCCATAATTCAAATACCAGGATACTCAAGATGTCCACAACCTGGGACACGACTAATCATGATCAGTTTGTAGAGGTTTTGTGCACTTTTCTCCACAAGACTCGATCGCCTCCGTTTAATTTCTCTCACTGCATGGTGTTTGAGAAACGAATGACCGAGATACAGTCTTTCAGAAGCATTTAATCTTTACCCCGGATGGACCGGTACACCTACTTTCCCCTTCATCTGCTAGTCCACCACTGAAAGAGCTCACACAACATACTCAACTATGCCAGAGCCCATATTGGCATGTGGCTGCACACGAAAGTTTCTAGGCATGAATGATATATGATCCCTTTGAGCCTGGGTGGCATTCCATAGGATAATCACTCGGGTCCTCCGGGATTTCCTAGGACAACATTGGATTCTCCAGGTGCCCTGCAACCAATCCACCTAGTGGTGTGTTAAGGTTATCACCTTAAACATTCCCTTAGTTGTTATTACACTCACAACTTTCATGAAATCTCACATACCAATCCACGTCTACGAGCATGGCTAAGCAATAAGTAACAAAGCGTATATTCCCTTGGGTTGATCTCAAGTCATTGGGTTCCTACCTCATGAACTACTAAGCAATACCACATGTGATCAAGTCCTACTCATGCAATCTTTGAGGATATAACTAATGCAATAAAACTGGGTATTGGAAAGTATGATCAAAGTATGAACTTGCCTTGCTGATGATCGTTGAAACCTAGTGACTCCTAGTAGCACGCTTCGCACTCCGGAAATTCTATCGTAATCAAACAATAGCATACATAAGCAATCATGCAACAAAATCGAAGAACAGATCTCGAAAGATTTCAAAAACAAGCAAATGGCTCTTGTAACAGAAAACAATTTCTAACAGTACCAAAATTAAGTGAATTTGGCCTTATCAGAAATTTTAGGTCAAGAGCTTCGACTTGCAAAAAGAATCAACTCAAACGGAGTTAAACTCAAGTTACAATCGAAATAAGTTTAAATACAAATCTGTTTGAATTCAAATTTAAAACTTAAAAAAATTGAGCTGTACTACTGGAAAGATAAGATCGAGACGAAGAAATTGGCGTTGGTTTCACCTAATTCTGACTAACGAGTAGAAAGTAATGATCGTTTGAAAAATAGGGACTGATCTGTAATTTTTTAAATTGCGGATAGGTCCCTGATGAAAAATAACAGAAAAAGAAAAATCTAAATAGCGAACGTTCATTTTTCTGACCTAAACAGTGGACGTTCGCTGTTTAAATAAACCTAAAAAAATGAATCTAGGTTTTCCAAAAAAAAACTGATCTAGGGTTTGAAAAAACTGAAAATAAAAACCGAGAAAAGACCGGACGATCTTACCTGTTCGACCAGCGGGTCGGGCGGCGGTTGCGGGTTCCGGTGGCGGGGTCGGCGGCTAGGGGCGGCGGCGTCGGCGTCCGAGGCGAGGGACGGCGGTGGCGGGCAGCGCGGGGCAAGGCGACGGCGCTGGCGCGAGGGGGAGGCGACGACGTGCGGAGGCGGCCGGTGGCGGCGGCGGGGCTGGCGTGGGGTTTGAGGAGGTGGCGGCGGCGGCTTTTAAAAGGGGTGGGGCCTTTCTTGGCCGAGGGGTCGGCCAGCGGCGCTGGTGGCTCGGACTCCGGCGGGAGTCCGGCTCGGCCACGGGAGAGAGAGGCGATGCGGGAGTAGGCCGGTGGCTGGGCTTCGGCCCAGTCGGCCCAGTAAAACAATTTTTTTTTTGAAAATTGCCAAACGAAGAAAAATCGAAATCAAAATAAATATAAATCCTAAAAATTCCAGAAACAATTTTCTCCGTTCCCACCTAATATTTGGGACAAAGTGAACACTTTTCTGAAATGAAAATGCCTAAAATAAAATAAACTTTTTAATGCAATTTTTAAAATAAGTAAATTTCAAATAAAAATCCAATAAAGTTATTTTTATTCAAAATTCAAATTCCAATATTTTTATTCTGTCTTTGAAGAAGGCATATTATCTTCTCTCATTTATTTTAAAATATTGAAAATGAAAATAGGAAAAATTACATTTGATCCAACCTCACTCATAAAATACTAAAATAGTGGGTCCTCTTTGGAAAAACTTCCAACTCTCTCACTTGGGTCCTTGAGTTGCTTAATGTTTTTTGGATCAATTTTCAAATAAAATCAAATTCAAAATGCTCAAGTGAAGGATGCATATGAATGATCTATGTTAACATCCAAATTAAAAATTGGGATGTTACAAACCTACCCCCCTTAAGATGAATCTCACCCTCGAGATTCGGGTTGGCTAGAAAATAGGTGTGGGTGGTCCTGGCGTAGATCATTCTCTCGTTCCCAGGTAGCTTCATCCTCTGTATGGTGGCTCCACTGAACTTTGCAAAACTTGATGACTTTGCTGCGGGTAACTCTGTCGGCAAACTCGAGAATCTTGACAAGCTTCTCCTCATAAGTCAGATCACTTTCTAGCTAAATTGCTTCCAGGGACACTGTATCTCGTAGCGGAATCTCGGCCATCTCTGCATGACACTTCTTCAACTAAGATACGTAACACATCGTGAACTCCGGACAAGGTTTCGGGCAACTCTAGCTGATAAGCTACTTCTCCTCTGCGCTCCAAAACTATGTACGGTCCAACGAATCGTGGTGCCAGTTTACCCTTAACTCCGAAACGCTTAACTCCTCGAAGTGGGGACACACGAAGATATGCTCTATCTCCAACTTCGTAGGTCACCTCCTTGCATTCCGTATCTGCATATCTCTTCTGCCTAGACTGAGCTATTTTCAGTCTGTCGCGGATCAACTTGACCTTCTCCTCTGAATCTCTGATTAAGTCGGGTCCAAATAACTGACGGTCTCCAACTTTATCCCACATCAAAGGTGTTCTGCACCTCCTTCCGTACAAAGCCTCGAACGGGGCCATTTGTAGACTGGTCTGATAACCGTTGTTGTAAGAAAATTCTACGTAAGGCAAGTTATCATCTCAACTAAATCCATAATCTAACGCACAAGCTCTCAACATGTCCTCCAGAATCGGATTGACTCTCTCCGTCTGTCCATATGTCTGTGGATGAAAGGCTGTACTGAACTTTAGCCTCGTACCCAAAGTCTCGTGCAACTTCTTCCAGAACTTTGATGTAAACTGTGTTCCACTATCTGATACTATGGTCCTTGGAACTCCATGTAGACATACGATTCTGGTCATGTATATCTTGGCCAACTTAGCAATCGTGTAAGTGCTCTTTACGGGGATGAAATGAGCTACCTTAGTCAAACAATCAACTATAACCCAGATAGAATCGTACCCTGAACGTGTCCTGGGTAGTCATGTGATAAAATCCATTCCAAGCTTATCCCACTTCCATTCTGGTATGGGTAACGGCTCGAATAACCCTACTGATTTCTGATGTTCTTCCTTTACTCTCTGATAGACGTCACATATTGCTACATACTCTGCAATGTCCTTCTTCATTCCGGTCCACGAGAAACTCTGCTTCAAATCCAAGTACACCTTAATGTTGCCTGGGTGTATTGAGTAAGGCGAATCATGAGCCTCTTGAAAAATGAACTTCCTGATCTCCGGTTCATTGGGCACATAAATACGATCTTCAAACCATAGTGCCCCGTGTTCATCCTCACGATATCCTTCTGCTTTTTCTTTGGCCATTCTACCCTTTATTTCTGCTATTCCTTCATCTGTCTTCTGGGCTTCTCGAATCTTACCCAACAAAGTGGACTGAATTTCGAATGTGGCAACATAGCCTCTAGGGACTATCTCCAGCTGTAACTCTCGGAGGTCATCTGCCAACTCCTTGGGTAATCCTCCGGTTATCAGGGTACTAACATAACTTTTGCGACTTAGAGCATCTCCCACGACATTGGCTTTTCTTGGATGATAATATAATCTCATGTCGTAATCCTTTATGAGCTCCAGCCATCTCCTTTGCCCGAGGTTTAACTCCTTCTGCGTGAAGATTACTTCAAACTCTTATGATCAGTGTATACATCACAACGGTTTCCAATAAGAAGGCGCCTCCAGGTCTTGAGTGCGTGCACTACGGCTGCTAACTCCAAATCATGGGTGGCATAATTCAACTCATGGGGTCGAAGCTGATGTGAGGCATATGAAACAACTCTTCCTTCTTGCATGAGAGCGCCTCTAAGTCCTTAACGTTAAGCGTCACAATACACTTCAAAATCCTTACGAATATTCAGGAGTATCATCACTGGGGCTGTAACCAAACGCTTCTTCAACTCCTGAAAACTGGCCTAACATTCTTCGGTCCAATTGTACCTGCTTTCCTTCTTCAACAACTCCGTCATGGGCTTCGCAGTATTGGAGAAATTCTCAATGAACCTCCGATAATATCCTGCAAGTCCAAGAAAACAGCGAACCTCTCCAACTGAGGTGGGCGCCTTCCATTCCGTAACAGCCTCTACTTTGGAAGGGTCCACTGCTATACCATCTCCTGATATAACATGTCCGAGAAATCCTACTTCCTTCAACCAAAACTCACATTTCCTGCACTTGGCATATAGCTGATGTTCCCTGAGCTTCTCGAGAACTAAACACAAATGTTCCTTGTGCTCCTCTTCGTTCTTGGATTAAACCAATATGTCATCAATGAACACTACCACAAACTTATCCAAGAACTCCATGAATACCTTGTTCATCATACTCATGAAATAGGCAGGGGCATTAGTCAATCCAAATGACATAACTGTGTACTCGTAAAGCTCGTACCTTGTGGTAAAAGATGTCTTAGGTATGTCCTGCTCTCTGATCTTCAACTGGTGACAACCAGATCGTAAATCGATCTTAGATAATACCTTGGCTCCTTGCAACTGATCAAACATGTCATTTATCATGGGCAGAGGGTATTTGTTCTTGATTGTCACTTCATGCAGTGCACGATAATCCACAACCATTCTTAGGGAACCATCCTTCTTCTCGACTAAAAGTACTGGGGCTCCCCAAGGTGATGAACTTGGTGGGATATAACCTTTCTCCATTAGCTCCTTGATCTGCTTCTTGATCTCTTCTAAATCATTCGCGGGCATCCGGTACGGTCTCTTGGATATTGGTCCGGTGCCTGGTAAGAACTCAATTAAGAACTCGATGTCTCTATCCGGTGGCATGCCTGGTAACTCCTCTGGAAATACATCGGGGTAATCCTTCACAAATGGTACTTCTTCCTGAACAAGTCTCGAGAGTGCATTCACGTGCGTCTTCCGGGGTGTGTGCCTTGACAGATACTTGATCCTCTTTCCTTCCGGGGTGGTGAGAAGAATTGATCTACTGGTGCAGTCGATGTTTCCTCCAAACTTGGATAGCCAACCCATACCTATAATTACATCCAAACCCTGGGATTCAAAAACAATGAGGTACTGTGGGAAATAAATGCCTCCCAATGGTCAATGGCACTTGATAACATCCTCGGCTAGCCATGTACTCTGCTCCAGGGGAACTTACTAACATAGGTGTCTTAAGGGCTACGGTGGGCAATTGATACTTTTCCACAAAGCCCCTTGATATGCATGAATGAGATGCACCAGTGTCAAAAAGAACAAGGGCGGTAAATGAACTAACTAAAAACTTACCAACCACTGCGTCGGGCTGCTCGTCAATTTCCTCCACATTGACGTGATTCACATGTCCTCTGGTGAAAGGGTTGGGCTTCTTCCCTAAACTTCCGTTGCCATTTCCATTCTTTCCTTCAGGTCACTCCATGGCATAATGTCCAGTCTTCCCGCACTTGAAACAAGTAATCTGACTGAAATCTCTCTTGGCGGGCGTGGATGGAGCGGAACGGTTCTGATTGTTGTTTTCTCCATTCCCATTGCCATTCTTGGGGCCACTATGGTTGTGTGAACTTCCCCCATTGTGAGAATGGCCTCCAGTGGTGGGATGGTTATGTCCTCCCGAGTATGGGGAGTAACGAGGCTTCTACTGGGCTCCAGAGTTAAACTTCCCCGATCCATACTTCCTCTTGCGGGTCTCAATCTCCTGCTGCTTTCCTTCAATCATGATGGCCTTGTCTACCAACTCCTGGTAGTTGTTGTAGGTGGCTACCATCAGCTCCATGCTCAACTCATCGTTGAGTCCCTCCAGAAACTTTTCCTGCTTCACGGTGTCATTGGCTATATCATCTGGCGCATAGTGAGCTAGCTGCCTGAAGTCATCCACGTACCGCCCCACAATACGGTTTCCTTGGTGCAAGTTGCGAAACTCAGGCTTCTTCAGGTTCATGGCTCCAGCTGAGACATGTGCTGTGCAAAAGGCTTGCTGAAACTGATCCCAAGTAACTGTAGCAAGTGGATAGGTGGCGGTGTAGTTCTCCCACCAAGCGACCGCTGGTCCCTCAAGCTAATGTGCGGCAAAGCGCACTCTCTCCACATCTGTGCATCCTGGAGTTGCTAGCTCTCTTCCCATCTTGCGGAGCCAGTCATCTGCAGCAATTGGCTCGGTGCTACTAGAGAACACCGGCAGATTCAACCTTGGAAACTGGGTCAGGTTGTCATGGGGAGGCAGATGTGGGTTGTTGTTGTTGTTTCCTTGGTTCTGAACAAGTAGTTGCATCAAAGTGTTCTGCTGCTAGATCAATTGAGTGACCTCAGGTGGGAACTCGAATCCGGGCTCACGTCTCGGAGGCATCTGAGGAGTTTGGAGGGGTGAGATTAGAATAGAGTGAGGTCTAGAGGAAATCACTACCCATATGCACATGAGACAAACAATTTCATATCATATCACTCAATTCAATCAAGGTCACACAAAAGATCCTAATACAAACCAAGCGAATGATTTCTAACTACTTGGGAGAATACTAATGATTACAAGGTGGTTATCTAATAACTATCATCGGAAGACTCCATGATATCTCCTCTAGCTTCGTCTTCATAATCGCTTTCATCATTGTCGGTGTCATCTATCAGAATGTAGTTCTCCATATGAATACCCATCTCTGGTTCTGGCTTCACCGTGTTTGTTCCAACCCTCTTCTTTAATGCTTCATTCTGCTCCAATAGTACGGCGATTTCCTCTTCATATCCATCACATACCGTCTTGAGTTCCTCTTCTAACTCCACGTTCCGTGTCATCACCATCTTGGTCTTCAGCATGAGTGTGCACATCTGTTTCTCGTAGCGTCGAATGTGTTGGTCCATCTCCTGGATGAATGTGGCAATGGATCCATCCTTCCTGGTGCGATGCATCTCCCATTGCTCATCTCGGCGTCCACAAATCTGGTAGACGGTGTCTTCAAGATTCTTGTTGTAGATTTCACACATGCGTCCAAATGTGATGTGAGCTGCCATACTCTTTCCGAAGCTCCAAGTAGGTGCATCAAAGGCAAGCTCAAGAAGTTCCGTGACTGGTGCAATAGTCCTCCCAGGAACAATAACTTTGATCTTCCAGCACTCCTCTTCCGGCAATGTTGCATGAAAATCTTCAGTGATACTTGGTATTCCAATGTGTAGGTATCTAGTGACTTTGATAGAGGCAAAGGTGTCCCGTCTTTCGATGAGATGGTGGCTATCGTTTTGGAGGAAGTCGACTTTGACGATCCGACTACGAACGTGCGAGGACGTCGCGCCTTAGCAATCGCTAAACCAACTCCGAGAGGTTATTGACCATGTCGGTGCAGGATCAACCTGACCACGAAGGTCTATTTCCTGCAGGCAAACGAAGAACAAGAAAGAAACTGAGATTGCAATCTGGATATTGCGAATTCAAGAGGAAAGCTTTATTGATCAAGTGGGGTTCTGTGACGTCTTGGTCTGGTCGTTGAACACAAACGAAGTACGCGAAGTTGCAGCTATGGCGAACTTTAATCTAAACAAAACCCAAAGTCTAAACGACGCCCTAAGGGCTGTATATATGGGAGAAAGAGGGGGATTTTCGTGGTCCTTGGTGGAGGGGTCCGAAACCAACCCTAACTCTTGTTTCCCCACACATACGGACTCTAAAAACAGCCTATACTCAAGTATTTCGAAATTACATGGGCCTGGCCCAATAATAAGGTGACGCAGCACCTATAATAGCCTCTGGACGTAATTTATGAAGTGGCATCTTGTATATTTCGTCCAAGGGTTCATGCACTCATTATGGTGGCTTCAAAGTCCTGAAATCATCACTTGTAACTCCATTCTTATTCCCCTTGCGCATGCCATCATCTCCATGCTTGATCTTGCCCCAATATTCATCCTTCTTGTCCAAGCTAGGCCCTTCATTTGTAAGCAAGACAAATGTATCCAATTTAGGCAGCATCATATTCTCATGAACATTAGATTCATTACCAAGAAACGAAAGTACCTGGTAATTTAATTGGCGCGCGCGAGCTCTAGTAATTGGTCCTGTATATGTGTCAGTTGGAGCTGTGGGTGTAACCTTGTTAGTGATGTCCTCATCATCCTCCCCTTCTTGAATTGAAGTCGTCCTCGACGGAAGCTCATCTTCCTCACCCAAGTAAGGCTTCAAATCTGCAATGTTAAATGTGGGACTAACCCCAAAATCTGCAGGCAAGTTAAGTTTATATGCATTATCATTTATTTTCTCTAACACCTTGAAAGGACCATCAGCACGAGGCATTAGCTTTGACTTGCGCAAATTAGGAAACCTATCCTTACGCAAATGTAACCAAACAAGATCTCCAGGTGCAAAGACAACACGTTTTCTACCCTTATCTCCAACAAGTTTATATTTAGCATTCATGCGCTCAATATTTTCCTTAGTTAACTCATGTATTTTTAAGATCAATTCAGCACGTTGTTTAGCATCAAAATTAACCTTCTCCGAAGATGGAAGAGGCAACAAATCAATAGGTGCACGAGGTAGGAAACCATAGACAATTTCAAAAGGGCACATCTTAGTAGTAGAATGCAACGAACGATTATAAGCAAATTCAATATGAGGCAAGCATTCTTCCCACATTTTCTTATTATTCTTCAAAACAGCCCTAAGCATAGTAGACAATGTTCTGTTGACTACTTCAGTTTGAGCATCAGTTTGGGGGTGACAAGTAGTACTAAAAAGCAGTTTAGTCCCCAACTTAGCCCATAAACATCTCCAAAAGTGGCTAAGAAATTTAGTATCACGATCTGAAACAATAGTATTTGGCACACCATGCAAGCGAATAATTTCACGAAAGAACAAATCAGCAACATTAGCAGCATCATCGCTTTTATGACATGGTATAAAGTGTGCCATCTTCGAGAACCTATCCACGACAACAAATATGCTATCCCTCCCCTTCTTTGTTCGAGGTAAACCCAAAACAAAGTCCATAGATATATCTTCCCAAGGAACACTAGGGTCAGGCAAAGGCATATATAAACCATGAGGATTGAGTCGTGACTTAGCTTTTTGACATGTAGTGCAGCGAGCAACAAAACGCTCAACATCCCGTCGCATCTTTGGCCAAAAGAAATGTGTAGCAAGTACGTCCTCCGTCTTCTTCACGCCAAAGTGTCCCATTAATCCTCCTCCATGCGCCTCCTGCAACAACAAAAGACGAACAGAGCTAGCTGGAATGCATAGCTTGTTAGCTCGAAACACAAATCCATCATTAACGACGAACTTGTTCCATCTTCTCCCTTCTTTACAATTCTGCAATACATCTTTAAATTCAGCATCATGCAAATATTGATCTTTGATGGTCTCCAAACCAAATATTTTAAAGTCAAGTTGTGAAAGCATAGTATAACGACGAGACAATGCATCAACAATAACATTTTCTTTTCCCTTCTTGTGTTTAATAACATAACGGAAAGTCACTATGAATTCAACCCATTTAGCATGTCTATGGTTCAATTTTGCTTGACTTTTAATGTGCTTTAAAGATTCATGATCAGAATGTATAACAAATTCTTTGGGCCATAAATAATGTTGCCATGTCTCCAAAGTCCGAACAAGAGCATATAATTCCTTATCATAACTAGAATAATTCAGACTAGGCCCACTCAATTTTTCAGAAAAAATATGCAACAGGTTTACCATCTTGTAATAACACACCTCCTAACCCAATTCCACTAGCATCACATTCAAGCTCAAAAGTCTTATTAAAATCAGGAAGTTGGAGTAAAGGAGCATGTGTCAACTTATCTTTCAATACCGTGAATGCTTCTTCCTGTGCAGTACCCCAAACAAAAGGCACATCCTTCTTTGTAAGCTCATTGAGAGGTGCAGCAATGGTGCTGAAATCTCTCACAAAACGCTGATAGAATCCAGCGAGGCCAAGGAAACTCCTCACGTGTTTCGAGCTAACAAGCTATGCATTCCAGCTAGCTCTGTTCGTCTTTTGTTGTTGCAGGAGGCGCATGGAGGAGGATTAATGGGACACTTTGGCGTGAAGAAGACGGAGGACGTACTTGCTACACATTTCTTTTGGCCAAATCAACTTTGGAGAATATTGTAGAGCCACTCAATTCATCAAGCATATCATCTAGCCTAGGAATAGGATGACGATAACGAGTAGTAATATTATTAATGGCTCTACAATCAACACACATACGCGATGTACCATCCTTTTTCGGCACTAGAATAATAGGAACAACACAAGGACTAAGGGATTCGCGTATATAACCTTTGTCGAGTAGCTCCTGTACTTGACGCATAATCTCCTCCGTCTCTTCTGGATTGGTACGGTATGGTGCGCGGTTGGGTAGCGATGCACCGGGAATTAAGTTAATCTGATGCTCAATCCCTCGAATAGGTGGTAATCCCAGTGGCACGTCTTGGGGAAAGACGTCGGCGAACTCCTGCAAAATGTTAGTGACAGCAGGAGGCAAAGAGGAAGGCACGTCCTCGAATGAAAATAATGCCTCTTTGCACACAAAAGCATAGCAAACAGATTTGCTAAAATCTAGCTCAACAATATCAGATTTGGTGGCAAATAAACATGCACTTTTCAATTTAATTTCAGAAGCAACAGTAGATGGTTTATTATTAGGCTTCATTTGTTGCTCAAATTCTTTTGCCACAATCTGATTTTCACTCTTATTTTTGTCCTGTTTTGCTTTATTAGCTCTATTAATATCATCTTTCAAAATGGAATCATGAGTCATAGGAAGCAAAGTAATATTTTTATCCTTATGAACAAGAGTATACTGATTGTTTCTACCATGGTGTACAAATTTTTTATCAAATTGCCATGGTCTACCAAGTAATAAGGAACATGCTTGCATAGGTACCACATCACAATCAACAAAGTCAGCATATGTAGAGATACTAAAATGCACACGAACAGTACGTGTTACCTTAACCTTGCCGCTGTTGTTGAACCATTGGATGTAGTAAGGATGTGGATGTGGTCTTGTGGTGAGATATAGCTTCTCCACCATCTCCATGCTAGCCAAGTTGTTGCAACTCCCTCCATCTATGATCACGCGAACAAAACGTTCCTTCACAACTCCCTTTGTATGGAACAAATTATGCCTCTGATTTTGCTCAGCTTGTGTTACCTGCACACTCAAAACACGTTGAGCAGTCACTGATGTATGGGCCCCACACCCTTAGTCAACCACTAACTCGCTGACAAGTGGGGCCCATCCTGTTAATTAACCTAGTTTAGTTTTAATTAATTGGTTAGTTAGTTAGTCACTGATGTGTGGGCCCTGTCTTGTCTAAGATTAGTTTAGAATTTAGTTAGTGCTAATTAACCATGTTAATTAGCAGAGCCACTGACATGTGGACCCCACACGTCAGGTTTGACCTGGACCAGCCTCTGTTGACTGCTGACATCATAGTGACATCATGCTGACGCAATAAGTGTTTTCTGGAATTTTAAATAAATCAGAAATGATTTATTTATTTCAGAAAATAGCCAAAACTTCTAAAAATCACAGAAAATAATCTATAACTCCAATGAAAATAATTTATATATGAAAATGATCAGAAAATTCAAGGAATCTGTTTATGGCATTTTCATGCATGTTTGAACAAGTTAAACCTGCTGATCAGGTCAAATCAATTAAATGACATTTAAATAATCACATATGGAGTTTGAATTTGAACCTTAGTTCAAACCAACTTTATTTAATATGGCTGCTAGTTGCATTAGCTCAATCAATGGCATATTGCCATGTCATGATCATGCATCCTACTGTCGCATTGCATTGATTGTGTTCTCTCTTGTTTGCCGGTGTTTGTCCCCTCTCAGTAGACGATGTTCAGACGATGTGATCGATGACACCGATGAAGACCCAATGATATCTTCTGAAGTGCCAGGGCAGCAAAACCCCTTTGAGCATCCTGATATAATCCCATTATCTTGCTCTTGCTCTCTTTTACTACATTAGGACAACAACGCTTCAACTGTTACCTGTTGCGGTAGTTGAACCCCTTTCCACTGCATGACCTGTCATTGCCACAGTAAATAGTTGAAACCCACTAGCATGAGTAGGAGTTGCTTGAGCCATGTTGTGCCTACTCATTCATGCTTTCTGGTTATGCCTGCTATTGCTTAGAGTTGTGTCAGGTCTGATTCATCGGGGATGAATTGGAATGTGGTTAACATGTCCTACTGTTGAGAGCTAAGTGTGTGAACACGATTTGGTAAAGGTAGCGATGAGAGGCCATGTAGGAGTACATGGTGGGTTGTCTCATTGAAACCGTCCTCAGGAACTGAGTTCTGTGTTGGTTGATCCATGAACAGCTACTACCACACGTTGGGCCCTAAAATATGACCCTGCTCGACTTATTGACTGCCCTTGTTCTCTGTCCAGGAGTTGCAACTAGTTTCTGGTGTTTGTAGATTACTGGAGGTCGTGCGCAGCGCTAACCCTCGGGGTGAGCTGTGATGCCGCAGGTACGTGGCACGGTGTACCAGTCGCCCGTTTGGTGACTCGGGAACCCTGTACACATCGTTTGGGGCCGTGAGCGACACCCCAGCCGGATCTCCCCACGGATGGAACCCAAATAGGCGATAAACCTGGACGAGAGACTTGAGTGGTTGGTTAGGTCGTGGTCTACACCCACGTCGGCTTTCGCTTGAAGTCTGCCGAGCACATGTCATGTGCACACGCCAAGTGGTAGAAACATGTGTGAAGAAGTACACCCCTGCAGGGTTATATATGATCTATTCGAATAGCCGTGTCCGTGGAAATGGACTTCTAGTTACCTGTACAGTTCATAAACAAGTGAAAGTGGATACTCTAAAACACGCAAGATAAGCGTGAGTGCTATGGATGGCCTTCTCGTAGGGAGACGGGAGAGGATCCATAGTGGTGTATTGATTGGTGAATATGTGGACTCGTGTGCGCCACCTCAAAAGAGTTACTTGCAGTCGTAGTTCAGGATAGCCACCGAGTTAAAGCTGGCTTGCTGTAGTCAAACTCCACCCCCCCTTTGTTGATACTGTTGCATATGTAGCTAGTTCTGATGTAAGTCTTGTTGAGTACCTTTGTACTCACGTTTGCTTAATTTATGTTTTTGCAGAGAGACTTCAGTCTCACTAGTGGTTCCGTGTGTACTTCGATGTTTAGCTTGTTACCTCATCTACAATCTTGTACCCTTGGGAGGGTCTTGTAGATAGTCAGGCTTCTTAGCCTTTTTCATTTGTAGTTGTCTGTACTCAGACATGTTATGCTTCCGTTGCCTGTATGCTCTGTATGTTGGGTCATGTGACCTCTGTTTGTAATAAATGCTATGATGGCTCTTTTGGGCCTTATCTATATGAGTTGTTGAGTTATGTTGTGATGCCATGTTGTACAGCACATACTTGCATGTTATGCGTACGTGTAATGTGTATTGCTATGTGTGGGATCCGACACCTAGTTATTCACCCTTGGTAGCCTATCTTATAGGGAAATGTCTCCTAGTGCTTCCACTGAGCCTTGGTAGCTTGCTACTGCTCTGGTACACTTAGGCTGGCCGGCATGTGTCCTTCTTCGTTCCTGTGTCGGTCCCTTAGGGAAAATGTCACGCGTTGTTCCTTTAAGTCCTTGTAGCTTGCTACGACTTGGGTTCATACGTTGATGACCGACACGTTCGTTGATGGGTCATGTATGCCTGTCTCTGTAATTTAGCGCCACTTTTGGTTTATAACTAGTCATGTCGGCCCGGGTTCTCTGTCATATGGATGCTAGCGGCACTATCGTATACGTGTGCCAAAATGTGCAAACGGTCCCGGGCCAGGTAAGGTGGCACCCATGGGGATACCGTGCGTGAGGCCTCAAAGTGATATGATGTGTTACAGGCTAGACCTGTGTGACTTAGGATCGGGGTCCTGACAAGCATTGTGCTCCATATTTTTTGTTTGGTTTTTCTGTAATTTTCATTCTTGAATTGGTTTTTATTTTTTGACTTTGTCCCGTGAGCAACCATGTCTTTTTGCCTTCATACTTCTAACAACAGTAGAACTTCAGTAGGTATTTAACTTGAACTTACTAAAATTTTGCTCCAGTCTAATTTTGCCTTTTTCTTTTGACAAGTTTGTGTGATGTTTTTTCAGAACCCAGAACTTATGTGTCTTTACAATTTGAACGTCTCCCTTAAATTTTGATTAATTTTTTTGGATTTAAATGTTTTTAATCATTGAGACATGTATTGCGCCTGTCAACCAACCACGCACTGCCTTGTTAGCATGAGGCCGAGCAGGGGGGAGGGGGTCAGCACCCCCTGCCCCCCCCCCTGCGAGACCGAGCCAGGAACGAGCCGGAGCAGGCGACGATGTGGTGTGCCGAGTCATCGCATGTGGAGGTGAGTCCATCACATCGGTGACCCCACTATCTATCTTATGGGTGTGGCTCTGGGGTGCGTGGGGGTGGAAATAGAATAACCGCGTTGCGCGTGGTAACCAAGCGCCCACTGCCACGTTAGTGCAATGCCGAGCAGGGGGAGGGGCGGCCCCCTCCTCCCCTTGCGAGGCCGAGCCAGAAACAAGCCGGAGCAGGCAATGACGCGGTGTGCCGCATCGTCACATGTGGAGGCAAGTCTGTCATATAAGTTGCTTTCTATTGAAAATTGGACTTAGGGTGTGTGTGAATTTGAACTTCTCCTTTTTTGTTTCTAAGATGAACTTTCCTTGTTTGTGTATTTGAACTTCTCATTTGTTAAACTAGTGATGTATTAATTTATATATTGACTTCCTTTGTTAGTGTATTTGAATTTCTGTTTTTCTATTGTTTTTGGTTTCTAAGGGTTGCCAACATTTTGTGTGTTTTTACTTGTACTGATTGTTATTTAATCTTTTCTTATTACCGACAATGCATTTATATTTGAATAATGGAAGGATTTATTTTGTGGTGGATGTGTTAATGTGTAATTATCCCTACAATAACCCCCCACGCTCGCCCACCTTGTCAAAAAATCCCCTCCCCTTGCGCACGTTATCTTGCTCCTCTCTGTCGCTCTCTCTCTCTCTCTCTCTCTCTCTCTTCCTCAAACTTACCTCGAATTCGTCGCCACATTTCATGCGCTCGTTGGAGGAGTAATCACCACGCACGCCTGCTCCTATTTTTGCCCCACGCTCAGCTCTCCCTCACTCGGGCTGCTCTCCCTCCCTCATGCCGCTCTCTTCTGGTTTGAAGCGAAGACGACAACCGTCTCTGCGTCATGGGGTGGAAGAACTGCCATGCATTCATGCATCAGCGTCATCTGGAGAGGTACAAATGCTGCCTCCCTCAACGCTCGCTCTTAGGATTCGCGAGATCTAGCTTGTGCCTACTGTTTGTACTATGCGCTCTCGCACGTGCCTCCCCCTTTCTTCTGATGCTTGGATGCAAGGGTAGGTAGGGTTCTTTCTGTAGGTGGGATGCTTTGATTTCTTGTGTGTGTGCTATTTTAGCCTTTAGTCTTGTGTGGATTTCAGTTCTCCGTGGGTATTTTTACCTGTGAGATCTATGCAAGCAGGGTGTGGTGTGGTGGTTGCTGCTGGATCTGATGTTGATTCATCCTTTCCTCTTATTGATTTGGCGGTCTAATTTGATGTAACATCCCAATTTTCAATTTGGATGTTAACATAGATCATTCATATGCATCCATCACTTGAGCATTTTAAATTTGAGTTTATTTGAAAATTGATCCAAAAACTTTAAGCAACTCAAGGACCCAAGTGAGAGAGTTGGACATTTTTCCAAAGAGGACCGACTATTTTATTATTTTACCAGTGCTGTTGGATCAAATATTATTTTTGCCAATTTTCATTTTCAATATTTTAAAATAAATGACAGAAGATAATATGACTTCTTCAAAAACAGAATAAAAATATTGGAATTTGAATTTTGAGTAAAAATAATTTTATTAGATTTTTATTTACAATTTATTTATTTTAAATGTTGCATTAAAAAGTTTATTTTATTTTAGGCATTTTTGTTTCAGAAAAATGTTCACTTTGTCCCAAATATTAGGTGGGAACGGAGAGAATTGTTTTTGGAATTTTTTGGATTTTTATTAATTTTGATTTTGATTTTTCTTCGTTCGGCGAATTTTCTTTTAAAAAATGTTTTACCGGGCCGGCTGGGCCGAAGCCCAGCCGCCGGCCCGCTCCCGCACCGCCTCTCTCTCCCGTGGCCGAGCCGGACTCCCGCCGGAGTCCGAGCCACCGCCGCTGATGGCCGACCCCTCGGCCAAGAAAGGGTCGCCCCCCGCTTTAAAAGTCATCGCCGCCCCCTCCTCGAACCCCACGCGAGCCTCGCCGCTGCCGCCCCTCGCCGCCGTCCCCACCATCGGAACCTGCAGCCGCCGCCCGACCCGACCCGCCGGTCGAACTGGTAAGACCGCCCGGTGTTTTCTCAGTTTTATTTTTGTTTTTTTTAAAACCGTAGATCGTTTTTTTAGAAAACCTAGATTCTTTTTTAGGTTTATTTAAACAGCGAACCTCCACCGTTTAGGTCAGACAAATGAACGTTCCCTATTTAGTTTTTTATTTTTTCTGTTATTTTCTGTCAGGGACCTATCCGCGATTTAAAAAAATTACAGATCAGTCCCTGGTTTTCAAACGATCGCTACTTTTTATTCATTAGTCGGAATTAGGTGAAACCAACGCCAATTTCTTCATCTCGATCTTATCTTTCTAGTAGTACAACTCAAATTTGTTTTTGAAAGTTTTAAAATTTGAATTCAAACAGATTTGTATTTGAACTTCTTTCGATCGTAACTTGACTTTCGTAACTCCGTTTGAGTTGATTCTTTTTACAAATCGAAGCTCTTGACCTAAACTTTCTGATAAGGCCAAATTCACTTAATTTTGGTACTGTTACAAATTGTTTTCTGTTACAAGAGCCGTTTGCTTGTTTTCGAAATCTTTTGAGATCTATTCTTCGATTCTGTTTCATGATTGCTTATGTATGCTATTGTTTGATTGCGATAGAATTTCCGGAGTGCGAAGTGTGCTACTACGAGTCATGATGTTTCGACGATCGTCAGCAAGTCAAGTTCATAATTTGATCATATTTTCTAATACCCTGTTTTATTGCATTAGTTCTGTCCTCAAAGATTGCATGAGTAGGACTTGATCACATGTGGTATTGCTTAGTAGTTCATGAGGTAGGAACCCAATGACTTGAGATCAACCCAAGGGAATATACGCTTTGTTACTTATTGCTTAGCCATGCTCGTAGACCTGGATTGGTATGTGAGATTTCATGAAAGTTTTGAGTGTAATAACAACTAAGGGAATGTTTAAGGTGGTAACCTTAACACACCACTGGGTGGATTGGTTGCAGGGCACCTGGAGAATCCAATGTTGTCCTAGGAAATCCCGGAGGACCCATGTGATTATCCTATGGAATGCCACCCAGGCTCAAAGGGATCATCTATCATTCATGCCTAGAAACTTCTATGTGCAGCCACATGCCAATATGGGCTCTGGCATAGTTGAGTATGTTGTGTGAGCTCTTTCAGTGGTGGACTAGCAGATGTAGGGGAAAGTAGGTGTACCGGTCCATCCGGGCTAAAGAGTAAATGCTTCTGAAAGACTGTGTCTCGGTCATTCGTTTCTCAAACACCATGCAGTGCGAGAAATTAAACGGAGGCGATCGAGTCTTGTGGGGAAAAGTGCACAAAACCTATGCAGAGTGTACAAACTGGTCATGATTAGCCGTGTCTCAGGTTATGGACATCTTGAGTATCCTGGTATTTGAATTATGGACTGATCTCAACACTCTATTTTAATTAACTTGTTGGGTTATTAATAACTTTGGTAATTTGGGATTGAGATGGAGGAACCATTCTAAATATTTCTTAATACAACTGATGTAGTAAATAAAAATGTATTCCTTTGTTGTACAGAAAAACTAGCTTTATGCAAAATTTAACCTTACAGCCTCCACCAGCCAAATATGCATATAGTTGTAGACATTTGTTCTTCATTACTTGCTACAGTGTGTTCTTGCGAGCATATTCAATGTGCTGACCTACACGGCTGCAACGTCTCATGTTGCAGAGTTTACAGACGAAGAATAAGGTGTGATTAGGTCGTTGTCATGCACTCAATGTTTGCCGTGGAGTTGGGTGGACTCAACTATTCTCCGATGCTTCCGCAAGATTCATATTAGATTACTGTCATTAGATGGTCTTCAGCCATATTACTGTAATAAGACTCTTTTGAGGATTTTCGGTGTAATAAAGTGTGATTGAAACTCTGCTATAAATCCTCGAAGTATTGTGTGTATCAGCATACCGATCCAGGGATGACACTGAGCACAGAGACTCCGGTCCATTCGGATCGAGGTCGCTACAGAGATGGTATCAGAGCACAGGTTGACTGTAGGATGCGACCACTAGGATAAGCCACGAGATGCTCTTCTCTACTCATTCTATTTCTCCTCCACTCATTCTGACTCTTCTCTATTTCTACTCTAGAGACGTCAGACCCCGGAGCAAGTTCACTTAGCCAGAGGATGACACCCCTTTCGGAAGACACTTGAAGGAAGTCTGATGAGGACATCACTAACAAGAGTTCACCCACAGCTCCAACTGACACATATACAGGACCAATTACTAGAGCTCGCGCACGCCAATTAAATTACCAGGTACTTTCGTTTCTTGGTAATGAATCTAATGTTCATGAGAATATGATGTTGCCTAAATTGGATACATTTGTCTTGCTTACAAATGAAGGGCCTAGCTTGGACAAGAAGGATGAATATTGGAGCAGGATCAAGCATGGAGATGATGACATGCGCAAGGGGAATAAGAATGGAGTTACAAGTGATGATTTCAGGACTTTGAAGCCACCATAATGAGTGCTTGAAGCCTTGGACGAAATATACAAGATGCCACTTCATAAATTACGTCCAGAGGCTATTATAGGTGCTGCGTCACCTTATTATTGGGCCAGGCCCATGTAATTTCGAAATACTTGAGTATAGGCTGTTTTTAGAGTCTGTATGTGTGGGGAAACAAGAGTTAGGGTTGGTTTCGGACCCCTCCACCAAGGGCCACGAAAATCCCCCTCTTTCTCCCATATATACAGCCCTTAGGGCGTCGTTTACACTTTGGGTTTTGTTTAGATTAAAGTTCGCCATAGCTGCAACTTCGCGTACTTCGTTTGTGTTCAACGACGAGACCAAGACGTCACAGAACCCCACTTGATCAATAAATATTTCCTCTTGAATTCGCAATATCCAGATTGCAATCTTAGTTTCTTGCTTGTTCTTCGTTTGCCTGCAGGAAACAGACCTTCGTGGTAAGGTTGATCGTGCTCCGGCGTGGTCAATAACCTCTCGGAGTTGGTTTAGCGATTGCTAAGGCGCGACGTCCTCGCACGTTCGTAGTCGGATCGTCAAAGTCGACTTCCTCCAAAACGATAGCCACCATCTCATCGAAAGATGGGACACCTTTGCCTCTATCAAGTGGTATCAGATTTCCAGGTTGCTCGGTGAGATTTTACTGTTTTTCATAGTTTAGATCGAGTCTGTTCTTCATACCTATAGTCCACGAAAAAGCCAAAAAAAATTAGGGTTAGTTCATCCCATCCGAACCAATCTGAGCGTTTGCATAATCTTTTCTGTATTTGCTTTGTTGAATTTGCGGTTGCATCGTCGTGTCAAGTTGCTGGTCTTAGCGTCTAGTTCTTTAGAGTTTCGAGTTCTGTTCATAGTTTGTCACGTCGCCGCCGCACCATATTCATCGCCGCTGCCATACCACCACCGCTGCCATATCCCACCACCGCCACCACATACCACCACCGCTGCCATAACCTACCACCACTGCCATAACCTACCACCGCTGCCATATCCTACCACCATATATCCACCACCAATCCGAGTTCTTTTCATATTAGGTTTGTTCTCGAGATCCATCTAGGTTTCGGATTTGTGTTTCCTTGCCTGCGTAGGTCTCGGGAGAAAAAAAAAAGTCTGGAGACCCCCGGGCAGTTTTTAGGCCAAAATTTCGACAGGTAAAAATATTTTCTCCCTATCCTATTTTTGGGCTTTTCTGAGTCTTTTGAGACACGTGCCACCATACTGTTTTTTTACCGCACTTTTTCGTCGTCGCTGCCCTGATTTCGAAAAAAAATCGTCAAAAAAATTTCGTGCCTATCATCTTAGTTTGACTTGGAAGTGTTTTGAGACACTCGCCATTATAGTGATTTTCGGCAAAAAAAAAACCAGCGCAAAAAAAAGAGCGAAAAAAAAGAGGCGATTTTTTTTCAGAGTGTGCTTTCCCCTTTATTACGTGCAATGCCGTGATTTTGTTTCTGTTCTAGGCTTGCGTCTCTAGTACGGTCTAGCCTAGGACCAGCACAGTACCGTCGTTGAGCGTTTATTCAACTTTGCATCTCTGAATTGATTATTGCTGATCCCTTTTGCTACCATCTTATAAGCCTTCCCAGCTCCACATACATCTACGTCGTGCGTTTGACTCTCCCTGGTAATCGCTTTATCCAAGCTTTGAGAGTTTTGACTACCACGGTTGCCGATCACCACCTGCTGCTGGGTAAGAACTGGTAAGAATTTGAGATTTGCTTGCCGGATTTGTGACACCTGCCACCACCACCACTTATTAGTAGTCTGTAGGATCATATTCTTGTGGTTTCTATTGCTGCTAACTATGCCAGGATCACAAGTCGACGAGACTGACTGGGAGAACTTGACGAACAAGGAGCTTCATGATAAGTTTCAGCACATGATGAGTGTACAGGTGCAAGATGTGCTAAACACATTGGACGAGGCCATGGAGAAGATAGATGGCATGGAGAGGACGTTTGAAACAAAGCTCGATAACAAGTTTGCTGAATTGCTTTCGCGTTTTCCACCACCACCGGCTGCTGCAGATGTCCCACCTCTACAACAACAACAACAACAACAAAAACAACAACAACAACAACAACAACATCGCCTTCCAAATCAAGTGGGACGAGCACAGCGCGTTCCCCTTGAGCATGGTCAAGCTTCTGGTGCTGCTGTTGATGTTTCTGTAGCTCTTGCTGCTACTGCAGAGGTGGAGGACCATTACGAGGATGAGGTTGACCAAAATCAAAACTACGTACAACAACCAGCACCACCACCACCAGGTCGTCCTCATGCATATCATCGCAACGGTAGGGATGCACCACCACCTGAGGTACATGACCATCTTCCTAAACTGAAATTGAATATTCCACCATTTGAGGGTAGATATGTTCCTGATATATATCTTACTTGGGAGTTAGAAACTGAACAACGTTTTACATGTTTACATTATCCCGAGGAGAGACGTGTTCCTGCTGCTGTTTGTGCTTTCACTAGTTTTGCATGTGTTTGGTGGTCTGAACATTGTAGATTATATCCTATTCCAGCTACTTGGGCTGCTTTGAAAACTGCTATGCGTACTCGTTGGGTTCCACCATATTATCAACGTGAATTACTTCAAAAACTGCAGCGCTTAAGACAAGGAATTTTTTTTGTAGAAGAATATTATCAGCAATTACAAACTGGCCTGATTAGATGTGGTATTGTTGAGGAGAATGAAGCTATGCTTGCACGTTTTATGGGTGGATTAAATAGAGAGATTCAGACCATTTTAGAGTATAAGGATTATAATAATATCACTCGTTTATTCCATCTTGCTTGTAAAGCTGAACGTGAAGTGCAGGATCGACAGGCATTGGCGCGTACTAACTTTTCTGCAGGTCGACCTTCATCATGGACACCGCGTGCATCCTCTACTTCCACACATTCTACTGCACCGACACCTCCATCAGCTGTTACCGCCAGCCGTGATACAAGGAAGCAGGCACAACCACCATTATCTGCCAAGAGCACACCTATTGGGCCTGCACAGAGTTCCTCTTCTTCCATGGCATCAACATGGCACACCAGTGATATTATTTGTCGTCGTTGTAAGGGAAGAGGACATTTTGCGAGAGAATGCAAATCTCAGAGTGTGATGATTGCTACTGAGGATGGTGGATATGAGTCTGCTAGTGACTATGATGAGGAGACTTTGGCTCTTATTACACGTGAACAACACGGCGGAGACGATTCTGATCATGAGACGCAATACATGGCTCCTGAAGATGCTGATAGGTATGAATGTTTAGTTGCTCAACGTGTTTTGAGTGTGGAGGCTAAGGGCGTGGGGCCCATACATCAGTGACCCGGGGTGGTCAAGCCACCGGTCAAACCAGTCAAAAGCGCCGGCGGCTCGTCGCCGGCGGCGACATACGCGGCGGAGGGCTTGGAAAATGCCCTTCGGCGACCAAAACAGCAGCGGAGAGCATCTACGTGCTCCTGGGACTTTTGCGCATCTAGGGGTGCAGCCGGATTCTGCGGGGATGGTCGGAGTCGACGATAACGACTGCAGCAGCGGCGGCCGGAGTACGGTGGTGACACACGAGACCACTAGGGGGCACGGGAAGGCGAGGTGAGGTGCGCTACGTGTTCGTGAGGCCATTAGGAGCTCGGTGGTGCACTCAGGTGGAAGCTCCAGTGGCTAAAGCCACGGCGGCGACATGGCAGGCGGCGATGAGCTCTCGGGTCCGGCGGGCAGCTAGCTAGGGGGATAAATCGAGGGCAAGGAGTGAGGGGAAGAGAAGAGGAGCTCACGGCGATGCCGAAGAGGAGATCAGCGGGCTCGGGGAGGTCCAGGCGGCGGCGAATCATCGACGGCGGTCGTCGGACACAGAGGAGGAAGACGACGGCGTTGCGGGTGAGGGGGGAGCTCCTGGCGCCGTGTGACTTGAAGGAGAGGATGAGGGAGGCACGACGGAGCTCGGGGGCTCGTCGGAGAGGCGAGGGGGAGGCTGTGGCCACGGTGGTGCTCGGCGGCGCGACCGTGGTGGTTTCGGCCATGGCGAGGAGGAGCTGGGGAGCGAGGGGAAAACGAGTGCGGGGAGGTGAGGTGGAACGAGGGGCCGTGGACGTCTTCGTGGCACGACCAGAAGGTCGGAGGCGTCGCGGTGGAAGCAGGAGGTGGCCGGCGTGCCGCGGGCACACGCCCTCCGTCCTTCTGTCACGAGGAAGACGACAGGGGAGGGGCCAGGTGGGCTGGGCTAGTGAGCTGGGCCGGCTACAGGTAGGTGGGCCAGGTAACTCTTCTCTCTCTCTCTCTCTTTCTAATTTCTTTCTGTTTACTATTTCCTGCATTTGTTTTGGCTTTATCTAAAATACTAAAACAAGCTCAAAATTCATGAAACTGCTTGAGGCTACTGTTTGGATTATTTCCAACAGTATACATTTTAGTTCATGAATATTTGGACATTTAAAATAGTATATAGCATTTAAATGCCCAAATGCAAATACTTTAAGAATTAATTCAAAAATCCAGAATGGCCCTATAAAAGTGTGCACCATTTTTGACAGAGGTTCTAGACCAATTCAAAAATCATGAACATTTTCAAAGGCATTTTGGGTCAATGAAAATATTTTTAGGTTGAACCTAGTTGAATTCTTTTGGTGCTAGGGTTTGATCAAACCCCATTTCATCTTTCTGGAAAACTTAAACATGATGCAACAGACAAGTGCTATCCTAATGCAAGGTGAAGCTGGGGATGTGCCAACTCACCCCCACTAAATAAGAATCTCGTCCCGAGATTCAGGACGTGAGGTAAGAAATCATAGGGGACACAAACTAACACAATCTCCTCGATCCAATTGCACCTCATAAGAATGTTGATTGCCTGCATCATGTTGATCCTAACATCCTTACCTTCGAGGTCTTTGTCCAAGACGGTGACGACGAAAGAAACTCTGCGGTAATGATCTTGTGAAAGATCGAGCAACTCAAGATCAACTCATGGAGTGAGACGTTGAAACATCTCTTGAGCTGAGACACGGAACACTCATCCAGAGGGATGGAGTGAAACAAATGATGAAGGTACACTTGGTAGGCAATAATTCCACACTTCAAGAAGATGGTGATCGATGTCACCCGACGGGGCACCTTAGAGAAAGTGACTCGTAGAATTATCCCCTTAAGTGGCAGATTACTTTTGATATAGAGATCATTGAGATTCCCTATACCAGCCTAAGGCAAACACAATCGATCATTTGACGGAGTCCGAAGGAATGACATTCTCGGGCCAGAATGGATGATGTGGACTACCTTGTTGAAGACAACACAAGGGATGATTTTGGTTCTCATCGGAAATGGATGGGACCCATGGCTAGTCCACTTCTGAAGATAATCCTGAATAGCTGTGGCTGAGAATGGCAACCCAGGGAAAATTGGCACATTGGCGGTGCAAGCTGGGAACAAAATGCAAATGCTGGGAATGATTCTGGTAACTGGGGTGAATCCCAACAGTAGAGAGTAAATCTACTCTTGAGGGGTTATAGCATAACCAAAGAGACCAGGAGTAATCCCAGTTAGTGTCGATGATAACACCTAGTGCTTGTGCGTGCTCTCAAGAACTTGAGCATTCCCATATTCATCAAGGTTTTACCAATATCCGTGCCAATGGTGCTGACAACAGAACATACGACCATGATGAATAGCGATGGACGATGCAGATGCAAAGGAAGATAACACTTTCTCAGATTTCACCTTAGCGGTGTCAAGGGGCAAAATTTGGATGATCGACCGAGAGACATTTAGCACTCCGCTTCTAATATTCTCCTTAATGTGCTAGCACAACCCATTTATTAAAATGGTTTGGTACCTAGAACGTCAAGTAAAAGGTCGGACTTCAGGAGCCCAAAAATACATAAGGAACAACTGGGGAGTAAATCCTACGAAGTCCTTATGGGGAGGTGGCCAACTTCTTCAATCAAGATACTACCACAATAGGTCTTTCGGCTGGGTGTGTTGGCCACGACATCCACTTTACCGGTTATCGAGAGACCAATATTATAGTTCTTGGAAAATGCTCCAACCATCATATCTGCCTGAGATTCAGTTCTGGTTGGTGTCAGGATATTCCAGACTCATCGAGTCTAGAAAGAAAAATGAAAGTTTGCAACACAAATCGACGAGACGACGTTGCAAGATTCTCGGGGAGTGAACTACGATAGCAAGCTCCAAAACATGAGCTAGTTCTGCTACGTACCTGTGAACACGTTGTCACAGACAAGCATGACCACATAGTAGTCTTCTGATAAAATACTACCGAGTTCAGATTGGGAATCATCATTGAAGATAACGAAGTCTTGTGCATGTCCGTTTGGGCCCTTCGGGAATAACATTTGAACTTCTTATCCTTAACAAATCAAACAGTGGCTTGGTGTGCTAGGGATACATACAGAATGAAGATGATCAGTCTATCAGACCATAGAGTACTTCGCACGTATGCATGACTGACTTGGGATGACTCCATAGGAAGTAAAACAAGCTTTCTCAAATTCACGGTGGCATCTTTCATCAATTATACATGAATTAGGGGAGGTCACTTCTCTCATCCAAACATATACCTCACGAACGGATCATGAAGATAATGCTTACAAAAGTTTCCAATACCAACTGGATGTTCAACACAGATCATGGAGAAGATAACAATGTTGCTGATGGGCTCAACAACAATTCATCTAGGTTTCCATAAAATAGAATTCCATAACTATGTGAACAAGGTGATAGCATTGGTCAGACCAATAGATGTAACGGTGTATGCTCGAGGGATCTACCATGAGTAAGACAACATTACGAATACCATTGGTTCTGATTTGACTTGACGATAGCCCATACTCAAATCAAAGTTTGGACAAGACAATAGATCTAACAATTAATCACGAGGATCAATCGATCAAGATATCATCTTTCTTCAACACACACACAAAAGATGTCCCTTGGAAGGAACTAAGTCAGGCAAGCTTTTATCTTCCAACTCTCCAAGTTGTCATTTAGCTTAATCGACTAGTTTAGGGTATCCAACACAAATTCTTGGAGAAAGGGTGGTTTAGAGAGAAACCAACTTGATCACGGGCTCAACATAATGGTTAGGGAGCAACCTGGTAATACTTCCGAGAAGATATTCGGAAAATCACGGACCACCGCTATGTTACTAAGCTCGAGATCAGTCTTGCTTTTCAGGGCAAGATGATATGATCAAGTGAGCGAGGGATTGACACAATCCTAACTCACTGATCAAGGAGTGCACCAGGAAAGATGGACTAGTAGCACGATCAATCTTAGAATGGTGATTCTGTAACCAACACGCTAATAATGAGATTGTTGTCCTTTAACTACCAAGCAACGAAGTTGCTAGGAGTATTGATTTCACACATCACAATTCACTTGTCAGCATTCCGGTTACAATAACACGGAGGCCGAGGAATAAACAATGATGGCGAGAAGTATCACCTTATCAAAAGTTCATAGGAGGTGGTGCAATTCCCATGACATTCTTGACATAAGGATGGTAATACTCCAGGATAGAACAGATTAGAAGCTGGATTAGCATTCTTCATCTACAAAGTACAACTTCTTTGACCCAATCCCGGATATGGATAAGGTACTGGAGTTTGTTTCTCCTAGTCATTCCAGAATAGAATGGCTTGACGGACCACAAGAGTAAAAGGCATCGATGAACACGAGTGCACAACTACTCCTGATTATCAACTGATAGACGAGGGTCATAATACGACTAAAAAGGAACATCTCAAAGGAACATATAACTTTCTGAGTTGTGAATGCATAGATCAGTATGTCGAACTAGTTCAGCATGTTTCTTCCGGATAATCCATGCATAAAGGTAGGATTGGCAAAGTCACAATATGAATGGAGTACTACACAAGAGCACTCTGGTTGTGATTTTTTTGGGTCCAGAAGAACTTCTGCCATGACGGTTCATGGTACTGTAACAATGATAACCACGGACCTCGAGGACTATCATAAGGTTACTATATCCTAAAGGAACGAGCAAACACTATCAACATGAAGTAGGTAGAATGAATCTTGGGTTCAAGAGCCCAGAAATAGAATGCCTACTAACTAAATGGCATCACGGGATGCTTTCAAGAATAATGGCCAGAATCATTACACTGGGAATACAGAGTATTGCTAGATTACTGGGTGATCTTCTATGACACCTAGGATCGTAATAATAGCTCCAACATGTATGTCGAGGCAACTAAGTACCTCAACACAATGACTAGTGTGGTTAATCTGGCCCAAAGGAGCATCGAGAACAGGAGGAACGGATTTGCAATTGCATCAAATTGTTTAGAAACCCGGGAAGACTCAGACAGCATAACGGCTATAAATGCTCGGAAATACTTGTGAGACTCAAGCAAAAGGTAGCCTAACCACTTAACATGATAATGTCAAGGTTCTGAGACCAACAGTTTAACAAACAGAAGTACTTGAGACTGAACTGTGAGTTGAATCCACATTAACGTGATCCTGATAAACAGAATGAGAATCCTGGTTTCTGAATCCTCTTAGAAAAGGAGAAGATGACTCAGATCAGAAGGTCATGGGGTAAAGGAGTAAAAAGAGCCTTACGTTCCCTTCCACAATCAATTCCCTTAATATAAATAAAGATTTTCTAGACACAACTTCGACCAGTTTGGCTTACTAATCCTACAGGCAGTTAGGCTCTGATACCAAAGCTGTCAGGACCCCGATCCTAATTCACACAGGTCTAGCCTGTAACACATCATATCACTTTGCGGCCTCACGCATGGTATCCCCACGGGTGCCACCTTACCTGGCCCGGGACCGTTTGCGCATTTTGGCACACGTATATGATAGTGTCGCTAGCATCCATATGACAGAAAACCCGGGCCGACATGACTAGTTATAAACTAAAAGTGGCGCTAAATTACAGAGACATGCATACATGACCCAGCAACGAATGTGTCGGTCATCAACGTATGAACCCATGACTTAAAGGAACAACGCGTGACATTTTCCCTAAGGGATAGACACATGAATGAAGAAGGACACATGCCGGCCAGCCTAAGTGTTCCGGAGCAGTAGCAAGCTACCAAGGCTCAGTGGAAGCACTAGGAGACATTTCCCTATAAGATAGGCTACCAAGGGTGAATAACTAGGTGTCGGATCCCACACATAGCAATACAAATTACACGTACGCATAACATGCAAGTATGTGATGTACAACATGGCATCACAACATAACTCAACAACTCATATAGATAAGGCCCAGAAGAGCCATCATAGCATTTATTACAAACAGAGGTCACATGACCCAACATACAGAGCATACAGGCAACGGAAGCATAACATGTCTGAGTACAGACAACTACAAATGAAAAAGGCTAAGAAGCCTGACTATCTACAAGACCCTCCCAAGGGTACAAGATCATAGCTGAGGTAACAAGCTAAACGTCGAAGTCCACGCGAAACCACTAGTGAGACTGAAGTCTCTCTGCAAAAACATAAATTAAGCAAACGTGAGTACAAAGGTACTCAGCAAGACTTACATCAGAACTAGCTACATATGCAACAGTATCAACAAAGGGGGTGGTGGAGTTTGACTGCAGCAAGCCAGCTTTAACTCGGTGGCTATCCTGAACTACGACTGCAAGTAACTCTTTTGAGGTGGCGCACACGAGTCCACATATTCACCAATCAATACACCACTATGGATCCGCTCCCGTCTCCCTATGAGAAGGCCATCCATAGCACTCACGCTTATCTTGCGTGTTTTAGAGTATCCACTTTCACTTGTCTATGAAATGTACATGTAACCCAAAAGTCCATTTCCGCGGACATGACTATTCGAATAGATCATATATAACCCTGCAGGGGTGTACTTCTTCTCACAAGTTTCCACCACTTAGCGTCTGCACACGACATGTGCTCGGCAGACTTCAAGCGAAAGCCGATGTGGGTGTAGACCACGACCTAACCAACCACTCAAGTCTCTTGTCCAGGTTTATCGCCTATTTGGGTTCCATCCGTGGGGAGACCCGGCCGGGGTGTCGCTCACGGCCCCAAACAATGTGTACAGGGTTCCCGAGTCACCAAACGGGCGACCGGTACACCGTGCCATGTACCTGCCGCGTCACAGCCCACCCCGAGGGTCAACGCTGCGCACGATCTCCAGTAAACTACAAACACCAGAAACTAGTTGCAACTCCTGGACAGAGAACAAGGGCAGTCAATAAGTCGAGCGGGGTCATATTTCAGGGCCCAACATGTGGTAGTAGCTGTTCATGGATCAACCAACACAAAACTCAGTTCCTGAGGACAGTTTCAATGAGACAACCCACCATGTACTCCTACATGGCCTCTCATCGCTACCTTTACCAAATCGTGTTCACACACTTAGCTCTCAACAGCAGGACATGTTAACCACATTCCAATTCATCCCCGATGAATCAGACCTGACACAACTCTAAGCAATAACAGGCATAACCAGAAAGCATGAATGAGTAGGCACAACATGGCTCAAGCAACTCCTACTCATGCTAGTGGGTTTCAACTATTTACTGTGGCAATGACAGGTCATGCAGTGGAAAGGGGTTCAACTACCGCAACAGGTAATAGTTGAAGCGTTGTTGTCCTAATGCAGTAAAAGAGAGGAAGAGCAAGAGAATGGGATTGTATTGGGATGCTCAAAGGGGTTTTGCTTGCCTGGCACTTCAGAAGATATCATTGGGTCTTCATCGGTGTCATCGATCACATCGTCGGAACAGCGTCTACTGAGAGGGGACAAACACCGACAAACAAGAGAGAACACAATCAATGCAATGCGACAATATGATGCATGATCATGACATGGCAATATGCTATTGATTGAGCTAATGCAACTAGCAACCATATTAAATGAAGTTGGTTTGAACCAAGGTTCAAATTCAAACTCCATATGTGATTATTTAAATGTCATTTAATTGATTTGACCTGATCAGCAGGTTTAACTTGTTCAAACATGCATGAAAGTGCCATAAATAGATTCCTTGAATTTTTCTGATCATTTTTCATATATAAATTATTTTCATTGGAGTTATAGATTATTTCCTGTGATTTTTAGAAGTTTTGGCTATTTTCTAAAATAAATAAATCATTTCTGATTTATTTAAAATTCCAGAAAACACTTATTGCGTCAGCATGACGTCACTGTGATGTCAGCAGTCAACAGAGGCTGGTCTAGGTCAAACCTGACGTGTGGGGTCCACACGTCAGTGGCTCTGCTAATTAACATGGTTAATTAGCACTAACTAAATTCTAAACTGATCTTAGACAGGACAAGGCCCACACGTCAGTGACTAACTAACTAACCAATTAATTAAAACTAAACTAGGTTAATTAACAGGATGGGCCCCACTTGTCAGCAAGTTAGTGGTTGACTAAGGGCGTGGGGCCCATACGTCAGTGACCCGGGGTGGTCAACCCACCGGTCAAACCAGTCAAAAGCGCCGGCGGCTCGTCGCCGGCGGCGACAGACGCGGCGGAGGGCTCGGAAAATGTCCTCCGGCAACCAAAACAGCAGCGGAGAGCATCTACATGCTCCTCGGACTCTCGCGCATCTAGGGGTGCAGCCGGATTCGCCGGGGATGGTCGGAGTCGACGACAACGACTACAGCAGCGGCGCCCGGAGTACGGTGGTGACACGCGCGACCACTAGAGGGCACGGGAAGGCGAGGTGAGGTGCGTTACGTGTTCGTGAGGCCATTAGGAGCTCGGTGGTGCACTCAGGTGGAAGCTCGTGTGGCTAAAGCCACGGCGGCGACATGGCCGGCGGCGATGAGCTCTCGGGTCCGGCGGGCAGCTAGCTAGGGGGAGAAATGGAGGGCAAGGAGTGAGGGGAAGAGAAGAGGAGCTCACGGCGATGCCAAAGAGGAGATCAGCGGGCTCGGGGAGGTCCAGGCGGCGGCGAATCATCGACGGCGGTCGTCGGACGCAGAGGAGGAAGACGACGGCGTTGCGGGTGAGGGGGGAGCTCCTGGCGCCACGTGACTTGAAGGAGAGGATGAGGGAGGCACGATGGAGCTCGGGGGCTCGTCGGAGAGGCGAGGGGGAGGTTGTGGCCACGGTGGTGCTCGGCGGTGCGACCGTGGTGGTTTCGGCCATGGCGAGGAGGAGCTGGGGAGCGAGGGGAAAACGAGTGCGGGGAGGTGAGGTGAAACGAGGGGGCCATGGACGTCTTCGTGGCACGACCAGAAGGTCGGAGGCGTCGTGGTGGAAGCATGAGGTGGCCGGCGTGCCGCGGGCGCACGCCCTCCGTCCTTCTGTCACGAGGAAGACGACAGGGGAGGGGCCAGGTGGGCTGGGCCGGCTACAGGTAGGTGGGCCAGGTAACTCTTCTCTCTCTCTTTCTAATTTCTTTCTGTTTTCTATTTCCTGCATTTGTTTTGGCTTTATCTAAAATACTAAAACAAGCTCAAAATTCATGAAACTGCTTGAGGCTACTATTTGGATTATTTCCAACAGTAAAATTTTTAGTTCATGAATATTTGGACATTTAAAATAGTATATAGCATTTAAATGCCCAAATGCAAATACTTTAAGAATTAATTCAAAAATCCAGAATGGCCCTATAAAAGTGTGCACCATGTTTGACAGAGGTTCTAGACCAATTCAAAAATCATGAACATTTTCAAAGGCATTTTGGGTCAATGAAAATATTTTTAGGTTGAACCTAGTTGAATTCTTTTGGTGCTAGGGTTTGATCAAACCCCATTTCAACTTTCTGGAAAACTTAAACATGATGCAACAGACAAGTGCTATCCTAATGCAAGGTGAAGCTGGGGATGTGACAATGCTGCATCGCTTGCAATGTGGAAAACCAGAAGTTCAACCATGAATAACAAAGAAGTCCACCTTCTACTACAGATTATGGATGATCCAAAAATATCCCCGATGATATATTAAAGAAAAAAGAAGATCCATGTGTCTATCGACCAGCTCCACAGTTACTGTTGTAGGGTGAAACCCTAGGGGGGTCTTTTCACACTTGGAGGTGGAAAAGAGGATGAACACACAAAAACACAAGACACAAATCTCTCAAACAAACCCAATATCACATCTACTAGAGTAGCATACAAGATTACAAGATCAATCCAAGGAAATAAGCACAAAGGTAAAGTTCTTCCCACTCCTAGAGGAGGTGAGGTCTTGATGATCTTCTCCCTTGCGAGGTCATGCAATCCACAAGGATTCTTCTCCAAGAGGAGGTCTTGATATCCTAGAGGAGGGGATACAAGGAGAAAAGCTCTCAAGGTCTCTCAAAATACTTTGATAACCCCACAAATGAGTTAGGGAAAGAGTATATAAGGGCTAGGGACGAAACTAGAGGGAAAAGGGGTACAAAAGACTAAAAAGTCCTTAAGAAAAACGCGTCCACGGGAAAGGGGCCGGGCACCCGGGGTGAACCCGGCCGGGCACCCAGACCGGTCAGGGGGATCCGAGCGGGAAGGACCGGGCACCCGGGGTCCAAAGCCCGAGCACCCGGGGTGGTGGCTGGAGGCTGGGCAAAGAGGCCCGGGCACCCGGGGCCTTGGGGCCGGGCACCTGGGGCCGGCGGGGTCGCCGCCCAGGCATGCGGCCGGGCACCCGGGGCCAATGTGGCCAGGTACCCGGGGTGTCCAAGGGGTCGGCCCTCCCCATGTCTTCGAGCCGGACACCCGGGGTCCCTCCGTCCGGGCACCCGGGGTGTCCAGGGACTCCATTTCTTCCGTCTCCTTGACTCCTTCTTTGTACTCTTGCTCCATGGATGCTCGATCCTCCTTCTTCTCCTTTCCATGATCACCTTCGGTGTACCTAAGAATGCATAGTGTATCTCTTTGAGGTAGAATCCCGTTCTCATGTGAAACCGAACAAAACTCGGAGAGGAAGGAAGTGACCTCGTTCTCGATGTTGCGTGCACGTGCTCTTGTCATTGGTCCTCTCGGTGCTTGCGGTGGTGATGGAGTGTCGGTGCGGGTAGTCGAGGGATGCTCCGCATCATCTCCCCCCTTGGGGGAGATCCGTCCACGAATTGTGCTCTTCATCACCATGGTATTCGGCCAAGTCTTTCACGTTGAAGATGTCGCTTATGTTGTACTTGTCACGTGGGATGTCGACCTTGTATGCGTTGTCGTTGTAGCGTCCTAGCACCTTGAATGGTCCATCGGCTCATAGAAGAAGCTTGGATTTCCGTTCCTTGTGGAAGCGGTCTTTGCGAAGGTGTAGCCAAATGAGATCACCGGATGGAACACCATTGGTGCCTTGTTGGTGTTGAGCTTGGTGGAGAGGCGTTGGACTTGACGCTCGATCGTGGAATGTGTTTCTTCATGCATCTTCTGGAGGTAGGTTGCTCTTGCACTTGCGTCCATGTTGGCTCTTTCTTGAAGCGGGAGAGGAATGATGTCCAACAGTGACAATGGGTTGAAGCCGTAGGTAACCTCGAAGGGGGACTTGCCGGTAGTAGAGTGTCTTGCGCGGTTGTAGACGTACTCGGCGAAGGGTAGGCACCCGTCCCACTCCTTGATGTTCTTCTTGATGAACACGCGTAGGAGAGTTGCAAGCGTTCGGTTGGTGACTGCGGTTTGGCCATCGGTTTGAGGGTGGTCTGCCGTGGAGAAGAGTAACTTGATTCTGAGCTTGGCGCATAGAGTCTTCCGAAAGTAGCTCAAGAACTTGACGTCACGGTCAGAGACAATCGTCTTGGGCACTCCATGTAGGCGCAAGATTTCCCTACAAAAGAGATTCGCAATATGTGAAGCATCGTCTATCTTGTGACAAGGAATGAAATGGGCCATCTTGGAAAATCTATCCACAACAACAAATACGGAATCCTTTCCATTTTGGGTTCTAGGCAATCCAAGAATCAAATCCATGCTAATGTATTCCCATGGATTGAGCTTTTGACTTGGCTTTGCGGCATGTAGATCACCGGTTGGTGAAGCGAGAGACATCGCGTAACATCTTGGGCCAAAATTAGTTCTTGGAGAGCGTAGCAATTGTCTTGGTGCGTCCAAAGTGTCCCATGAGCCCTCCTCCATGAGATTCCTGGAAAAGGAGCAAACGAAGCGAAGACTCGGGAATGCAAAGTTTGTTAGCTCTCATAAGACATCCATCCTTAATATAGTATCGTTCCCAAGAAGTTAGCGCTACACATTTGGCATAGGGATTTGCAAAGAAAGGATCGTGCTCTTAGAAATCTTTTATGTGCTCAAAGCCAATAACATCCAACTCAAGTTTGGCAACAAGCATGCATTTGCGGGGAAGCGCATCCGCCACAACATTCTCTTTGCCTTTGATGTATTTGATGACATAGGGAAAATACTCAATAAATTCACTCCACTTAGCATGACGCTTGTTTAACTTAGTTTGACCCTTGAGATACTTGAGCGTCTCATGGTCCGTGTGAAGAATAAATTCATGGGGTCGAAGATAATGTTCCCAAACACGCAAAACTCTCACCAAGGCATAAAGCTCTTTATCATATATTGGGTAGTTAAGTTGCGCTCCGGAAAGTTTTTCACTAAAATACGCAATCGGGCGCTTTTCTTGCATTAACACACCTCCTATACCGGTACCACTAGCGTCACAATGTATCTCAAACGGTTTGTCAAAGTTCGGTAGGGCAAGAAGTGGTGTGTGTGTAAGCAAAGTATTAAGCTCTTTGAACGCGGTGTCTTGCGAAGGACCCCAAATGAAGGTTGCGTTCTTCTTGCTCAAGGCGTGTAAAGGCATATCAATTGTGCTAAAGTCCTTCACAAAACGTCGATAGAAACCGGCTAAACCAAGAAAGCTACGCACTTGTTGGAGGTTTGTTGGTTGAGGCCAAGTTTTAATTGCTTCAATTTTAGTTTCATCAACGTGAACACCTTGTGAAGACACGACAAATCCTAGAAAAACAACTTTATCAACGCCAAAAGTGCATTTCTCCATGTTAGCATATAATTGTTCTTTCCGAAGGGTTTGCAAAACCATACGGATGTGGGTGACATGTTCCTCAAGCGATTTGCTAAAGACTAGGATGTCATCAAAGTAAACCACTACAAAGACGCCAATATAAGTCCGAAGAACGAAATGCATAAGACGCATGAAACAGCCGGGCGCTTCCGATAAGCCCATCGGCATGACTAACCACTCATATAACCCAAACTTGGTTTTGAAAGCTGTTTTCCACTCATCACCCTCTTGAATGCGAATTTGGTAATAACCACTTTTAAGATCAATTTTGGAAAAGATGGCGGCACCACATAATTCATCAAGCATGTCATCTAGGCGAGGAATAGGGTGGCGGCATCTAACGGTGATATCATTTATCGGACGATAATCCGAGCACATGCGAAAACTTCCATCTTTCTTAGGCACGAGAATAACCGGAACGGCACAAGGGCTTAAGCTTTCACGTACATGACCTTTGTTGATGAGTTGTTACACTTGCCATTGTATCTCCTTGGTTTCCTCGGGGTTGACGCGGTAAGGAGCCTTGTTCGGAAGTGGTGCGCCGGGTATGAGGTCGATGCGGTGTTCGATGCCGCGAAGTGGAGGTAGACCCAGTGGTAGCTCATCGGGAAAGACGTCCGAGAATTCCTGCAACAATTGAGACAACACTAAAGGTGGAGGTGGTGAGGTGTTAGTAGGTTTGGCTTCCCCTTTGCATAGAAGTACAAGGTGAAAGACACTCGAGGGGTTCTCACACACTTCTCTCATCTCACTTTTTGTGGTTAGTAGGACTAAGTTTTTCTCTCTTGGCGAAGAGGCGCTCAATTTTGGCTTGTGGCTCTCACTTTCTTTATGGTGGATCACTCTCTCACTAGGATCTCCATGATGGGTGGAGGCTTTCTTATCGGCGATCACTTGGCTTGGAGACATTGGTCGAAGCACATATTCCTTGCCTTTCATCTTGAAGCTATAGTAGTTGGTTCGTCCGTTGTGGATGACTCCACGGTCAAGTTGCCAAGGTCGACCCAAGAGAAGGTGGCACACCATCATAGGAACTACATCACACTCCAAGGTGTCCTCTTAGGCGTCGATCTTGAAAGAAACTTGCACTGTATGCTCCACTTGAATGGTGCCGGAGTCCCTTAACCATTGTACCTTGTAGGGGCGAGGGTCCTTCTTCTTGACCAATTGGATCTTGGAACATAGCTTGTCGCTTGCCAAGTTGTGACAACTTCCTCCGTCGATTATGACCTTCACGGAATGCCCGTTGATGCCGGCCTTTGTGTGGAAGATGTGGAATCGTTGGTCCTCATCTTGATGGTGTTGGAGTGTCAATACCTTGGAGACCACTAGAGAGGGATTTGAATCGTTGTCACAAAACACTTGATCATCTTCATCTTCATTGATGCGCCGGTGCATGGCCACGTGCTCAAGGGCTTCCACTTCGTCTTCACTCATCGAGTCATATGTGCTGTCGTCGTTGAAGATCATGGTTCTCTTGTTGGTGCACTCGAAGGACTTGTGGCCTCGGCCACCACATGTGAAGCACTTGAAGGAACTTGTCTTCACGGGGTCGTATGGTGGTGCCGAAGGTGAGGGAGTCTTGGACTTGTAGTTGCTTACCGGAGAACGAGTCGAGGAAGGTGTAGCTTGCTTGGAACTTGACTTGTCACCTGTACTTGGTGATGCTCTAGTTGAGGTAGGAGGTGCCGAAGTCGCGGGAGCTTGAGAGTAGGAGCCGTATATCTTGGACGAATATTTGGCGTATTTGAAGTCATCCTAGACTTGTCGCTCGGCCTTGGTCGCTTGATGAACGAGCTCAAGAAGGTTGGAGTTTGGTTGGAAGTCAGCAATCCGCTTGATTGGGTGATTGAGGCCGTTCAAGAAGCGTGCCATTGTTTGCTCGTCATCTTCCTTGGCGTTGGCTCGTATCATGGAAATCTCCATTTCTTGGTAGTATTCTTCCACCGTCTTCGTGCCTTGTTTGAGGAGTTGCAACTTCTTGAAGAGATCATGGGTGTAGTGTGTAGGCACGAAGCGAGCTCTCATGACATTCTTCATTTCCATCCAAGTTGTGATTGGTGGTTCACCTCTTGTATGTCGTCGCTTGACCGTTTGTTCCCACCAAACGAGGACATAGTCTTGAAACTCGAGAGAGGCCATGGCAATCTTCTTCTCCTCTTCGAAGTTGTGGAGGCGGAATATCTTGTCGACCTTCAATGCCCATGAGAGGTACTCCTCGGGATCAGTGCTTCCGGAGAACTTGGGCATAGTGAACTTAAGCTTGCTGAAGTGTTGTTCTTCATCATGTTGATGATTGTGGTGTCGCTCATGACGAGGTGGGCGCTCCTCGAAAACGTGCTCCTCACGATGTTTTTGCCGGTGGTGGCGTGGTACGTCATTCCGGTTTCGTCGCTCTTGCTTCGCTTCGCGATGAGCGGCTTCCTCTTGTTATGCTTGACGGTTGCGGTCGGCGAAGACTCGAGTGGAGTCACGAAGAGCTTGTTGTGCGGTGCGTGCTTGATCGTCACGTCTTTCTTGTGCTTGCCGGAAATCATTGTCATCTTGAGGTACTTGATGCTGGCGTTGTTGCTCTCGGCGTCAGCCTTGCTCACGTGGTCGAACTCGATATCGTAACCCATTGCCATGGAATGGATTGTCCAGAGATTATCGATATTGATTGACGAATTGTGGAGCTTGACGAGACCGTGGAGGACTTGCATCCGAGGAAGAGTAAGCCAAAGAGTGGTCACTTGAGCGTCGACTTGAAAGGCCCCGTTGTGATGAAGAAGGCGGAGACGTGCGGTTCACCATGATGTTGCGTAACTCTTCCATTTGTGTGCGAAAGTCGGAAGCGAGTTGCTCGATGCGGTCGCCCAAAGCTTCGCTTTCTTGATGAAGAGCTCGTTGGACACCGAAAAGGTGATTCTTGGTGACGTAGTTCAGTGCTTCCACTTGATGCTCGTCGATCAGGTTGGTAGAGGAACTTGGCCTATCCATCATGTAAAGTGGAGGTGAGTAGGAAAGTGAGAAAACAATACCAAAGTTACCTCTTCCGAAGATTGAAAATGTAACAAGTTTCACTCAATGAAATGCCACAATAGTAGAATTGGAACCAGGTTTGTTCCTCACACCTACAAGTAAAAGGCTTATGGAGTAGCTTGTTCGGATGGTGGCAAAATTTCAAACAAAGTGTTAGTCAAGATATCGATAAGGTTGAGAAGGGTCACAAAATTGCAAGTAAAGCAAATAGATCAAAGCCAAGAGTATCGCTAGGAACACACACACGGAAGATAGATGGGATCCGCACAACCAAGGGTGAGCTCAAAATGTGAGTGACCACATAAAATGCTCTTGTTGTGCGAATGCTAGAGAGGCGCTAGCTCGATTGCTCAAATGGGCAAGATACGCTTTGTGCACCAACCTATGAGAGAAACGTGCCGTCCTCGATCCCAACTATGCTATGTATGCGGTGACCAAGATGATATTAGTATGCAAAGTGGCTCAATGCTATTGCTTATAAGCTCGTTGTTTCTTCTCTTTTGCTTAAAAGCTTTCCTTTTTTTCTAAGCGTTACACTCGAGCCGAGGATGATATGAGACAAGTATGTAAGATATGCACAGGAGAGACTTATGTCACTAAGATGATAACACGATCACTACGATGCACAGTAGCGTGACCCGGCAATTCTCAACTCGCTAGTCTCGGTGGGTAAGCAAAGCAAATGGCTTGGGCTATCAATGCAAAAGCAAAGGTAAGTGTCGTCGAGGTTACCATCCTTTCTTACGGTTAGCGGCGAAGATGACTCCGAGGTGATGATGTCAATGTCACACGCTCCTAAGTAGCCGAAACACCTTAGGAAATGCCAAACCGCAACTCGAAACCGGTCAAATGCGGAAGGTGGGTGTTTCTGTGTTGAGAGGCTAATGGTGGTGGTAATCATATATGTGGATGGGGGTGTCAAGAGCTTCAAAACGAGCTAAAGAACACGAAAAATGGACTTGGGAGGTGGAAGTTATGGTCAATTTAGTGGTGTAGTTGGGCTGATTCGGGGGGGTGCGGGCACCCGTGGGTGGGGGGTGTGGGTGCCCGGGGTGGTCAGGGGAAAGTGGCCCGGGGGTGCGGGCGCCCGGTGGTACGAGGTGCGGGCACCCGGTGGTTGCAGATTTGGGCGAAAATCTTTGGGAAAAGGCCAAATTCGGTGGATTTCGTGGTGGGAAGGGTGGGGATTGTTGTGGAGGGGCTAGATCCACTTGCCAAACATCAAATCCATGGACCAAAACAACCAAATCTCACAAGATCCAACAAATTGCAAGAAAAAATTTTGGGCTATTTTTGTGGGGATTTTCGAAATTGGGCAAGAACACAACAAAATCAAGCTAGAAAGTGGGGGGATGGGACTCCAAGATGTGAATCAACCTTGCTCATGATACCAAGATGTTGTAGGGTGAAACCCTAGGGGGATCTTTTCACACTTGGAGGGGGAAAAGAGGATGAACACACAAGAACACAAGACACAAATCTCTCAAACAAACCCAATATCACATCTACTAGAGTAGCATACAAGATTACAAGATCAATCCAAGGAAATAAGCACAAAGGTAAAGTTCTTCCCACTCCTAGAGGAGGTGAGGTCTTGATGATCTTCTCCCTTGGGAGGTCTTGCAATCCACAAGGTGTGACGCCCGAAGACCGATGTCCCAGAAGATTCCAGAGATTCCAGATGTTCCGGGTTTCCCCTTGTGTTTCTTTTGTGCTTGTGTTAATTCTTTTGCTTTGCATCATGTCATCATGCCATCATGTTTTTAATCTTTGCATCTCAACCGAATAAATCGTGTGGATCTTTGATCCATTTAAATCGAGGGAAGTGTGACTTCTCTTTATAACATATAAAGCCTCTCAATATTATTAGGGAGCTATATTAAAATATTCCAGTTGTTTGGAATTAACCCAAACACACTTGCATATTTTCCCATGCCTTCTCTTTCTCTTTTCTTGCCTCTCCTATTTTTCGTGGACCGTGGACATTTTTGCGAGTCCAGGAAAAATAACCTCTTGCCCAAACTCTACTCCTAACCCCCTCTTTCTTTTCCTTTATTTTTCTTCTCTATTTTTCTTTTCTTCTTCTTTTCTCTCTTTTTATTAGGAGAGAAGCCAGTCCAGCTGGGCCTCCTAGCTGCCATCAGCTTCCCAGGCCCAAGAACCACCTCAGCCAGCCTCCAGGCCTCAAGGCCCACTTAATCTTCCGCATAACCCTAGCCCGAACCGAGCCTCTGATCTCTCCCTTCGCTCTTCCTCCTCGTAGCGCCGCCAGGACGCCCGCTCCCTCTCGCTATCTCCCTCTCCCCTCGATCCCCTCGTTGGCCTCTCCTCCTCGCTCCAGGGAGAGCAGCTCCCGTGCGCCATCCCCTGCCTCGCCAGGGCTCCAGCGCCCGATTCCCAAGCGCCGAGTCCGCAGCGCCCGCGGTCGGGGCCTCGTTCCCCTGTCGCGCCCCGTCCTTCCAGCCTCGCCAGGCCGAGTGCCACAGCGCCGGTGCCCGCGGCCTCCCTCCGCTCGCGGCCATCCTTCCTCCAGCGCCGGCGTCGCTCGCAGCTCCTCCACGTCTCCAGCTCGCGCCCTTCCTCTCCAGCCCGCGCCCCCTCCTCGGCCTGGCAGCGCCGCGCGCAGCGCCTCTCTCCTCCGCGCCAGGAGCTCCAGCACCGGCCAGGAGCGCGCCGTCCGCCGCCTCCTCGCCATGGCCTCGTCGCCCCGAGCTCCTCCAACAAGTCCGGCGCCTCCCCAAAGCCCAGCGGCCGTCCTTCTCCATCCTCCACGCCGCCTTCGACCTTTGGTGTGCCCTGCTTCAGCGCGCCCCTACTTGCTGCTTCGTCTCCTCTGCTCCAAGACCAAGGCCAGCCCCTGCACCTCTCGCGACAGGGTCTTCTCCGTGGCCGTACCCCTTCCTGGTTTTCGCCAAGACCCCACCGGCAAGACCGAGACCGCCCCAACCACGTCATCTCGCCGGTCATCGAGACCGCAAGTAACACTACATCAACATGTAACCGGCAAGACCGATGGTGACCACAAAGCACGGGACCCGTCAAGTACATCTACGAACCATGTACGACTACCGCCGACGTTCGTCTCGGATTCGCCAAGTACCACTACGTCCATCCCTCGCCAAGTAGCGGTTCAAGTACGACGACATGAACATCTACAGAAAAACGAGCTCCGTGAACGACTACCGTCGCCGTGTACCACTACCGCCGCCAAGACCAAGATGGCGCCAAATGGCAAGACGATCGTGAACGACTACCGTTACCCCCTCCAAGCTCGACTACCGTCGCCCCGAAGACGTCCGACACCATCAAGTACCTCTACGTAACGGGAACGGCTACATAACATGTACCTCTACGGAACGACTACTTCTCTCTACAAACGTGTACCACGACTCCCGAGATCGACTACTTCCACTACGTCCCTCGACGACTCGAACCCCTCCGAGAACGAACGCTTCGAAGGTATAACCCTGAGACGATGACCCATGGTTGAATGCTTGTGGTTGTATGAGATGTTTTCCCTTGTGTGCACCATGCCCGTTTCGTCTTTTGTCATGCTCCTCGTTTGCCTCGTCGCCGACTCGTGGGAACCCGGTGATGGGATCACCCCACCTTCCTTCTTGACACACTCTCCGTCATCTTTTGCACCGGTCTCTCAACGAGTTACCGGAACCAAGATGTTGCCGTTGCATCATTTTCAGATCGTTGCCGTGGCACCTTTTTCCTTCCACCACGGTGACAATATTTCATATCTTCTTCATGTCAACTTTTAATAAAATTGCATAAACTTGATCATGTCATCCGCATCATGTTAACAACATTATATGTGTGAATTGTTGTTTGCTTAAAATAACTAAACATGCATACGGGGTTTTCCGGATTTGTTGTTGTTATTTTCCGGCCTCATTTAAAATGCCTAGATAGGTAGTTTACTTTTGTTTCACCTCTTGCTATGTTAAAAACATTTAATCTTGTCTTGTAAATAAACATGTGGTGTTTCGTCAATATGCAACTCGTTGCATATTGAGCTCCACTTAACTTGTAGTTTTGTTTGTGCACATTGCCATGCCATGCATAATTAAACAGGACATGCATCATACTTGGATGTGCATCGTATGCCATGTTTATGCTTGTGTGTTTACCGTGTTACTTGTTTCTTTCCGGTTTGCTTCCCTCGTTAGCTTCGGGTTCGTTCCGGAGTTGTGAGGCTTCTTCTTCGTCTACTGCTTGGACCGTTCTTCTTCCTTGCGGAATCCCAGGCAAGATGATCATACCCTTGGATACCTTTAAAACCATTGCCATGCTTAGTTGTCTCGATGCTATCGCTACATGTCGCGCTACCCATTTTTTATGTCAGCCTCTCCTTGTTGCCATGAATCCTCTAACCTTTTGACACCTTCCTAGCAAAACCACTGTTTGGCTATGTTACCCGCTTGCTCAGCCCCTCTTATAGCGTTGTTAGTTGCAGGTGAAGATGAAGATCGTTCCTGGTGGGAACTTGTTGTTGGAATATCACAATATCTATTATTATTATTAACACACCTATATACTGGGCATGGGTGGAAGGCTTGGCCTTTTGCTCGGTGTTTTGTTCCACTCATGCCACCTTAGGCGCCGATAAACCGGCATTATGTTCCTTGATTTTGCGTTCCTTACACGATGGGTGGATGGGGACCCCTTGACAGTTCGTCTTTGAATAAAACTCATCCAGCAAGGCCCAACATTGGTTTTAATTTGCCTCATAATAACAACTTAATTAATTAATTAAATTGCATAGGGGGCGCGTCCCCGGGGATTCTTTCTACATAACAGGGTGGGCCAGTGCTGATGGTGTTGGTCCCAAACGGGCAGACTGCGGGACCGCCTCGGGGAAACTCGAGGTATATGGCTCCTGTAGGATGTCCTATCCGGTTGTGGCCTGAGACGAGATACGCGCGGCTACTATTAGGGTGTCGGCACGCCGGGAGGTCTTGCTGGACTTGTTTTACCATTGTCGAAATGTCTTGTGCACCGGGATGCCGAGCCTGATCGGATTTCCCTAAGATAAGGGGTGATGATATTATATTTATCACTTCAGCTAATCGTGAGAGCTTGTGATGGGCTAAGTTGGGACACCCCTGCAGGGTTATAATATTTCGAAAGTCGTGCCCGCGGTTATGTGGCAGATTGGAATTTGTTAATGTCCGGTTGTAGAAAACTTGACAGAGGATCCGAAGTAAAACACACAACTGTGTGAGTAACCGTGACTGTCTCTTTTCACTTTGAGAAGAGAACACAGTGGGGTTATGTTTGACTCGTAAGTAGTTCAGGATCTTTAGCGATCACTACTAGTGGCGACCGTTTGCATAGATGCTCATCTTGTTCTTGTACTCGTAAGTTAGCCACCATATTATGCTTAGCCGCTGCTGCAACCTCACCACTCTACCTCTTCCTACCCACAAAGCTTTGCTAGTATTGTTACCCATGGTTATGGGATTGCTGAGTCCTCGTGGCTCACAAATACTACAACACCAGATGCAGGTTCAGCCGAGATTGACGCAGGAGCTGGTTCAAGTTCCACACTGGGAGCTCGATGAAGAGAGTGGCCGTTTGCTTGTGACGTTTTTCGACGATCAGTAGTGGTTTCTACTAGGGGCGATTCTGACCTGTGGCTTATTATTTTGGTATCTTTCTTTTGGATCTTCGCCCGTAGTCGGGTTGTGATGTTTTGAATGATGTCTTGCTTATGTAATGTATTGTGTGAAGTGGCGAGTGTAAAACAACTATCTCCTTTTGCAATTTAGTCCCTCTTTTACATGAGTCGTGCAAAGATACCAAACTTGAGATCATTCCAGAATGGGCTTATACCTTTAAGTCGTGCCTCGACACGCAGGAGGTATAGTCCCATCCTGGGCATTACAAGTTTGTATTCAGAGCCTTCTCCGACCTAGAAGCCCCCACTCATTGATCGAATCGTTGACGGTTGAGTCTAGGCACACACTTGAAAATGTTTTGAGTCCTATATATATATCGGAGAGTAGGATTTCTGTTTGCTTCTCATCTCTTTTCACTCTGGTGAGGACTCCTGACGATTACTCTTGTCTCTTCTACTCTCAAAAATTCACCAATTTTTTTTTAGGATCACGCGAGTATTGTTTGGATTGTTCCGATGTCTTTGTGACGAGAACATTGTTCTCGATGCCTCCTGTCATTAGGGGTTGTGGCAGCGTCCCGGGGAGTTGAGCTCCGAGGTGTTGTCGTCACAAATATATCGCATCAGTTCTCGAATACTTAAGACGGCCGACATCGAAAACTCTCCTATGCGGTTAGTGGCAAGATAACCCCGACATCACCCAGTACTGGGGAGGTAGTTCGGGAGTATTGTCATAGCTTGTATAGTAGATGCGTTTCGAAGGTCCGAGGTAAACGGTTTCCGGAAATAACTGGTTATGTGTTGAAGGATGGATACAGCTGGATGTAGGATTAGAGTTGAGTGCGCGGTGCTTCCCCTATATCCCCAACACCTGATTGCATAACTGGAAACTTTCAGAAATTAATAGGTGGGTTCATCTAGTAGTTCTAGGCATTCTTCCAACGAATGCATGTTATGAAGTTCGGGGTTCTACATTGAGTGAAGTGGTTTTATGACCGATGTTCCGATCGGGAGTTGCATCTTAAAGGGTCCTTGGCTATGCTGATCCGGGGATTGCAAAACCCTTTTGTAACACGTTCCATGAGGTTTCAGCACGAATATGTTGAACGAAGCTTCTATCTTGTATTTGTTCTATCTGCTCCTTGTTGCTTTTATTTACCTTTTGTTCTCCCAAGTGGCTTCTCGACAAGTTGATGTACCTGCGGAACTCATTCGTTCAATTCTCTGTTCGAATGATATTGTGAAGATTATGCTGCAACATATCTATCCTTTGTTTTTGTTTTGATTCTGGTATTCGAGTTGCTTCGATGTCAAGTGTTGATTCCATAACTTTCCTAATTGGTGTTCTCATATTTCTATGGGAGTGCTAATTCTTCTTGATCATCGAGATTTTCATGTTAATCCTTTTCAACCGGTGTGCCTTCTCTTCAAGTTATTCCATACGGACGCCGTTGAGAAATCTGACGATTTGTCTGTTTCATTCATCCCAAGTTGTCTTTGTTTTCCCCACCCTCCCACCCTTTTTCTTTATGGAGCCAGCAATTCTCAAATCAAATATCCATTTTATTCATGTGATATTTCTTCATTCTTTTCCTTCAATGTTCTTATCCGGTGCTTTATCGTGAAGATGCTCAAGAGCTTCAAGTTCATCATTCTTTTGTTCTCAAATTCTGCCGGTGGATGTAATTCAAGATTTCGGTGTTGATCTTATCCTTTTTCCTCATTTCACAATGCTTTCTTATTCCGGTGCACCAATTAATCATTCTCCTCTTGCTATTCATATCCGGAGTGTTGAAGATTCATAATTCCATTCTTAATCCGGTCAAATTATTTTGAGGATTGTTATCTTACTCAAGCCATTTAATTCAACTGGTGCAATATCTCTTAAGCAACCTTTTTCAACGGTGTATTCCTTGAGTGGGCCCTAACCCACAGGTCTTTTCCCAGGATCTTACCTGACTCTTCTAATTTATGGAGTTATACTCTAATTCTTTCAAATTGTGACATAAGAATGATTCCCATCAGTCACATGCCTTCTCCAGGACCGCTTTCAAATTCTTGTTTATCTCTGGTTCAACCTTTTAATTCTTCATTACGGAGTGCCTATACAATTCATGGTGGTGTATCTCATCGTCTTCTCAGATTTTGAAGACCGGAGAAGAGTTTCTCTTAACCTTGGCCCGTTCTCTTGAAGATTCGTGGTTCTAGCTTCATGCCATCCTCATTATTGTTCCGATTGTGAGGAATTCTTTTATAACCATCCGAAGCATTTCATGAATTCTTTTCTTTGTGATCCTCTGAAGGCCATCATTTTAGAATATTTCTTCGTTCTCTATTTGCAACTTCGTCCTCCAACTATTCTTCATTGATGTCTCTTCGTTCGTCTCCATATTTTTACGGTGGTTCTTTCAAGATTACCTTCCGTTGTTATCATTTTAATTCATTTGTTCTTTTCACAATCCTACCTGTGGTTCGTTGAAGATTTACCCAAGCTTGTGCTAGATCTCTCTTTAATTCCTTGCAACGAGAATAAGTAGTATGCCAAATCCGTTTGCTTGTCTTCAATTTAATTTGATGAAGGATAAGCATACAGTAAATCTTATTCTTATTTTTCCTCGAAGTGATTAATCTCTGTTTTCCGGAGTTTGTTCATCATATCATATTCTCTGTTCTAAGTTGTCCATCTTGTTTTCCGGAGCTCCAAGTTATTTCTATTATATCATTCCAAAGCTCCATCTAATTCATCGCATGCCTTGAATCTTATTCTTTTCATCTTTCACTTCTCATGCTTTCATTACCGGAGTTCTTCATGGTGGTTCATCATCATTTAATTCATCCTCGAAGTCTTCATCAAGATTCTTGTTGGAGCTCAAGCATTCTTCATCATGCTTTCCAATTGCAATCTGTTCTACCTTATCTTTTCAGATGGTGTTATGTCATTCTTGACAATTCCTTCATGTTTCATGATTCACAAGTTGTCAGGAATGAGATAATTTAAACCATCATCTTCTTTGTCCAGGAGTTCTTTTCAACTCTTCAATTATTCGTTGGAGTTATCTTGGGTTATAATTCACCTAAAAGCTTTCCCTGAGAATTGTTGCTATTATGGTGCTTATAAATGACCCAAGTTCTTCATTTATCCTCTCGGTGAAAGAGTTTTTCATCTCTTTGTTGATCTCAATCCAAGCAATTCGTTTCTGTTAGTGGCTAGTTGTCACCTCATAATTTTGAGATGTTTTCCATAAGCCCACATGAAGCTTATTCGTTTCGTTGTTGATTTTCCATCAACCACATTCAACCCTTCTTCGTAAGGATGCTCTTTCAATTCAATGTTGGGAGAAGTTGCCATTTTCTTCTCCGTTCTTTCTTCCCAACGACCTAGTCTATATTCTTTCATTCCGGAGGCATTGTGATGACGATCTCTCCAAACCATCATCTCATTTGATCGAGATCATGTTCTTTCCTTGTTTATCAACGGAGCGTTGTATTCTCCATTCTAATTCTCTCATCTCATTAAGTTTTGCCTCTCTTTCATCCGGAGTGCTATGTGAATTCTTTCTTACCCCTTATGCCATTTTTTCGATTGTTTCAGAGGCAATATGATGTTGATTTCATCAAGTATCATCCCTACTTGGCAAGTTCTTGTTGATTCCTTACATTTTCAGACGGAGTGCTGTCCAAATTATTTCGTTCTTATTCCCTCTCAATCTTGGTTAACCGGAGTGGTTTTGAATTCTTTCGTCATCCGTGAGCTCTTGTTTCATGTTTTTCAACCTACAAGGTTCTCATATTGTTCCTCGTTCCTCTTTTCTAACGGAGTTTTCATATTCGTTCATCTCCGTTGTATTCTTCTTTCATTTTGGTCAACCTCTCAGGTTCGTGGTTTCACTCGTCTGTCAAAGAAACAACTTTGTTTTACCTCTTCCTCTTCCGTTTTTATCCGGTGCCATCTCTAGGATCTCGGGTCGAGATCCTCTGTTAGTGTCGGAGAGTTGTGACGCCCGAAGACCGACGTCCAAGAAGATTCCAGAGATTCCAGATGTTTCGGGTTTCCCCTTGTGTTTCTTTTGTGCTTGTGTTATTTCTTTTGCTTTGCATCATGTCATCATGCCATCATGTTTTTAATCTCTACATCTCAACCGAATAAATCGTGTGGATCTTCGATCCATTTAAATCGAGGGAAGTGTGACTTCTCTTTATAACATATAAAGCCTCTCAATATTATTAGGGAGCTATATTAAAATATTCCAATTGTTTGGAATTAACCCAAACACACTTGCATATTTTTCCCATGCCTTCTCTTTCTCTTTTCTTGCCTCTCCTATTTTTCGTGGACCGTGGACATTTTTGCGAGTCCAGGAAAAATAACCTCTTGCCCAAACTCTACTCCTAACCCCCTCTTTCTTTTCCTTTATTTTTCTTCTCTATTTTTCTTTTCTTCTTCTTTTCTCTCTTTTTATTAGGAGAGAAGACAGTCCAGCTGGGCCTCCTAGCTGCCATCAGCTTCCCAGGCCCAAGAACCACCTCAGCCAGCCTCCAGGCCTCAAGGCCCACTTAATCTTCCGCATAACCCTAGCCCGAACCGAGCCTCTCATCTCTCCCCTCGCTCTCCCTCCTCGTAGCTCCGCCAGGATGCCCGCTCCCTCTCGCTATCTCCCTCTCCCCCCGATCCCCTCGTCGGCCTGTCCTCCTCGCTCCAGGGAGAGCAGCTCCCGTGCGCCATCCCGTGCCTCGCTAGGGCTCCAGCGCCCGATTCCCAAGCGCCGAGCCCGCAGCGCCCGTGGTCGGGGCCTCGTTCCCCTGCCGCGCCCCGTCCTTCCAGCCTCGCCAGGCCGAGTGCTACAGCGCCGGCGCCCGCGGCCTCCCTCCGCTCGCGGCCATCCTTCCTCCAGCGCCGGCGTCGCTCGCAGCTCCTCCACGTCTCCAGCTCGCGCCCCTCCTCTCCAACCCGCGCCCCCTCCTCGGCCAGGCAGCGCCGCGCGCAGCGCCTCTCTCCTCCGCGCCAGGAGCTCCAGCGCCGGCCAGGAGCGCGCCGTCCGCCGCCTCCTCGCCATGGCCTCGTCTCCCCGAGCTCCTCCAACAAGTCCGGCGCCTCCCCAAAGCCCAGCGGCCGTCCTTCTCCATCCTCCACGCCGCCTTCGACCTCTGGTGTGCCCTGCTACAACGCGCCCCTACTTGCTGCTTTGTCTCCTCTGCTCCAAGACCAAGGCCAGCCCCTGCACCTCTCGTGACAGGGTCTTCTCCGTGGCCGTACCCCTTCCTGGTTTTCGCCAAGACCCCACCGGCAAGACCGAGACCGCCCCAACCACGTCACCTCGCCGGATCATCGAGACCGCAAGTAACACTACATCAACATGTAACCGGCAAGACCGATGGTGACCACAAAGCACAGGACCCGTCAAGTACATCTACGAACCATGTACGACTACCGCCAACGTTCATCTCGGATTCGCCAAGTACCACTACGTCCATCCCTCGCCAAGTAGCGGTTCAAGTACGACGACATGAACATCTACAGAAAAACAAGCTCCGTGAACGACTACCGTCGCCGTGTACCACTACCGCCGCCAAGACCAAGATGGCGCCAAATGGCAAGACGATCGTGAACGACTACCGTTACCCCCTCCAAGCTCGACTACCGTCACCCCGAAGACGTCCGATACCGTCAAGTACCTCTACGTAACGGGAACAGCTACATAACGTGTACCTCTACGGAACGACTACTTCCCTCTACAAACGTGTACCACGACTCGCGAGAACGACTACTTCCACTACGTCCCTCGACGACTCGAACCCCTCCGAGAACGAACGCTTCGAAGGTTTAACCCCGAGACGATGACCCGTGGTTGAATGCTTGTGGTTGTATGAGATGTTTTCCCTTGTGTGCACCGTGCCCGTTTCGTCTTTTGTCATGCTCCTCGGTTGCCTCGTCACCGACTCGTGGGAACCCGGTGACGGGATCACCCCACCTTTCTTCTTGACACGCTCTCCGTCATCTTTTGCATCGGTCTCTCAACGAGTTACAGGAACCGAGATGTTGCCGTTGCATCATTTTCGTATCGTTGCCGTGGCACCTTTTTCCTTCCACCACGGTGACAATACTTCATATCTTCTTCATGTCAACTTTTAATAAAATTGCATAAACTTGATCATGTCATCCGCATCATGTTAACAACATTATATGTGTGAATTGTTGTTTGCTTAAAATAACTAAACATGCATATGGGGTTTTCCGAATTTGTTGTTGTTATTTTCCGGCCTCATTTAAAATGCCTAGATAGGTAGTTTACTTTTGTTTCACCTCTTGCTATGTTAAAAACATTTAATCTTGACTTGTAAATAAACATGTGGTGTTTCGTCAATATGCAACTCGTTGCATATTGAGCTCCACTTAACTTGTAGTTTTGTTTGTGCACATTGCCATGCCATGCATAATTAAACCGGACATGCATCATACTTGGGATGTGCATCGTATGCCATGTTTATGCTTGTGTGTTTACCGTGTTGCTTGTTTCTTTCCGGTTTGCTTCCCTCGTTAGCTTCGGGTTCGTTCCGGAGTTGTGAGGCTTCTTCTTCGTCTACTGCTTGGACCGTTCTTCTTCCTTGCGGAATCCCAGGCAAGATGATCATACCCTTGGATACCTTTACTACCATTGCCATGCTTAGTTGTCTCGATGCTATCGCTACATGTCGCGCTACCCATTTTTTATGTCAGCCTCTCCTTGTTGCCATGAAACCTCTAACCTTTTGACACCTTCCTAGCAAAACCACTGTTTGGCTATGTTACCCGCTTGCTCAGCCCCTCTTATTGAGTTGTTAGTTGCAGGTGAAGATGAAGATCGTTCCTGGTGGGAACTTGTTGTTGGAATATCACAATATCTATTATTATTATTATGAACACACCTATATACTGGGCATGGGTGGAAGGCTTGGCCTTTTGCTCGGTGTTTTGTTCCACTCATGCCACCTTAGGCGCCGATAAACCGGCATTATGTTCCCTGATTTTGCGTTCCTTACACGATGGGTGGATGGGGACCCCTTGACAGTTCGTCTTTGAATAAAACTCCTCCAGCAAGGCCCAACATTGGTTTTAATTTGCCTCATAATAACAACTTAATTAATTAATTAAATTGCATAGGGGGTCGCGTCCCTGAGGATTCTTTCCACATAACAGGGGGGGCCAGTGCTTATGGTGTTGGTCCCAAACGGGCAGACTGCGGGACCGCCTCGGGGAAACTCGAGGTATCTGGCTCCTGTAGGATGTCCCATCCGGTTGTGGCCTGAGACAAGATACGCGCGGCTACTATCAGGGTGTCGGCATGCCAGGAGGTCTTGCTGGACTTGTTTTACCATTGTCGAAATGTCTTGTGCACCGGGATGCCGAGCCTGATCGGATTTCCCTAAGATAAGGGGTGATGATATTATATTTATCACTTCAGCTAATCGTGAGAGCTTGTGATGGGCTAAGTTGGGACACCCCTGCAGGGTTATAATCTTTCGAAAGTCGTGCCCGTGGTTATGTGGCAGATTGGAATTTGTTAATGTCCGGTTGTAGAAAACTTGACAGAGGATCCGAAGTAAAACACACAACTGTGTGAGTAATCGTGACTGTCTCTTTTCATTTTGAGAAGAGAACACTGTGGGGTTATGTTTGACTCGTAAGTAGTTCAGGATCTTTAGCGATCACTACTAGTGGCGACCGTTTGCGTAGATGCTCATCTTGTTCTTGTACTCGTAAGTTAGCCACCATATTATGCTTAGCCGCTGCTGCAACCTCACCACTTTACCTCTTCCTACCCACAAAGCTTTGCTAGTCTTGTTACCCATGGTTATGGGATTGCTGAGTCCTCGTGGCTCACAGATACTACAACACCAGATGCAGGTTCAACCGAGATTGATGCAGGAGCTGGTTCAAGTTCTACACTGGGAGCTCGATGAAGAGAGTGGCCGTTTGCTTGTGACGTTTTTCGACGATCAGTAGTGGTTTCTACTAGGGGCGATTCTGACCTATGGCTTATTGTTTTGGTATCTTTCTTTTGGATCTTCGCCCGTAGTCGGGTTGTGATGTTTTGAATGATGTCTTGCTTATGTAATGTATTGTGTGAACTAGCGAGTGTAAGCCAACTATCTCCTTTTGCAATTTAATCCCTCTTTTACACGAGTCGTGCAAAGATACCAAACTTGAGATCATTCCAGAATGGCCTTATACCTTTAAGTCGTGCCTCGACACGTAGGAGGTATAGTCCCATCCTGGGCATTACACAAGGATTCTTCTCCAAGAGGAGGTCTTCATCTCCTAGAGGAGGGGATACAAGGAGCAAAGCTCTCTCGAAATACTTTGTTAACCCCACAAATGTGCTAGGGAAAGAGTATATAAGGGCTAGGGACGAAACTAGAGGGAAAGGGGTACAAAAGACTAAAAAGTCCTTAAGAAAAACGCGTCCACGGGAAAGTGTCCGGGCACCCGGGGTGAACCCGGCCGGGCACACGGACCGGTCAGGGGGAGCCGGGCGGGAAGGACCGGGCACCCGGGGTCCAAAGCCCGGGCACCCGGGGTGGTGGCTGGAGGCGGGGCGAAGAGGCCCGGGCACCCGGGGCCTTGGGGCCGGGCACCCGAGGCCGGCTGGGTCGCCGCCCAGGCATGCGGCCGGGCACCCGGGGCCGAAGTGGCGTGGCACCCGGGGTGTCCAGGGGGTCGGCCCTCCCCATGTCTTCGAGCCCGGGCACTCGGGGTCCCTCCGTCCAGGCACCCGGGGTGTCCAGGGACTCCATTTCTTCCGTCTCCTTGTCTCCTTCTTCATACTCTTGCTCCATGGATGCTCGAACCTCCATCTTCTCCTTTCCATGATCACCTTCGGTGTACCTAAGAATGCATAGTGTATCTCTTTGAGGTAGAATCCCGTTCTCCTGTGAAACCGAACAAAACTCGGAGAGGAAGGAAGTGACCTCGTTCTCGATGTTGCGTGCACGTGCTCTTGTCATTGGTCCTCTCGGTGGTTGCGATGGTGATGGATTGTCGGTGCGGGTAGTCGAGGGATTCTCCGCATCAGTTACACACATGATGATTGTGAAAAACAAAAAACATACACAATTTTTTATATATCAACAGCAACCGAACAAATTTTATTGCCACATCACCTAAAACATAGAAGTTCTAACACAGACAGAAGTTCTAACACAGAAGTTCTAACACAGACAATATATAAGCCCAACTTGTACAATAAATAGTAAAATGATTGGAAAATACCCACAGTCGAATTTGGTTCCTAGATTATAATCATTTGGGTCGACTTCAACGCTTCAGCTGCCATTTCGAACGCGGTTTTACTCCCCGCTGATATCAAAATGATGAGCTACCATACTATCCATTAGAAGAACCAACCACGGCGGGTGGAACATGATCCAATCTCCCGGTTTCAGAGTGTATGGGCCCGCCCTACCAAATTAACAATGTAGGAAGGCTTTGAATCTCACTAACGTACGCAAATCTTCCGCCAATCTTTCACAGGAAAACTACAAAAAATCAGAAGCAGAAAAGACCACTCCCGCTAACGAAGATCACAACCCGAAATCAAATCCGTTTGAAATAAAAACAAATTGTCCAAGAGACTATAGCTAAACCCAATTCCCATGGTGTTAGAGGTTCAAGAACATCAAATGCATGCATTAAACTTGTAACAGAGACAAGTTCATCACGTCTCGAGAGCACATCTGCCAACGAGCGAGATTCTGAATCAAAACGACCATTTAGATGCTAGCAAGCATATATGGATTACACTTACATCACGAAGAACATGACACATGAGAAAAATTCCAGAGGGAAGCTACGGTTGCGAAGATAGCACGAAGGTCGGGTTTTTACAAAGGGAAGTTCAGGTCGAACGGATCAGGAAGTTCAACCAAGGATCAGAATATTATTCTGATCCCATGATTAGAATAGTGTGTGTGTGTGTGTGTGTGTGTGTGTGTGTGTGTGTGCGTGTGTGTGT
>LR738710.1:408637321-408654339 GCA_902687465.1 Secale cereale
TGTGTGTGTGTGTGTTCTGATAACACCCCTTAAGACCTTATTCTGCTAACACCTCGACTTATTCTGCACGTCCCCCACCCCGACCACCATCGCCCCTCCCCTCCCCGCCTTCTATCGTGGGAGCGGCCTGGGAGCGCCGCCGCCCTTCCCCTCCCCGCCTTCTGCCGTGGGAGCGGCCTGGGGGCACCGCTGCCCATCCCCTCCCCACCTTCTTCCGCGGCAGCGGCCTGGGAGAGTTGTCGCCCCTCCCTCCCCGCTTTTTCATGCGGCGACAGCCTGGGAGTGCCGCCGCCCCTACCCTCCCGGCCTTCTTCCACTACATGGCCGCCCATCGCCTCTCGGCCTTCTTCCGTGCCAGGAACCCAGCAGCGATGCCCCCGCTCGCATATCAGCCTTCTTTCACGGCAGCAGCTCGGCAGCGCCGCCGCTGATCTCCTCCAGGCCTTCTTACACGGTGTTGAGCGGTGCGTCTTTAATTACCTGTCCTTCATCATATGTGGATTGGTGCTACCTCGACATAGCACCAATACGAGGAAGGAGGACTGTGCGCAAGGTTCGTTCATCCACTGCAGCTTCTTGGATGAAGGCTGCGACGACCTTCAGTGCAAATTCTTCGTCTCCACTACCTTGAGCAACGTCCAGAATGCTCATGAACTCCTGAAGGGAAAGTGGACTGCACCAATGAGCACAAGAGTGCTGCAGGCGAACGTGAAGGGAACTTCCTCCTGCAAACGCAAAGCAGTCCAACATGAGGTAAGCGATACACTTCTTCATTTGTCTTAGTTTACTTATTCCAGACAAAGCTGTACACACAGTCCAGTGCGCCTCCAAAAATGATGCAGTATGGTTACTTCAGTTCACAGTGATTAAGAATGCAGTGTAGTAGCTCGGTTATGCAGTACGGTTGTATAGGTTCACTATGGACAATGATGTAGTGCGGTTACTTCAATTCACACTGCAGGATGATGCAGTCCGCGTGCATTAGTTTGCAGTACCATTTTAAACACAGTGCAGTTCATATGATTCAGTTCATTTTACCTGACAATGTAGCTCGACCGTTTTGTGCAGGAAATGACGTTCAACAGAAACAAAATGCCGCGCATAATTGACAACCTAGGGACCATCAACTTTCAGAAGAGTCAAGCTTCTTCTAGAAGAGACACTGGCTGGGTTACCCCTAAGATTCCTCGAGGATTGTTCATGACAAGAAACATAGTGCAATACTCTCTGGAAGAAGATTTTTTCAGGAAGAAGAGGTAGTCGAAGATGGCGACGATGTCACCTTCATGTGGGAGGGCACTCACCAACATGATGATGAAGATGACAATGATTAAGATGAGCCAATAACATTTCTCAACACAGAGTATAAGTACGAGTTCACTACATTTGGACATCATGTCCAAACAGACAACGATGATGATGTTGACCATGATGTTGCAGAAGATGATGATTATGATGATGTGTCACCGCTCCAACAATTTCAGACCAATCCAGTGAGACATCACCACAACACTAGATTACCAGCGCATCCACCTGCTGCACCACAAAACAAAGCTCAGCGTGCACTTGTTGCACGACAAAACAATGCTCAGCGTGCACATGCTGCATCGAAGAACATAGCTCCGAGTGCACCTGCTACATCAAGTTCAACACTGCAACCACCAAGGGTCCCTCGGTCAGAAGTCAACGGTAGGTACAAGTCCCCCTCACTATTGCCACCGCCAGATCCTCAACTACATAGACCTGCTATAACCCCACCATGTCCAATACAACCCGGCGAGCTGTAAACGCCATCGGATGAACGACATTACACACATGTAGGTTTATGTCCTGAAAAATAATTATATTTGCAGTCCATTCAGATAACATTGCAGCGCACACTGACATTTCCTATGAAGTTTGACCTAACATCTAATACATTCGACTCTTCCGAAAACTTAGTAATATTGATGTGCTTTCTTAACTCGTATGCAGTCCTCGCATTTGAACAGAACAATACACTTTGTCTCATAGAGAATTGCACTTGATGCTTAGGATAAAGACATGCCGCCAAACCTCATACCCGCCGCTGGAATGAACTTCACCTCGTACGACAATGCATGGGACTTTTACAACACTTATGCAAGATACGCATGTTTTGGCATACGCAAGAGGGCAAAACACAAGACAAATCCCTACATTGTTTGCTCAAGAGAAGGGATGCACAAGCAGACTCTGGCGGATTATGACTGGAAACGTGAGAAAACATGAAAAAGGATTGGTTGCAAAGCAAGAATTAGAGTCAAAACAGGACGAATGAGAGTTTTGTGATAGAAATGGTTGAGCTCAACCATTTCTATCGAGCTCAACCACAATCACAAGATGCTAGAAAGCCCCGGGATGCTTTTGCACAAGCATTCACACAAAAAATACGGTCCTTTGATTGACCAGTTGGGGAAGGACATGCAGCTGGACAACCACACACACACACACACACACACACACACACACACACACACACACACACACATCATGTCAACGCTGTCGCGTACATCCGATGGTCTGCAGTTCATGGGACATACTAGCCGCGACTGGGTCAACAAGTAAGCACGTCACAGAACATATCACTTGAGCATTTTGTGGGTAATTATTTCCTGTTTGATAAGATAAATTTGCATTGCATTTGAAATGTAGGAAACATAAGTTTGCTAGAGAAGAGTCTAAAGACGACGTCAAGAAACTTCCTGGAGTTCATCAAGAAGATGCAGGAAATCAACTTAGAGTTCTTCTATGATTACGACGTCGATGTAGACAATCATCCAAGAAACGTCTTTTGGTCCAACGCAAGTTGCAGAGGATCGTATGAATATTTTGGAGACTGCGTTACATTTGACACAACATATAAAACTAACAAGTTTCACATGCCGCTGAGAGTCTTTGTGGGAGTGAACCATCATCTACAGAGCACCATATTTGATGTCGCCCTTGTGTGAGATGAAACAATCACGCCGTTCGAGTGGGTTTTCGAGACATTCCTCAGATGCATGAACAACAAGCCGCCAATACGTATCTTCACAGGTACAATACCAACACATGTATATTTACATTTGTTCGATCTACTACTATCTTCTCCGTCCTTCTTGCACATTGCCAACTTCGCAATAACACAATACGTGTGCTTCTTAAAACCAATGTTCATCCATGAAGGCAAAAATAGAAACTAGCCTCCGAGTTACATTGCATAAGTTGTGTCGTGGGTACATAATGAAGAAGTATAAAGACCACCTCGCCTTGCTGTATAAGGCGCACAAGAAACTGAAGGATCAACTCACTGCGTTGCTGAACCACCCACTAATGTCGTCAGAGTTTGAACGGGTATGGTACGACCTTATGTAGAAGTATAACTTGCAAACTGACGAAGTGATGAAGTCACTATGGGATGACCGACATGAGTGGATATCAGCTTACTACAAGGAAATGTTTCGTGCTCGGATGACTTCCACACAGAGAAGCGAGAGCATGAACGCATATTGAAGAAAAACTTCGTCAAAGAGATGCATGATCTCCATTTGTTTGCTCAACAGGTGGACAAGTGCATTCAGGCCAGGTGGAAAAATGAGGTAAATAGAATGTCCATAAAAAATTGCTAAATAACTACAAAAACAAGCAATATTTTTAGTTGCCTAATTCATAACGCTGCATTTCTGATCATGCAGTCAGAGGTAAAGACAACGACCTAGTATGGGTTCGAAGTTCAGCTGTCAAAATGATACACAAAGGCGGCTTTTGCAGATTTCAAAGAAACACTTTACTGCAACACTACATTCATACCAGAACAGACCCTGAGAAACTGCATTTCATTGGGCAAGTCATGATTTCCAGGTGGTCGCCGATGAAAAGAAAGGTGTCTACGATTGTGAGAGCAAACTCTCGACACACACATTGGTGCGCGTCGGTCCTAAACAAATGGTTTAAAACCCCTTTCAGCGACGACATTTGGAACCGTCGCCAAGTGAGTGTGGGCGATAGGGGAGTCCTTCCCACACGACCCAGAAACCGTCGGGGATATGCCCTCCTGGCACACACATTCGGCAAAATGAGGTCGTGTGCGGCCGGCGAGCACTCAAATACGGAAATACGTACAATAGAGCCTAAAAAATACAATTATACGTCGAAATTGTTTCCGGTCGCAAGTACATCCCACCCAATCAGTCCCCGCTAAATGTTTCCGTTCGTATGCACATCCCACATAGTCGCTCCAAGGAAACTGTTTTCGTTCATAGGTACATCACACACAAATTTTCCCGTTAAATCATTTGCGTTATTGAATGTATCACAGACGGTCCTTAGAAGAAAATGTGTGGCAAAGGCTGTCCATCACACACATTTTTTATGTGGTAAACGTTTGCGCAAGGTGGCCCAACGCAAAAAGTTTTCAAGAGAAAGTCGTGTGTGATTGTTCATCGATCCAACACGGTTTATTCCTAGAAACTGTGTGTGTTGCCTGAGGTCATCGCCCACGGTATTTTTTCAACAACCGTTTGCAATAGCAAAACACAATTAGCAGGCTAATTCGCCATTAGCAGGCTAATTATACGATTATTCATAATCCATTTATTAATCTAATTGACATTTCATATTAAGCACACAATATATTTCATTTCCATATTAAGGAAGCAGAATTTCATAATTGAAATACATCAGAGTACAACATGATATAGCTTTAGCACTCAGCTACCCCATTACACAACTGCACCAGCAGCAAGTTTCACCTGCAACATCTAGAACCTTTCAAAATTAGCATCATAGACGGTACATAGAGAGATGCATCTCATCTGGAAAACTGCTAAAGCGGAAGGCGAATATTGAGCCTTCATTCATGTTGAAGGTCTTTGGAACTGTAAGGCAGTGCCTGTGGATGATTGACCGTCCATCCTTTGACCTCATCAGGAACACTTCAATATTGAACCGTGGGTGTTGTATGAAAACTTTCCTCGCCTCCTGACCACAGAGGTGGTTTGAGAGGTAATCATCAGTGAAGCCTCAAAACAAGGATGTGCATAAATATCTTCTCTATATTGGAAATGGGGCAAAGGAATACAAAAAGGCAAGGTATAATAGTTAGTACCATCTTGTAAACCTCTGTGCTTCCCATTGTTTCCCTGCAAACAAATATAAGGTAGTTAGTGATCAGGTTAAGTAAGGGTTCACATGCTATCAGTAAAATATGTTGATGATAAATAAGCACATTGCAAATTCATCAGATTAATTCAAGCCACATAGAAAACCCATTTATCCAAACCAAGCATGATTAAGAACTAGGAAATATATCACTTGTATATGTTTCTCATGTATTAAGTGCAGCCAAATTCTAGTTATTCCTCACATGGTATACAATAACAGAATGCAGCCACAAGAATTGAACATCGCATTGCAGAATTGAACCAAGCAGTTAACTAAACACCACAACAAATGAACCAAACATTAACTGAGCACCACATTGCACAATATAACATACTCCTAATAGAAGATCAGACAGTTAACCAAACCAAGCATGCTTAACAACTTGGAAATATAGCAATTGTATTTGTTTATCATGTATTTAGTACAGCCAAATTCGATTTATTCCTCACATGGTATAAAATAACAGAATGCAGCCACAACAATTGAACATCGCATTGTAGAATTGAACCGAGCAGTTAACTAAACACCACAACAAGTGAACCAAGCCACAAAAAATGAACCAAGTAGTTAAGTAAACACCAATTGAACAATATAACATACTCCTAAAAGAAGATCAGACAGTTAACCAGACCAAGCATGCTTAACAACTTGGAAATATAGCAATTGTATTTGTTTCTCATGTATTTAGTACAGCCAAATTCGATTTATTCCTCACATGGTATACAATAAGAGAATGCAGCCACATCAATTGAACATCGCATTGCAGAATTGAACCAAGCAGTTAACTAAACACCACAACAAATGAACCAAACGTTAACTGAGCACCACATTACACATTATAACATACTCCTAATAGAAGATCAGACAGCTAACCAAACAAAGCATGCTTAACAACTTGGAAATATAGCAATTGTATTTGTTTCTCATGTATTTAGTACAGTCAAATTCGATTTATTCCTCACATGGTATACAATAACAGTAGCCACAACAATTGAACATCGCATTGCAGAATTGAACCAAGCAGTTAACTAAACACCACAACAAGTGAACCAACCACAACAAATGAACCAAGCAGTTAAGTAAACACCAATTGAACAATATAACATAGTTCTAATAAAAGATCAGACAGTTAACCAAACCAAGCATGCTTAACAACTTGGAAATATTGCACCCTGAATAATTGAACATCACACTTGCAGAATTGAACCAAGCAGTTAATTGAACACCACATTGCACGACATATAGAACACATACACTATAGCAGAAGATTGCATGGTGAAAGTAGATAGCACAATTCACTAGAATTTGTTACGGAAAGGCAGTAGATAGCAAACTGAACATGGGTCCTTATAGTGAGCTAATAAGACAAGCTACTCCTCATTGTCGGAGATATCGATGACGATTGGATCCTTAGACATGGAAGAGGGCGAGGCCTCCGCATCGTGGGTGCCCTCGTTGTAGTGGTGAGTTGCCTGAGCCTCTTCGGGCACCAACCTTCTGGATCTCGAGATCAGGTAAGCACATGCATGCTGAGAAAACACCTCGTAGTCTATGTCGAAGGCACCAACGGTGGCCTCGAGAAAACACCACGAACTGTCGTTTAAAGCAGCCAACAACGTCGCGATGTCGGTGCGCGAGGCTTCAACGGTGGCCTCGACGGCGAGGTGCTCCTCCAAGATCTGGGGGTCGGGACGAATGGCAGCCATCGTGACCTCACCCGCGCGTGCGGCCGTGATTTTCTCCTCCACTGCCAAATGCTCCTTGAGGTCATGGCTATACTCTGTGCACCATGGCTTAGGTCGGTGCTTATTTGGTGGAGGGGTCGGTGATTTGGGTAGAAGGTGTCGCGCTTGCACCGGCGGTCGTGGCATGTGGGATGTGGAAGTAGGAGGAGGACGGGGGCGGGTGTGGATTACCTGCCTGGATAGGCGAGGCCGAGCAACGTGAAGGAGGGTCGTCGGTGAGGAGGCGGTGGCGCTGCAAGCAAGGAGTGAAGGTTTCAACTTGGAAAGGAAGGTGGAAAGGGGGGAAATGTGGCTTTTGGTAAGGGGGAGGGGGCGGGGAGGTAGATATTTCCGCGGAAGCCAAAAATTTGGAATCGCTTCAGACAAAAAACTAGCGCGCAAAGTATCATCAGACACGGTCCCTTATTCAGACGCGGTCCGAAGATATTTTGTGCTGCATCTCACACGGTTGGTTATAATAAATTGTGTGGGATCTAATTGATTTTGGTCTTGATTTGAATTACATAATGGGGTCACAACGGCCATGGATGGTGTTTGAATTGCTAGACCTTTTATCTGCAGTAATCATAAAAGAATTGGAATTATTCAGGGTTCGTTTGGACATTTTTATGCATTAAGTGAGATTTCAATGCATTTATGTGAGTAATTCAAATTTGAACTACATGCGCATGCTCCAGTGCATATAAATTCGTTGAAAAATCAAATCTTTGTCCTTGGGTGCATGCTTAGGTCCCATGCAAGAATTTGGAATGAATTTCAAACACCATGGCACCGTTGATTGTCGGCAAAACATTGAGGTGCCTGGTTTTTAAATTCTAGTAAATCCAAAACTCATCTGAAATTCATGAAACTTGGCATGCTATCATGGAGCGGCATCAACATGCCGCGATACAAACTTTGTCCCATTTGGGGCAGGTTTGGGTATATGCTTCTCACGAACCAGAGATTCTCACAACAAGCATGATGGTTTTTGGTAGGGAACGTCCCACCTTTGGGGACGAAACGATATCCATTGCCTCTTATTGCTTTCAAGTTTTTTTCTCGTGTCAACATAGAACAACAGGAGTGTTGTGTGATTTTTTGTGTTTTTTGGGGGTTTGTTTGGACATTTTATGCATTAAGTGAGTTTTCAAAGCATTTATGTGCATAATTCAAATTTGAACTACATGCACATGCACCAGTGCATATAAATTCGTTGAAAAATCAAATCTTTGTCCTTGGGTGCATGCTTAGGTCCCATGCAAGAAATGGGAATGAATTTCAAACACCATGGCACCGTCGATTGTCGGCAAAATATTGAGGTGCCTGGTTTTTAAATTCTAGTAAATCCAAAACTCATCTGAAATTCATGAAACTTGGCATGCTATCATGGAGCGGCATCAACATGCCGCGGTACAAATTTTGTCCCATTTGGGGCAGGTTTGGGTATATGGTTCTCACGAACCGGAGCTTCTCACAACAAGCATGATGGTTTTTGGTAGGGAACGTCCCACCTTTGGGGACGAAACGATATCCATTGCCTCTTATTGCTTTCAAGTTTTTTTCTCGTGTCAACATAGAACAACAGGAGTGTTATGTGAATTTTTGTGATTTTTCGGGGTTTGTTTGGACATTTTTATGCATTAAGTGAGTTTTCAATGCATTTATGTGCATAATTCAAATTTGAAATACGTGCGCATGCTCAAGTGCATATAAATTCGTTGAAAAATCAAATCTTTGTCCTTGGGTGCATGCTTAGGTCCCATGCAAGAAATGGGAATGAATTTCAAACACCATGGCAACGTTGATTGCCGGCAAAACATTGAGATGCCTGGTTTTGAAATTCTAGTAAATCCAAAACTCGTGTGAAATTCATGAAACTTGGCATGCTATCATGGAGCAGCATCAACATGTCGTGGTACAAATTTTGTCCCATTCGGGGCAGGTTTGGGTATATGTTTCTCACAATAGGCATGATGGTTTTCGGTAGGGAACGTCCCACCTTTGGGGATGAGATGATATCCATTGCCTCTTATTGCTTTCAAGTTTTTTTTTCATGTCAACATATAACAGCAGGTGTGTTGTGTGAATTTTTGTGATTTTCGGGGTTCGTTTGGACATTTTTATGCATTAAGTGAGTTTTCAATGCATTTATCACTACTGGAATCTGGGTTTTTGCCATCAGCCAGCTCTTTGCCATCTGCCAGCTAATGGCAAAGAACTTCTTTGCCATCTGCTTATAAAAAACAGATGGCAAAGAACTGACAGATGGCAAAGAACATGGTTGCCATCAGCCAATTCTTTGCCATCTGCCAGCAGATGGCAAACAATGTTTGCCATCTGCCAGCAGATGGCAAAGAGGTAGCCAACTCCTGTTGCCGTTAAGTGGGTAACGGCGTACCAGCCCCACCTCTTTGCCATCTGCCAGCAGATGGCAAAGAATCTTTGCCATCTGCTGGCAGATGGCAAAGAGATGGTTTTTTTTTCAGGTAAAAAAACGAAAAAGAGATAATATATCGTGCACACACAAATCCTTTACTAGTACACTCATAAATCACTCATTTAACAAGGAAACTAGCCTAATCCTCCCCAAAAAAAGAAAACTAGCCTATATTTGTTTGGATTATAGCCCTTGCATGTGCCAAATTTTTGGCAAAACTACTAGGCCTCCATTTGGTTTTTGAACAACTGAGTTGCTGTTCATTTGGAACTTAGATTGCTAGTTATTGGTTAGATTCTAATTTGGTTGTAATGTTGAGCTCATAAAAAAGATGCATAAAACTTATATTTTCATAATAAAGAAAACTTAATTAACTATAATAAAAAATGAAATGAACATGCAAGACCATGTAATTACATGGGCGCGCTCGGGCTGGTCAGGGGGGCGAACCAAAGTTTTTTTTTTGAAGTTGGCGAACGAAAGTTTTGGCGTTGATCCGACCGCCAAATCACACCCGCGAGCCAATATTTTGGCATGGGCGCGCTCGGGCTGGTCAGACCATCGCCCCATCGAACCCCCCCATCGAACTAGACCACCCCGTGGCCGTCGCTGAAGCTCGCCGCCCCCGTCGCCGGCCCTCCCCCGCCCCCGTGGCCGGCCCTCCCCCGCCCCGTGGCCGGCCCTCCCCCGCCCCGTCGCCGGCCCTCATTTCATTCCAGGTGCCTTTCCCCCCCTCTGATGCATAGGTACAGCCAGTGGCGGATCTAGTTCATGTGATATGAGCTTCAATGTTTAAGCCAGTGGCCTTTCCTCCCCCTTCAGAGCTTCAGTTAACATATACCCGAAACAAAAGACACAAATCATACATTAGCTTATACTATCCGCCAGCACTTCTATTGACAGAAATCATGACATGCTCAACCTGAAAGCTAAACTTCCTATATGTTTCAGAACTCAGCTGGCAGAAGAAGGCTTATAAAATACTTAGCAGAAACAAATGCTCTCTGCTCTATCCAACATCATAAAAAGCTCAAGAGCAGCATGTACGAACCACTTCCGATGCCCAAATAGGGCACCTTCATCAAATTGAGTAAATCAAATTAATTACCTCTATATACATGACCCTCTGTGACACCTGACACGTCGACGGAGAGGACTCCTGGGGTGCGGTGGCTGGCATAACTCGGTCTAGTCCTTATATGCCATAAAACAATTATTTAGCATAAGCAAGGGAAGCATCCGAACCAAATTGTAGTATTGCAGAATTCTTATAAACAAATCGATTATGTCTGCACACAGCCGGTAGAGATCTATCCATATGCACATTTAAAAAAAACTATAGGATTGTAGGCAGGACAAAATAATCTGCATGTACTTTGAATCTTCACTCAACTTTACATGTTTGGCCAATGAGAGGACGTTGCTACTTGGGAGGCTTTCGTGCCTGTTCTTTGAATCTTCACTAAACTTCGCAAGTTTGGGTAATCCACACCTTATAATTGCAGCAAGACACAAAGGATGCTCCTCCCAAGGAGTATTCTCAGATTCAATTTGAATGGAGAAAAATCTGTCCTCCTGGGTGGATTAGAGGTAGGCGGGATTCCATGTTGGTGGTAGAGGAGCCAGCACCGCGTTAGTATAGGAGGCGTCTGCTTAAGGAAAAGGAGGGGCATGGAATAGATTCCGGTACTGTGGCTCACGGGAGGGGTTGATGATGCAGCGATGAAGGGCGTGAGACAAACAACCATACAGGAACTTACGGAGGGTAGCAGTTGTACATGAAACATTATTTGGACGGAGCAACGCTGCAACTATTTAGGTAGGGAAGGAGTCCTAGAGGAAAGGACGTCTTTCCATTGCCATTGGTGCATAACCGAATGTTTTTTTTCTTGAGGATTAACGGAGCCTTGGTTGGTGCTTCCAAATATAAGATGTTCCTTTATTTCCTTTGTGACATACGTGATGTTTTGTTTGGAGGAGTCCTTATCATGTACTCTACGTGATTATGATTGCTTATACGTGACAAGTCTTTTGTTTACTTGGCATGTGATAGAAATTTCTCATACACAATATTTGTATGTAACGTTAGATCTTTAAATCTCAACTGTCTATATCTAAAATTAACGGTTGAGGTAATTTAATCTGTGTGGACGAACGTGGTGGCTTATTTGTCTTCTGTATTATGTATATAATAGATTGTAGCAAATGTGTTATCCAAAGAGAATTGGTAACATACAGCAAACCAGTATGTTTCTACTGGTTACATATTCCATGATATGTCGACATTCTTGCGCATACCATTTTGGTAAGCATAGACGTTCCTCTTCATCCGAAAACCAGTATCACTATAGTTTTTCTTTTCTTTCTAAGAGCAACAAAAAAGGTAAACATCTAATTGTCATTTGCTATAACACCAGTTACCCATTTTTATGTTTTATGAAGAACAAATGATGGACTCCTTGGATCAGATTTATTAAGAACACAAACCATTCAGGTCCTTAATTAAACCTGTCACTATTATGAAGAACAAATGATGGACTACTGCAAAGATACAAAGCCTAACAAGACATTGTAATTTCAATTATGAAATATTTCCATTATGATATATTTTATTCTTTAAAATAAATACAAAGCCTAACAAGACATTGTAATTTCAATTGTTTCAATTATACTGTATGTTTCTACCTTGTTAATGTATTTCTATCTTTGTGAATTGTAACTATTGTATGTTTCTACCATCTTAATGTATACATATATCAATATTTTTAAAGATGGCCGGGCGCGGCAACGCGCGCCTTTTTGTTCTAGTATTTGTGAATTATGAGTTAGGTCCTATATTTTCCAATTATGTTATGAAAAACATCATATATATTTGCGTTGATCGGGTGGATTTAGATGTGTAGTTGTTTCATCGCTGTGAGGGTCTGGTGTTCAACGACCTCCCCGTGCGTTCGACGAGCTCCGACCCTGCGTTCGTGGGTGAGCACAAATGACATCTCCTCCTCTCCCCCTTCATTTGCGAGCTATAGGTGTATTCAATCATCAGTATGCGTGACCACTATGCGTCTCCCGTTCGAAAGGGTTACATCTATAAATATGCATTCATTTGCATATTTATAACCGTAATTCTTTCGAATTGTCCAACGTTATCCATGGACAGCCCGAGTATGTGTAGATTGGGTTCGTTTTCCCATATGCTCTGCTCCGGATCCGATGCAGAATTTTGTCAGTGCCTCTTTGTTGTTCTCCGGGTACACATCCTCTCTGCTTATTGCCGAGACGTGTATCAGGAGAACAGCGGGGAGGTGCTGCCGAAATTTTGTGCCGGATCCGGAGCAGAGCATGGGAAAACGAACCCAATCTGCACATACCCGGGTGGGATTAGGACCTATCTTTACCTATTAGCGTCTAGGTTGCATGGACGTAATAAAACTGAGAAACTCTATTTACTGATGAATATGGTTTGCTGAATTATGTATGTATTTCTTGTGTGTCCAGTAGCTAGGCGAAATGAGTGATCGTGCGTGGATGTACACCGGTCACCCTAGTCAGAAAGACATGACCCCTGAACGGATGACAAAAACCAAGGGGTTTATCAGAGCCGCATTTGCAAATGGACAGGAAACAACCTGGTGCCCCTGTGTCGTGTGCGACAACTATCGTAAGATATCAGAGTTTGAAATGATCAAACACCTGCAGAAGTGGGGTTTTACGCCCGGTTATACGATGTGGACATTTCATGGTGAGTCTGCCCAACGTTCCACAGCTGAGGAGGGCCGTCGTCGCACGGACGAGCATGGTACCGGGATGGAAGACATGGTGCAAGACTTTGATGATGCTCGGGATTCGGACGATGAGATGGTGGAATCTGCAAAGGCCTTCAATGATATGTTGGAGTCTTCGAAGCGTCCTCTCCACGAGCACACCGAGCTTTGTCAGCTGGATGCCATCGCACAAGTAATGGCTCTGAAGGCTCAATTCAACTTGGGCAGAGAATGCTATGACGCGATGGTGACACTATTTGTACGCTTTCTACCCAAAGGCAATATAATGCCTGCAAACCTGTACCAGTCGGACAAAATCCTCCGTGTACTTAAGATGCCCTATGAGAAGATAGATGCGTGTGAGAATGGATGTGCCTTATTTAGGCTCCAGTATGCGGACTTGAACTATTGTCCCATTTGCAAGTCTTCCAGGTATGTTGAGGTAGACAACGGTATGGGTGAGAAGAGTCATACCAAAATCCCCATTAACGTTCTTCGGTATATGCCAATCATACCAAGACTTCAACGTCTATTCATGGTCGAAGAGACGGCCAGACATATGACATGGCACAAATTGGGCAAAAGAACCGAACGGGATGCAGATGGGAATCTGATGATTGTACACACATCGGATGGTGCTGCATGGAAACACTTCGATGCATTGCATGATGAAAAAGCGGCAGATCCAAGGAATCCTCGAGTAGCCATCAGCACGGATGGGTTCAATGTGTTTGGTATGATGGCAGCCCAATACAGTTGTTGGCCTGTATTTGTCATTCCACTCAATCTCCCCCCCGGACAGATTATGCAAAGAAATAACATTTTCCTGACGTTGATAATTCCGGGCCCCAACTATCCGGGGAAGAATATGAATGTGTACATGCAGCTGCTTAAGGATGAACTGCAAGAAGCTTGGTATAATGGGATCAAGACATACGACGCCGCTACAAAAAAAAACTTCCTAATGCGTGTGTGGTACATGTACTCGATGCATGACTTGCCGGCGTATGCGCTATTCATTGGCTGGTGTGTGCATGGAAGGTTCCCGTGCCCCACATGCAAGGCAGCTTTTGAGTTTCGTTGGCTGCAGGCGGGTCGCAAGTTTTCTTGCTTCAACATGCATAGACAGTTCCTGGATCCTCACCATAAGTTCAGGAAAGACAAGAAGAACTTTATCAAAGGTAGAGATGTCAAAAACTCTGCACCACCTGCGTTGACAGGCCAACAGACCCTGGATCAGTTAAACGCTCTCGAGCCGGATCCAGAGCGTCCAGGGTATTTCAAGGGGTATAATACGGAACACGCCTGGACCCACAAGATATGCTTGTGGGAGCTGCCGTACTTCAAAGACCTCCTTTGCCCACAGAACATCGACGTGATGCACACTGAAAAGAATGTCGGCGAGGCCCTCTTTGGTACATTGTTCGGCATAGAGGGGAAAACGAAGGATAATCCTAAGGCCAGAGTCGATCAGGAGGCTCTATGTGATAGACCGCTACAAAACATGAAACAACCAAAAGGAAAGAAGAACTGGGCGAAGCCAAAGGCATGGTTCAATCTTGGAAGGCCGGTTAAGAGGGAAATACTCCTGTGGGTGAAAAATGAGTTGATGTTCCCCGATGGGTATGCATCGAATCTAAAGAGGGGAGCGAGCCTTGAAAAATTGAAAATATTTGGTCTCAAGAGTCATGATTGGCACATATGGCTTGAGCGGGTAATGCCGGTGATGTTGCGTGGCTTTATCCCTGAGGATGAATGGCTAGTACTGGCAGAGCTGAGCTATTTCTTCCGTGTTCTATGCGCGAAATAATTATCGCCTGGCTTGCTAGAAGAAATGGAAGAGTTGGCGCCGGAGTTGATCTGCAAGTTGGAGAAGATCTTTCCACCTGGCTTCTTTAATCCAATGCAGCATTTGATTTTGCACCTCCCGACCGAGGCACGATTGGGGGGGCCCGTGCAGAATCGTTGGTGCTACACAACTGAGAGGATGCAGAAGACGCTTCGAGCAAAATGTAAAAATAAACGTCGAATTGAAGCATCGATGGCCGAGGCATTCATTACTGAGGAGGCGGCAAACTTCGTGGCAGCACACTACAAAGCCAAAAATCGTCATTTGCATAATCCGAAGCCTCGGTACAATGTTGGCGACCCTAAAAAGGGTGAATCCAACCTCAGCCTATTCAAAGGGAAGCTTGCACCAGCCGGTGCTTATACTCCCTTATCGTTGGATAACGAGGAATGGCGGACCATTACGTTGTATATCTTGAACAATCTAACAGAAGTGCGGCCGTACATCGAGTAAGTTCTCGGTACATTGTTTCGCAACCTCTACTTCATTTGAACTACTCTTATTCCCGGATATTTGATACAGTCGATACGTCGCCAAATTCTCGTATGGAGCGGTTATCCAAAAGGATTCCGTCGAAGAGTATGAGCTTCTGGCAATTCATGGAGGTGGCTATCCCGGTTTCATCTCTTGGTTCAAACAAACGGTAATTTCCATTAGACCATTTCATTTCTTCTTCTAATTTCTGGCTAATGCAACAATCCTTTCGTATTAAACTTGTAGGCTAGTTCAGAGTCTATGGATGCCAAATTGAGACAAGTCGCTAATGGTTTTGACTATAAGGTCCATTCATTTGACAAATACGACATCAACGGGTATCGCTTTCGTACCTATGGCAAAGAGCTATCTATGGCCGACCGAAAGTCTACAAATTGTTGTGTCTCTGCTATCGGCGAAGGAGATACCGAGTATTATGGAAGAGTTGAAGCAATTTATGAACTTTTATTCTATGATGCAAACCCACCGAATGTCGTAGTCTTCAAATGTCATTGGTTCCAGCCAAAAGAGACTAGAAGGACTCATGAACATCTAGGGCTAGTCGAAATCAAACAAAGCACCCGTTTGGATGTTCCCGATGTCTATATTACGGCTCAACAGGCAACCCAAGTTTTCTATCTACCGTGGGCCTGCCAAAGTAATCCAAATCTCGAAGGTTGGGATGTCGTTTATGAAGTGCCGCCACGTGTTAGACCACCTACCCCCAATGAAGAGGATTATGAACCTCACATTAATCCAGACACATATGAAGGAGAATTGTTCCAAGAAACACGTCTTTCCAAAAAACGTTTCAAGAACCGCTCACCTCGGATCATTCAAGTAGACAGCGACAGTGAATCCGAGCCTGAGCAGGAACAAGAAGAGCCGGAACAAGAAGAGGTTACTGCAGCGGATGACCTGTCAATGCTTGACCGATTACATACAGGAGGCCTTCCAGATGTTGATGAATTTATTGATGATGATGATGATGAGCACGTCATTACTGATAGTGATGAGGATGATGCATTTATCGACCCCGAAGCATATATAGACGATGATGATGCATTTATTAATGATGACGATGAAGATTAATATTATAGTTCATGTCAGGTATTCCATTATTATTATATACATATATATTATTAATTAGTTCAAGTTTTAACCTAGCTAGCTCAAATATGACCTATTTAACATAGCATAGCTCTAAAATGAGCTATACTTAGCATTTATTCCTCCAAAATAAATTTATATGCTTAGCTAGCTCAAAAATGACATAACAACCTTAATTAGCTCAAAAATGACCTATTTAACCTAGGATAGCTCTAAAATGAGCTATACTTAGCATTTATTCCTCTAAAATGAATTTATATACATATTATTATTCATGTCAGGTATTCATTTTTTTTATGTTGTACTAATTTCATTTACTCTTTGTCATTCCAGGTGTTGACACATGGTGGGCGCGGGTCGAGAGTGCTCCGAGGCTCCTACCTCGGCGCGTGGTGGGAAGGGTAGTTCCATTCCCCCCCCCCATAGCCTCCGGAGAGCGCTAGATCTCAGTTTGCAGAGTCCAGCGACGGTCGCTTCTTCTTCGGCCGGGAGAG
>LR738710.1:408654372-408695027 GCA_902687465.1 Secale cereale
GGGGGGGGGGGTAAGAAGAAGGAGAAGGCTGCTAGAGGTGGACGTGGCGGCGGGAGAGGTAGGAAGGCTGCTACGCCTTCCTCGCCGCCACCCCTAGCTGAGTCACCCGACCACATGACTGCTCCGTCTGAGATCGAGCCATTTGAGGTGGACCCGTCTCGGACTCCACTCCACGAGCCTCGGGCCGCCGAGCCTCGGGCCATCGACGAGCCTCGGGCCGCCGAGTCTTCGCCCCACGAGACTACGGAGCTCAGACGGGGTCACGCTGAGTCGGACCCGAGCCCATGGGAGGACTGGACGGAGTCGAGTGCACATGGTCGTGTTCAGGGTGCAGACTATAGTTCTGATAGCTATAGCGAGGGTGAGTTGGTTGAGGGGCGCAAAGTCTACCAGCGTGGTGGTACAAAGCTCCCGCCCACCCCGACGACCCCCGACGAGAGGTGGTTGATTGCGCCTAACGGGGAGAAGTAAGTTCATTTACTCTTGTTTAACCTTTTGCCTTGACGTTTCTTCGAATATCTAATGCGTTGGCCTTGTCATACTGCAGTTCTTGGACACACTCAGACGGGGTCCGCAAGCCCAACACTGTCCTTGGTGTGATTTGTCGCCAGTGCTTTCCGGGGTGGGTCACGTTACCCGGTGAGGGCCGGGTTCCAGAGATAGGAATGACCTGGGAGCACTACTTGGCTGCCCCGGCCCCGCCGGAGCATAGGGTCGGCGATGTCGATTGCGCCACGGTGGCCGACATTGTGATCGCCACATTTTGGGTAATTTCTCCTTTGCCATTTACGTTGTGTTTTCTTCTTTGATTGCATACCTTCTACATGTGTTTTCTTGTTTGATTGCGGACCTTCTAATCCGTGTTTTCTTGTTTGATTGCAGACCTTCTACAGGTGTGCTGAGGGACAGGAGGAGGTCGCGGCTCGGGTTATCGACGCCGAATGCAGGCGCCTACTTGGAAACTTTCGGCACGAGGCTCGGACGCAGGCTGTTCGAGACTACTTAGCACAGACTGGTATTAGGAGGAGAAAAGAGAAGTGCCGGAACAAGTATCTGAGTAAGGAGAAGTACATGAAGGTAATTACCTATTCTTAAGGCCTTGTACTTAGTTTCCTTAATTTGATTCGTAGGCGTAGCGCTCAAATTTCTCTTGCTTAACTTAGGTGCCCCCGAGATGGTGTGCGGACAAGATGGACTGCTGGGAGGCGTTGGTGGATGAGTGGTGCTCTCCCCAATGGCGCGTCGCCCACAACATTGCAAAGGAGAAGCATCTCAAAATGAAAGGCGTGCCACACCATCTAGGCAGCGTCAACCTATATGGGTACGGGAATAACTGGGTATGTGTGGTTTGCTTCATGATTCATGCAAATTCATTCTTTGTGCTAGCTTGAGTCCTTAACTAATACTCTGTTCCTCTCTTTTAGTCAAAATTCAACAAGGCTCGAGTGCCAGAGCTGTTCGACCTCTATGGAATGTCCAATATGGCACCGTACAAGAAGGCCAAGGCATTCTCTGAGTCTGACCTCGAAAATGCAAATAATTTCAGCAACGTGGCCTCCCACCACAAGATGGTGCAGTACGTTAAGCAGGGCAAGGAGAGGAAAGGGCCGAACTTTAACCCGAGCCGGCCTTTTGATCCAGAGCTAGTGATGATATCTGGTGGCGGGAGGTCCCATGGCTCATTAGCCATGGGTAATGGACTGATACGTTGTAGTAGCACTCTCCCGCAGATCAAGAAGCGCCAGACCAGCTCTGATCCTGAGATACCGTCTCGTTTACGACCAGTGGAAATCAAATTCCAGGTTTGTTATATGGACTCAGTAGCCTTTCCTCCATTACATTGTGTTTGCGACCGTCGATGATTACAATGCTAACGAGTGGTGTTGTAGGCTGCTATTGAGGCAGAGAGAGCGAAGACCCAGTCTGCTTTTGAGGAGAGGGACCGGCAGTTGGCGGAGAGGGACTGGCAGGCGACGGAGAGGGAGAGGGAGAATGAGGAGAGGACGGCTAGGCTGTTGGAGGAGGAGAGGAACCAGAACGACTCGGCTAACCGGGCCATGTATGATCTCTTCGTGGTAAGTTTCTTCTGCATATTAGCTAAATCATGCACACAATGTTCCTTTCATTAGTAACTAATATGACTGACTCGTCAAAACCAAATGTGCAGTCCATGTGCGAGAAGAACGGCCAGACCCCTCCGTCGATGCCAGTCATTGCTCCGGCGGGCACGGTGAGTTTCATTTGAACGGTCATTAGTTACTAGTCTTCACAGTTGAGTTGCATCATGCTAATGATACATTGGAAATAATCTTTGGTGCAGCGTAACTCCCGACAAGCATCGACCGATCCTTCTCCGTCTGCCACTGGCGCGACCGGTCCTACACCTACACCTACACCTACACCTCCGTGATGACGGTAAGTTTCCCAAGTGTTTTGCTTAATAGAGTTTTGTTGTGATGCCATGTTGTATCTACACATATCGTGCATAATGTGTGTATGTTTGAATGCATTGTATTTGTGGGATTCGACATCTAGTCGTGTGCCTTTGGTAGCCTTCCATACAGGGAAATGCCTCCTAGTGCTTCCACTGAGCCATGGTAGTTCGCTACTGCTCTGGAACACATGGATTGACCGGCATGTGTCCTTCTTTGCTCCTGTGTCTGTCCCTACGGGGAAATGTCACGCGGTGTATCACCGAAGTCCTTGTAGCTTGCTACGACTTGGTTGCACTCGCTGATGACCGACACGTGCATTGCTGGGTCATGTATGCCTGTCCTTGTACGTTTGTGCCACCTTGGTTCTATGACTAGTCATGTCGGCCCGGGTTCTCTGCCATAAGGATACTAGCGACATAATCATATACTTAGCATTTTTTTCCTCCAAAATGACTCGATATGCTTAGCTAGCTCAAAAATGACATAATAAGCTTAATTAGCTCCAAAATGACATATTTAACCTAGGATAGCTCTAAAATGACCTATACTTAGCATTTTCCCCTCCAAAATGACTTAATATGCTTAGCTAGCTTAATAATTACATAATAAGCTTAATTAGCTCCAAAATGACCTATTTAACCTAGGATAGCTCTAAAATGACCTATACTTAGCATTTTTTCCTCCAAAATGACTTAATATGCTTAGCTAGCTTAATAATTACATAATAAGCTTAATTAGCTCCAAAATGACCTATTTAACCTAGGATAGCTCTAAAATGACCTATACTTAGCATTTTTCCCTCCCAAATGACTTAATATGCTTAGCTAGCTTAAAAATGACCTATTTAACCTAGGATTGCTCTAAAATGACCTATACTTAGGATCTTTTCCTCCAAAATGACTTAATATGCTTAAGAAATGACATAGTTTAGCTCCTAAATGACTTCACATGCTTAGCTAGCTTCAAAATGACATAATAACCTTACTTAGCTCTAAAATGACATATTTAACCTAGGCTAGCTCTAAAATGACCTATACTTAGCATTTTTTCCTCCTAAATGACTCAATATGCTTAGCTAGCTCAATAATAATAACATAATAAGCTTAATTAGCTCCAAAATGACCTATTTATCTTAGGATAGCTCTAAAATGACCTATACTTAGCATTTTTTCCTCCAAAATGACTTAATATGCTCAGCTAGCTTAAAAATGACCTATTTAACCTAGGATAGCTCTAAAATGACCTATACTTAGTATCATTTCCTCCAAAATGACTTAATATGCTTAGCTAACTCTAAAATGACATAATATGCTTAAGAAATGACATATTTTAGGTCCTGAATGACTTCATATGCTTAGCTAGCTTCAAAATGACATAATAACCTTACTTAGCTCCAAAATTACCTATTTAACCTAGGCTAGCTCTAAAATGACCTATACTTAGCATTTTTTCCTCCTAAATAACTCAATACTCTTAGCTAGCTTAAAAATGACATAATAAGCTTGATTAGCTCCGAAATGACTTATTTAACCAAGGATAGCTCTAAAATGACCTATACTTAGCATTTTTTTCCTCCAAAAGGACTTAATATGCTTAGCTAGCTTAAAAATGACCTATTTAACCTAGGATAGCTCTAAAATGACCTATACTTAGCATCTTTTCCTCCAAAATCACTTAATATGCTTAACTAGCTCTAAAATGACATAATATGCTTAAGAAATGTCATATTTTAGCTCCTGAATGACTTCATATGCTTAGCTACCTCCAAATTGACATAATGACCTTACTTAGCTCCAAAATGACCTATTTTACAGATATAAGTTGCATCATAATAATCTTCACATTTTAGTTGCATCATAATAATGTTCACATTTTAGTTGCATCATAATAATCTTCTTCTTCTAGTCTTCTTCTTCTAACTTTCTTCTTTCCCATTTTACAGATTTGCTTAAGATCACGGAAGCTTGGGTTGATGGAGTGCTTGTATTTAGTTTTTGTTTTGACCTTGTGAAACTTGCTACCTATGGATGAAACTGTGTAATATTGATGAAACTATGTATATGTACGGATGAAACGTGCTACTATTGGTAACATGTGTTGGATATATATATGTGTTCATGACTATTGGTAATATGTGTTGAATATGCTATATTGGTCATATAAATATATTTGTGTTTGATTTTCTGTGAAAATGAATTGATATAAGAAAAACAAAATTAAATGGGGCAATATAGACACTTTGCCATCAGCTGGCAGATGGCAAAGAGCTTTGCCATCTGCTGGCAGATGGCAAAGAGCTTTGCCATCAGCTGGCAGATGGCAAAGAGCCTGCAGAGAAAAAAATTTGGACTGGCCTATTTGGGCTCTTTGCCATCAGCTGGCTGATGGCAAAGTACGCAGCCTTTGCCATCAGCCAGCAGATGGCAAAGAGCCTGCAGCCTTTGCCATCAGCCAGCAGATGGCAAAGAGCCTGCAGCCTTTGCCATCAGCCAGCAGATGGCAAAGTGCCTGCATCCTTTGCCATCTGCTGGCAGATGGCAAAGTATGCCGTTATCTTTCTAACGGGGCTAACCCCGTTAAGAGGCTTTGCCATCTGCCAGCTGATGGCAAAGGCACAGGCTCTTTGCCATCAGCCAGCAGATGGCAAAGAAGCCTTTGCCCACTGGAATTCAGACAAACTGTTTGCCATCTGCTGGCTGATGGCAAAGCCTTTGCCATCCGTCGATCATGCCTTTGCCATCTGCCATGGCAGATGGCAAAGTGCCAGATTCCAGTAGTGTATGTGCATAATTCAAATTTGAACTACATGCGCATGCTCTAGTGCATATAAATTCGTTGAAAAATCAAATTCTAGTAAATCCAAAACTCGTCTGAAATTGATGAAACTTGGCATGCTATTATGGAGCGGCATCAACATGCCGTGGTACAAATTTTGTCCCATTTGGGGCAGGTTAACCATTCACGTGACGCCACACGTCTTGGTTTTAGTGGCTATAGGAGGTGCCGTGTGGACAACTGCTTGACTGAACGGGAGGCGTGCGAGCGTAGTCCGGTGCGTAGGTTCATCGGGAAGCGCACAAGTTGTTCAACGCAGGATTTGTGCATCTCTTCAACGCAAACGGTTCAGATTACGGTATGTGAATTAAAGCCAGACTTCGGTGCTAAGCCAAGAGACACTGCGATTTGTCAAAATATGCAGCTAAAAATCAATATCACTATCTATTTTTTGCAACTAAAATTCAGTAATGAAGCATAGATTTCATTCATACTAGAGATTAAGCAGTCGTTCTCACCGGGAAGCAAGACAGCCTTGAACCACCGCCCGCCTCGCTCCCACAGGTTCATATTAATGGCGCCGTCGAGCGGCCGCACCCCCCATCCTCACCACACACACAATTCCTCTCTCCGCCCGCATCCTCGACGCCGCTCTGAGTCCTCAAAGTCGTCAGTGTACGAGGATGCCGCCGAAGCGCCCCATCGGAGGGAGTGGCGACGCCGGGGCTGCTGAAGAACCGGAGCACAGCGTGAATATGGAGACATAGGTTCCCGTCCCCGCCGATGAGGTGGAGAACGAGGCTGCCAACAAGCGGAGGCGGGTTGAGGAAGAACCGCAAGTGACTCTAGCAGACCTAGACTTCATCAACAACCTCCCCGATGATATGTTGATAGTCATCATATCCCTCCTCCCAATCAGAAATCGGGCGAGGACAGTCGCCGTTTCCCGGCGGCGGCGCACCCTATGGCTCTGCACCCCTGTCGACCTCCTCCACGCCCACAAGCTCTGCCATGGCTATCGCCAAAGCTTGGACACGTTCTCCCAGATCCTCGGTAGTCACCTTGGCCCAATCAAAGGTCTTATCACGGGCAAGTTCCGTTCCAATGGCAAGGAGCGAGCCAAGCTTGACGAGTGGTTCCAACCCCGCGCCATAGATCTGCTCGAGAAGCTAAGTTATAATGATGGGCACATGAGCTTGCTGCCAACGTCCGCGCTCCGCTTCGCGCCCATGCTGCGCCTCGCCAAGTTCGTGAACTGCCATCCTCCCTTAATGACGCGCCCGCTCTTTTTCTATGACGACTGAAGCACCTCGATCTCGTTGTCGTCCGCATCCCAAAGGATGACATGGAGCGCCTGCTCTGCGACTGTACTGCACTCGAGTTCCTTCGTCCTCAAGGGATGAATTGGCCGAGTACCTTGCACATCACCTCCAGGACTCTCCGCACTATTTATGTGTGTTGCTGGTGCTGCAATGAGAGATCACAAAAGGTGGACCACAATATGGTCATCCAGGACACACCTTCACTTGAGAGATTACTTGTAGTTGATCAACAAGGTCCAACAAGAATCAATGTCATTTCTGCGCCGAAATTGAAAGTGGTGGGCTACACATCTATCAAATACTACCACTTTCAGGTACAACAATCGCCTTATATACCTCTCCTTGTTGATATCAACGTTATTTCTAGTTTTGAAGATGTATGTTCGTCTGTCATCCAGCGAAGCTTCACCCAGACTCTGGGCACATTGAAGGTGTTGGCACTAGAATCTGTCGTCCCCAACCTGGACCAAGTTTTCAGTTGCCTAAGATGCTTTCCGTGCCTGACGAATCTGTATATCGAGGTGATGTTCCTTTCTTGTTAAATGTTAACCATAAGGGAGTTCAATTTTTTGCACCTTTTCCCAAGTTTACAATGACTATGTACTACAATTTCTGGAGGAAATTTGGAGGATTTTAGGACATACACCCCACCCCATATTGGTTGCTTCATTCATATGGTTACAATCGTCCACAAGCATTTCTCCTTTGAATTCATCTGTACTAGTTTTCTTAGGGAATTGTTCATCCAATCCAACCTCTTGTGAAGAAGGCTACACGTTTCTAGATTGTAATCAAATTAATGGCCATGTTAATCATGACAGATCGAAGATGGCACGTTGGTGCATTTTACAAATCCTACAAACCAAATGAGCATGTAGCAGTGTTCAAAACTACATGTAGGCACTAACACGTTCTCTTCTTTTGTAGTGCATATTAGGCCCGGTGGAAGATGTTGATAACGGCAATCACATCGAATGCCTGGATCTGCATCTCTCAAATATTACTTTGAACTCCTATCGAGGGACGCCACCGAAGATTAGACTAGCCATGTTCTTTCTTGCCAGAGCAAAGGTGCAGAGGGTACTGAGGTTGAACACATATTTAATTAGGAAAGATCAATGGTATGATTATCAGAGGCGGCTGGTACTGCGAAGTGGAAGTGCCTCCAAAAATGCCAAACTTTGTATTGGAAGAGCAAACGGAAAAGCAATTGGAAGTTATTGTGTCAAACCCATACATGACTTGTCAGCGGGTGATCCTTTTCAGAAATGACGCAGCTTGCAATGTTTAAATTTGGGCGTTGTAATCTTTGAACTTGAACCTTCCAATATTTATGGTATTTGTTATATTAAACCATTTCTGTTCTCTTATGTCAATGCAAACAGTTCATCCGGGTGAACCGCATGTCGTACATTGCACACACCTTGATCTGGCTGACCGTTTCTTTTGTGTTGCCTAATCACAAACAATTCATCCGAGTGAACTGTATGTTGTACATCGCACACACCTTGATCTGACTGACCGTTTCTTTTGGTGACAATTACATTTGAGCCCCTAGTTGTGTCACACCCGTGTGTTTTGCCCCTAAATTCAAAAAACCCTCGTTTCTGCCCAAGTTCGTTTGCTCTTCTTATGCTTTTGCCCTTTGACCGTTTGACCGTAACTTTGAAAACATCATAACAAATTCATACTAACTTAGAAAAATACATATAAGATATCAAAATGTTCGGAAAAACATCACCTATATGTGCACATCATTTGCATTCATGAAAAAAGTGTTGAAAATCCAAAAAAATCATATGAGCTCAAACTAAGGTATAGACTTTTCAGCACTGTTGTCTTGAATGCAAATGACATGCACTTATGGGTGATGTTATTTTGAACATTTTGATATCTTATTTGCATTTTTCTGAGTTAGTATGAATTCGTTATGAAGTTTTCAAAGTTGCGGTCAATCGGTCAAAGGGCAAAAGCATAAGAGGAGCAAACAAGCTTGGACAGAAACGAGGGTTTTTTGAATTTAGGGGCAAAACACACGGGTGTGACACAACTAGGGGCTCAAATGTAATTGTCCCTTTCTGTTGTGTTGCCTAATCACAAACAGTTCATCCGAGTGAACCGTATGATGTACATCGCACACGCCTTCATCAGGCTGCCCGTTTCTTTTGTTCCACCTCATCACAAATGGTTCATCGGATTGAACCGTATGCCCTGGATCGCACACGCAACTAAAATTTGTACCGTGTTTGATGCATCCTCCATTGCAAATATTTTGCATCTTTTTGACGGTTTTTTTACATGCCCATTTGTGATTGATGCATTGCACACAGTTTCATGAAAGGGTCTCTGATCGTAGTGTCGCGTTAGCAGCATCCTGCAGTAGTGACACACGTGCGGTTCGCTAGCACACAATCCTAATTTCTGAAAATTCTACATGAAGCTCACTTAATTAAAAGTCCACTTGCACAATTAACTCACAAAAACCAAGTGAAGTTCCCTTCCATAAAGTGAACAAATAACAAAAAAATGTGTTTATTAATTTCATGTGGCTCACTTATAATACAAAGAAACATGTGTTGTCTGCATGGCTCTTCTACGTCCATGTGGTATGCATGCTGCATCACCTGAAAGTATATAAGATTCCTGAGGTGTACATCATAAAAATATACATCCAGAATACAAAACCAAATTCAACATTTCATATAAGAGACTATGAAGAAACAACATCAGATGGAACTTCACTATTTGCTGTAGAAAATTGCTTACAAAAGCAACAACGAACCTTGCAAACAGAGCAACAAAGTCTGATGTCGTGTGTCATAGGGTACTGTCTGGTATGACAACATTGGCAGAGGAAGTTGACGTGCTCAACGAAGAAGAATAAGAAGCAAAAAAAATAAAACAAGCAGAGAATTTCCAGCTTGACAAGAATACTAAGCAAAAAGAAGATGCCGAACACAACGCTATGACTGCAATCAAAAAGGAAATAATTCTTCCGCCTCCTATTTCAAACAAGAGAGGGAGGAAGAAAGGGGATGATGTAACTCAAAAACGGCTGCATACAAGGAGAAATATGATGACAAAAGCAGTAAGCCACAACCTGAGCTAGACAGTGATGGCCGACCACTCGGAATAAGAAGGTCCATGTAACGCGATCAATAGCCACAATTCCAGGACATGTAAAAGAAATCATGAACAAGAAAACCATGTCCATGACGATGCACAACCATACATAGATTCCGCTAGCAACACTAAGAAATGGACGGAACCGAGACTTTGCAGCATCTGCAACAAGAGGCTGAGACACAATTCAAGAACTTGACCCAAAAGAACAAGATCACAAAATGAGGAAGACAAAGAAGATGAAATCATAGAAGAAGATGGTGATGATACTAAAGAAGATGAAGAAGAGGAGGAAGAAGAGAGTGAAGAGGACGGAGAACATGAAGAAACAATGCCCATAAAACCACCAAACAAAATACAGAAAACGGGAGGGAGTGCCCTTTGTAGAAACAACTGAGAAGGATCCCACATACAAAAACAGGATAGGAGCGATCAAGGATGCGGTTCACAACGTTGGAAAACAAAAACCGCCAACAACCAGCATGCGAGGAGCAAAGATGTTTGCAGTTCACAACGTTGGAAAACAAAAACCGCCATCAACAACCAGGCGAGGTGCTACAAACACAACGGTACAAAGACAAGAAGCGACAACACCGTCATGGAAAACAAGACAAAGTGCAACATTAGACGCACTCCAGTCACCGCGAAGAAGCAACATGTTAACGACCAAATAGACACAATTTAATAAATTAATCAAATATATAGCACATTGCATATCTGTATGACTTATGTAGTAGTTTGAAGTTTGTGTAAACACAAATTTCTCGTTGACTTTGAGTTCTTCCACTAAATCACATGAGAGAAATGATGTATAGAGAAAACCATATATATAGCAGTCTGGAGTAAGCATTGAAGCACTTTGATCCACAACCCATAATGCAGCTAGCTAATAGACAACATGAAGTTCTGACATATAAGCCAGGCGGATCAAATCACATAAACAAACTAGAAACTGATTTAGAAAACAAGCACGCATGTAGCATAGTTGAAGATACGCAAACGTACTTATTACAATCAACCTCATAATCTTAACCAATCACGTCAAACGTGATTTCAAACATACAATCCTCGACTTAAAAAAAGTTGACGACAACAACGTGCTGAGACTTCAGGCCACCTTCCAGCATTTTTGCAGATACAGCTGCCCATCAACTTCTACATGGTACTTAGCTGGTTTCGGGTATCCATTGTCGAGAACACCTTGGAGAATATCTTTCTTCTTGAGCCAAAGATACCTAACAACTCATTGGGGGATTTTCTGCAAAAAGTAATAAAACTGTTAGAGTACAATACTAGCAGTACAATTCTCATATTGTGCACACAGTAGAAACAAACCTGCATACAGTACAAACACGAGATAGATGAAGTGCACAATATACCAACAAGAGGTACAGTTCACGAACCTCTTATGCAATAGGTACATGCAGTACGAAACATGCTAATATGTAGTACGTTTCTAACTGTCATGCGGTTCATAAAAAAGTTACATATAGTACACAACGTACACGGGGAAGGTTAGAAGTTGGCATAAATATATGGAAGAGCAATGCAAAAGGTCTAGCCACGCTGAAAATAAAAGTGAAAATTAAATGAGAGTTAGTAAAAATTATGTTACTAAGAAAAAGGAAGACAAAAAGGTGTACCTTGACTGCAGCTCCTCCCACCCACTAAACGCAACTCATTAATATCTATATTCCTAAAAAATTATAATTCGCAAACCATTCTAAAAAAAGGTGAATGCAGTCCACGGAAGTAATATCAGGCAGTGCACCAAGGTGTGCACATGCATTGAATGCTTAGATGAAGCACAAGATATGCACTTTCGTGCAGTGCACAAGGCATAGACTTAGTGCAGTTCACAAAGTTGGTACAAGCAGTAAAAATGGTACATACAAAATACGCAACTACATGTAGTGTAAAACAAAAAAAATCTTGCAATACAAAAAGAAAAAAATATTGACTGCCCAGGTGCAACCAGGCCCCAGCCAGTCTCGTACTAAGTCTGTGCCAACGGTTATAAGTAGGCGAGTCCGCTCTGAGCCATGATGCATGGGGGACGGCACACAAGGGCCCACGGGTCAGGGGAAATAGTGCTGCGAGCGCTGTGTATAAGCGCCCAATCAGTAATCAGAGGAGTTCGAAAGGGTTGCCTCGCCAGGGCTTATAAACCGACCGTGGGCGCTCTCAGCGGGCGAGGTGGACTAAACCTTAGCCGATACGCACATCGCACCCCGAAGTTGCCGTGCCGGTAGGCCTACTTGGGTCGAATGCGCCTTCGCTTCCCAAGATAGACCCAACACACAAGAGTGGTTAAAATAACATGATCCACTAAAATAAAACAATAACTACAAAAATAAAATAAAAAATCAAACAACAAGAAAAATTAAAGCTTTTTTAAATGAATGACCACAACAAAAAAAAATGTGCGTGGGCACTGCCAAAAACTGCAGTTCTTCATAAATAAATACAAGAAGCCGCAACAATGCAGTTCGTCCTATTGAAGCAGAAAGTGTTGTTACTTCTGGAAGTCGTGAAGTGCGTTTGAACCAACTAAAATATCAATGCATTCTTATCATCAAAAATAGAAACACATGATGCAGTGCGGTCATACAAAGCACGGAGTTCTCTCATACAATCCAGGCAATTCAGATTAGGCAAACAAAACCACAAACTGATTTTAAAAAAACATGCATGTCTCATAGAGAAAAAGCATGTACCAGTTGTTATTACAGACCATATATCAGAGTAAGATGAAGCATTTGATACGCAAAAAAGTACTTATTACAATGCACCTCAAATCTTAACCAATCACATCAAACTTGATCTTAACAATACGATCGCCAACTTCAAAGAAGTTGACGACAATGACTTGACGAGACCTTAGCCCACTATCGATGAAAAATTCCTTCCTGTCTTTCTCTAGATAGAGCCACCCATCAATGCCAACATGATACTTAGCTGGTTTTGGGTGACCTTCGCCGAGAACAACTTGAAGAATACCAGCCATTTTAAGGCGGAGATAGCTAATAGCTCGATGAGGTTTTTTCTACAGAAATATTAATAAAACTATTAGAGGACGAACAACAGAATGAACCAATATGCAGTGTGCAACATGCTACTATGCAGTACAAGTCTTACTTGATAATATGATGTGTGCAACACGCTAGTATGCAGTACGGGCAAAACATAATTATTGTGTGCAACATGCTAATATGCAGTACAAGTCTTACTTAAATGCACATCAAGCAAGGATGCAGTGCAGTGCGCATCACACATCTACACAGTCCACACCTGCTAACCTTGTAGTACACAAGCACACAAAAAAAGAAAACTTGGTAGTGCAAACAAACCTCCATCTACACTAACAAAACCTACAAACAAGATACAACAACACTGTGCAATACACTTTAATAGACAAATGAGGTGCATTTCTGTAGTAATAGCAGTTCAGACTAGTGTGGGAATAATATTCAGATCGAACAAATGTTACCATGTTGTAATGAGTATCCACATCTGTGGGTGTTAGGCGATGGACAAATGGGCTGCTACGGCCAAGGCCACGGCAAAGCAGGGCAGAATGGAACTAAACGTGATTGATCCCGTCCAGATCCAATCCTTCGATGAAAACCATGCCATACGCAAGCTGCTCAACTTTCCCAGATTGGCACAAGACCTTGCCCCTCTGGCAAGCACGTTGGGCCGCACTACAAGCCCTGCAGTCGCATTGCATCGGCACTCCACGACCATGGCCGCGACAAGAGAGTTGCGCACACGGGCCTAGAGCCACGGCAAAAAACCTAGAAACTGGAAACAAAGAAAGGAAGGGTTCTTTGAAAAGAAGTGCAGATGCGGCTACAGGGGAAATGAACCGCAAAGGAGAGTTAAATATATAGAATAGGAATCCAAAAGATCTAGGCACACCGGAAAAAAACAGGGAAATTAATGAAAGGTATGTTGCCAAAAAAAGAGGACAATCAATACATATGTACCTTGGCTGGTCAGTACACTACTGTATCCCACACCACCCAAACACACCTCATTATTATATATATATTTATGCAAAAACACAACTGAACAGATGATTAAACACTTATGCAGAAAAGGTGCTTGCAGTTCAACATAGTAGCCAATCCAGTGCACACTATCTGCATGGCAGTACATCATGTGCTTAAATGAAGTACACAAAGAAATTGTACCGTAGTGTAGTGCGCAATGTTGGTAAAAGCATTACACAAATATACCCCCTTTTCAAATATAATTCAACAAAAGATTAAACACATATACATAAAGTTCCATGTAGTTGACGATACTAATTTACGCAGTGCACAATATGGGTGCATGCAGACTAGTGCATGCTTAAATGAAGTGCTAAAGAACAAATTTACACGCAGTGTAGTGCGCAAACATTGCTAAAAGAAGTACACAAAGACATTTAAAAAAGGCAGTATCGAAAACTACAAAACGAAAATCAGAATAAAGGTGACCGCCCAGGTGCAACCTGGTCTAAGCCAGTCTTGTACTAAGACTGCGCCACGTAGAAACATAGGCGAGCTCGTTCTGAGCGACAATGCATTGGCCCATGTACATAGGGGTCCACGGGTCAACGAGGTTAGTAACCGAGCGCAATGTGTAAGCGCCCAATCAGTATCAAGAGGAATTTGATTGTACTGCCTCGTCAGGGCTTAAGAACCGGTCCTGGGCGCTCTGAGTAGGCGAAGTGGGACTAAACTTTACCGCATACACATAGTGCAGAGCAAAGTACCCGCACAGCAAGGCAAGGCCTACTTGGGCCGGATGTGACTTACACCCAACAGGCCCAACACATTCTCACGGCCCAAACTACCAAGCCCCACGCCCCACAACTGGCAAGCAACATCAGTTCGCTCACACATAATATAAATGCAGGAAGCTGCAAAATTACTAAAAGGACGCAGTCTGGGGCCTCAAACAATGCAGTCCAATGTGTTGAAGTAAGATCTTCCGTCAGTTAAGCATTGCAGTTTGCTTTCAACTAAATATTGTTTTAAAATCAGTGCAGGCAAAAGTTAGAGTACACAAACTAAATTATCAAGTATCTCTTATTAGAAATTGTCATCATTACTAACTATGCGGCGTGGAAGTGGGGCAACCAAAAATAAGTACATCTTGACACACCGGGTCTGTGCGATCAGTTAATTCTCATCCTAAAACTGACGCTTGGACGATTGCTTTTTCAAGACAACCGCGAGCACTACCTCTCGGCGGTTGCCACGCCGCACTGAAATAGCGAGCGCATGTCCACTACCCCCACTACCATGGCGAGCCCGCGCCAAACCGCCTCCTCCACGACCCAAACCGCGCGACAAAAATCCACCTTCGTTTCCATTACCACTCCATTCCAAAAACACCATTGCAGCTCCATCTCAACTAGCAACTCCCCACAACATTTCTATCTCAAGCCCTCCATCGCTGGAGGAGAGCAATGGCGGAGGAACCATCTGCCAAGCGAGAACAACGCCTCCAATTTAGAGGAATTCGCTACTTCAATGATCTTTGATGGTTATAGGGGTATCCAACGTACAAACCTGATGGTTGTTTGTTATCCCAACTATTCTTCCCAGCCCTGATACCAATCAGGAAAGGGGTAATTTCTAACAAAGTGTTTCTCTTGTTGATTCCTATTTCTAGGTGTAGTGCTTTTTTCCCCTATGCTGCCTACGGATACTAATAGAGTAGGATTGGCATGTAATCCATACCATACCATATCCTGTAGGTGTAAACCTTTCGCTCAATACACGAATCTATAATTGGTATTTGAAGCCGCATCAATCTAGGATACACGACAGAAGGAATTGTTAGTTCGGTGAGACGTCCGACCAGACCAGCGAGGTCGACGATGTTCGGGTCCCCGGTCAGAAGATCGACTACACCAAGTGCCTCAAGGAGGTTGACCTCCACGGCAAGAAGCTGGATGTCGTCTGCACCAACAATCAGGACGAAGCCGACACGATAATCAGCAGCATCAGGAGGAGGGTCAGCGGTACCCTCGTTACATCGACGTTGGTGTATAGTGTATGAGGGAAGACGAACCTCCGCAGAGGGCAACAGTTCTGCAGTTATGCGTGGAGGAACTCTGCGTGGTATACCACATCACCGCGACAACAAAATGGTGAACCATCCTACTCATTCAACCTCTTCATGCATCTTCTTAATTAGTGATGCACCCAAAAATTGATTAAACTAGTTTATGAACTTGATGTACTAGTGAAGTTTCTAAAGTAGATGCAATAGAATGGACTTTGAACCTAACACACTATATTAGTTTATGAATTTGATGCACTAGATTAATTTATGAATTTGATGTATGAGAATATTTTCTGAACTTGATGCACTAGTGTAGTTTTTGATCTTGATGCAATAGTATATTTTCTCGAATTGATGTAGTAAACTAGTTTCTGAACTTGGCCTGATGTTTTTTTCATAAGCAAAAAATATAAAGAAACTTGGTGAAGCACCGGTATACGTCATTTTATTCATAACAAGGAAAACTAAACTATTACTAAGCAGCGGATAGATCATTGACTCAATTGTAAATACCAAAAGAAAAATAACATGTTGTGCTTGAATTTAATTTCTGAACTTGTATACTAGTTTCTGAAATTTATTCATCCATGAATTATACTATATAAGCATGTACTTGATGGATACATATTCAATCTGTCTTCCCCCTTGCAGGCCCAAGGGCCTCCACCCTCTCCCGAAGGAGGAGAAGTTGTACACCTTTGCCGGCTTCAGCATTGAAGGTGACAAACAGAAGCTGAAGAATTCTAGTTTGGAGATCAACCCTGACAAGTATATCGACATCCAGCACAATTGGAGAGTTCCATTCAAGGAAACAAAGAGGTTCCACTCTTTGGCTGATGTTGCAGGCAGCATGATCGACCCATTCTACAACAACATGAAGAAAAAGATCGACAGGGAAGAAGATGTTGGGAACGTAGCAAGCAATTTCAAAATTTCCTACGCTCACGCAAGATCTATCTAGGAGAAGCATAGCAACGAGATGGGAAGAGTGTGTCCACGTACCATCGTAGACCGAAAGCGGAAGCGCTAGATTAACGCCGTTGATGTAGTCGAACGTCTTCGCGATTCAACAGATGAAGCATCGAACGTACGGCACCTCCGAGTTCTGCACACGTTCAACTCGATGACGTCCCTCAAACACTTGATCCAGCAGAGTGTCGGGGAAGAGTTCCGGCAGCACGACAGCGTGGTGATGGTGATGGTGAATTTGATCACGCAGGGCTTCGCCTAAGCACTACGACAATATGATTTGAGGAGCAAACTGTGGAGGGGGGCACCGCACATGGCTAAGAACAATCAATGTACTTTGGGGTTCCCCCTTGCCCACGTATATAAAGGAGGAGAGGGAGGAGGCCGGCCCTAGGGGCGCGCCATGGGGGGAGTCCTACTAGGACTCCAATCCTAGTTGGATTCAGCCCCCCTTTTTTCCCTTTTGTGGAGATGAAAAGAAGGAAGGGAGAGGGAAGAGGAGAAGCAAAGGGGGCGCGCCCCCTCCCCTAGTCCAATATGGACTCCCTATGGGAGGGGGGCGCGACCACCCCTTGTGGGCTGCCTCCCCTCTCCCCAATGGCCCATGTAGGCCCAATATTTCCCCGGGGGGTTCCGGTAACCTCTTGGTACTCCAAAAAAACGAAAACGATCTCGAACCATTCCGGTGTCCGAATACCATCGCCAATATATCAATCTTTACCTCTCGACTATTTTGAGATTCCACATCATGTCCGTGATCTCATCCGGGACTCCGAGCAATCTTCGGTCACCAAAAACACATAACTCATAATACAAATGATCATCGAACGTTAAGCGTGCGGACCCTACGGGTTCGAGAACTATGTAGACATGACCGAGACACTTCTCCGGTCAATAACCAATAGCAGAACCTGGATGCTCATATTGCTTCCTACATATTCTACGAAGATCTTCATCGGTCAAACCGTAATGACAACATACGTTATTCCCTTTGTAATCGGTATGTTACTTGCCCGAGATTCGATCGTCGGTATCTCATACCTAGTTCAATCTCATTACCGGCAAGTCTCTTTACTCGTTTCGTAATGCATCATCCTGAAACTAACTCATTAGTCACATTGCTTGCAAGGCTTCTTATGATGTGCATTACCGAGAGGTTCTAGAGATACCTCTCCGATACTCAGAGTGCCAAATCCTAATCTCGATCTATGTTAACCCAACAAACACCTTCGGAGATACATGTAGAGCCTCTTTATAATCACCCAGTTACGTTGTCATGTTTGATAGCACACAAGGCATTCCTCTGGTATCCGGGAGTTGCATAGTCTCATAGTTTGAGGAATATGTATTTGACATGAACAAAGCAGTAGCGATAAAACTGAATGATCAATACGCTGTGCTAACTGATGGGTCATGTCCATCACATCATTCTCTAATGATGTGATCCCGTTAATCAAATGACAACACATGTCTATGGTTAGGAAACTCAACCATCTTTGATTAACGAGCAAGTCTAGTAGAGGCTTACTAGGGACACTGTGTTTTGTCTATGTATCCACACATGTATCAAGTTTCTGGTTAATACAATTCTAGCATGAATAAAAGACATTTTATCATGATATAAGGAAATATAAATAATAACTTTATTATTGTCTCTAGGGCATATTTCCTTTAGTCTCCCACTTGCACTGGAGTCAATAATCTAGATTACATAGTAATGATTCTAACACCCATGGAGTCTTGGTGCTGATCATGTTTTGCTCGTGGAAGAGGTTTAGTCAACGGGTCTGCTACATTCAGATCTGTGTGTATTTTGCAAATCTCTATGTATCCCTCCTTGACTTGATCGCGGATTGAGTTGAAGCATCTCTTGATGTGCTTAGTTCTCTTGTGAAACCTGGATTCCTTCGCCAAGGCAATTGCTCGAGTGTTGTCACAAAAGATTTTCATTGGTCCCGATGCACTAGGTATTACACCTAGATCTGATATGAACTCCTTCATCCAGACTCCTTCATTTGCTTCTTGCGAAGCAGCTATGTACTCTGCTTCACACGTAGATCCCGCCACGATGCTCTGCTTGGAACTGCACCAACTGACATCTCCACCGTTCAATAAAAACACGTATCCGGTTTGTGACCTAGAGTCATCCGAATCAATGTCAACGCTAGCATCGACGTAACCATTTATGACGATCTCTTTGTCACCTCCATAATCGAGAAACATATCCTTGGTCCTTTTCAGGTACTTCAGGATGGCTTGACCGCTTTCCAGTGATCGACTCCTGGATTACTTTGGTACCTCCCTGCTAGACTTATAGCAAGGCACACATCAGGTCGGGTACACATCATTGCATACATGATAGAACCAATGGCTGAGGCATAGGGAATGACTTTCATTTTCTCTTTATCTTTTGCAGTGGTCGGGCATTGAGTTTGACTCAACTTCACACCTTGTAACACAGGCAAGAACCCTTTCTTTGACTGATCCATTTTGAACTTCTTCAAAACTTTATCAAGGTATGTGCTTTGTGGAAGTCCAATTAAGCGTCTTGATCTATCTCTATAGATCTTGATGACCAATATATAAGCAGCTTCACCGAGGTCTTTCATTGAAAAATTCTTATTCAAGTATCCTTTTATGCTATCCAGAAATTCTACAACATTTCCAATCAACAAAATGTCATCTACATATAATATCAGAAATGCTACAGAGCTCCCACTCACTTTCTTGTAAATACATGCTTCTCCAAAAGTCTGTAAAAACCATATGCTTTGATCACCTCATCAAAGCGTATATTCCAACTCCGAGATGCTTGCACCAGTCCATAGATGGATCGATAGAGCTTGCACACTTTGTTCGAACCTTTAGGATCGACAAAACCTTCTGGTTGCATCATATACAACTCTTCTTTGAGAAATCCATTAAGGAATATAGTTTTGACATCCATTTGCCAGATTTCATAATCATAAAATGCGGCAATTTCTAACATGCTTCTGACAGACTTAAGCATCGCTACGGGTGATAAGGTCTCATCATAGTCAACTCCTTGAACTTGTCGAAAACCTTTCACAACAAGTCGAGCTTTGTAGACAGTAACATTACCATCTCCGTCAGTCTTCTTCTTGAAGATCCATTTATTTTCTATGGCTTGCCGATCATCAGGCAAGTCAACCAAAGTCCATACTTTGTTTTCATACATGGATCCCATCTCAGATTTCATGGCCTCAAGCCATTTCGCGGAATGTGGGCTCATCATTGCTTCCTCATAGTTTGTAGGTTCGTCATGGTCTAGTAACATGACTTCCAGAACAGGATTACCGTACCACTCTCGTTGACCTACGAGGTTCGGTAGTAACTTGATCTGAAGTTTCATGATCATTATCATTAGCTTCCTCACTAATTGGTGTAGGCATCACAGGAACGATTTTCTGTGATGAGCCATTTTCCAATTCGAGAGAAGGTAAAGTACCTCATCAAGTTCTACTTTCCTCCCACTCACTTCTTTCGAGAGAAGCTCCTTCTCTAGAATGGATCCATTCTTAGCAACAAAAGTCTTGCCTTCAGATCTATGATAGAAGGTGTACCCAACAATTTCTTTTGGGTATCCTATGAAGAATCACTTCTCCGATTTGGGTTCGAGCTTATCAGGCTGAAGCTTTTTTCACATAAGCATCGCGACCCCAAACTTTAAGAAACGACGGCTTAGATTTCTTGCCAAACCACAGTTCATACGATGTCGTCTCAACAGATTTAGATGGTGCCCTATTTATCTTGAATGCAACTGTCTCTAATGCATAACACCAAAACAATAGTGGTAAATCGGTAAGAGACATCATAGATCGCACCATATCTAACAAAGTACGGTTACGACGTTCGGACACACCATTACGTTGTGGTGTTCCAGGTGGCGTGAGTTGTAAAACTATTCCACATTGTTTTAAATGAAGACCAAACTCGTAACTCAAATATTTGCCTCCACGATCAGATCCCAGAAACTTTATTTTCTTCTTACGATGATTCTCTAGTTCACTCTGAAATTCTTTGAACTTTTCAAATGTTTCAGACTTGTGTTTCATCAAGTACATATACCCATATTTGCTCAAATCATCTATGAAGGTCAAAAAATAACGATACCCGCCGTGAGCCTCAACACTCATCGGACTGCATACATCAGTATGTATTAATTCCAATAAGTTAGTTGCTCGCTCCATTGTTCCCGAGAACAGAGTTTTAGTCATCTTGCCCATGAGGCATGGTTCGCAAGTATCAAATGATTCATAATCAAGTGATTCCAAAAGCCCATGTGCATGGAGTTTCTTCATGTGCTTTACACCAATATGACCTAAATGGCAGTGCCACAAATATGTCACACTATCATTATCAACTTTGCATATTTTGGCATCAATATTATGAATATGTGTATCACCACGATCAATATTCAACAAAAATAGACCACTCATCAAGGGTGCATGACCATAAATGATATTACTCATATAAATAGAACAACCATTATTCTCCGATTTAAATGAATAACCATCTCGCAACAAACAAGATCTAGATATAATGTTCATGCTCAATGCTGGCACCAAATAACAATTATTTAGGTCTAAAACTAATCCCGAAGGTAGATGTAGAGGTAGCGTACCGACGGCGATCACATCGACTTTGGAACCATTTCCCACGTGCATCGTCACCTCATCCTTAGCCAATCTTCGTTTAATCTGTAGCCCCTGTTTTGAGTCACAAATATGAGCAACCGAACCAGTATCAAATACCCAGGCGCTACTACGAGCATTAGTAAGGTACACATCAATAACATGTATATCAAATATACCTTTGTTAACTTTGCCATCCTTCTTATCCTCCAAATACTTGGGGCAGTTCCGCTTCAAGTGACCAGTCCCTTTGTAGTAGAAGCACTCAGTTTCAGGCTTGGCTCCAGACTTGGGTTTCTTCCCGGGAGTAGCAACTTTCTTGTTATTCTTCTTGAAGTTCCCCTTCTTTCCCTTGCCCTTTTTCTTGAAACTGCTGGTCTTGTTAACCATCAACACTTGATGCTCATTTTTGATTTCTAACTCTGCATCTTTGAGCATTACGAAGAGCTCAGGAATTGTCTTCTCCATCCCTTGCGTATTGTAGTTCATCACGAAGTCTTTATAGCTTGGTGGCAGTGATTGAAGAACTTTGTAAATAACACTATCATCCGGAAGATTAACTCCGAGCTGAGTCAAGTGGTTATGGTACCCAAACATTCTGAGTATGTGTTCACTGACATAACTGTTCTCCATCTTGTAGCTATAGAACTTGTTGGAGACTTCATATCTCTCATCTCGGGCATTTGCTTGAAATATTAACTTCAACTACTGAACATCTCATATGCTCCATGACGTTCAAAACGTCTTTGAAGTCCCGATTCTAAGCCGTAAATCATGGCACACTTAACTATAGAGTAGTCATCAGACCGCGTCTGCCAGACGTTCAAAGCGTCTATGCTAGCGGGAGGGGGTTTGTCACCTAGCGGTGCATCAAGGACATAATTCTTCTGTGCAGCAATGGGGATAATCCTCAAGTTACGGACCCAGTCCGTGTAGTTGCTACCATCATCTTTCAACTTAGCTTTATCTAGGAACACATTAAAATTCAATGGAACGGTAGCACGGGCCATTGATCTACAACATAGATATACAAAAATTATCAAGACTAACTACATGATAAATTAAGTTCAATTAATCAAATTACTAAAGAACTCCCACTTAGATAGACACCCCTCAAGTCATCTAAATGATCATGTGATCCATATCAACTAAACCATGTCCGATCATCACGTGAGATGGAGTAGTTTTCAATGGTGAATATCTTATGTTGATCATATCTGCAATATGATTCACGCTTGACCTTTCTGTCTCAAGTGTTCCGAGGCCATGTCTGTACATGCTAGGCTCGTCAAGTTTAACCCGAGTATTCTGCATGTGCAAAACTATCTTGTACCCGTTGTATGTGAACGCAGAGCTTATCACACCGAATCATCACGTGGTGTCTCAGCACGACGAACTGTCGCAACGGTGCATACTTAGGGAGAATACTTTTACCTTGAAATTTTAGTGAGGGATCATCTTATAATGCTACCGCCGTACTAAGCAAAATAAGATGCATAAAAGATAAACATCATATGCAATCAAAATATGTGACATGATATGGCCAACATCATCTTGTGCTTTTGATCTCCATCTCCAAAGCATCGTCATGATCTCCATCGTCAACGGCTTGACACCTTGATCTCCATCGTAGCGCTGTGGTCATCTCGCAACTATTGCTTATACTAATATCGCTAACTCATAGTGATAAAGTAAAGCAATTAAAAGGCATTGGTATTTCATACAATAAAGAGACAACCATAAGGCAACTGCCGATTGCCGATAATTTACAAAACATGGTCATCTCATACAAAAACGTATAACTCATCACGTCTTGACCATATCACATCACAACGTGCCCTGCGAAAACAAGTTAGATGTCCTCTACTTTGTTGTTGCAAGTTTTGTGTGGCTGCTACGGGTTTCTAGCAAGAACCGTTCTTACCTACTGCACAAAAACCACAATGGTGATTTATTAAGTTTGTTGTTTTAACCTTCAACAGGGATCGGCCGGAGTCAAATTTGATTGAACTAAATTAAGAGAGACAGACACCCCCTAGCCACCTTTATGCAAACAAGTTGCACATAACGGTGGAACCGGTCTCATGAATGCGGTCATGTAATGTTGGTCCGGGCCGCTTCATCTTACAATACCATCGAATAAAAATAAGACGTTGGTGGTAAGCAGTATGAACATCACCAACCACAACTCCTTTGTGTTCTACTCTTGCATATCATCTACGCATAGACCTGGCTCATGATGCCACTATTGGGAACGTAGCAAGCAATTTCAAAGATTCCTACGCTCACGCAAGATCTATCTAGGAGAAGCATAGCAACGAGATGGGAAGAGTGTGTCCACGTACGTTCGTAGACCAAAAGTGGAAGCGTTAGATTAACGCGGTTGATGTAGTTGAACGTCTTCGCGATTCAACCGATCAAGCACCGAATGTACGGCACCTCCAAGTTCTGCACACGTTAAGCTCGATGCCGTCCCTCTAACTCTTGATCCAGCAGAGTGTCGGGAAGAGTTCCGGCAGCACGACGGTGTGGTGACGGTGATGGTGAAGTTGATCACGCAGGGCTTCGCCTAAGCACTATGACAATATAATCTGAGGAGCAAACTATGCAGGGGGCACTGCACACTGATAAGAATAATTGATGTACTTTGGGGTGCCCCCTGCCCACGTATATAAAGGAGGAGAGGGAGGAGGCCGACCCTAGGGGCGCGCCATGGGGGAGAGTCCTACCAGGACTCGAATCCTAGTTGGATTCGGCCCCCCTTTTTCCCTTTTGTGGAGATGAAAAGAAGGAAGGAAGAGGGAAGAGGAGAAGGAAAGGGGGGCGCACCCCCTCCCCTAGTCCAATTCGGACTCCCTATGGGAGGGGCGCGGCCACCCCTTGTGGGCTGCCTCCCCTCTGCCCTATGGCCCATGTAGGCCCAATACTTCCCCGGGGGGTTCCGGTAACCTCCCGGTACTCCAAAAAATACCTGAAACAGGAACCATTCCGATGTCCGAATATCATCGTCCATGTCGGGACCCTGATCCTAAGTCACACCGGTCTAGCATGCAACACATCATATCACTTTCCAGCCTCACGCACGATATCCCCACGGGTGCCATCTTACCTGGCCCGGGACCGTTTGCGCATTTTGGCTCACGTATATGATAGTGTCGCTAGCATCCATATGACAGAGAACCCGGGCAGACATGACTAGTCATAAACCCAAGGTGGCACAATATTATAGGGACAGGCATACATGACCCATCAATTTACGTGTCGGTCAGCAACGAGTGTTGCCGGGCTGTAGCAAGCTAACAGGACTCCGGTATACACCGGGTGACATTTCCTCGGAAGGGACAGACACAGGAGCAAAGAAGGACACTTGCCGGTCAATCCATGTGTTCCGGAGCAGTAGCAAGCTACCAAAGCTTAGTGGAAGCACTAGGAGGCATTTCCCCATAAGGAAGGATACCAAGAATAAATGACTAGGTGTCGGATCCCACACATAGCAATACACATTACACGTACGCATAACATGTAAGTATGTGATGTACAACATGGCATCACAACATAACTCAACAACTCATATAGATAAAGACCCAGAAGAGCCATCATACCATTTATTACAAGCAGTGGGTCTCATGACCCAACATACAAAGCATACATGCAACGAAAGCATAAACATGTCTGGGTACAGACATCTCAAAAGAAAGAAGGCTAGCAAGCCTGACTATCTACAAGGCCCTCCCAAGGGTACAAGATCGTAGCTGAGGTAACAAGCTAAACGTCGAAGTCCATGCGGAACCAATAGTGAGACTGAAGTCTCTCTGCAAAAACATAAATTAAGCAAACGTGAGTACAAATGTACTCGACAAGACTTACATCAGAACTAGCTCAATATGCATCAGTATCAATAAAGGGGTGGTGGAGTTTAACTACAGCAAGCCAGCTTTGACTCAGTGGCTATCCTATACTACGACTGCTGGTAACTCTTTTGAGGTGGCGCACACGAGTCCACATATTCACCATATCAATACACCACTATGGATCCGCTCCCGCCCCCCTACGAGAAGGCCATCCATAGCACTCACGCTTATCTTGCACATTTTAGAGTATCCACTTCCACTTGTCTATGAACTGCATAAGCAACCCAATACTCCATTACTGCGGACGCGGCTATTCGAACAGATCATGTTAACCCTCCAGGGGTGTACTTCTTCACACACACTCTCACCACTTATCGCCGTTTACACGACATGTACTCGGCAACCTTCAAGCGGAAGCCCAGCGAGGGTGTCGGCCATGACCCGACTAACCACACAAGTCTCTAGTCCAGGTTTATCGCATATTCTGGTTCCATCCGCAAGGAAGTCCGGCCGAGGTTTCTCTCACGGCCCCAAATAATGTGTGCATGGTTCCCGAGACACCAAAAGGGCGACTCAGTACACCAGGCCACGGTGTATCTACCGCATCATAGCCCACCCCTATGGCCAGCACTACGCACGGCCTCCAACACATATCCTACAAACACCAGAAACTAGTTGCAACTCCTGGACATAGATCAAGGCAATTAATAAGTCGAGAGAGCTTAGAGTGCCCGGAGCCCAATGTATGGTAGTAACTGTCTTGGATCACACAGACATAACTCAGCTCCTGAGGATAGTTTCAGTGAGACAACCCATCATGTACTCCTACATGGCCTCGGACCGCTACCTTTACCAAATCATGTTCACACACTTAGCTCTCAACAGTAGGACATGATAACCACATTCCAATTCATCCCCGATGAATCAGACCTGACACAACTCTAAGCAATAGTAGGCATAACAAGCAAACATGAATGTGTAGGCACAACATGGCTCAAACAAATCCTACTCATGCTAGTGGCTTTCAACTATTTACTGTGGCAATGACAAGTCATGCAGAGAAAAAGGGATTCAGCTACCGCATCAAATATCAGTTGAATCGTCGATGTCCTAATGCAGTAAAAGACAGCAAGAGCGAAAGAGTGGGATTCTATCGGAATGATCAATGGGGGTTGCTTGCCTGGCACTTCTTAAGATAGAACTGTGTCTTCATCAGTGTCAGCGATCACATCATCGGAACAACGCCTACTGAGAGGGGACAGACACCGGCAAACAAGAGGGAACACAATAAATGCAATGCAACAATATTATGCATGATTGTGACATGGCAAGATGCTATGATATGGACTAATGCAACTAGCAATGATTTAAACGAAGTTGGTTTGAATCAAAGATTTCAAATTCAAACTCCATATATGATTATTCAAATGTCATTTAATCAAATTGTCATATATAGCAACTTTAAGTTATTCAAACATGCATGAAAATGCCCTAAACAGATTCCTCATATTTTTCTGACAATTTTCCGTATATAAATTATTTCATTTGGAGTTACGGTTTATTTTCTATGATTTTTAGAAGTTTAGGATATTTTCTGAAATTCATAAATCATTTCTGATTTATTTAAAATCCCAGAAAACATTTACTGCGTCAGTATGATGACACTATGATGTCAGCAAGTCAACAGGGATGGCCCAGGTCAAACTGACCAGTGGGTCCCGCGTGTCATTGTCTTAACTAGTTAACAGGGGCTGTTAGTGCTAATTAACTAATTAACCTAATTAACCAAGAGCTTGGCCCCCACATGTCAGTGACTCAGGTGGGAGTCAAACTGGGTCAACCCGGGTCAATCTCGCCGTAGTTGACCCGTGGCTCGTCGCCGACGTGGCCAGAGATGGCGGAGGGCTTCGGGTTTCGTCCCACGGCGACCAAATCGAAGGCCGAGGCCATCTACAGAACGAGGAGACTCGTCCGCGTCGAATGGTGCGAGCGGGAGGAGCTGGGGTGGAGCGGGCTTGCCGGAGTCGAGCTCGTGGAGGCGGCCAGCGGTCGATGTCAACGGGTTAGGCGCTATGGTGCATCTTAGGACGAGCTGGTGAGGTCAGCGGCTTCCTGGGAGTGCCCTGAGTGCGGTGACGCGCTCGGTTTGGACGAAGGCAAGCCAAAACGACGACGGCGACATGTCCGGCGCCGGCGAGGTCTCGGCGTTGACGAGAACGAAGGATACACTGAGATATCAAGCATAGGGGCAGGGGGTTCGGTAGAGGAGCTCACGGCGAGTTGGACGAGGGTCTCAGCGAGCTCGGGGAAGGGCTGGAGTCGTCGGGCCGGCGGATGTGATCTCCGGTGTCTGAGCTTGAAGACGATGATGATGAGGACGTTGCAGCGCATCCGGCAGCGTGAGGCTCGTCGAGGAGGTCGAGGGAGTCGAGGCGGGGCTCGTAGACGCGTCGGCGAGGCGAGAGGTGGACGGTGGCCATGGCTACGATGAGCGGCGGCGACGGCCGCGCTCGGTGCAAGAGGGGGGAGGCAGGTAGGGGATGGGAACGAGGGAGAGTGAGTGGGGGGGTCGAGGAGGTGGCGTGGCACTCGTGGAGGCGTCCATGCCCTCGGTGGCAAGCAGGAGCTGGCAAGGCGCGTGCTTGCGGGCGGCAGTCACGCGCGCTGTCCTCCTGGCGGGAGGTAAGTGATGACTAGCACATGGGCCTGGTTGGCTGGCTTCTCTCCTCGGCCAGGTAGGTTACATGTACTCCCTCTCTCTCTATTTTCTATTTTATTTACTATTTTCTATTTATTTCAATCTGTTTTGGTTTGTTTCAAATAACAAACCATTTCAAAAACTTCTGAAAATTATTATGTGGCCTTTTTTGAAGTATTCAAAGCCACTCACAAACTTTCAGTGATAGAGGTGAGGGTGTCCCGTCTTTCGATGAGATGGTGGCTATCGTTTGGATGAAGTCGACTTTGACGATCCGACTACGAACGTGCGTGGACGTCGCGCCTTAGCAATCGCTAAACCAACTTCGAGAGGTTATCGACCACACCGGAGCACGATCAACCTGACCACGAAGGTCTGTTTCCTGCAGGCAAACGAAGAACAAGCAAGAAACTAAGATTGCAATCTGGATATTGAGAATATAAGAGGAAAGCTTTATTGATCAAGGTGGGGTTCTGTGACGCCTTTGTCTGGTCGTTGAACACAAACGAAGTACGTGAAGTTGCAGCTATGGCGAACTTTTAATCTAAACAAAACCCAAAGAAAAAGCTACTAGATGGATCTACTTATATAGGAGCAAGAGGTGGCGGCCAAGGAGGTGGAAGGACATCCCAAGTCACCCTAAAACTAACCCTAGGTCGTACAAGGCTCATGGGCCCAAGTGGAGGTGATGTAACACCTTTGGACTTGTAGTTTGACTCGGATTCTGCTGCAGCGTCAGATTGTATTGTCGGTATCTCAACGCTCCGGACGAATTTGAAGGTGATTCCAATTGGGTTGGAAAGTGTACGAAATCTAGTTTCCAACAAAAAAAGAATCACCCAATTCGGAGTCCGTATGAAGGAGTTCTTGCCGTTTTGAGTCAGGTATGTCTGTGCAGTCCGAATCTGGATGCAGAACGTGAGAGACTTGGCTTCTATCTTCTCTTGGCCCTAAAGTGACGTGAGAGAACTTTTTGAACAGCACCTAAACTTCTCTTTTTCCCTTATCTTCATATGTGGATTGTACAAATGTCACATACACCTGGAATTAGACATGGCACAAAAATCTGTGAAGTATTGTTGTCCTGGATGACATAAATAAAGTGTTGCATAGTTTGCATTAGAAATCACCTCACAAATATACATGTATGCTATATTTTTGGTCGTATCCAAGGTAGGCATGTCCTCATCATCCTCCCTTTCTTGAAAATAAAGCCGTCCTCGGCGTTGCTTAATCTGAAATGTGGGTAAGAAAATAGATAAGGTGTACATGTTGTATATGTATATGTCATCCATTTTTACTTTCCTTAATTTTCGCACATATGACACATGTATAGATGAGTAATTTTTGTAGTTCATAAAATATAAAGCCAAAATATTATCACAAGAAGTATAAGGCACGAAAATATTGAACTCAATTTGCACAAATAAGTGAAGCTCTTCTTCATATCAAAATATTGACAATGTTCATCATTAAATCATCCCAACATTGGTGAATAAACCTTACTTGCATGAAATTCATAGGCTACAACATGCTTAAATAAACAAACATGCAATAAGTCATTCGACACAGAATCGTCACCAAGATTAGTGGTCATATCAAAATGATTAAACATTGGCACAATTATTTTCAAATGTATTTTATCCAAATCCGATTTATTCTCCGATTCACATGATTCTTTTGCATCAACAATTAATTCAATGGGTGCACTCAATTTTTTTGGTATTTCAGTTGTTTGATCACATGGCACATTCATGACAGTAACATGATTATCTAAACTAGGTGGTGTGCTCAAATCAACAGGTAATTCAATACATGATGTATTCAAGTTAACTAGATATGCATCATCCTCATGTGAAGTTATATCATCATTGATTTTACTGTTAACTAGATATGCATCATCCTCATGTGAAGTTATATCATCATTGATTTTACTGTTACCTTGTTGCAAAGACGTAGCTGATGTAGGTACGGACGATGACAATGTATCATACACTTTAGATGATGTCACGCTCACAATCAGAGGTGTGGCTGCTCTAGTATGTGTAATGGTGGAGGAACCAACCAGTGGTGGTGAGCATGAACTGGAATACTAGTTGTTGTAGTCACACAATGCATCCTCCTATATTTGTCTCTCAAAGGTACAAGCACGAACATACATACCAGTAATGCAACGAGGAATATACTGAAATCTTGCGCGAATATCATGGTTTAAACCACCAAAAAATCTATTCATTGTATCATCCTCAGATTCTTCTATGTCATAATGATGCATATAAGATTTGAACTCTTGGTAGTAAGCATGAACAGTGTTACTGCCTTGTTTTAATTGTTCCAATTTGCGAAGCAATTCACGGCGATAGTAAGGAGGAAAAAAATGGTTTCTCATTACAGCCTTCAAATCTTTCCAAGTTGTGGGTTGGTTATCAATATTTTTCTTACAATGCACACTCCACCAAACAGAAGCAAAACCAGTAAATACTCTAGTGACAGCTCGTACTCTCTCAAGTTTAGAAAAATGATGGTGACTAAAAACTTTTTCTACTTCAAGCTCCCAGGCTAGATAAATACCAGGATTAAATCTACCCTCAAATGACGGTAAAGAAATAACCTTACCATGTGCTTGTGTGTGTTGTCCCACGTCTCGTGATGGTGAAGATGTATCCGTCGTCCAAGAACTTCTGTCTCCGGTACCTTTCATGATTAGTAGAAACAAGAAACAAAATTCGAGAATAATGTTCCTATGAACTACTAGGATGTGGTGGTAAAGCGCTCACAGTAAAGCAAATATCAATATCTTACAAGTTCTTACCATGCAGCAGGTGGTGATAGGCAACCAGCGGTGTCAAATAACTCCAAAGATTGAGTAAAGCGATTGCCAGGTGAACGTAAATATGCACGGTGTAGAAATATGTGGAGCTGGGTTGGCTATATATGGTAGCAAAAGATTAGCAATAATCTATTCAGATATGCAATGTTGAATAAACTCTCAACGACGATACTGTGCTGGTCCTAGGCTAGAGCGGACTAGAGACACGAGCCTATAACACTAATGAGGTCACGGTGTAGCACAACTAGCATTAATAAAGGATATGAAGTAGCTCCGGACACCAAGATATAAGTGAAGATCACAACGACAGTAAAGATAATGATGGAAACAACTGCCAAGCAGAATATACAACAACTCTCTCTCCAACTTTCTTTTTCTTCTTTTTCTTTTTCTTTTTTCTTACACTTTTTTTCTTTTTTCTTTCTCTCCTCTTTTTTTAGAGGTGAGGGTGTCCCGTCTTTCGATGAGATGGTGGCTATCGTTTGGATGAAGTCGACTTTGACGATCCGACTACGAACGTGCGTGGAAGTCGCGCCTTAGCAATCGCTAAACCAACTCCGAGAGGTTATCGACCACACCGGAGCATGATCAACCTGACCACGAAGGTCTGTTTCCTGCAGGCAAACGAAGAACAAGCAAGAAACTAAGATTGCAATCTGGATATTGCGAATATAAGAGGAAAGCTTTATTGATCAAGGTGGGGTTCTGTGACGCCTTTGTCTGGTCGTTGAACACAAATGAAGTACGCGAAGTTGCAGCTATGGCGAACTTTTAATCTAAACAAAACCCAAAGAAAAAGCTACTAGATGGATCTACTTATATAGGAGCAAGAGGTGGCGGCCAAGGAGGTGGAAGGACATCCCAAGGCACCCTAAAACTAACCCTAGGTCGTACAAGGCTCATGGGCCCAAGTGGAGGTGATGTAACACCTTTGGACTTGTAGTTTGACTCGGATTCTGCTGCAGCGTCAGATTGTTTTGTCGGTATCTCAACGCTCCGGACGAATTTGAAGGTGATTCCAATTGGGTTGGAAAGTGTACAAAATCTAGTTTCCAACAAAAAAAGAATCACCCAATTCAGAGTCCGTATGAAGGAGTTCTTGCCGTTTTGAGTCAGGTATGTCTGTGCAGTCCGAATCTGGATGCAGAACGTGAGAGACTTGGACTCTATCTTCTCTTGGCCCAAAAGTGACGTGAGAGAACTTTTTGAATAGCACCTAAGCTTCTCTTTTTCCCTTATCTTCATATGTGGATTGTACAAATGTCCCATACACCTGGAATTAGACATGGCACAAAAGTCTGTGAAGTATTTTTATCCTGGATGACATAAATAAAGTGTTGCATAGTTTGCATTAGAAATCACCTCACAAATATACATGTATGCTATATTTTTGGTCGTATCCAAGGTAGGCATGTCCTCATCATCCTCCCTTTCTTGAAAATAAAGCCGTCCTCGGCGTTGCTTAATCTGAAATGTGGGTAAGAAAATAGATAAGGTGTACATGTTGTATATGTATATGTCATCCATTTTTACTTCCCTTAATTTTCGCACATATGACACATGTATAGATGAGTAATTTTTGTAGTTCATAAAATATAAAGCCAAAATATTATCACAAGAAGTATAAGGCACGAAAATATTGCAACTCAATTTGCACAAATAAGTGAAGCTCTTCTTCATATCAAAATATTGACAATGTTCATCATTAAATCATCCCAACATTGGTGAATAAACCTTACTTGCATGAAATTCATAGGCTACAACATGCTTAAATAAGCAAACATGCAATAAGTCATTCGACACAGAATCGTCACCAAGATTAGAGGTCATATCAAAATGATTAAACATTGGCACAATTATTTTCAAATGTATTTTATCCAAATCTGATTTATTCTCCGATTCACATGATTCTTTTGCATCAACAATTAATTCAATGGGTGCACTCAAATTTTTTGGTATTTCAGTTGTTTGATCACATGGCACATTCATGACAGTAACATGATTATCTAAACTAGGTGGTGTGCTCAAATCAACAGGTAATTCAATACATAATGTATTCAAGTTAACTAGATATGCATCATCCTCATGTGAAGTTATATCATCATTGATTTTACTGTTAACTAGAAATGCATCATCCTCATGTGAAGTTATATCATCATTGATTTTACTGTTACCTTGTTGCAAAGACGTAGCTGATGTAGGTACGGACGATGACAATGTATCATACACTTTAGATGATGTCACGCTCACAATCAGAGGTGTGGCTGCTCTAGTATGTGTAATGGTGGAGGAACCAACCAGTGGTGGTGAGCATGAACTGGAATACTAGTTGTTGTAGTCACACAATGCATCCTCCTATATTTGTCTCTCAAAGGTACAAGCACGAACATACATACCAGTAATGCAACGAGGAATATACTGAAATCTTGCGCGAATATCATGGTTTAAACCACCAAAAAATCTATTCATTGTATCATCCTCAGATTCTTCTATGTCACAATGATGCATATAAGATTTGAACTCTTGGTAGTAAGCATGAACAGTGTTACTGCCTTGTTTTAATTGTTCCAATTTGCGAAGCAATTCACGGCGATACTAAGGAGGAAAAAATGGTTTCTCATTACAGCCTTCAAATCTTTCCAAGTTGTGGGTTGGTTATCAATATTTTTCTTACAATGCACACTCCACCAAACAGAAGCAAAACCAGTAAATACTCTAGTGACAGCTCATACTCTCTCAAGTTCAGAAAAATGATGGTGACTAAAAACTTTTTCTACTTCAAGCTCCCAAGCTAGATAAATACCAGGATTAAATCTACCCTCAAATGACGGTAAAGAAATAACCTTACCATGTGCTTGTGTGTGTTGTCCCACGTCTCGTGATGGTGAAGATGTATCCGTCGTCCAAGAACTTCTGTCTCCGGTACCTTTCATGATTAGTAGAAACAAGAAACAAAATTCGAGAATAATGTTCCTATGAACTACTAGGATGTGGTGGTAAAGCGCTCACAGTAAAGCAAATATCAATATCTTACAAGTTCTTACCATGCAGCAGGTGGTGATAGGCAACCAGCGGTGTCAAATAACTCCAAAGATTGAGTAAAGCGATTGCCAGGTGAACGTAAATATGCACGGTGTAGAAATATGTGGAGCTGGGTTGGCTATATATGGTAGCAAAAGATTAGCAATAATCTATTCAGAGATGCAATGTTGAATAAACTCTCAACGACGATACTGTGCTGGTCCTAGGCTAGAGCGGACTAGAGACACGAGCCTATAACACTAATGAGGTCACGGTGTAGCACAACTAGCACTAATAAAGGATATGAAGTAGCTCCGGACAGCAAGATATAAGTGAAGATCACAACGACAGTAAAGATAATGATGGAAACAACTGCCAAGCAGAATATACAACAACTCTCTCTCCAACTTTCTTTTTCTTCTATTTCTTTTTCTTTTTTCTTACACTTTTTTTCTTTTTCTTTCTCTCCTCTTTTTTTTAGAGGTGAGGGTGTCCCGTCTTTCGATGAGATGGTGGCTATCGTTTGGATGAAGTCGACTTTGACGATCCGACTACGAACGTGCGTGGAAGTCGCGCCTTAGCAATCGCTAAACCAACTCCGAGAGGTTATCGACCACACCGGAGCATGATCAACCTGACCACGAAGGTCTGTTTCCTGCAGGCAAACGAAGAACAAGCAAGAAACTAAGATTGCAATCTGGATATTACGAATATAAGAGGAAAGCTTTATTGATCAAGGTGGGGTTCTGTGACGCCTTTGTCTGGTCGTTGAACACAAACGAAGTACGCGAAGTTGCAGCTATGGCGAACTTTTAATCTAAACAAAACCCAAAGAAAAAGCTACTAGATGGATCTACTTATATAGGAGCAAGGGGTGGCGGCCAAGGAGGTGGAAGGACATCCCAAGGCACCCTAAAACTAACCCTAGGTCGTACAAGGCTCATGGGCCCAAGTGGAGGTGATGTAACACCTTTGGACTTGTAGTTTGACTCGGATTCTGCTGCAGCGTCAGATTGTTTTGTCGGTATCTCTACGCTCCGGACGAATTTGAAGGTGATTCCAATTGGGTTGGAAAGTGTACGAAATCTAGTTTCCAACAAAAAAAGAATCACCCAATTCGGAGTCCGTATGAAGGAGTTCTTGCCGTTTTGAGTCAGGTATGTCTGTGCAGTCCGAATCTGGATGCAGAACGTGAGAGACTTGGACTCTATCTTCTCTTGGCCCAAAAGTGACGTGAGAAAACTTTTTGAACAGCACCTAAACTTCTCTTTTTCCCTTATCTTCATATGTGGATTGTACAAATGTCCCATACACCTGGAATTAGACATGGCACCAAAGTCTGTGAAGTATTTTTGTCCTGGATGACATAAATAAAGTGTTGCATAGTTTGCATTAGAAATCACCTCACAAATATACATGTATGCTATATTTTTGGTCGTATCCAAGGTAGGCATGTCCTCATCATCCTCCCTTTCTTGAAAATAAAGCCGTCCTCGGCGTTGCTTAATCTGAAATGTGGGTAAGAAAATAGATAAGGTGTACATGTTGTATATGTATATGTCATCCATTTTTACTTTCCTTAATTTTCGCACATATGACACATGTATAGATGAGTAATTTTTGTAGTTCATAAAATATAAAGCCAAAATATTATCACAAGAAGTATAAGGCACGAAAATATTGCAACTCAATTTGCACAAATAAGTGAAGCTCTTCTTCATATCAAAATATTGACAATGTTCATCATTAAATCATCCCAACATTGGTGAATAAACCTTACTTGCATGAAATTCATAGGCTACAACATGCTTAAATAAGCAAACATGCAATAAGTCATTCGACACAGAATCGTCACCAAGATTAGAGGTCATATCAAAATGATTAAACATTGGCACAATTATTTTCAAATGTATTTTATCCAAATCTGATTTATTCTCCGATTCACATGATTCTTTTGCATCAACAATTAATTCAATGGGTGCACTCAAAATTGTTGGTATTTCAGTTGTTTGATCACATGGCACATTCATGACAGTAACATGATTATCTAAACTAGGTGGTGTGCTCAAATCAACAGGTAATTCAATACATGATGTATTCAAGTTAACTAGATATGCATCATCCTCATGTGAAGTTATATCATCATTGATTTTACTGTTAACTAGAAATGCATCATCCTCATGTGAAGTTATATCATCATTGATTTTACTGTTACCTTGTTGCAAAGACGTAGCTGATGTAGGTACGGACGATGACAATGTATCATACACTTTAGATGATGTCACGCTCACAATCAGAGGTGTGGCTGCTCTAGTATGTGTAATGGTGGAGGAACCAACCAGTGGTGGTGAGCATGAACTGGAATACTAGTTGTTGTAGTCACACAATGCATCCTCCTATATTTGTCTCTCAAAGGTACAAGCACGAACATACATACCAGTAATGCAACGAGGAATATACTGAAATCTTGCGCGAATATCATGGTTTAAACCACCAAAAAATCTATTCATTGTATCATCCTCAGATTCTTCTATGTCACAATGATGCATATAAGATTTGAACTCTTGGTAGTAAGCATGAACAGTGTTACTGCCTTGTTTTAATTGTTCCAATTTGCGAAGCAATTCACGGCGATAGTAAGGAGGAAAAAAATGGTTTCTCATTACAGCCTTCAAATCTTTCCAAGTTGTGGGTTGGTTATCAATATTTTTCTTACAATGCACACTCCACCAAACAGAAGCAAAACCAGGAAATACTCTAGTGACAGCTCGTACTCTCTCAAGTTCAGAAAAATGATGGTGACTAAAAACTTTTTCTACTTCAAGCTCCCAAGCTAGATAAATACCAGGATTAAATCTACCCTCAAATGACGGTAAAGAAATAACCTTACCATGTGCTTGTGTGTGTTGTCCCACGTCTCGTGATGGTGAAGATGTATCCGTCGTCCAAGAACTTCTGTCTCCGGTACCTTTCATGATTAGTAGAAACAAGAAACAAAATTCGAGAATAATGTTCCTATGAACTACTAGGATGTGGTGGTAAAGCGCTCACAGTAAAGCAAATATCAATATCTTACAAGTTCTTACCATGCAGCAGGTGGTGATAGGCAACCAGCGGTGTCAAATAACTCCAAAGATTGAGTAAAGCGATTGCCAGGTGAACGTAAATATGCACGGTGTAGAAATATGTGGAGCTGGGTTGGCTATATATGGTAGCAAAAGATTAGCAATAATCTATTCAGAGATGCAATGTTGAATAAACGCTCAACGACGATACTATGCTGGTCCTAGGCTAGAGCGGACTAGAGACACGAGCCTAGAACACTAATGAGGTCACGGTGTAGCACAACTAGCATTAATAAATGATATGAAGTAGCTCCGGACAGCAAGATATAAGTGAAGATCACAACGACAGTAAATATAATGATGGAAACAACTGCCAAGCAGAATATACAACAACTCTCTCGCCAACTTTCTTTTTCTTCTTTTTCTTTTTCTTTTTTCTTACACTTTTTTTCTTTTTCTTTCTCTCCTCTTTTTTTAGAGGTGAGGGTGTCCCGTCTTTCGATGAGATGGTGGCTATCGTTTGGATGAAGTCGACTTTGACAATCCGACTACGAACGTGCGTGGAGGTCGTGCCTTAGCAATCGCTAAACCAACTCCGAGAGGTTATCGACCACACCGGAGCATGATCAACCTGACAACGAAGGTCTGTTTCCTGCAGGCAAACGAAGAACAAGCAAGAAACTAAGATTGCAATCTGGATATTGCGAATATAAGAGGAAAGCTTTATTGATCAAGGTGGGGTTCTATGACGCCTTTGTCTGGTCGTTGAACACAAACGAAGTACGCGAAGTTGTAGCTATGACGAACTTTTAATCTAAACAAAACCCAAAGAAAAAGCTACTAGATAGATCTACTTATATAGGAGCAAGAGGTGGCGGCCAAGGAGGTGGAAGGACATCCCAAGGCACCCTAAAACTAACCCTAGGTCGTACAAGGCTCATGGGCCCAAGTGGAGGTGATGTAACACCTTTGGACTTGTAGTTTGACTCGGATTCTGCTGCAGCGTCAGATTGTTTTGTCGGTATCTCAACGCTCCGGACGAATTTGAAGGTGATTCCAATTGGGTTGGAAAGTGTACGAAATCTAGTTTCCAACAAAAAAAGAATCACCCAATTCGGAGTCCGTATGAAGGAGTTCTTGCCGTTTTGAGTCAGGTATGTCTGTGCAGTCCGAATCTGGATGCAGAATGTGAGAGACTTGGACTCTATCTTCTCTTGGCCCAAAAGTGACGTGAGAAAACTTTTTGAACAGCACCTAAACTTCTCTTTTTCCCTTATCTTCATATGTGGATTGTACAAATGTCCCATACACCTGGAATTAGACATGGCACAAAAGTCTGTGAAGTATTTTTGTCCTGGATGACATAAATAAAGTGTTGCATAGTTTGCATTAGAAATCACCTCACAAATATACATGTATGCTATATTTTTGGTCGTATCCAAGGTAGGCATGTCCTCATCATTCAGAATTATTGGAGTTATATTTAATATACAACAAATATAAATCCAATGCAAATAAATATTGAATTAACTCAAATATCCAAATAAATATTTATGTCATTCCAAAAATATTGGTTTGAGTTTTACCTCTTGCCTTTATTTTCAGACAATAACAAGAATATTTCTTGGGCTCATTTGAAGAAACTTCTAACTTGCTCATTTTTTTAAAATTTCTGAGGCTTTGGAAATCTTCCTCAATTCAAATTCGTCGAATTTAACATGATGCATGATTCTCTCTGATGCAACTAACTACAAGCAATTTTAGGGTTGTGACAGTGCAATATATCAATCTTTGCCTCTCGACTATTTCAGGATTCCTCGTCATGGCCGTGATCTCATCCGGGACTCCGAACAATCTTCGGTCACCACATAACTCATAATACAGATCATGATCGAACGTTAAGTTTGCGGACCCTACAGGTTCGAGAACTATGTAGACATGATTGAGACACTTCTCCGGTCAATAACCAATAGCGGAACCTGGATGCTCATATTGGTTCCTACATATTCTAGGAAGATCTTTATCGGTCAAACCATAATGACAACATATGTTATTTCCTTTGTCATCGGTATGTTACTTGCCCGAGATTCGATCGTCGGTATCTTCATACCTAGTTCAATATCATTATCGGCAAGTCTCTTTACTCGTTCCGTAATGCATCATCCCGCAACTAACCCATTAGTCACATTGCTTGAAAGGCTTCTTATGATGTGCATTACTGAGAGGGCCCAGAGATACCTCTCAGATACTCGGAGTTACAAATCCTAATCTCGATATATGTCAACCCAACAAACACCTTCGAAGATACCTATAGAGCATCTTTATAATCACCCAGTTACGTTGTGACGTTTGATAGTCTGAGGAATATGTATTTGACATGAAGAAAGTAGTAGCGATAAAACTGAACGATCAATACGCTGTGCTAACTGATGGGTCATGTCCATCACATCATTCTCCTAATGATGTGACCCCATTAATCAAATGACAACACATGTCTATGGTTAGGAAACTCAACCATCTTTGATTAACGAGCTAGTCTAGTAGAGGCTTACTAGGGACACTGTGTTTCGTCTATGTATCCACACATGTATCAAGTTGTCGGTTAATACAATTCTAGCATGAATAAAAGACATTTTATCACGATATAAGGAAATATAAATAACAACTTTATTATTGCCTCTATGGCATAATTCCTTCAGAAGACCATAAACTACGGGAGATCAGCCCACTGCCAGATTACCTCATAGAGTACGCATTGATAGATGCGTATGCCAACTACTAGTCATGGAAGAGAATTGAAAACATCAGAGAACGTCTGGAGAGCGCAAATGAGGCGGAGAAGAATTATGACAACCCCTACTATGGCTACCTGTGATGTCGAAAACATCAAAATCTCGCCTTGGAGTTGCTTGTCCTTTATGTTGTTTCAAGTTAATACTTTGCTTATGTTAGAATAAACCAATTACCTAATGTCATGTGTATCATGTTAAACGAGTTTGCTTATGTCAAGTACGTAGTTCGTTTATGTGATTGAACAATTTATCTAGCTTGCTTGCTATTATGTTTATCCAACAATCATGTCATGTTGAAGTAGTTATGTTGCTCTTCACTCTAAGAACAACAAATACAAGCAGTCATGGACGCTAAGTATAGTTTAGTTGTGCACACAAGTACTATCACAATAAAAAGTCCCAGAAGAACAGTGAAAAATAATCACAACAAAAAAGTGTCAACACATTAAAAATAGTAAGTTCCAGCCGATCAATCATTTAGTACTAAATAAATCAGCTTCTAGCAGGCAAGAAAATTAATAAGCACTATGACAAAAAATGCTAAGAAGCATCAATTCGTATTTTCTTGAGCACTAACAGGCTAAGGACAATAGTAACGGTACTCCAAAATGCTAACTATAGTTTAGTTGACAAATAAGTACTTCCAATACTAAATAGTGCCGAAGGAACACTGAAAAATAACCATAACATAAAAGGGGGCCTGCCAGCACACTTATGTCAAATAATGCAGTCCACCATAAAAATATTCACTAGCGTAACAACATGCAGCACATTCGTATCACGAACCTGCAGTACACTTATGCCATACTATGCTCTTCACTAAGTAGGAGGTGCATAGTTCAGTTCATTCTAAAAATAAAGTGCAGTTCCATGCATTTCTTAACTGACTAGCAATTTCCTGAATTAATTTGGAGCCACACCCCTAAGATAGATAGTGGGGTCACGGGGTGCGACGGACTTGCCTCCGCATGCGACGTCGTGACACGCCGTGTCGTCGCCTGCTTCGGCTCGTTCCAGGCTCAGCCTCGTAGGGGGAGGGGGTCATGACCCCCCCCC
>LR738710.1:408695107-408736044 GCA_902687465.1 Secale cereale
CCCCGCTCGGCCTCACGCCCCCATCCTCGTGGATAGGGTGTGGGCCCCCTGGCTTGGTTCTTTCCGCAGATATTTTTTATATATTCCAAAATAATTCTCCGTTGAATTTCAGGTCATTCCGAGAACTTTTATTTCTGCACAAAAATAACACCATGGCAATTCTGCTGAAAACAGCGTCAGTCCGGGTTAGTTCCATTCAAATCATCCATGTTAGAGTCTAAAACAAGGGCAAAAGTGTTTGGAAAAGTAGATACGTTGGAGACGTATCAACACCCCCAAGCTTAAACCTTTGCTTGTCTTAAACAATTCAGTTGATAAACTGAAAGTGATATAGAAAAACTTTGACAAACTCTGTTTGCTCTTGTTGTTGTAAATATGGAAAGCCATCATTCAAGTTTTCAGCAAAGATCATGAACTAACCACATTCACAATAACTTTCAGGTCTCATGTCTACTCATATCAATGGTTTAATCAACTAGCGAGCAAATAATAATAAACCTCGGATGACAACAATTTCTCAAAACAATCATAATATGATATAACAAGATGGTATCTCGCTAGCCCTTTCTGAGACCGCAAAACATAAATGTAGAGCACCTTTAAAGATAAAGGACTAACTAGACATTGTAATTCATGGTAAAAGAGATCCAGTCACAATCATAATCAATGCAAATTAATAGCAATGCATGCAAATGATAGCGGTGCTCTTCAACTGGTGCTCTTTAATAAGAGGATGATGACTCAACATAAAAGTAAATAGATAGGCCCTTCGCAGAGGGAAGCAGGGATTTGTACAGGTGCCAGAGCTCGATTTTGAAATAGAGATGAATAATATTTTGAGCGGTATACTCTCATTGCCAACATAACAACCAAGAATCTCGATATCTTCCATGCTACACACATTATAGGCGGTTCCAAAACAGAATGGTAAAGTTTATACTCCCCCAACCACCAACAAGCACACTGCACGGCTAGCCCAAAACAACGGGTACCATCCAAACCAGCAATAGCCCTGGGGGAGTCTTGTTTAATTATTATGATTTGATCATGGGACTGGGCATCCCGGTTACCAGCCATTTCTCATGAATGATGAGCGGAGTCCACTCATCGTGAGAATAACCCACCTAGCATGGAAGATATAGACATCCCTAGTTGATATATGAGCTGTTCGAGCATACAAAACAGAATTTCATTTGAAGGTTTAGAGTTTGGCACATACAAATTTACTTGGAACGACAGGTAGAATGGCAGGTGGACTCATATGTAATAACCTTGGGGTTTATGGAAGTGGATGCACAAGCAGTATTCCCGCTTAGTACAGGTGAAGGCTAGAAAGAGACTAGGAAGCGACCAGCTAGAGAGCGACAATAGTCATGTACACGCATTAAAATTAATCAACAATGAATGCAAGCATGAGTAGGATATAAATCACCATGAACATAAATATCTTGGAGGCTATGTTGATTTTGTTTCAACTACATGCGTGAACATGTGCCAAGTCAGACCACTTGAATCGTTCAAAGGAGGATACCAACCTATGATACCACATCACAACCATTTTAATATCATGTTGGCACGCAAGATAGACCATTATAAACTCCTAGCTAATTAAGCATGGCATGAGCACCTTTGATCTCTAATTGTCATTGCAATCATGTTTCATTCCTAATAGGCTGAATCAGGAACGGTGAACTATCATATTTACAAAAACAAGGGAGGTCGAGTTCATACCAGCTTTTCTCATCTCAATCAATTCATCATATATCATCATTATTGCCTTTCACTCGCACGACCGAACGGTGTGGATAATAATAATAGTGCACGTGCATTGGACTAAGCTAGAATATGCAGGCATTTAATACAAGAGAGAAGACAAAATAATATGGCTCAAGGTTAAATCAACAATAATGCATATAAGAGACACTAAACATTTTCATCATGGTCTTCTCCTCTTGACCCCCAAAGTAAGAAAAGAAACTATTTACACGGGAAAGCTCCCAACAAGAAAAAGAAGAACGAGAAATATTTTTGGGTTTTCTTTTAATTACTGGTACTACATGCATGGAAAGTAAACCAGCTAAAAACTACAACTATTTTTTTTTGTTTTTATTAAGGTTTTTCTAACACACAAGAAAAAGACTAAGAAAAGAAATGAAACTAGCATGGATAGTACAATGAAAGAGTGTGAGCACCGACTACTGGAACAAGTGTGTGCACATGAATGTAATGTCGGTGAGAAACACGTACCCCCCCAAGCTTAGGCTTTTGGCCTAAGTTGGTCTATGGCCAATATTGGCCTGATGGATATCCAAAGTCGTAGTTGGGGTTGTACTGAGATGCAGCGGCTACTGCCTGGCGAGCTGCATCCTGGAGACGAGCTGCTCTCATTGTCTCCTTATACTCATTTGCCTCCTCCCTGGTTATAATATATCTCCCTTTTGCCTGAAAGTCAAAGAAGGTAGGAGCAGGGAGAGCAATATGGACAGTGTGACGCCTGTCAAAGATTAGTCGATACTGGAGGGATTGTTCATCCCTCTCTACAAACCGATGGCTAACCATAGCATTATAATCTAAATAAGTAGGTGGTAATAGTGCATCATTTTCATGTATAGGCACACCAAGATGATTGGCTATGCGAGAGGCATAAATCCCACCAAATAAATCTCCATTTAAACCATTATGATGTAGCCTACGTGCAACAATGGCCCCCAAATTATATTGTCTATCACCTAATACCGCACTCTTGAGAACACTAAGATCCAGGACACACTTGTGGCAAGCCTCATATTTACTGTTAATGCATCTACCAATAAAAAGAGCAAAGTAATGAATAGGAGGAAAATGAATGCTTCCTATGGTAGCTTGTGTGATCTCTCTAGATTCCCCCACAGTGATACTAGCAAGGAAGTCTTTATATTCATATTTGCGAGGTTCACTTATATTGCCCCACTGCGAGAGCTTACAAGCATTATTAAAATCTTCTAAGTCCATGGTATAAGATTTATCATATAGATCAAACAGGACATTGTAAGAATTACGTGAAGATGTAAATTTAAACCTTCTTACAAAGGTATCAGTTAAGTAATGGTACTGAGGGCACTTATCTAGCATGAAGCCCTCGAGGTCAGCATTATGCACATATGCGTCAAACTCCTCCTTAATGCCTGCCCGAACCATAAATTCCTCTGACGAACATTCACAAGGCCGCACTTGATCTTCCCTAGGTAATTCATCGTCCGGCTCACGCATCGCGAACTTTGGTCCTTGCTTCCTTGAGGAACCACCTTGGAAGATTTTCCTATGCATTTTTCTGAAATTTTCTGAAATTTTTAGTAACTCAAAATAAAAGTGAAGCAAACTCAACAAGATTGATAGCAACAACTCCTACAAGTGTCTAGAGACTATATCATGCATTAGAACTACTTGGGACCAAAGAAATTTGACATGCAAGCTCAATAACAAGGTCACCACAGCAGCAAAAATTTGCAATAAAGAAAGCACTAGAACAAAAACTAATTGGACCAATGGAGGAGTCACATACCAAGGAACAATCTCCCCAAACAGTTTTGTGAATGGAGCTTTGAGCAAGGAGATCGAAAATGGCAGCAACATGAGCTAGAACTCGTGCTTGAGCTGGATAGTGATTTATTTGGGAGGAAGATGGAGTGTGTGGGTGCAGGAATAAGTGGAGGGGGGCCATGTGGGGCCCACGAGGCAGGGGGCGCGCCCAGTGAGTGTGGGCGTGCCTTGGACCCTCGTGGCCAGGTGCTCGCTCCCCCTGCTGTGTTCTTTGTGCCAAACATTCTCAAATATTCTAGAAAAAAAACATATTTCATTTTCAGGGCATTTGGAGAACTTTTATTTTTGGGATACTTTTTATTGCACGGATAAGTCTGGAAACAGACATAAAATATTATTTTTTTCTTTATTTAATCTATTTAACAGAAAGTAAAAGGAGGGTACAGAAAGTTGTGCTATCTAGATTCACCCATCTCATGCTCATCAAAAGGAATCCATTAACAGGGTTGATCAGGTCTTGTTAATAAACTCTTTCCGAATAACATGAAACCGGAGAATTTTCGAATAACACTAGGTTACCTCAATGGGGATATGCATGTCCCCAACAATAAGAATATCAGATGTCTTCTTGACAGTTGGAAGAGCAAATTCAAAACCTCCAATAGTAATAGTTGAGATTTTTCCAATCGAATTGATACTGTGGACCTGAGGTTGTTTCCTCGGAAAGTGTACCGTATGCTCATTACCATTGACATGAAAAGTGACATTGCCTTTGTTGCAATCAATAACAACCCTTGCAATATTAAAAAAGGGTCTACCAAGGATAATAGACATACTATCGTCCTCGGGAGTATAAAAGATAACAAAGTCTGTTAGAATAGTAACATTTGCAACCACAACAGGCACATCCTCACAAATACCGACGGGTATAGCAGTTGATTTATTGGCCATTTGCAAAGATATTTCAGTAGGTGTCAACTTACTCAAGTCAAGTCTACGATATAAAGAGAGAGGCATAACACTAACATCGGCCCCAAGATCACATAAAGCAGTTTTAACATAGTTTCTCTTAATGGAGATAGGTATAGTAGGTACTCCTGGATCTCCTAGTTTCTTAGGTATTCCACCCTTAAAAGTGTAATTGGCAAGCATGGTGGAAATTTCAACTTCAGGTATCTTTCTTTTGTTGGTAATGATATATTTCATAAACTTAGCATAAGGATTTGTTTTAAGCATATCAGTCAAACACATACGCAAAAAGATAGGTCTAATCATTTCAGCAAAGCGCTCAAAATCCTCATCATCCTTTTCCTTGGATGGTTTAGGAGGAAAAGGCATTGGTTTCTGAACCCATGGTTCTCTTTCCTTACCGTACTTCCTAGCAACAAAGTCTCTGTTATCATAACGTTGATTCTTTGATTGTGGGTTATCAAGATAAACAACAGGTTCAATCTCTACATAATTATCATTGCTAGGTTGACCATCATCATGAACATCATCATTAACATTATCACTATGTAATGCCCAGGATGGGACTATATCTCCTACGTGTCGAGGCACGACTTAAAGATATAAGCCCATTCTGGAATGATCGCAAGTTTGGTACCTTTGCACATCTCATGTAAAAATAGGGATGAAAGAGGAAAAGATAGTTGGCTTACACTCACCACGTCACACAATTCATTACATATCCAAACATCATTCAAATAAACATCACAACCCGCCTACGGGTGAAGATCCAAATGAAAGATACCAAACATAACTTAAACCACAGGTCTGATTCGCCCCTAGTAGAAACCTCTACTGATCGTCGGGATAGTGCACATAGTAACGACTACGGTCCTCGTCGTACTCCCAGTACAGTTCGGTGCCGGCACTTGAGTAGATCGCCTAAGTACCTGCATCTGGTGTGGTGGTAGAATCTGTGAGCCACAAAGGACTCAGCAATCCCGTTCCCGGGTAACACAACTATCCAAGCCTTGGGTGTGGAACAAGGCTGAAGAAAGAACAAGAGGTTGCAGCAGCACTAGCACTAACTTACGTAAAAGAGAGCGAGAAGAGAAGTGCCTCGGACGAGAGATGATCACAAAGTTATCCTAACTAAAGCATGTCAAACATAACCCCACCATGTTCACTTCCCGAACCCCTTTCGGAAAATGACCGTCACGGTACTCACGCTGGTAGTGTATTCTGAACATGGTGTCAAGTTTTCTACAACCAGATATTAACAAATTCCCATCTGCCACATAACCGCGGGCACGGCTTTCAAAAGTTCATAACCCTGCAGGGGTGTTCCAACTTGGCCCATGACAAGCCCATGATCCGCGGATTCGCAACTCCAAAGTGGGAAGGCCCGAGTATCCTCGGAATCCCGTGCTCAAGATACTCCGACTAAGGTAAGGCTAATCCAGCAAATCCTCCCGGCGTGCCGACACCCTGATAGTAGCCGTGCGTATCTAGTCTCAGGCCACGACTGGATGAGCGCTACGTACAGATACCGAAGACCCCAGCGAACTGGGTGGCACCGCAAGTGGCTCTAGTTTGGACCAACACTCAAATCGAGCACTGGCCCAGGGGGGGTGATTAATTAATCCTCGGGTTAATTACTCCCTCGGTAGGTTTTTAGTTGTTTAGGAAAATAGTACCAATGTTGGGACTTGCTGGAAAAGGTTTAGCACCTAGCGGTTTATCAAGGGGGTCCCATAACCCCAACCGTGTGAGGAACGCATAATCAAGGAACATAACACCGATTTATACGGTTCCTAGGGCGGCATGAGTGGAACAAATCACCAAGCAAAAGCCTTATCCTTCCACCCATTACCAATATATAGATGATTTAATTAAGAGTTATTATAGTGTGATATCCCAACAAGCTTCAACAAGAAGCAAGAATCTTCAAATCTTCTCCTGCAACTAGCAATGCTATAAGAGGGGCTGAGCAAAGCGTACTTAGCCAATCAAGGGTTTGCATAGGTAGGGTGGTTAGACAGATTCATGGTTACAATAGGAGGCTGACAGGAAAACATGGGCATCGAGGCAAAAGCTATAGAGCGAGACTTCTAGAAATAGGCAAAGATAGTAATGATATCCGGGTCAGGTCATCTTGCCTGAAGAGTCGTCGATGGGATCGTAAGTGGGCTCCTCGTTCTCAACCTCGGTAGTAACCTCGTTCTCGTACTCGGTCTCAGCTTCCGGCTCTACTCAAAACAAAACACACGAGGCACGAAATCAACAAGATGCAATGCGCAAACAACAGGATGCATGGCTGATGCACTACAGATGCACTTAGGAAGCACAGAAAGTCAACATAGGAAGCACAGAGTTACAGCACAAGGAGCATGACAATATGCAACAAGCAATATACTTTAAAACATGTTAACATGAGGATATTATGAATCTACATGCAAAATCACACAAGTTTCATATAGGACTTGCTCAAAATGGAGCAACGGGCTAAAAGATAAACCCGAAACAATAAACATGGCAAAGCTGAAATTAACAGCCACATAGCAACTTCGGAGCAAGAAATATATAGGCTACAGCACACAAACATCATGACAAGGAGCATGGACATGAAGTAGACATATCCTACAGCAAACAATTCCATTGGAGCATCTCCAAATGAGGCATGGATCAATAGCAACAAGCTATGACATTTTGAACTTGACAACAAAACCCTGACAGCAGTAATTTATAGCAACTTGGGGGCAAAAGATAAAAATGCTACAGCCACCCAAATAAGCATGTGAGAGCATGAATGGATAGCCAACAATATATACAACAATGAATCATCAAGAGTCACCCCAAAACTATCATGGATTTGCCTAGAATAACAAGCAAACATGGCATCTGGAAATTACAGATTCCAGACTTAGTGAAATTTCACTAAGTGTTAAAACAGTAGTAACATCATGGCATCTTTGTGAGCAAGTTTAAGTCACCTCAAAGCATAACATGGCAAGTGGTAAGCACCACAGCAAAGTACATATGATGGGGAGTCCAAAACATGTAAGCATGCAACAAGGGGACAACCACATCAATAGCAACGAGCTCCTCAACTAGGCATCTCGTAACAAGTTTAACAACATAACAACCACATGCACTTTTGCAAAGGAGATAAACATGGCAAGATGAAATCTATCATGCAAGCTAAAGCAACCAACATGTAGAGCATCTAATGATGAACATGTGGACATATCATTTGCTTCATTTGGATAAACATGCAACAAGTTATCACATTGCAAACATGGCATGAAAACAACTAATAGCAGCAGTTTATAACAAGTAGCACTCTTCTCATGAAGATTAAGACATCTAGATGACCTCAAACATGCATGGCACAATGGAACAAAACATAGTACAAGTCACCACGATCATTTTGACATATCAGATGCTCAAATCGGACATGCACAGTAAAAGTTATTCACAATACAAAACTGCATCAGAAACTGAAAACTGGGGACTTAGGGAAATTTCGAAGCAACCTCTGGGGTCAAACGGGCGGTCAAACGGGCTGGAGCGGGTCAACGGGCGCTGCGGGTCGGGCAGAGTCAACGCGGGCTATCGGGTCGGGCGGAGGAGGAGCGGCGGTGGGTCGGAGCGGCACTCTGGCGAAGAGGGCTCGGCTGGCCGACGGGAGGAGGCGGCGAGGGGAGCCCGGCGCGGCGAGGCGAGGTAGGAGACGAAGGCCTCGGGCGCGGGTCCACGCGTCGGACGGAAGCACGGGCGGCGGGTCGGAAGCGCGGTTTCGGTGAGGTGGAAGCACGCGCATCGAGGTCGGAAGCACGGTGTGTCAACGGTGGAAGCAGCGCGCGTCAACGGTGGAAGCACCGCACGGCAGAGGTGGAAACATTAGGGTTTTTTGGACGCAAAATTGGAGGAGGGTGGACGTTTATATATGCACAAGGAGCTAGGGTTGTCCAAATGAGGAGAGGTTTTCGGCCACGAGATCACAATTGGATGGCCTAGATGAAGGGAAGGGTTTGAGTTGGGTTGGTGGGCTGTTGGAGGGGTGTCTTGGGCCTCAAAGAGGAGGTACCTTTAGCCCACGAGAATAACTGTTGGAGCATCAAACGAACTCCAAACGCGACGAGATTTGACAGGCGGGTTACACATAACAAAACAACATCGCACGACAAGTCTCACGCCAAACCGGAAACGTTACATGGCCAAACACAAAAGTAGGCCTCGGGGATGCCACGGACACGTGAGAGAGCTCCGGAACTCGAAACGGACAACGGAAAGGAACGAGTGAGACCGGATGCAAACGACAACACAAATGCAATGCAATGCACATGACAACATGACATGGATGAATGCACACACGCACACGACAAAAGGACGAAAAACCCGAAAAGACGAAGAACTCGGAATGGAACTGATGAAGCCAAAGATATATATTGCCAAAAGGGGAAAGTATTACACCCGGGGCATTACAAACTCTCCTCTACTACAAAAAGATCTCGTCCCGAGATCGAGGACTGGAAGAAGGAAGGGTACTCGGAACGAAGGTGATCTTCTCGTTCCCACGTAGCTTCTCGGTCGGTATGGTGTGACCACTTGACTTTCAAGAATTTGATTGACTTGTTGCGGGTCTTGCGCTCGGTTTCTTCGAGAATAGCAACGGGATGCTCTCGGTAAGACAAGTCTTGTTGAAGATCAATCTCCTCGAACGGAATGGTGCGTTCAGGAGTCTTGAAGCACTTGCGGAGTTGAGACACGTGAAACACATCATGAACTTTGGCGAAGTTGGAAGGGAGCTCAAGTTGATAGGCTAGATCGCCTCTTTTGCCAAGGATCTTGAAAGGGCCCACGTATCTAGGAGCAAGCTTTCCTTTGATACTGAATCTTTGGGTGCCTTTCATAGGAGAAACACGGAGATAGACATGATCCCCAATGTTGAAGGCCAAATCACGATGTTGCCGTCATAGTAGCTCTTCTGACGCGACTGAGCGGCCTTGAGATTCTCACGTATGACTTTGCATATTTCTTCGGCTTCTGAGATCAAGTCATTGCCAAGAAGTTGACGTTCACCAGTCTCGGACCAGTTGAGAGGGGTACGACACTTTCTGCCATAGAGGATTTCAAACGGAGCTTTGCCGGCACTTGCTTGGAAGCTGTTGTTGTAAGAGAACTCGGCAAATGGAAGGCAATCTTCCCATTTCATGCCAAAAGATATGACACAGGCTCTGAGCATGTCTTCTAGAATCTGATTCACTCTCTCGACTTGACCACTAGTCTGAGGGTGAAATGCAGTGCTGAAACGGATCTTAGTGCCCATGGCAGACTGAAAGGAGTCCCAGAACTTGGAAGTGAACAAACTTCCACGGTCTGAGGAGATAACTTGAGGAATGCCATGTAAGGACACAATTCTGGAAGTGTACAATTCTGCCAGTTGAGCTGCATTGATGGATTCTTTGACTGGAAGGAAGTGAGCGACTTTGGTAAGCTTGTCAATCACCACGAAGATAGAATCATTCCCTTTCTTGGACTTAGGAAAGCCAGTGACGAAATCCATTTCAATGTGGTCAAATTTCCACTCGGGAATAGGAAGAGGTTGGAGAAGACCGACTAGACGTTGATGCCCTGCCTTCACTCTTCTGCAGACATCACATTCATTCACGAATTGGGCAATCTCCCTTTTCATGCGAGTCCACCAGTAAGATTGCTTGAGGTCTTGGTACATCTTGGAACTTCCAGGATGAATGGAAAGGAGGGAATCATGTGCTTCGTCCATTATGAGCTTCCTGAGATCACCTTTTGGAACCACAAGTCTGTCCTCAAAGAACAAGGTATCTCTCTCATCAACGCGATAGCACTTGTATTTGGGAGTACCCTTTGCAATACCATGTTTCACTTTCTGCACCATAGCATCACTGAGTTGGCCTCACGGATCTGATCTTCCAAGGTAGGAGCAACTTGAAGATTTGCAAGAAAGCCTTGCGGAACAACTTGGAGGTTGAGCTTCCTGAATGCTTCACAAAGCTCAGGCTAGAACGGCTTGATAAGGAGGCTGTTGCAATATGCCTTTTGATACGTCCAAAACGTATCTATAATTTCTGCTTGCTCCATGCCACTTTTGGGTGATATTGCTATGATATTCATACACTTCCATACACTTTTGATCATATTTGGACTAACTTACTAATCCAGTGCACCCCAGTGCCAGTTTCTGTTTTCGGCTGTTTTTGTATTTCAGGTTTTCACGTTTCGAGAACTGCCCAGAAAAATACAGAAAAAATATATCAAAAATCAGCGTTCCGGGAACGACACTGCTTCCGAAGGGGAGCCTGGGGGGGCACAGGGGCTCCAGGCGCCCTGTGGGCGCCCCCCCCCCTGGGCCGCGCCGGGGGGGCGCCTCGGCCCCCCGAGAGCCCCCCGGTGCCCTACTTTGGCAGATATTTAAAGGGTCCCCCGTAACCCTTGAAACAGGACTTCTTTTCGCGATCCCATCTCTGTTCCGCCGCCGCCGCCGCTTCCAAGATCGGGAGCACCAGGAGAACTCTTCCCGGCACCCTGCCCGAGGGGAGGATCACCACCGGGAGCTTCTCCACCACCATGGACGCCTCCCGGATGACTCGTGAGTAGTCTCCCTTGGACCATGAGTCCATGACCAGTAGCTATGTGATGTTCTCCTCCCGTTCTTGTGCTTCACTAATTAGTCCTCGTGAGCTGCCCTACATGATCGAGGCACCTATGTAATCTTTATGCTGTTGCTATGTTGAGTTTGCTGGGATCCGATGGATTATGAGATTATGTTCAGATTGATCTTGAGTAATATATTTGATTCACCTCTTTTATATTTTAGTTCATAAGTAATTCTTGCATGTTCTCCGTTGTTATTTATTGCTTTGGCCAAGTACTAGGTAGTGACTCCAAGAGGGAACGTTATGCTCGATTGTTGGTTCATGCCCCTCGATGACTAGCTTGAGTGACAGAAACATGAGTCTAGGGGATGTGCTGTTGCCACAAGGGGGAAAACAACGGTGCTTGTGCCCGCGGGTGCAAGGATTGTTTACTTTATGCAAAGTTCTTTTAATGCAGTTGTCTGTTGCATTGAATTTACACTATGGGTGGGACTCGCAACTTAATACCAGCGAGATGTTCTGGATAGATATCTCAAGGTGGATGATTAGTAGTAGATGCAGATGGATTTCGGTCTACTTACTTTGGCGTACCGCCCATGCTTTGAACCTCAACCTTTCTTGCAATGTAGTCAGCATTGGTTTGCGTTCGTGGTCCTGTCAATTGCCCAGCTGTAATTTGTTACCTCACATAGCTGTTTTATCGTCTTTTGGGAGAGAGACATCACTAGTGAACATCATGTGACTCCGGTCCATATTACCATCATTGATCACATACACTATTTACTTTTCCGCTATTTTACTTACTATTGCAAAATACTATCTATCACTACTATCATATTGCTTTTAACCCTTTGTGAACTACAAGGTCGGAGAGATTGACAACCTCTCTGTACTCGTTGGGAGCAAAGTTATTTGTATCTGTGTGCAGGTCCACGTTGATTGCTAATTGCGCCGTTAGCGGTTGACACCTACCTGTTGAACCTAGGAGTCTCTGGGGATTCGTTCCTTGGCATCTTTGCTAGGGGAAAACACTTCTACTTACTGCATCTTACACCTTCCACTTGGGGTAATCCAACGAGGGGTTCGAGGCCCATCAAGGAGTATTTTCTGGCGCCGTTGCCGGGGACTCCACTCTTCAGGATAGGGGAGTTGCATGCTATCTTTTACCTTTGTTTTTTTAGTCTTGTTAGTTTACCTTTCATATTTGCTTTAGTTCCTTTTATCAAAAATCACAAAAATAGTTATGTTGCTTGCTTGCTACTATGGGTTCCACCGAGAACACCAAGTTGTGTGACTTCACTAGTCACAACAACGATGACTTTATCAGCACACCTATCACTACACCTGCCACTTCAGCACCTTCATATGAAATTAAACCTGCTTTACTTAACTTAGTCATGAAAGATCAATTCTCCGGTGCTGGAGGTGATGCTGCTTTACACTTGAACAACTTTGTAGAACTTTGTGATATGCAAAAGTACCAAGAAATAGATGGTAATATTGTTAAGCTTAAGCTTTTTCCTTTCTCTTTGAGAGGAGGAGCTAAAATTTGGTTTCAGTCTTTGCCTAGAAATAGCATAGATTCATGGGACAAGTGCAAAGATGCTTTTATTGGGAAATACTATCCACCTGCTAAAATTATCCAACTTAGAAGTAACATCATGAATTTTAAACAATTGGATAATGAACACGTTGCCCAAGCTTGGGAACGTATGAAATCTCTTATCAAAAACTGCCCTACTCACGGTTTGACTACTTGGATGGTTATCCAAACTTTTTTTGCAGGCTTGAACTTTACCTCGCGGAACTTGTTAGACTCGGCCGCGGGAGGAACTTTTATGTCAACTACACTTGGTGCTGCCACAAAGCTTCTCGATGAGATGATGACCAACTATTCCCAATGGCACACCGAACGCGCTCCAACATGTAGGAAGGTAAACTCTGTCGAGGAGATTTCCTCCCTTAATGAAAAAGTTGACTTGATCATGTCTCTACTTTCGAAGCAATCTAATGTTGATCCTCATGATGTCCCTTTAAATTCTTTGATTGCTCAAGAACAAGTAGATGTTAACTTTATCTCTAGAAACAATTTCAACAACAATGCTTATAGGAGTAACTTTGGTAACAATTCTAGACCGTTCCCCTCTAACTCTTATGGGAACAACAATGCTTATCCTAGTACCAAGAACTCCAACACTGAACTAGAGAGCATGCTTAGAGATTTCATCACTACCCAAAAAGCCTTTAATAAGAATGTAGAAGAGAGACTACATAAACTAGATGATCTTTCTTTTAAGATAGACCACTTAGCCAATGAGTTAAAATTGCTAAAAATTGAAACTTCTTCTCTTAAGGAGAAGGAAGTCATCCCTATTAATGCTACTCAAGTACAAATTAATGAAAATATTAGGATGATGGCTAAGCTTAAAGAGAGATGGGCTAGAGAAAGGGAGGAAGAGGAAAGAATTAAGAGCCTTCCTACCCACCACACTGTTGCTACTATCCAAGTTATTGAGAATGTTCACACTCTTAGCACCCAATGTACTCCTGGTCCCAATGGACCTATTAATGGTGATGCTATGTCAACTACCAAACAGGTGAGCCTTAAGGACACCTCTACCACTTTACTTGATGCTCGTGACCTTGATTTTGATAATTGCACTCTTACCGAAGTTATTGATTTCCTTCACAAAATGTCTAGAGATCCCCGCACTAGCACACTTAACCTTGCCTTCACAGAGCATATCACTAATGCTCTCATCAAAGCTAGGGAGGAGAAACTTAGAGTAGAAGCCTCCATACCTAGAAAGCTAGAGGATGGTTGGGATCCTATGATAAAAATTTATTTGAATGACTTCTCTTGTTATGCATTATGTGATGTTGGTGCTAGTACCTCTGTTATGCCCAAAAGGATATATGATATGCTTAAATTGAAACCTTATGATTCTTGTTCTTTTGGTGTTCGTCTCGTTGATTCTTCCATAAAGAAACCTTTGGGGAGGATCGATGATGTTCTTATTGTTGTCAATGATAATTATGTGCCCGTTGATTTCACTATTATGGATATTGAATGTGATCCTTCATGTCCAATTATTTTGGGACGTCCCTTTTTGCGCACCGTTGGTGCTGTCATTGACATGAAAGAGGGTAATATAAAATTTCAGTTTCCTCTCAAGAAAGGGATGGAACACTTCCCTCGTAAGAAGGTCAAGTTACCTTTTGAGTCCGTTGTACGGGCTAGTTATTCTTTTACTCTTGATAAAACTTGATCTATGCATTATGCCTAGCTTAAAGGCATAAAAGAAAGCGCTTTTGGGAGGCAGCCCACATGAATAATTTTTTTTCTTTTGTTGTGTCTTGATGTTGTTTACTGCTGTAGCATCATCATTGTATCTTTACTTTTCATATTTGTGCCAAGTATAGCTCTGATTGCTAGAAAGTTCAAAAGTTGTGAGGTGCTGTCCAGGAAACAGATTCTGTCCTTGGATAGAAAAATTCGTATAAAATCACCAGATCATCTTTTTGGTCTGAATATCTTCGACAGCATTCTCTATATAATTGTCTTTCGTGCGTCAGTTCTGAGTTTTTTGATTTGAGTTGCAGAAGTATCCCGAACAGGTCAATTACTGCCTGCTGTTCTGTTTTTCACAGATTCTGTCCTGTTTTGCCTTACCTTCACTTTGCAAATTAAGAACTTGCTTTTTCTTTGTAAAAATATTTTGGCAATCTTGAGAAACAGTAGAACTTCAATAATATCCTTATTTCCAGCAAGGTATAATTATTTTATTAAGGGTACTAACCTCGCTAATCAGATTATGATGAGTTGTGTATGAAGGGAGTTTTCAAGTGTGCGAGGGAAGATGATAAAAAGATTCAGGAGTGTCAAGCGCTCAAGCTTGGGGATGCCCCCGTGCACCCCCAAGAAATATTCAAGGAGACTCAAGCGTCTAAGCTTGGGGATGCCCCCCGTGCATCCCCTTCTCCATCAACATTATCAGTTCGTCTTTCGTTCCGCTATATTTTTATCACTTCATATGTTATGTGCTATGCTTGGAACGTCTTGCTTTTAGTTTTCTTTTTAGTTTTTCATAACGAGTCGGAACTCAGCATTCCTTTATGTGGGAGAGAAACACGCTCCACCTCTACCTAGAACATTACATAGAATTTTCATGTCTATCTATGTTGTGTGTGTTCTTTATCTTTTAATAGCTACTATCGTGCTTTGCTCTTAGTATTCATGCTTATCTTTTCAAGAGCTTCTATTTAGTTGGTTGCTTGAACTCTCTTTATTTACCATGCTCACCTTATTAAGAGAGTTTGCTTCCGATGCATGGGTTAATATGTCTATGATAAATATGCTACTTTCATGATGGTGCTTAGTAGTTCAGGTTTTCTTATGGTTAATCTCAGATAGCTGGGGGGTTCCCAATGTGTCATTGGAGTACCAACTTGGTTTGTTTGCCTATAATGTGGTATGGTTTAGTAATATCTTCCTTCGAGAATTTATTTTGATTGACTTGGCGTATGCTCACGCATATTCAAGACTGTAAAGAAAGTCTGTCAAGCCTTGATGATCTTTTGTTTCTAAGTAGCGATATAATTACCATGCCTGATTCAATATTGCTTTGTCGCTCTGCATGATTATGACCGTCATTGCTCTCTTAGTTGGTTGCTCCCAGTCTTTTGCTAACCTCCACCTGCACTAAGCAAATTAACCATGCAATACATAGCTCATGGGAAAGTAGCCTAAAAACTATTGTGGTAAAGAATATGTTGCTTATGTATCTTATTTCTTATGAGTTGCTTGCTGAGCGGTAACCATGTTTCTGGGGACGCCATCAACTGTCACACTTTTGTTGAATATCATGTGAGTTGTTATGCATGTTTGTCTTGTCTGATGTAAGGGTGATTTACCATGGGTTGAATTAATATGCATATTGTTAGAGAAGAACATTGGGCCGCCAACCAAAGCCATGCATCATGGTGGAAGTTTTAGCTTGGACCTTAATCCTCAATCTCTCATGAGAATATGCTTATGCATTAAAGAGGAGTCCATCATCTATTTTCTATGTTGTCCCGGTATGGATGTCCTCAAGTTGAGATTTATCAAAAACGAGAAATCGAATGCGATCTATCTCCTTGGACCTTTGTACAGGTGGCATAGAGGTACCCCTTTGTGACACTTGGTTAAAACATATGCAATGCAATAATAACCCATGGGGATCCGAGCTAATTAGGACAAGGAGCGAGCACTATTGGTATTCGATGCATGAGGCTTGCAACTTATAAGATGTTTTATACATGACACATATGAAGTACTACTACCATTGACACAATTGCTTCCATGTTTCATAATAAAAAGCTCTAGCACTTCAAGCATCAACTACTAAGAGCATGATTTTCATTCTGAGTGTAATGTGCATTGTCCCAAAGTAGCAATGTCTTTTGCATGATTGTGATATCGTTTATTCTGAAATGATTGTATCTAGTCATCACTTAAACCTTGAAGGTGCCCTTGCATTTATGTTTTGCATCACTAAAGGGGGCAAGCTAGATATCACTTGATCATATTTGCACATCATGTTCATTGCAAATCTTTTTGATGTTTCAGTTTCATGTTGTAAAACTTTCAGTCATTTGTGATTTTCTCTTGAGACAACTTAATTACTTTAGAATCATTGTCTCAGTAAGCTTTTGTCATATGACTATGAGAAAGTCCAATATGGTTAATAGCATGTCACCACAGAAATTATTCTTGTTATCATTTACCTACTCGAGGACGAGCAGGAATTAAGCTTGGGGATGTTGATACGTCCAAAACGTATCTATAATTTCTGCTTGCTCCATGCCACTTTTGGGTGATATTGCTATGATATTCATACACTTCCATACACTTTTGATCATATTTGGACTAACTTACTAATCCAGTGCACCCCAGTGCCAGTTTCTGTTTTCGGCTGTTTTTGTATTTCAGGTTTTCACGTTTCGAGAACTGCCCAGAAAAATACAAAAGAAATATATAAAAAATCAGCATTCCGGGAACGACACTGCTTCCGAAGGGGAGCCTGGGGGGGCCACATGGGCTCCAGGCGCCCTGTGGGCGCCCCCCTGGGCCGCGCCGGGGGGGGCGCCTCGGCCCCCCGAGAGCCCCCCGGTGCCCTACTTTGGCAGATATTTAAAGGGTCCCCCGTAACCCTTGAAACATGACTTCTTTTCGCGATCCCATCTCTGTTCCGCCGCCGCCGCCGCTTCCAAGATCGGGAGCACCAGGAGAACTCTTCCCGGCACCCTGCCGGAGGGGAGGATCACCACCGGGAGCTTCTCCACCACCATGGACGCCTCCCGGATGACTCGTGAGTAGTCTCCCTTGGACCATGAGTCCATGACCAGTAGCTATGTGATGTTCTCCTCCCGTTCTTGTGCTTCACTAATTAGTCCTCGTGAGCTGCCCTACATGATCGAGGCACATATGTAATCTTTATGTTGTTGCTATGTTGAGTTTGCTGGGATCCGATGGATTATGAGATTATGTTCCGATTGATCTTGAGTAATATATTTGATTCACCTCTTTTATATTTTAGTTCATAAGTAATTCTTGCATGTTCTCCGTTGTTATTTATTGCTTTGGCCAAGTAGTAGGTAGTGACTCCAAGAGGGAACGTTATGCTCGATTGTGGGTTCATGCCCCTCGATGACTAGCTTGAGTGACAGAAACATGAGTCTAGGGGATGTGCTGTTGCCACAAGGGGAAAACAACGGTGCTTGTGCCCGCGGGTGCAAGGATTGTTTACTTTACGCAAAGTTCTTTTAATGCAGTTGTCTGTTGCATTGAGTTTACACTATGGCTGGGACTCGCAACTTAATACCAGCGAGATGTTCTGGATAGATATCTCAAGGTGGATGATTAGTAGTAGATGCAGATGGATTTTGGTCTACTTACTTTGGCGTACCGCCCATGCTTTGAACCTCAACCTTTCTTGCAATGTAGTCAGCATTGGTTTGCGTTCGTGGTCCTGTCAATTGCCCAGCTGTAATTTGTTACCTCACATAGTTGTTTTATCGTCTTTTGGGAGAGAGACATCACTAGTGAACATCATGTGACTCCGGTCCATATTACCATCATTGATCACATACACTATTTACTTTTCCGCTATTTTACTTACTATTGCAAAACACTATCTATCACTACTATCATATTGCTTTTAACCCTTTGTGAACTACAAGGCCGGAGAGATTGACAACCTCTCTGTACTCGTTGGGAGCATAGTTATTCGTATCTGTGTGCAGGTCCACGTTGATTGCTAATTGCGCCGTTAGGGGTTGACACCTACCTGTTGAACCTAGGAGTCTCTGGGGATTCGATCCTTGGCATCTTTGCTAGGGGAAAACACTTCTACTTACTTCATCTTACACCTTCCACTTGGGGTAATCCAACGAGGGGTTCGAGGCCCATCACCTTCTGCTCAAAGCATCTGCAATGACATTTGCCTTGCCAGGTGTGTATTTGATGCTTGGGTCATACTCTTGGATCATTTCGACCCAACGAGTCTGGCGGAGGTTCAGCTTCGGCTGTGTGAAGGTGTACTTCAAGCTCTTGTGATCGGTGAAGATGTCGACTTTTCTGCCCAACAGATGGTGTCTCCACGTAATCAAAGCATGTACCACAGCTGCTAATTCGAGATCATGTGTGGGGTAGTTCTTCTCACTTGGCTTCAGTTGACGAGAAGTGTATGCCACAATCTTCTTGTCCTGCATTAGCACACCACCAAGTCCTTGAAGAGAAGCATCACAGAATACTTCGTAGGGCTTGGACTCATCTGGAGGAGTAAGAACTGGAGCTGAGATGAGCTTTTCTTTGAGAGTTTTGAATGCCACATCACAATCTGAAGACCAGTTGTACTTGACATTCTTCTGCAGCAAGTTGGAAAGAGGCTTGGCAATATTGGAGAAGTTCTCAACGAACCTTCTGCAATAGCTAGCAAGACCAAGAAATCTTCAGAGTTGCTTGACGTTCTGAGGAGGTTCCCAGTTGACAATTGCTTCAACTTTCTCGGGGTTCACAGCAATACCATCAGCGGAGATGATATGGCCCAGATACAAGACCTTATCGAGACAGAACTCGCACTTGGAGAACTTGGCATAGAACTTATGTTCACGGAGTCTGTCGAGATCCAGACGGAGGTGCTTTTCGTGATCCTCTTCGTTTTGTGGAGAAAACCAAAATGTCATCCAGATACACAAGCACAAACTCGTTGGTGTAGGGGTTGAAAATGTAGTGCATCATTCTCGAGAAGGTAGGTGGAGCATTAGCGAGGCCAAAAGACATGACTGTATACTCATATGAGCCGTAGCTCGTTCTGAAGGCAGTCTTGGGGATATCTTCTTCACGAATGCGAATCTGGTGATAGCCCATTCGGAGATCGAGCTTAGAGAACACTTTAGCTCCTTTGAGCTGCTCGAACAATTCATTGATGTTGGGGAGCGGATACTTGTTCTTTATTGTCTTCTTGTTCAATGGCCGGTAATCAACGCAGAGGCGCTCCGTGCCATCCTTCTTATTGACAAATAAGACACCACAGCCCCAAGGAGACGTACTAGGCCTGATCAGACCGATACGCTCCTGTGCATCAAGTTGTTTCTTCAACTCCTTCAACTCTTCCGGAGAGAGCTTGTACGGACGCCGGCATGCTGGCTCAGTACCAGGCTCGAGTTCAATGACGAATTCCACTTCACGATGTGGAGGCATGCCTGGAAGTTCTTTAGGGAAAACGTCCTCGTATTCGTTTACCACCGGAATTTGAGAGATGGCATTAATCTCGCCCTTGTCATTGAGAGAGAAAAGCCTGATTGTGTTATCCCGAGAGGCAAAGATAATCACGTCTTCATTAGGATGAGTAATCTTGACTTCCTTATTTGCACAATCAATGTGAGCATCATGCTGAGAAAGCCAATCCATCCCGAGGATGAGGTCAATGTCGGAGTTGCCGAGAACCACCGGTTTAGCCAGAAAGCGGTAATCACCCATGCGAATAGATCCATCCGGAGCATACACACGAGAATGCATCGGTTTACCCGAAGAAACAACTGATAATTCCCTTGGCAAACTTTTGGTGATAACGTTGTGCTTGGATGCAAATGGATATGACATGAAAGAACATGAAGCACCCGAATCAAACAAGACTTTTGCAGGAAAAGAGTTCACTGAAAGGTTACCAAGTATCACATCTGAAGAATTCTCCGCCTGCGCTGCATTCATCAGATTCACTCTTGCTGACTTTGGATTATGCTTGACAATAGCTGCGTTGACAGGTGGAGGAGGCGGAAGGCGCCTTGGGTTAGTGCACTTGTTGGAATAATGACCCTTCTGGCCACACTTGTAGCAAGTGACCTCAGAAAGCGGACGAGCAGGAGGAACAGTTGACTTGGAAGCTTGGAACTACGACTTGGACTGATTGACTTGGTTGTGTGGGTGGGAGAAACCATGGCCACCAGCATTCTTGTTGTTGTTATTGTTGTAGGGAGCTCGGGTCACTTGAGGAGGAGGAAGCGAAAACTTCTGTTGTTTCGCGACCACCTGAGAAGATGAGGAGGAGTGAACAGCGTCTCTGATCCTCTTTTTGGAAGCTTCCATCTTGAGCTGGGCTGCCTCTTGCTTAAGCGCCATGTTATAGAATTTGTCAAACTCATCTGGCTCGAACAAGGTGAGAGCAAGTTGAAGTTCATCCTTCAGACCACCACGGAACTGATAGATCTTGCTCTTGGCATCTGGGATGTCTTGCTTGGCATAGCGGGCAAGGTTCTGGAACTTGACATTATACTGGTAGACAGACATAGAGCCTTGCTTCAGGTTGCGGAATTGCTCACGCATACCCTCGATGACACTTGTTGGAATGTGGTGAGAGCGAAAATCCTTGCAGAAGTCATCCCTGGAGATTTCACGCCCTGCTCTGGAGTCTTTGTACTGCTGCCACCAATCAGCTGCTTGGTCCTTGAGTTGGAAGGCTGCAAACTTCACATAGTCCTGAGGCCTGACGTTATTGCACTCAAAATGCTTCTTGATATCAGTAATCCAATCTTGAGCATCGAGAGGGTCGACACAGTAACTGAAAGCCTTTGGTTGATTAGCCAAGAACTGGTTGAGCATAGCATGGTGCTGTTGGTTGAAGAAATTGCCTTGGTTCCCATGAGCACCCTGATTTGCTTGATTTGCTTGCATTTGCTGCATCATCTCCATAAGCATCTGGGTGTTTTGATTTGTAGTCTGCATAATTGCTCTCCAGGCCTCAGACGGAGGAGGAGGGGAAGGAGGACGATCAGGAACCTCTTCACCCTCCGGGTTAGCATTGGGAACCCTTTTCGGAGCCATCCTGAAATAGATGACCACCAATCAGCCATTTGATTGAAAGAAGATATAAGCTGAAACAACGGATAGAAATGCAACATAGTCTTCACAAGAATCATTCGAACAAGAGGAACGAATGAAATTCTCAGTTTAATGATAACAACAATCTTCACGAGAAGCCACTGGGAGACAAAAGGTAAATAAGAAAACAACAAGGTGCAGATAGAACAAACACAAGATAGGAGCTTCGTTCGACATCTTTGTGATGAAAGCTTATGGAACGTGTTACGAAAGGGTTTTGCAATCCCCGAATCAGCATAGCCAAGGACCCTTTAAGATGCAACTCCCGATCGGAACATCGGCCATAATACCACTTCACTCAATGTAGAACCCCGAACTCCGTAACCTGCATTCGTTGGAAGAATGCCTACGATCTACTAGATGAACCCACCTATTAATTTCCGAAAGTTTCCAGTTATGCAAACATGTGTTGGGGATACAGGGGAAGCACCGCGCACTCAACTCTAATCCTACATCCAGCTGTATCCATCCTTCAACACATAACCAGTTGTTTTCGGAAACCGTCTACCTCGGACCTTCGAAACGCATCCACTATACAAGCTATGGCAATACTCCCGAACTACCTCCCCAGTACTGGGTGATGTCGGGGTTATCTTGCCACTAACCGCATAGGAGAGTTTTCGATGTCAGCCGTCTTAAGTATTCTAGAACTGCCGCGATATGTTTGTGACAACAATACCCCGAAGCTCAACTCCCCAGGACACTGCCACAACCCCTAATGTCCATCGAGAACAATATTCTCGTCACAAAGACATCGAAACAATCCAAACAATACTCGCGAGATTCCTAAAAAACATTTGGTGCAATTTTGAGAGTAGAAGAGGCAAGAGTAATCGTCAGGAGTCCTCACCAGAGTGAAAAGAGATGAGGAGCAAAAGAATTCCTACTCTCCGATATAAATATAGGACTCAAAACATTTTAAGTGTGTGCCTAGACTCAACCGTCAACGATTCGATCAAACAGTGGGGGCTTCTAGGTCGGAGAAGGCTCTGAATACCAACTTGTAATGCCCAGGATGGGACTATATCTCCTACGTGTCGAGGCACGACTTAAAGATATAAGCCCATTCTGGAATGATCGCAAGTTTGGTACCTTTGCACATCTCATGTAAAAATAGGGATGAAAGCGGAAAAGATAGTTGGCTTACACTCGTCACGTCACACAATTCATTACATATCCAAACATCATTCAAATAAACATCACAACCCGCCTACGGGAGAAGATCCAAATGAAAGATACCAAACATAACTTAAACCACAGGTCTAATTTGCCCCTAGTAGAAACCTCTACTGATCGTCGGGATAGTGCACATAGTAACCGCTACGGTCCTCGTCATACTCCCAGTACAGTTCGGTGCCGTCACTTGAGTAGATCGCCTGAGTACCTGCATCTGGTGTGCTGGTAGAATCTGTGAGCCACAGAGGACTCAGCAATCCCGTTCCCGGGTAACACAACTATCCAAGCCTTGGGTGTGGAACAAGGCTGAAGAAAGAACAAGAGGTTGCAGCAGCACTAGCACTAACTTACGTAAAAGATAGTGAGAAGAGAAGTGCCTCGGACGAGAGATGATCACAAAGTGATCCTAACTAAATCATGTCAAACATAACCCCACCGTGTTCACTTCCCGAACCCCTTTCGGAAAATGACTGTCACGGTACTCACGCTGGTAGTGTATTCTGAACATGGTGTCAAGTTTTCTACAGCCGGATATTAACAAATTCCCATCTACCACATAACCGCGGGCACGGCTTTCGAAAGTTCATAACCCTGCAGGGGTGTTCCAACTTGGCCCATGACAAGCCCACGATCCACGGAGTCGCAACTCCAAAGTGGGAAGGCCCGAGTATCCTCGGAATCCCGTGCTCAAGATACTCCGACTAAGGTAAGGCTAATCCAGCAAATCCTCCCGGCGTGCCGACACCTTGATAGTAGCCGCGCGTATCTAGTCTCAGGCCACGACCGGATGAGCGCTACGTACAGATACCGAAGACCCCAGCGAACTGGGTGGCACCGCAAGTGGCTCTAGTTTGGACCAACACTCAAATCGAGCACTAGCCCAGGGGGGTTGATTAATTAATCCTCGGGTTAATTACTCCCTCGGTAGGTTTTTAGTTGTTTAGGCAAATAGTACCAATGTTGGGACTTGCTGGAAAAGGCTTAGCACTTAGCGGTTTATCAAGGGGGTCCCATAACTCCAACCGTGTGAGGAACGCATAATCAAGGAACATAACACCGGTTTATACGGTTCCTAGGGCGGCATGAGTGGAACAAATCACCAAGCAAAAGGCTTAGCCTTCCACCCATTACCAATATATAGATGATTTAATTAAGAGTAATTATAGTGTGATATCCCAACAAGCTTCAACAAGAAGCAAGAATCTTCAAATCTTCTCCTGCAACTAGCAATGCTATAAGAGGGGCTGAGCGAAGCGTACTTAGCCAATCAAGGGTTTGCATAGGTAGGGTGGTTAGATAGATTCATGGTTACAATAGGAGGCTGACAGGAAAACATGGGCATCGAGGCAAAAGCTATAGAGCGAGACTTCTAGCAATAGGCAAAGATAGTAATGATATCCGGGTCAGGTCATCTTGCCTAAAGAGTCGTCGATGGGATCGTAAGTGGGCTCCTCGTTCTCAACCTCGGTAGTAACCTCGTTCTCGTACTCGGTCTCAGCTTCCGGCTCTACTCAAAACAAAACACACGAGGCACGAAATCAACAAGATGCAACGCGCAAACAACAGGATGCATGGCTGATGCACTAAGGAAGCACTACAGATGCACTTAGGAAGCACAGAAAGTCAACATAGGAAGCACATAGTTACATCACAAGGAGCATGACAATATGCAACAAGCAATATACTTCAAAACATGTTAACATGAGGATATTATGAATCTATATGCAAAATCACACAAGTTTCATATAGGACTTGCTCAAAACGGAGCAACGGGCTAAAAGATAAACCCGAAACAATAAACATGGCAAAGCTGAAATTAACAACCACATAGCAACTTCGAAGCAAGAAATATATTGGCTACAGCACACAAACATCATGACAAGGAGCATGGACATGAAGTAGACATATCCTACAGCAAACAATTCCATTGGAGCATCTCCAAAGGAGGCATGGAACAATAGCAACAAGCTATGACATTTTGAACTTGACAACAAAACCCTGACAGCAGTAATTTATAGCAACTTGGGAGCAAAAGATAAAAATGCTACAGCCACCCAAATAAGCATGTGAGAGCATGAATGGATAGCCAACAATATATACAACAATGAATCATCAAGAGTCACCCCAAAACTATCATGGATTTGCCTAGAACAACAAGCAAACATGGCATCTGGAAATTACAGATTCCAGACTTAGTGAAATTTCACTAAGTGTTAAAACAGTAGTAACATCATGGCATCTTTGTGAGCAAGTTTAAGTCACCTCAAAGCATAACATGGCAAGTGGTAAGCACCACAGCAAAGTACATATGATGGGGAGTCCAAAACATGTAAGCATGCAACAAGGGGACAACCACATCAATAGCAAGGAGCTCCTCAACTAGGCATCTCGTAACAAGTTTAACAACATAACAGCCACATGCACTTTTGCAAAGGAGATAAACATGGCAAGATGAAATCTATCATGCAATCTAAAGCAACCAACATGTAGAGCATCTCATGATGAACATGTGGACATATCATTTGCTTCATTTGGATAAACATGCAACAAGTTATCACATTGCAAACATGGCATGAAAACAACTAATAGCAGCAGTTTATAACAAGTAGCACTCTTCTCATGAAGATCAAGACATCTAGATGACCTCAAACATGCATGGCACAATGGAACAAAACATAGTACAAGTCACCACGATCACTTTGACATATCATATGCTCAAATCGGACATGCACAGTAAAAGTTATTCACAATACAAAACTGCATCAGAAACTGAAAACTGGGGACTTAAGGAAATTTCGAAGCAACCTCTGGGGTCAAACGGGCGGTCAAACGGGCTGGAGCGGGTCAACGAGCGCTGCGGGTCGGGCGGAGTCAATGCGGGCTATCGGGTCGGGCGGAGGAGGAGCGGCGGCGGGTCGGCGCGGCGCTCCGGCGAAGAGGGCTCAGCCGGCCGGTGGGAGGAGGCGGCGAGGGGAGCCCGGCGCGGCGAGGCGAGGTAGGAGACGAAGGCCTCAGGCGCGGGTCCACGCGTCGGACGGAAGCACGGGCGACGGGTTGGAAGCGCGTTCGGTGAGGTGGAAGCACGCGCAGCGAGGTCGGAAGCACGGCGTGTCTACGGTGGAAGCAACGCGCGTCAACGGTGGAAGCACCGCACGGCAGAGGTGGAAACATTAGGGTTTTCTGGACGCAAAATTGGAGGAGGGTGGACGTTTATATATGCACAAGGAGCTAGGGTTGTCAAAATGAGGAGAGGTTTTCGGTCACGAGATCATAATTGGATGGCCTAGATGAAGGGAAGGGTTTGAGTTGGGTTGGTGGGCTGTTGGAGGGGTGTCTTGGGCCTCAAAGAGGAGGTACCTTTAGCCCACGAGAATAACTGTTGGAGCATCAAACAAACTCCAAACGCGACGAGATTTGACAGGCGGGTTACACATAACAAAACTACATCGCACGACAAGTCTCACGCCAAACCGGAAACGTTACACGGCCAAACACAAAAGTAGGCCTCGGGGATGCCACGGACACGTGAGAGAGCTCCGGAACTCGAAACGGACAACGGAAAGGAACGAGTGAGACCGGATGCAAACGACAACACAAATGCAATGCAATGCACATGACAACATGAGATGGATGAATGCACACACGCACACGACAAAAGGACGAAAAACCCGAAAAGACGAAGAACCCGGAATGAAACTGATGAAGCCAAAGATATATATTGCCAAAAGGGGAAAGTATTACATCCGGGGCATTACACACTAGGTTCATGTTCAATACCAAATTGTGTCTCAGCATCAGAAATAGAGATATCATTGGGATTCTCAGGTGTGTCAGCTAAAGGTTCACTAGAAGCATGCAAAGTCCTATCATTTTTCTTTCCCTTCTTCTTAGAAGAACTAGGCACATCTAAATTAGTTCTCTGAGAATCTTGCTCAATTCTCTTAGGGTGGCCCTCAGGATACAAAGGTTCCTGAGTCACTTTACCCCCCTCTAGTTGCAACTCTAACAACAAAGTCATTATTCTTACTATTTAATTCATTGAGCAAATCATTCCGAGCTTTAAGTACTTGTTCTACTTGAGTGGTAACCATATAAGCATGTTTACTAATGGGTTTCAATTCACCTTTAACTCTAGACATATAATCACTCAAGCGTTCAATCATATAAGCATTACGTTGCAATTCTCTACCAACATAAGCATTGAAGTTTTCTTGTTTCACAATAAAATTATCAAACTCATCTAAGCATTGACTAGCAGACTTATAACGAGGAATATCACCTTCATCAAATATATAAAGATAATTTACCTTTACTACCTGTGTCGGGTTATCAAGACCGTGTATTTCTTTCATAGGTGGTAAATTCTTAACATCTTCAGCTTTAATACATTTTTCTTTCATAGATTTCTTTGCCTCTTGCATATCTTCAGGACTGAGAAACATAACACCCCTTTTCTTCGGAGTTGGCTTAGGGGCTGGTTCAGGAAGTGTCCAATTATTTTCATTGGCCAACATATTATTCAATAGTAATTCAGCTTGATCAACTGTTCTTTTCGTGAAAACACAACCGGCACAACTATCCAGGTGGTCTCTGGAAGCATCGGTTAGTCCATTATAAAAGACATCAAGTATTTCATTCCTCTGAAGAGGATGATCAAGCAAAGCATTAAGTAATTGGAGAAGCCTCCCCCAAGCTTGTGGGAGACTCTCTTCTTCAATTTTCACAAAATTATATATTTCCCGTAAGGTAGCTTGTTTCTTATGAGCGGGGAAATATTTAACAGAGAAGTGATAAATCATATCCTGGGGACTACGCACACAACCAGGATCAAGAGAATTAAACCATGTCTTAGCATCACCCTTTAACGAGAACGGAAATAACTTAAGGATATAGTAATAACGAATCTTTTCCTCGTTGGTGAACAGGGTGGCTATATCATTCAACTTAGTAAGATGTGCCACAACAGTTTCAGATTCATAGCCATGTAAAGGATCAGATTCAACCAAAGTAATTAACTCAGGATCAACAGAGAAATCATAATCCTTATCAGTAACAAAGATATGTGAAGTAGCAAAAGCAGGGTCATATTTCCTTCTAGCATTCAAAGACTTTTCTTTCAGCTTAGCTAATAATTTCTTAAAATCATATCTATCATTCCAAGAAAGAAAGTCTCTAGCAGTTTCTTCATCCATAACATAACCCTCAGGAATAACAGGCAATTCATATCTAGGGGGAGAATCTTCATCATCACTTTCATAAATATTATCAGTTTCAATATTTGCATTCTCCCTAACCTTAGCAATTTGTTCATCTAGAAATTCACCTAATGGCACAGTATTATCAAGCCTAGATGTAGTTTAATCATACATAGCAAAAGTGGCATCATCAAGAACATGCGACATATCAGATTCAATAGCAGGAGTAGGTGTCGCAAGTTTACTCATAACAGAGGGTGAATCAAGTGCAGAGCTAGATGGCAGTTCCTTACCTCCCCTTGTAGTTGAGGGATAAATCTTGGTTTTTGAGTCTTTCAAGTTCTTCATAGTGATCAACAGATATAAATCCCAAGTGACTTAAAGAATATAGCTATGCTCCCCGGCAGCGGCGCCAGAAAATAGTCTTGATAACCCACAAGTGTAGGGGATCGCAACAGTTTTCGAGGGTAAAGTATTTAACCCAAATTTATTGATTCGACACAAGGGGAGCCAAAGAACACTCTTAAGTATTAGCAGCTGAGTTGTCAATTCAACCACACCTGGAAACTTAGTATCTGCAGCAAGGTAATTTAGTAGCAAAGTAATATGGAAGTAACGGTAGCAGCAATAAAAGTAACGGTAGTGTTTTTGTAGTTTTTGTAATAGCAGCAATGGGAAAGTAAATAAGCAACAAGAAATATGTGAAAAGCTCGGAGGCATTGGATCGGTGACGGAGAATTATGTTGGATGCGATTCCTCATGTAATAGTTATAACCTAGGGTGACACAGAACTAGCTCCAGATCATCAATGTAATGTAGGCATGTATTCCGAATATAGTCATACGTGCTTATGGAAAAGAACTTGCATGACATCTTTTGTCCTACCCTCTCATGGCAGAGGGGTCCTAGTGGAAGCTAAGGGATATTAAGGCCTCCTTTTAATAGAGTACTGGACCAAAGCATTAACACATAGTGAATACATGAACTCCTCAAACTGCAGTCATCACCGGGAGTGGTCCCGATTGTTGTCACTTCGGAGTTGCCGGATCATAACACATAGTAGGTGACTATTGACTTGCAAGGTAGGATATATTCATGAAAACATAATAGGTTCAGATCTGAAATCATGGCACTCGGGCCCTAGTGACAAGCATTAAGCATGGCAAAGTTATAGCAACATCAATCTTAGAACATAGTGGATACTATTAATCAAACCCTAACAAAACTAACTCGATTACATGGTAAATCTCATCCAACCCATCATCGTCCAGCAAGCCTACGATGGGATTACTCACGCACGGCGGTGATCATCATGGAATTGGTGATGTAGGAAGGTTGATGATAACGGTGGCGACGATCTCCCCTCTCCAGAACCCCGAACGGACTCCAGATTAGCCCTCCCGAGAGAGATTAGGGCTTGGCGGCAGCTCCGTATCGTAAAACGGGATAATTCTTCCTCTCTGATTTTTCTCTCCCCGAAAGTGAATATATGGAGTCGGGGGATACGTCGGTTGAGCAACAAGGGGCCCACGAGGCAGGGGGCGCGCCCAGGGGGAGGGGGCACGCCCCCACCGTCATGGACAGGGTGTGGGCCCCCTAGCTTGGTTCTTTCTACAGATATTTTTTATATATTCCAAAATAATTCTCCGTTGAATTTCAGGTCATTCCGAGAACTTCTATTTCTGCACAAAAATAACACAATGGCAATTCTGCTGAAAACAGCGTCAGTCCGGGTTAGTTCCATTCAAATCATGCAAGTTAGAGTCCAAAAACAAGGGCAAAAGTGTTTGGAAAAGTAGATACGTTGGAGATGTATCAACCCCTAAGATAGATAGTGGGGTCACAGGGTGCGATGGACTCGTCTTGGCATGCGACGTCGTGGCACGCCACGTCGTCGCCTGCTCCGGCCCCAGGCTCGACCTCGCAAGAGGAGGGGAGGGGGTCACAACCCCTTCCCCCCTACTCGGCCCTGCGCTAACGCACGCAGTGCGCTTGGTTGACAGGCGCAGTGCGGCTATTCGGTTTCCAACCCAAACATGCACACAACCCCAAAGCCACACCCCTAAGATAGATAGTGGGATCACGGGGTGTGACGCACTCCTCTCCGCGTGCGATGCACCGGCACGTTGCGTCGTCGCCTACTCTGGCTTGTTCCAGGCCCGGCCTCACAGGGGGAGGGGAGGGGGTCACGACCCCCTCCCCCTGCTCCGCCTTGCACTAACGCATGTAGTGTGCTTGGTTGACAGTCGCAGTGCGACTATTCTATTTCCAACCCAAACACCCATGCAACCCTAGAGCCACATCCCCAAGATAGATAGTGGGGTCACGGGGTGCGACGGACTCGCCTTCGCATGCGACACCGGGGCACACCACATCGCCGTCTGCTCTGGGTCATTCCAGGCTCGACCTCGCAGGAGGAGGGGAGGGGCTCACGACACCCTTCCCCCAGCTCGGCCCCGCGCTAACGCATGCAGTGCGCTTGGTTGATAGGCGCAGTGCGACTATTCGGTTTCCATCCCAAATATGCACGCAACCCCAAAGCCACACCCCTAAGATAGATAGTGGGATCACAGGGCGGGACGGACTCACCTCCACGTGCGACGCTGTGGCACGCTGCATCGTCGTCTGCTCTGGCTCGTTCCAGGCTCGGCTTCGTAGGGGGAGGGGAAGGGGGTCACGACCCCCCTGCTCCGCCTTGAACTAACACATGTAGTGCGCTTGGTTGACAGTCGCAATGCGGCTATTCTGTTTCCAACCCAAACACCCATGCAACCCCAGAGCCACATCCCCAAGATAGATAGTGGGGTCACGAGGTGCGACGGACTTGCCTCCGCATGCCATGTCGCGGCACACCGTGGCGTCACCTACACCATCTCATTCCAGGCTCGATCTCGCAGGAGGAGGGGAGGGGGTCACGACCCCCCTCCCCCCTTGCTCGGCCTCGCGCTAACACACACATTGCGCTTGGTAGACAAGCGCAGTGCGACCATTCGATTTCCATCCCAAACATGCATGCAACCCCAAAGCCACACCCCTAAGATAGATAGTGGGATCATGGGATGGGACGGACTCGCCTGCGCGTGGGACACCGCGGCACGCTGCGTCGTCGCCTGCTCTGGCTCGTTCCAGGTACCATGCTCTGGCCAGGTTCTAGCAAAAAATAGTATTCCTATACATGCATACATTCACAGTGATATAAACTACATGCATAGAAAAAAAATAGGTAAAGGATGATCAACATGTAACTTGCCTTGGTTCTGGTTTGAAAAGTCACACTCCTGACAATAGCTTGCATCGCACTCCGAATAATCTACAAGTTTCACACAATCAAACCAAAATAAAACCAACAACAAGAAAATCATATTAAAATTCAAAGAACAGTAGCATAACAGCATGCACAAATCATCTACAATGCACTAAGATCACAACGTAAAAAGAATCACTCATTTTCGCTAAACAGTTTGAAAGTTATGGCCTTCGGAAGGTTTAATTGAAATTTGAAATAATTCAAATTTGAAAAGTGCAAACATGCAAAATTTTGGTTCTGTTAAAATCTCCTGGTCATTGTGAGTGCATAGGAAAAAAGATTCACCTAAATTCGATTTGTAGACTAAAAGAAGTTAGAGGAAGAATGTGAAGAAAAAAGGTGTCAAACAAGTGCGTAGTTTAGAGGAGGTTTGACTGACGCAAATTCTACGGCCGGGGGTGTTCTCACGGCAACATAAACGAGCGGAGAAGGCGGCAGCGGCGCGAGCTCCTATACGAGATCCAATTTTCCCCAGGGAGGCATGTGGACGAGGGAAAATGGTGAAGCGACCTTAGTAGGTTTCCCTAGTGTAATTGCTCGATCCAAGAGTCCTAGGAGTGCACGGGGTGAACAGAGCGCTGGATCGATCCGGGCTCAGCCACGGTTGTGCGTGCGGTGCACTCAAGTCCGGCTCGGTGAAAGAGATGAGGAGCGGGGCGGAACCCACTATTACCTGCTCAGAGCGAGGAGCGACGGCTGGCGACGCGGGGGTTCGGCCGGCTGTTGAGCCGCAGGGAGGTGGGGTTGGTGGGCCACGGGCGTCGCACGTTAATGGGCTGCGACGCTCTGTGCAGTGCGGCAGTGCTACGCCTTTTTATTTTTTATTTTTTAACTAAAAGCTGTAGAAAGAAATAACTAAAATAAAAACAGGCAACATAATAAATCCTGAAAATAATATGAACATACAGTAAAAATATACCTACTAGTATAGAGTAGAGGAACACTAGTTCCACGTCTAATACAGTTTTTGAAAAATAGTTTTTGTGCAATAGGCCACACAAACAGTAATAAAACACTCAAATAAAATAATTTGGAGTTTCTAAAATTGACATAATAAATCAGGTAGACTCCAAATAATATTCTTGACATTATGAATATTTATAAAACAGGGGAGAAGTCATGTTATCTCCACTCCAATAAATTGCCTTGAGTTGCATAATGAAAAAGAATATTTCAGAGAAACAAATAATGCAAATAAAATATGAGATGCATATGAATGATATTTACATCCGAAATAGAAAAATTGGGATGTTACAAACCTACCCCCCTTAAGATGAATCTCGCCCTCGAGATTCGGGCTGGCTGGCAAATAGGTGTGGGTGATCCTGCCTGAGATCTTCCTCTCATTCCGAGGTAGCTTCTTCCTCTGTATGATGATCCCACTGAACCTTGCATAACCTATTTTCTTGGTGCGACTAAATCTCTCTCCTGTCTCTAGAATCTTAACAGGTTTCTCCTCATATGTCAAATCACTCTCCAACTGATTTGCCTCAAGTGGCACCGTGTCCCTCAATGGAACATCCATCATCTCTGCATGGCACTTCTTCAACTCGGATACATGAAACACATCATGAACTCTAGACAAGGATTCCAGCAACTCCAGCTGATAAGCTACGTCTCCTCTACACTCCAAAATCTTGTAAGGCCCCACAAAACATGGAGCTAACTTACCCTTGATTCCAAACCTCTCAATTTCACGAAGTGGTGAAACTCTAATGTATGCATGGTTTCCTACCTCCGGTCACCTCCTTACGTTTTACATCTGCATAACTCTTCTGCCTGGACTATGCTATCTTCAGCCTGTCACAAATCAACTTGACTTTCTCCTCAGCATCTCTGATCAAGTCTGGTCCAAAGAACTGACGCTCTCCAACCTCATCCCACATCAATGGTGTCCTGCACTTCCTACCATACAATACCTCAAATTGTGCCATCTTCAGACTAGCTTAATAATTGTTATTATATGAGAACTCTGCATAAGGTAAATTACCATCCCAACTGGACTCGTAGTCCAAAGCACAAGCTCTCAACATATCCTCCAAAATCTAATTTACCCTATTTGTCTGCCCATCATTTTGTGGATGGAATGTTGTACTGAACTCCAGCCTGGTGCCCAAGGATTCATGCAACTGACACCAACATTTGTATGTGAACTGAGTACCTCTGTCATACACTACCTTCCTTGGAACTCCATGCAGACAAATAATTTTAGACATATAAATCTTTGCTAGTTGAGCACTAGTATAAGTAGTCTTTATCGGGATGAAGTGGGCAACTTTAGTCAAACGATCAACAAACTACCCTTATAGAATCATAACCTGACCGAGTCCTGGGTAGACCTATAATGAAACCCTTACCAATCTCATCCCACCTCCAATCAGGTACAGGAAATGGCTATAACAAACCTGCTAGACTCTAATGTTCTTCTTTAACTCTCTGGCACACATCACATGTTGAATATATCCAACAATTTCCCTCTTCATGCTAGGCCACCAAAATCTTTACCTCAAATCCAAATACATCTTAGTATTACCTGGGTGAATAGAATAAGGTGAATCATGCGCCTCCTGAAGAATTAACTTCCTGATGTTTGCATCTTGAGGTACACAAATACACTTCTCAAACCATATGGCCACATGTTCATCCCCATGGAAACCTTCTGCCTTAGCTTTAATTATATTGTCTTTCATCTCAGCAATCTCCGTATCATCCTTTTAAGCCTCTCTGATCCTATCAAGCAAAGTAGGCTTTACCTCAAGTGTTGCCAAATATCCCTTAGGAACCATCTCCAACCCGAGATTCCTGAAGTGCTCACATAACTCTGGTGGCATATCATCAATATCAATTGCATTTACATGGCTCCTATGACTCAATGCATCAGCAACAACATTAGCCTTACCAAGATGATACTGTACATTCAAATCACGATCCTTAATAAGCTCCAACCATCTCCTCTGCCTGAGGTTCAAATCCTTCTGAGCAAAAATATACTTCAAGCTCTTATGATTAGTAAATACATCACAATGATTACCAATAAGATATTGCCTCCAAGTTTTCAATGCATGCACAACTGAGGTTAACTCCAAATCATGTGTAGGATAATTATGCTCATGATTCTTAAGCTAGCGTGAATCATAAGAAACAACTTTACCTTCCTGCATAAAAACACTCCCAAGTCCTTGATGAGAAGCATCAGAATATACCTAGAAGTCCTTATGTATATCAGGCAGAATTAAGACTGGTGTTGTAACCAAATGTTGCTTCAATTGCTGAAAGCTGGCTTCACATTCATAAATCCAAACAAATTTCTTCTCCTTCTTCAACAATTCAGTCATAGGCTTTGCAATCTTGGAAAAGTTCTCAATAAACCTCCTGTAATAACCTGCAAGGCCCACAAGCTGCGAATCTCTGCAACTGTCATGGGTGTCTCCCACTCTTTAACTATAGCAACCTTAGATGGATCAACTGCAACCCCATTACCTGACACAACATGTCCAAGGAAGGCTACCTCATCCAGCCAAAAATCACATTTGTTGAACTTGGCATACAACTGATGTTCCCTTAGTTTCTCCATTGGCAAACGCAGATGCACCTCATGCTCTTGGTTATTCTTGAAGAGCACCAATATATCATCAGTGAAAACAACCACAAATTTATCCAAGAACTCCATAAACACCTTGCTCATCATATTCATGAAGTATGCAGGGGCGTTAGTCAATCCAATTGACATAACAGTATATTCATACAACCCATACCTCGTAGTAAAAGCAGTCTTAAGAATATCTTTCTCACGAATCTTTAATTGATGATAACCAGAATGAAGATCAATCTAAGAAAACACAGATTCTCCCTCCAACTGGTCAAACGGATCATTTATCATAGGCAAATGATACTTATTCTTAATGGTTACCTCATTCAGAGAACGATAATCAACACACATCATCAAGGTTCCATCCTTCTTCTCCACAAACAAAACTGGAGCTCCCCAAGGTGATGAACTTGGGCGAATAAATCCTTGTGCCTGCAATTCCCTTATCCGCTTCTTAAATTCCTCCAACTCTTGAGGAGGCATTCTATATAGTCTGTTTGCAATAGGTCTAGTGCCTGGTACTAAATCAATAAGAAACTCAATATCTCTATCTGGTGGCATACCTGGCAACTCCTATGGAAACATCTGGGTAGTCCCTCAAAATGGGTACATCCTCTGATAGAGGCGTGGGGCCCGATCTTTCGATGAGATGATAACTATCGATTTGGTGGAGACGACTTTGACGATCCGACTACAAACGTGCATGACGTTGCGCCTTAGCAATCGCTAAACCAACTCCGAGAGGTTATTGACCACGCCGGAGCACGATCAACCTGACCACGAAGGTCTATTCCTGCAAGCAATCGAAGAACAAGCAAGAATATGATAAGCAATCTGAATATTGCAAATATGGATGAAGTATTGATAAGAGTGGGGTTTCATAAGCGGTCTTGGTCTGGTCGTTGGACACAAACGAAGTACACGAAGTTGCAACGATGGCTAACTTTTATCTAAATAAAACCCACATATAAACGGTGCCTTAAGGGCTGTATTTATAGGGGAAAAGAGAGGGTATTTTGTCCACCCTTGGCAAGGTGGGACTAAAACACCTCCTAAGTCGTTTCCCCTACAATATGGGCTCTAAAAAAACCAAACGAGCGGTATTTCGAAAATACATGGGCCTAGCCCAAAACTAAGGTGACACAGCACCAGTAATAAGCTATGGACGAAATTTATGAAAGACATGTTGTATATTTCGTCCATCCTCTTGTATGTCATCATGGTGGCTTCAAAGTGCGGAAATCTCCTCCAGAAACTCCATTCTTGCTCCCTCCGCGCGCGCCTTCATCATAGTGCTTGATCATGCTCCAGTGTTTATACTTCTTGTCCATGCTAGGTGCTTCAACTGTAACCAACACAAATATATCTAAGTTAGGTAGCATCACATCCTCATGAACATTAGAAACATTACCAAGAAACGAAAGTACCTGATAATTTAACTGGCGTGCACGAGCTCTAGTAATTGGTCCAATAGGTATAGTAGCAGGGGTTGTGGGTGTAACTGTGCTAGCCATGTCCTCATCATCCTCCCCTTCTTGAAAACAAAGCCGTCCTCAGTGTTGCTTAATCTGAAATATGACTAACAAAAGAGACAAGGTGTGCATGTTGTATATGTATATGTCATCCATTTTTACCGATCTCAGTTGTGGCACATGTAACACAGTTATACAAGAGCACCCTTCCAAAGTCGTGAAATATAAAGCTAATATATTGTCAGAGGAAGGCAAAGGCATAAAAATATTGCAACTCAATTTGCACATATAAGTGAAGCTCTTAATCGTAAGAAATGATTGGCAATGCTCATCATTAAACCATCCCAACCTTGATGAACCATCACCAAGATTAGAGGTCATATCAAAATGATTAAACATTGGCAAATCTATTTTCACACGTATTTCATCCAAATCTGATTTATTCCCTGATTCAAATGGTTCTTTCGCATCAATAGTTAATTCAATTGGTTCACTCAAAATTGTTTCATCACATGGCAAAGTCAAATCACGAACATATTCCTCTAAAATAGCTGGTGTGATCAAAGTAGTGGATAGCTCATCGCATGGTTCATTTAAATTGACAAGGCATTCATCATACTCATGTGGAGGTGGAAGATCGGTACCTTTGTCATTACCTCTTATGATCAACCCAGATGATGTAGGCACTCTCGGAGGTGATGTGTCACATGGTGGAGGTGATGTAGTCCTCACAACAACGGATGTGTCTATCATAGTACGCCTAGTAGTGGAAGGAACAACCGTATCATCTCTTAGAATGTGCACCTGACGCTTATTCTCCTTATGGACAACACGTCGTTTTATTTCCTGTTCAGCACTACAAGCAAGATGAAACAAACGGTCCATAGGATAACACTCTTCATGAATTAGCATCTCCTGAATATCACGGTTTAATCCTCCCCAAAATCTATCCATAAAATCATCTTCACTTTCTTGTAAAGAGGAATGTAACAAGGTAGTTTGTAAATCATCATAATATTTCGTTACGGTGTCACTACCTTGTTTTAAATGTTGCAACTTTGTAAGCATGTCACGAGTATAATAAGCAGGGACGAAAGTATGTCGCATGGCAAGTTTCAAAGCATTCCAAGTAGTAGGTATATAATTAGGGTGTAACCGACAATATTCACTCCACCAAACTAAAGCATAACCAGTGAAAGAACCAACCGCAACCTGAAGTTTTTTACGTTCATCAAAACTATGGGAAGAAAATATATTATTTATTTCAAACTCCCATTCAATATATAAAGCGGGTCTAAAACGGCCATTAAACGGTGGTATAGAAATATTAACCTGATCATGTGCATTTGGATGTTTGTCCACCTCTAGTGATGGTTGTGGTATGTCCTTAGGTGGTGGCACGTCTCCCGCGATCGATAAAGCCCATGAATTTACTCTGGACCCTGTCATGATTAGTAGAAACAAGAAACCAAATCCAAAAATAATGTTCCTATGAACTACTAGGATGTGGTGGTAAAACGCTCACAGTATAGCAAATATCAAAGACTTACAAGTTCTTACCATGCAGCAGGTGGTGACCGGCAACCAGCGGTGTCAATAACTCTCAAAGTTGATAAAGCGATTGCCAGGTGAACATATGTATGCACGGTGTAGAAAATATGTGGAGCTGGGTTGGCTTTATATATGTGGAAAAAAATGCTACAACCACGTTAATTAATGCAAGCTGAAAATCCGTTCAAAGTGGTCGAGTGCTGGTCCTAGGCTATACCGTGCTAGAGACGCGAGCCTAAGACACAAGTGAAATCAGATACGCTGCGTTTAACCACACACGTTTTTTTACAGCAACGACACACGTGGTACAAGCCTTCTTTCACTTTTTTATACGTTCTCCAAAAAAAATCCAACCGAGCGGGCCAACCTCCCTTTTTCTTTACCACAGCCAAAGTATACTACGTTCTTGTAGGAGTATATCACAAGGAGCACTATCTTCTTTTTCACCAAAGTCCAGCGGGCCCACAAGATCTTTTTGTTTTGCTTTCCCACCGAAGGTGCCAAAACTGATCCTGTAATATTCCTCCAAAGCTTCACAATTTTTTTTCTAAGCAAAAAACTTGCCCGCAAGTTGGTACTTTCCTTACTATCTACTTGGAATCTGATCCAAACCTTCCTTCTTTTTTGTTATTCTATTCCTTTCTCTCTCTCTCTTCCTTCCTCTCAAAGTCACGTGCAACCTGTCCAAGGGAAACACACGTTGACACTTCTTTTTTCTCCAACAGATCAAAACCTTCCAAACTTGTCACGTTATCTCTGTTTTTAGGCCGCACTAAACGTGCCTTTTATTCTGTTTTTTTTGCGTCTCTTACTACCAAAAAGGGTAGCGCCAAGTTGAACAGAATGTGTACCAATCTCGTGGTTGATTTCTTTCCTTTTTCAACTGCCCAAGAAAATCAGCCACAAACCCAAACCGATCAGCAGATTAATCTTTTTATTACTATTTACTTTCCAATCCCAGCAAGGAGATGCTTCCCTTCTATTTTCCTCGGAAATCCAAACTTGGCAATCAAACAAAAGTACTACTAGTACATCACACGTTTTTCAATCCAAAGAGGCAGCGAACCAACAATAAAAATTCGGATCTACCTTTCCGAACAAGGCAACCGATGGGCACCTTCCTTTTATTTTCTTTGCTGCGATTTTGCACTTCTCCCGTATGTATTCTCCTTCCTTTTTTTTTGCTGCGATCTGCAATACTCCCGTAAGGAAACTCCTCTTTAAAAAAATATATTAAACTGGCCACACTAGAACACTCAGATCCGAAGATGCCAAATCTGTTTTTTTTTCCGTATTACTGTCCAAATAGTAGCACACAATTCACACCTTTCCTTGTATCTTTTTTTTAATAGAGAACTGCCCAACAAAATTGGCTGCCAACCAAACCGATTGGCAGTTGCCTTCCAATAGAAAATGATTTCGTTTTTAGCACCTTCCCAACCTGACGTGAACAGCCTCAAACTTGGCACTCTTCACGTTTGTTTTATGGCTGATCTTACTTGCCTTTTTTTTTCTCTCTCTCGACTCAATCATCAAGATCCTTCCAAATAAAAAAACCGACTAGCACTTTCCTTGTGAGTCTTTCTCTCTCTTTTAAACTCACTTTCCAAAAACGTGAATGGCTAGGACTCCAATCCGAACAGCTTTTTCTTCTTCTTTTAAATCTCTTTTTCTTTCCTCTTCTCCAAACTCCAAACGTGGCAACTACCAAAGGGCTGCACAATTTCTTTTCCTAGCGATCCAAACTTTCCTCTGATCCCGAACAACAAACAGATCACTTTTTTTTCAGATTGTTTCCTCTCTTTCCAAGATGAATCAAGATGGCAACGAACAAAAGATGATGGCTAGAATGACAATGGTAGATGGATATGGTAATGGCGATGCATATTAGATGTGGCAGCAAAAGATGTCAATGAAGTATACAATGTGCGTGCGGAAGCGGTGTAAACAAAATGTGACTAGAACTCGAAACTCTAATAGGTTAGACACTAAAAGCAGCAACTCGACACACGATGCAACCAAAAATTCAACAATACAAAAACTAAGTGATAATAGCGAAAGGCTCAGACTGTCTGGGATACGGATGAACTAATCTAACTCTTTTTTTTGTGGCTTTTTCTTGGACTCTAGGTATGAAGAACACATGCAACCTGACTACGAAAAACTGGAAAATCTCACCGAGCAACCTGAAAACTGATACCACTTGATAGAGGCGAGGGGCCCGATCTTTCGATGAGATGATAACTATCGCTTTGGTGGAGACGACTTTGACGATCCGACTACAAACGTGCACGACGTTGTGCCTTAGCAATCGCTAAACCAACTCCGAGAGGTTATTGACCACGCCGGAGCACGATCAACCTGACCACGAAGGTCTATTCCTGCAAGCAATCGAAGAACAAGCAAGAATATGATAAGCAATCTGAATATTGCAAATATGGATGAAGTATTGATAAGAGTGGGGTTTCATAAGCGGTCTTGGTCTGGTCGTTGGACACAAACGAAGTACACGAAGTTGCAACGATGGCTAACTTTTATCTAAATAAAACCCACATATAAACGGTGCCTTAAGGGCTGTATTTATAGGGGAAAAGAGAGGGTATTTTGTCCACCCTTGGCAAGGTGGGACTAAAACACCTCCTGAGTCGTTTCCCCTACAATATGGGCTCTAAAAAAAACCAAACGAGCGGTATTTCGAAAATACATGGGCCTAGCCCAAAACTAAGGTGACACAGCACCAGTAATAAGCTATGGACGAAATTTATGAAAGACATGTTGTATATTTCGTCCATCCTCTTGTATGTCATCATGGTGGCTTCAAAGTGCGGAAATCTCCTCCAGAAGCTCCATTCTTGCTCCCTCCGCGCGCGCCTTCATCATAGTGCTTGATCATGCTCCAGTGTTTATACTTCTTGTCCATGCTAGGTGCTTCAACTGTAACCAACACAAATATATCTAAGTTAGGTAGCATCACATCCTCATGAACATTAGAAACATTACCAAGAAACGAAAGTACCTGATAATTTAACTGGCGTGCACGAGCTCTAGTAATTGGTCCAATAGGTATAGTAGCAGGGGTTGTGGGTGTAACTGTGCTAGCCATGTCCTCATCATCCTCC
>LR738710.1:408736063-408796355 GCA_902687465.1 Secale cereale
CCCCCCCCCCCCCCCCCCCGCCTTAAGAGAGTTCATCGTATGCTTATACTTACATACATACTTGTTCCTCTTCTCTCTTGGTGCACTGAGAGTAATTGATCGACTCACACAATCAATAAGACCTTTATATAAATGCAACCAATCCATGCCCAAAATAATTTCCAGACCTTGTGACTTTAATATAATCAAATCTATAGGAAATTCATACTTCCCAATAGACAAGGTCAAGTGATGACAACCAATGCCCGCTATCATCTCAGCTCGTGGGGAACTCACTCTAATAGGCATACTAAGGGTTTTGGCTAGCAATCCATGTTTATCAACAAATACCCTCAACATAAATGAATGTGATGCACTAGTATCAAAAAGACCAAGTGTGGGTACTGAATTGATCAAAAACTTACCAATCACTCCATTAGGTTCATTGTAGACCTCCTCCACATTAACATGGTTGACATGACCCTTTTGGAAGGGGTTTGGCTTGCTGGATCCTGGGTTCTTCGCCTCCGGGCAATCTGTGGCATAGTGCCCCATAGCCTTACACCTGAAGCACTACACCTAACTCACATCCCTTGGCGCATGTGTAAACGAGTGGTTCTGGTTATTGTTCCCTCCATTGCCATTACCATTACCATTGTTACACTTGTGCCCATTGTGACGATGGTGGCATTATGGTTATGGCCATTCCCTCCATGATGATTATGTCCATTACATCCATGATGAGTATGCCCATTACCTCCATGATGATTATGCCCATTACCTCCATGAGTATTATGCCCATTACCTCCATGATGATTATGCCCATTACCTCCATTACCATGATATGAAGTGTGTGGCTTATGTTGTGGTCCTGAATTATACGTGTTATTGCTGTTGTACTTCGTCTTGCGATTCTCTATGGCTTAATGCTTCCCCTCCAGCATAATAGCCTTGTCAATCAACTCTTGACAATTATTAAAAGTGGACACTGCCAACTGAATGCCCAAACCATCATTCAGGACCTCCAGGAATTTCTCCTGCCTAGTTGCATCAGTGTAACATCATTAGGAGCATAACATGCAAGATTATTAAATTCCTCATTAACTGAGCGACCTCCCTGGTGCAAACTGCAAAACTCCTATTTTTCAGACTCATGGCACCAGCAGACACATGTGCAGCACGGAAAGCGGCTTAAAACTGTGGCCAAGTGATAGTAGCAATGGGATAAGTCATGCTCGTATGACGACTCTCTTCTCCTCCTCCCTCCTTGTCCCTATCCTTGGTGGATACGCCAGGGTGCGGCGATCTCAGGTCGGTTTTCTCCCCCTCCCTCTTGTCTTCTGGGATTGCGCTCTCCTCCCCACCTTTCCCATGGGCCGTTGGCCCTAGGGTTTCCCCCCATCCTCGCTTCTCCGCCTTCCTGTGGCGAACTAGTTCTGGGTACTTGATGCTAATGAGTCTGGATCTGCCGATGAGGTGATTGGCCCCTCGCCATATTCCCCTTCTATTCCTGTCTTCTCAGCGGCCCAAGGTTCGAAAATCTGCTCCGGTGTCGTGGCCGGGCGGTGTAGTCACCGTCTGGCGGGCCTGACTTGCAAGTGGTGTGGCGTCGCGACTGTGGATCTCAGAAATTAGGCCAAGTTGTGCCCGTCTCGCCGAGCGTTGCCAGCCTTGATTCTCCAGCGATGGACTCCGGGTCATGCGTGGTGGCGGAGACTGGGTCTGTCTCCCCTGTTCGATGGGCGAGGCAGCCTTTGGGGGGGTTGGCCTCTAGCTCATCGCCGGTGGACGCCGGTGGCGGGCGCGTGGTGGCGTGCTCGGTGGGAGGAGAAACCCTATGTTCGTCGGTGGTGGGCAGGTCGGACTGTGGGCTGGCTCGGGTTGTGGCCGTTTCGATGGGTGGGCTGGGTGGTAGGCCAAGTACACCGTGTCTCTCCAAGGCGGATTTTCCTCCTCTTATTGGTTCTGGGCCTAAGGTGCTGGGCTCATTCCGACTGGCCCTTCTTTCTTGGCCCCGCGTTCTATCCCGTGTTTCCTAGGGTACTTATGGGTCCAGAGGGGTGCCATTTCCCCTGACCTAGGGTTTCCGGCTTCCAGATCAGACGTGCGTCGTTATCCTTTCCGCATTCACCGTCTTGTGCATGTGCTTCCTCCGGCCCCTCTCATGATCTCCTTCGCGATGTCAGTGGCCATGGATAAATCTAGGACCTCCTCTTCGGAGGCGTTGTCGGGGAGCTACCCGCAGTAGAGACGGCTCGGTGGAGGCCGGGCGGTCCCCAGATTTGGCTTATGAGGCGGAGCTGCATGAGAAGATGGAGGCAAATCGGGTTGCTCGGGAGCAGGTGGAGAAGGACCGGGAGGCGTGGGCGGCGGGTCCTGCCTAGCTGTAGCGCAAGGAGCAGGCGCGCGCGGAGGCGGCAGCCAAGTTGTTCGGGGTGGATCCCTGGGAGGCCGCGACGTTGGGCTCTTCGATAGCCATGGTGGCTCCCTCTCCTTGTCCTCATCCTCCTCATCATTCGGTGGGTAAGGTGGCGGTTGGTGGCCGCGGCGGTGGTGCTGGCTCCGGTTTCGTGGGTCGTGGCCGCGGGGCTGGTGTCAGGCGGGCTGGTGGTTACAGCAATGCGCCCCTCCCCTCCAAGTTTCGTCGGACCTCTTCCCAGGATCCATGATCCTCTTCCGGTGGGGTTGGCGATGGTATTCTTCCCATTCCTCCTCCGTTGCCTCTGGGCTTTGTTCCCTCTCACGGCATCGGGTCGTCCTGTGGTGGTGGTTCGGCTGCTGGTTCGACGACCCTGATCTGCTTCGCCTGTCATCGAACGGGTCACTTTCAATATCGTTGCACCTTTCCGCCCTTCTGTCTGATCTGTCGCATGGAGGGCCATCTCACTATAGATTGTGGCAATCCTTTGCCTTTCCCTGGATTCAAGCAGTTCGGTTTGGGGCTGCCGGGGTGCTCGTTCTTTGCGCTTGACGGGGAGCTCGGGATGTGTGTGGTTGCTCTGGTGGCAACCAATGTGGATGTGACCTCCGTTCTCTCCAATTCTGTGTCCAACCAAGTGATATCGGATAAGCTTAAGGAATGGGGCCTCAAAGGGTGGGATTGGCAGATAAATCAGATCTCGGACATAGGATTCACAGTCACCTTTCCTTCCAAGGAGAGTCTTAAGATGATGGCATCTTTCTCAAGCTCCACTCTACCTCTAAACCAATTGATGTTTCTGTAAAGGCTGATGTTGATAGTTCCAAGGCGGTGGCTTCCCTCTCTGATATCTGGGTGCTTCTTGAGGGCGTGCCGTACGGGCTCCACAATGTTCGGTTCCTAATGGCATTTGGCGAGCTGATTAGCAAGCGAGATAATTTTCACTCCTACAACTTTTATAATCCATTTTCTAGGGTCACGTCCTACAATCAACACACTGCACTGATACCATCTGTGACGACCAAATTCGAAGGATTTGAGTCTCTGTGCTTACCGTGATAGTCCCTGGATCGACTCGCTAGCACACACAGTATAAATGAATACCAGAATAACAAGTGCATCATTTATTACAACGTATGATCCAAAATTCATGAAATAAAACAATCTACATAGCACATAGCTAGCTTTATTCAATCAAACAACGGAACGTAGCAGAAAAAATGATGAGTCCCATCATGGCACACTGGCAATGTTAAGTGCACACACGCGACCCTCACAGTACCTTACTCTTCGTCTGAATATCCTACAACATGAGACGTTGCGGCCGTATAGGTCAATACATTGAATGTATTGGCAAGTTACACAGGAGAAATAATAAAGCAAACCTACATGTATATGCATAGTACAACAAAAGGAAGGCTTGATATTTATTTCGCAGAAAAATAGTCAAATTTTCATATAATTATTTAATTACTATAATTAAGTACACAATGTTGAGTTGGCAAATCCAACTCCAACCTACCCTTTATTAATGTTCACAGAAATATTATTAAGTGTCACGTATGTCAAGATTATCCAATAACTATAATGGCATAGTTGCTCAAATTTTCCCATGACCGGGGACACGGCTAATCATGATTAGTTTTTAATACTTTGTAAAGTTTAGTACAATTTACCCACTGGACCCAATCCTAAGATTGAGACGAAGTCTTTCAGAAGAGGTTCCCTTAACCACCTGACGGCCACAACCCACCTATATACGCTACATCTATTGACATTGTCTAGGCAACGGTTCCAACAACTGATCAACTAAGCCAGAGCCCATATAGCCAGTGGCCACACATGGAAGCTACTAGTTACTAAGTCTGTGTGATCTTTTTGAACTTGGGAGGCATTCCACTTAGGGTGCACTCTCATGGGCGCATGGCCATAGAAAAGGTGGAATACCCCATGATGTCTTCCCTCAACACCAAACAATACCACCTCTGCCCAGAGGTGAATTAAATCCTTAATTACTACTCACCTTAGTTATATATATAATCCTCACATAAACTCAATGTATACACGAACTAACCCCGTCTACTAGCATAACAAAGCTACAACTACCACGATCTGCATTGACGGGAGATAGCTCAACAATATAGCAAAAAATAGTATTCATATACATGCATATATTCATTGTGTGATATAAAATACATGCATAGAAAACAATAGGCAAAGTATTGCCAACATGTAACTTGCCTTGGTTCTGGTTCTAAAAGTAACACTCTTGAGAATAGCTTGTGTCGCACTCCACACAATCTACATGTTTCACACAATCAACAAATTGATCACTGAAACTCAAATCAAACCAAAATAAAACCAACAACAAGAAAATCATTTTAAAATTCAAGAACAGTAACATAACAGCATGCACAAATCGTCTACAATGCACTAAGATCAGAACACAAAAAGAATCACTCAATTTCGCTAAACAGTTTAAAAGTTATGGCCTTCGAAAGGTTTAATTCAAATTTGAAAAGCGCAAACATGTGAAATTTTGGTTTTACCAAAATCTCCTGGTTACTGTGACTGCATAGGAAAAAGAATCACCTATGATTTGTAGACTAAAAGATATAGCTAAAAGTTAGAGGAAGAATCTGAAAAAATTAAAACAACATAAAACTCCTAACATGGAATCCCTATAGCAACTCATGTAGCACTCACACGTGTAAGCGCGGGATTGGCTCAAGTGCGCTGTGCACGCGTGCTCACCAGAGAGCAGAGGAAAACGGTGGCGGCAGTCTCGGGCATGGGCGGTGGCGCTTCTCCGATGGCTCTCCAACGTAGATGAGATGATGGACGGATGCGACGTTCGTCGATGGTGGGGATGGTGGGGTTAAACGGCAACAAGGCTTCCTCTGCTGGCTGCTGTGATGACGTGAACTCCGCAATGCTCCGGTGCTTCGGCTCGCGTCTCATTTGCTCGGGTGGCTCGCTCTGGTGATCTGCAAGTCACCGGAAGGTGTCAAACAAGTGCGTAGTCTAGGGAGGTTTGACAGACGCAAATTCTACGGTCGGGGATGCTCTCACAGTGATGAAACTGGGCAAAGAAGACGATGGTGGTGCGAGCTCCTAGGTGAGATCCGATTTGCCCCAGGGAGGCGCATGGACGAGGGAAAATGGTGAAGCGACTTCAGTAGGGTTTTCCCTAGGGTAAATGCTTGATCCTGGAGTCCCAGGGGTGCACGGGGCGAATAGGGCACTGAATCGATCCGGGCTCGGCCTTGGTTGCATGTTCGGTGCACTCTAGTCAAGCTCGGGGAAGGAGATGAGGAGCGGGGCGGGACCCGATGTCCGCGTGTGATGGCAAGGAGCGAAGGCTAGCGGCGCGCGGGTTTGGTCGGCTGTTGGGCCGCGGGGAGGTGGGGTTGGTGGGCCGCCGGCGGCGCACGTTGATGGGCTACGGTGCTCTGTGCAATGCTGCAACGCTACACCTTTTTTTCTTTTGTTTTTTAACTAAAAGATGTAGAAATAAATAACTAATATAAAAACAAACGACATAAATAAATCCTAAAAATAATACGAACACACAGTAAAAATATACCTACCCGTATACAGTACATGAACACTAGTTCCACATCTAATGCAATTTTTGAAAATTATTTTTTACACAATAGGCCACAAAATAATAATAAAACACTCAAATATAATAATTTGGAGTTTATAAAATTGATAGAATAAATCTGGTAAACTCCAAATAATATTCCTAACATTGTGAACATTTTTAAAACAGGGGAGAAGTCATGTTATCTCCACTCCAATAAATTGCCTTGAGTTGCATAATGAAAATAATATGTCGGAGAAACAAACAATGAAAATAAAATATGAGATGCTTATAAATGATTTCTTAACATCCAAATTAGGAAAATTGGGATGTTATAGGGGGTGTGCACGACCCCCTCCCCGCTCGGCCTTGAGCTAGCGCACGCGGTACTCTTGATTGACAGGCGTGGTGCGGCTATTCTGTTTCCAACCCAAACACGCATGCAACCCAGAGCCCCACCCCTAAGATAGATAGTAGGGTCACGGGGTGCGACAGACTCGCCTTCGCATGCGACGCTGCGACATGTCGCGCCGTCGCCTGCTCTGGCTCGTTCCAGGCTCGGCCTCACGAGGGGAGGGGCCCCCCCGCTCGGCCTCGCGCTAACGCACATAGTGCGCTTGGTTGACAGGCGCAGTGCGGCCATTCTGTTTCCAACCCAAACACTCACGCAACCCTAGAGCCACACCCCTAAGATAGATAGTGGGGTCACGGGGTGCGACGGACTTGCCTCCGCATGCGATGCCATGACACGCTGCGTCGTCGCCTGCTCCAGCTCTTTCTAGGTTCAGCCTCGCAGGGGGACCCCCTCCCCTCCTGCTCGACCTCACGCTAACACATGCAGTGCGCTTGGTTGACAGGCGCAGTGCGACTATTCTTTTTCCAACCCCAAACACGCACACAACCCCAGAGCCACATCACCACCCATAAACGCAATGCTCGATAAAAAAGGAATAAAAAATTTGTGGTGAAAAGGAACTCAGCTATGCTGCAGTTCAGTTATACACATGAATGCAGTGCCATTCTACAAGTTTTTGCACAGATAAAAAGGATGAAAAAAGACACATATACAATAACATGGGTGCAAAAGCAAAAACACACGTAAACAAAACCAGGTTTCACATACATAAATCATTTATATAAAATAAAACGCACGCAGTTTCAACCATGTCAAACTGCAAAAACAGACGCTACATAAGGCAGAAAAGTAGCCTTCCATACACATTATCTACCTTATCCAGCACCCAGTACACACCATAAACCTAGCTCTCGTCCAAACCCAGGGGTTTATGCACACTATACCAATGTCTGTTACTACGTACATGACTACGATTGTGACTGGAACAGGGAAGCAAGCCCAAGGCTTGAAATCAGATCTCGTAGCTCAAGCGGTATGTCTCCACAGTACAACATGTTCAAAGGATTGAACAACAGCTGGAAAATGTAATTCGCCTTCGAATCTTCAACAGCAGGCTGAAAAAATTAAAAAATGCAGATAAGTGATTAAAAAGGTTGTGATTGTCGGTGTTCTGGGACCGGGGGTACCTAGACCTTCCTGCCTGTGGCTCGAGACGCAGGCCCATCAACGGCCCAGCAGGGTCTAGATTCAAGGCTGTGTGAGAAGACCCTCATGAGGCCCCTTGGACTCGCGATGAGAGTGGCATCAAGACCTCATAAGGAGCAGCCCTTCAGGCTGCCTCCCTAGGAGCAGATATTCGGATGCAAGTACCCCTCCTTCCTAGGCTGGGGTGACGTGAGCCATGACGACCACGGCCACGCGGGTGCCAGCGGGCGTAGAAGGGCAGTTTGCCCTTTGGTGCCAGAAGGACAAGGCCATGCGTGTGTTCCCGAGGGAAGTACTAAAGGTTTCCCTTCTGGTGCAACAAGACCAAGACCACAAGCTCGAGAGAATGGGCGTCACCGTCGAGCCCACCTCTGCGTCAGGATCAGAGGCTTTGCAGGTGAAGACAACCTTTCGTTAGGATAAGATGTACCTCTTGTCCCCCTTCGAAATTGTCCATTGTGGGACCCCTTCCCGCCCAAATGATGCGGGCAGAGGACCAAGACCTCTATATATAGGTACTGGCGTCCACCGTAGGGAGGGATCGAACACACGCATGCCACTTGAGCTCTCACGAGGCAGCTCTATCACTGTACAAGTTCATATCCCACAAGCCTGGTGAGGCCAATCCACCTAAAGCAGGAGTAGGGTTTGACACCGCAAGGTGGCCCGGACCTGGGTAAATCTCTAAGTTCAAACCTTCTTGGGTCTGCAGAGCCCCGAATATGACATTCTTCATCAACCACACTCCACCATCTCCCTCGATGCATCCATGGCAGAAGCTCCCCGAGCTTGTGCCGAATATTGGGACGCTCGCGCCACCTGGGCGGCGCCTCTCGACCGTAGAGGTCATCACTACCCCATGCTCATCATGGCTAATGCCGCCTCTGGCGTCACCACCCGTTGGTGGCAGGATCCGTTGCTGCCCTCTCTCCCATGGTGTCACAAATGCACCACTACGCGGTCCTCCAACTACGCCGCGGCGTCATCCACCCGCACTCGTCATGGTTCAATGAATGTGCGAGCCACTCTCCCCGCGGCGCGATAGTTGTTGCGCTGCCGACTAGCGGAAGGCAATCACGATGCCTTGCTTGGCCGGGTCGCCGAGCTGCTCGACGCCGCTTGCGTGGTGGGGTGCCTCTTCGTCTCCCACCTGCATTGCGGGTACGACCGGGGATTCACACCTGGTCCTATTGCGTCTGCTCGTCCTTCTAGAGGGGATCCAGAGGGCCCTGCGGAAGCAATATTGCACGCAAGATCTTCCCCCGACCCCGGAGGTGCTTCCTCAGAGTACGGCTAGGATGGGAGGCCCTTCTAAGAGTCACCGCAAAGGGCCACTCCCTGGTTGGCATGACCATACATCATCAATGACGGTCAGCACATCGGAGGAACCAGGGGCCGGCCTCAGGGCTATGGTCCCATGTGCCTCTATGCCGCCGTCGATAAACTTGTCGTGCGAGTAAAGGCTATGCCCGCATGTGCCTTCCTCGTCGGCATGGACGTCAAGATCATCAAGGCCATACAAGACGGGGATCCCTCACGAGCCGATCTGGCGCCCCGCCAGTGCCTTCAATAACAGCCACCCCAGTTACAACCAATATCTTTAGAACATGTCGCGCTAACCTTGGATCACAGGTAGATCGTGATTCGACGGGGTGCCCGCAGGCGTTGGCCCCACCTGGGGCACGCAGGGCAAGCCAGGATGCTGCATGGGGGCCCACCCCCCGTGCGGCAGGGGAGCCTAACGGTAAGGCCCCCCTTGCACCGCGAGGTGTGTAGCGCTACCACCGTAGCCGCACGTGCCTCAAGGCCCGCGTGGTCGATCACCCCGTCCGTAAGCGGGTCCTCCCCGGGGAGGGCACTAGCGAGTTCGCCCTAGACGGAAAACCCTCCCAGGCATGTGCACATTGCCGAGACACTGTCGCTTGCCTGGGGACAAAGGACGGGGTCCCCGCCCAGGGGGACATGGAGCGTCTTCGTAGTTTCTACCGTGACACTCTTGCGTAATAATGAGTGGGTCTATACACGCCTCGAAGTCCCCGGTGTGCCGCCCCTCGGCCCCGCGGGGGTTGTCTCCCATGCCAAAGTGGAAGCCCCATGCTTTGTGCTAGCGGACGACACTGTCCACCAATGACTATGCCCATGCCGAGTGGAAGCATTGACCTCCGTGCTGGTGAGAACACTAGTATAGGCCTCGGACGCGACAATCTTTTTTGCTCTCTTCTGTAATCTGATTTGCCTTTTCTGGAATGAAGTTCGAAGTTTAATGTCTTTATTTGTAAAAAGGGGTGGGATTTTTTTCTTGCCGCGATATTTCTCTTTTTCCTTGTTCATGTTTTGGGAGGTAAGGAAGTTGCCCGTCGTTTCCTCCTGAGCGCCCCATAAGTAGGGGCTGGGCACAGTGTGCACGTCTGAGCTAGCCCCAGTGGCACCAAGACCCCCTCGAGGGCCAAGGATACAACTGCCGCAGGCCCGCCCGTGCGCTCACCTCGCCAAAGCTTTGGTGTCCGACTCCTCACGCGACGCTCTCGAGTAAGCCAGCAGGCGCGTGTTGTGCTCGGCCCCTTCCTAGCCTCAGGATCTTTCTGCCTTTGCCCTCAAGAACGCTCGACTCTTGGCCTCAGGAGCGCCCACCCCTGCCTCAGCAGCAATCAACTCTGGCTCGGGGGTTGTGGGCGCGAGAAGGGCGGCGAGGAAAGGCAGCGAAAAAGGAAAGCGGTCGTGGCCCAGCTTGTCATCAGGAACCCTATGTCAGGCGCTCCTCACACCCCCGCAAAGCCCGACGCACAACAGAGGTGCATTCAGAGACCTCTAAAACCTTGCAGGTCCCTCCCGAGGCTCCGCGGGTTGGGAGCTCCGGCGGGGCATGCCTCTAGGGCGCCCTGAATCTCGTCCAAGGCCAACTATACTAGCCAAAGTCCTTTAGCTCATGACAACATAACACCAGAATAAGATGGGGGACATATCATTACTCTGTACATCATAGAGGAGTTTCCTTCAAAAATGCCTTCACGCCCCCACGTGGTCATGTTCAAAATCTTAACAGGCAAACACGAAAGAGCAACCTAGGGAGATGCATCGCCGTCTTCATTGCTGCTGGCGTCTTCGTCGCCACTGCTACCAGCCTCACGCCCCTCGGCCCCGGACTGGCCCTCGCGGTCACCGGTGTCGAACTCCGTGATCAGGTCATCTATGTGGTCCTCCACCTAGTACTCCAGGGCGCCCCGAATCACCTCGGGCACGGGGGCTGTCATGACCACAAAATCGAAGTGAGGATCCGACTGAAGGAGGTTACTAAAGACGCGTGTTGCCCCACGCGCCAGGAGGACGCATCTCTTCTCTTCGATCAGCTAGCGCATCCTCTTGCGCCCCCTCAAGGCAATCCATGACCCTGGTGAAGAAGGCAAGGTAGCCGGCATCATCGGCCACGATCGGGCTGGGGACCTTCTCGCCGCAGACGCAATCCAAGGCGCAAAGAGCCCGACTCTCAAGACCTAGGAACATCTTGGAGCGGATGTGCTGCAACCCCCGATCCTGGTTCTTTTTGACCTCCAGCCGCTCCGCGAGGGAGGCAACGCCTTCTACCTTCTGGTAGAGGGAGGGCAGCTCGAACTTGGTGGCGGCATGGGCGTCCAACGCCGCTTTCTAACGCCGCTCCGATGCATCCTGCTTCTCCTTGAGACCGTCGATCTTGCTCGTCAGCTCGCCGCATAGCTTGTCGGAGCGAGGTTCTTGAAGTTGTAGCCTCTAGGGGTATTCTTCGACAAGGGCTTGCCAAACCACCGCGACCTCTTCATTGATCTCCGCCTGGACGCCCGCCTCCCGAGAGGCCAAGGAGCCTTCAGAGGCTGCCACATGGTCGTCGATAGCATCTAGCCCTCTCGCTCCAAGCTCTGCTCCAGCCCCTCTAGCGTCAGCATTTCCTCAAGCGCACGAAGTTTTGCCTCACGCTCCGGGGTCCCTCCCGGCGAGGCGGCCATGCTATCCTCGTGAGCCTTGATCCAAAGCTCGACGGCGGCGTTCACAACAAGGAGATCCTACTCGCTGGCCTCCGCGGCCTCGTACCGACGCTTCGTGGCCTCGGCCTCCTCAAAGGCGCGGTCGCGGGCTTCCTGGGCCGCGACATATGGCACATCATCTTTTGAGCGGGAGGCTTCATGTTGAAGGCGGCTAAGGTTGATGGATACTTTAAGCCGGCGCCGCTCCTGCGCCAAGCGCTAGCGTTCGACCTCATGATGGGCGTCCACATCTTCAAGACTGACCTCAAGACGGTCCGGCGCGCCTCTCGCTCCCTGGAAGAGACTACACCGATCGGCGCCACGCCCGTGCGTGAGGCTCGGCGTTCGGCACAAGACCCGCCCTATGTCCCCAGCTGCGGTGGTGGCTCATGAGGACCCTGTGGCATCGACATGGCGCCCGGGGTTAGCCAGCCCGGCGCCCATTCCCGAGGCTGGGGGCTCGGTCTTGGTCGAGCATGGGATCAACCTGCTGGTCGGCCTAAGGCGGCCCCAAGCATAGCCGGGCAGCACAGAAGCAAGTGGCGGCGGCACCCATGTGATCGATACATTGCCATCATTGGAAGACATCATGGCATCAGAGTCGCAGGCCCCTGGGGACCGCCTCGGGGGGAAGAGAGACCCTCCGATGGGCAGGAGCGTGATGGCCGAGCACTCTGGTGTTCCGGAGAAGGTTGGTGTAGTCTCCTTCGCCTCCTCGCCTGGCAAGAGCCTGAGGAGAGATACCTCAGGAGGTGTCGAAGGGCAGAAATCAAGGAAAGCAAAAGACTTAATCGTCCGGGGCGATCAACATCCTCTTCTTCAGAACCCACGAGTCAGGGCCGCTGCAGCCGTCGTGTTTCCCCCTCCGTCGGGGGGCGCAGAGGCCGGAGCCCGGGTCGCTAGTGTTTGGCGCGTACCCCCTCGCGTGGGGAACTAAGGCCACATCTGCGGGAGGGACTACGCTCCGGACGACCGAGGCCACAAGGTCGGGTTGCTTAGGGGCAGGCACCTTGGCTTGCTACCCCACGGCCGCCCTAGAGGCTTCGACAGTAGGATCTCCGACGCTTGGTGCTACTAGGAGGGGGTTATCGTGAGGCCCCACGTGGCCCTTGGGTAGCAGCCCCCATTCTTCGAAGCACGACATCGCCTCGATGAACTTGCCCTTGCTCATGTAATCATACAGAGGATGCCCACCCTGAGGAAGCGTGGGAACCTCCCCACCGGTCAGGAGTGGGAGCATCCCGCACAGCGCACTGGGAGAATGGGAAAGCCTTTGGAGCCTCAAGGGGTCCTCGTGGCCCGAGAAGGCCCACATTGGGCGGGATTGCCGTTGGAGTGGGGAGATCCGGCAGCAGAGAAACTCCCTCACCACCATCGCCATCGTCACCCCCACCTCCTTTAGAGTAGCCAACCTAGTCATAACCCACGCAAGCTATGGACCTGCGAGCTTCGAGTGCCCCCAGCCCGAGTTGAGTTCGGCGGGTCCATGGGGATTTGGAGCAAGGGGCTGCGCACGATGGCGTCCATGTATACCCACTGCTTGCGGAAGCCCCTCGCCTCTGGGAGGGGCGCGGTGACAATGCACATTCCCACTGACGCATCCGCTGCCCGAAGCGACACGCACCCCGAGCACTGGTCGCGGGCGACTAGCTCGAGGGAGAAAAAATGGCGGAGCAGAGCCATGGATGGGGCGACCCCCACGAAAGCCTCACATAGGAACACAAAGGCGGAGAGGAGGAGGATGGAACCAAGATCGAAATACAATGCGTGAACCTGGTAGTGCATCATCACGTCGTTGAAGAAGTCTGAGAATGATGGCAGCAGGACGAAGAAGTGGACATGCAGGTGAAGAGGGATATCGGTGGCCGACAGATCTACTAAAGACCGGGAGGCGGGCCAAATCCTCATCGCCTTCCACTCGTTGGAGTCGGTGACGGTCACATGCCAAACCTTGTCCAGCCCTTCGAGAATGACCACGGTGGACCAGCCCAGCGCAGGCTCCGATCCTGCTGGGAGCGCCATCGCCACCGAGGCCCTCCCCCTCTTCCCCTTGGGGGCCATGGCAGCAAGTTGGATGAGAGCCGGCGCAAGATTCGGCAAGGGGAGCGCATGCTTGCAGGGAAGGAAGGATCAGGAGCTGAGCGCGCGATGGGAAGTGATGCTTCTATAGCGTGGGCCTGGCTTTTCGTGAGCAAGGACGGTTGATGAGGCAAACATGGGGAAGTGGAGGCCCTAGTGACCCGTTGAGCGCCATGCATCAAGTCTGGCCCATAGGCGATGGGGGCCCGCGATGTTATGCCACCGCCCCGTGCCTTCACTTTGGAGCTAGGCCCGACATGCCGTGGGCCCGGGGTCTACTCGGGGGTAGCCAGACCTGCCTGCCTGCGTCTCGAGACACGGGCCCATCGACAACCCAGGAGGGTCAAAATTCAAGGCTGCGTGAGAAGACCCTCGTGAGGCCCCTTGGTCTCGCGAGGAGAGCGACATCAAGACCTCCAAAGGAGCAGCCCTTCAGACTACCTCCCGAGGAGCGGAGATTTCGATGAAAGTCCCCCTCCTCCTAAGACTGGGGTGACGTGAGCCATGACAACCATGGCCAGGCCAGCGCCAGCGGCCGCAGAAGGGCAGTTTCCCCTTTGGTGCAAGAAGGACTAGGCCAGGCGCGTGTTCCGGAGGGGAGTACTAAATTTTTCCCTTCCGGTGCAACAAGACCAAGACCACAAGCTCGGCAGGACAGGCGTCACCGCCGAGCCCACCTCTGTGTCAGGATCAAAGGCTTTGCAGGCGAAAACTACCTTTCGTTAGGATAAGATGTGTGTCTTGCCCCCTTCGAAATTAGCCATTGTGGGATCCCTTCCCGCCCAAATGATGCGGGAAGAGGACCATGGACACTATAAATAGGGACATGCATCCACCGTAGGGAGGGATCGAACCCACGCATGCCACTTGAGCCCTCACGAGGCAGCTCGCTCACTGTACAAGTTCATATCCCGCCAGCCTCGTGAGGCCAATCCAACTAAAGCAGGAGTAGGGTTTTACACCGCAAGGTGGCCCGAACTTGGGTAAATCTCTATGTTCCTTCTTCCCCTTCGACATCCCTAGCACCAAGCCCGATCCTTGAGCAAAGCAACCGGAGCGTCAGGGGGAGGCGAGGTTTCTTGTTCATGCCCCAGAGTTCAAACCTTCTTGGGTCTGCGGGGCCCCGAATCCGATAGTGATGAAAAACGAAAAATGAAAACTTTAAAAAACTGTAAAAAAAAAGGAGAAATAGAGAAAGTATTACATCGGATTTCCCCATTCTATCAACTATACGCATGCCGACATACAACTGCGTCAACCACAGAACATATATTCCACACTCGTTTGGCCCCTGCTCTGGCACAACGAGGTAATAAGGCTTCTCTGTCAATTTAACCCAGTCAGGGTGATTCTTAGAGGTGTACAACTTTTCACCATAAATCCTCTTCAATAGTTTAGTCATCCTCCTCATCTGACAAAAGGCGGCAAGGTAGCACAAAGTAAAAAACACACGTCACAAATCAATAAACAAAAAAGAGAGAAGTTATATCTATAAGTTATAAATATCAGATGATGCAAGACAGAACTCCAAAGTTAAGTGTGCTAAGCTTGGAGTAGTTTCAGGATGGGTGACCGTCCGGGAAATTTGTCCCGGGTGCGCACGAGTGAGGACAAAGTGCGCAGAAAAGACTAGTATTGATCTGTGGGGCCAGACTAGATCCCGCCAGGAGTAACGACCACCGGCGGGTGTGTCCGGGGCATTACATGATTTTACTGTTCATGAGAATAGGATGCTGTTTAAATTGGATACATTTTTCTTGCTTACAAATGAAGGGCCTATCTTGGACAAGAAGGATGAACATTGGAGCAAGATCAAGCATGAAAATGATGGCATGCGCAAGGGGAACAAGAATGTAGTTACAAGTGATGATTTCAGGACTTTGAAGCCACCATAATGAGTGCATGAAGCCTTGGACGAAATACACAAGAGCCACTTCACAAATTTTGTTCAGAGGCTATTATAGATGCCGCGTCACCTTATTATTGGGCCAGGCCCATGTAATTTTGAAATACTTGAGTATAGGCTGTTTTTAGATTCCGTAAGTGTTGTATGGTGCAACCCTAGGTGGAGATCTTTCACTAATTGGAGGGGAATCCCCAAGAACAAGACGAACATAAGAGAGGGAAACTCTCAAGAACAAGCCCAAATCACACATCCACTAGACTCACAAACACATGAGATCCACAAGGTACAAGAACAATCAAAGGGAAATAAGATACATGGTAGAGTTCATCCCAATCCTATGAGGAGAGAGGTCTTGATAATCCACAAGGATTCTTCTCCCTTGGGAGGTCTTGCATCCACTAGGGATCTTCTCCAAGGTGGAGGTCTTGGCCTCCATTGGAGTAGTCTCTCTCTCTCTCAAGAGGAGGAGGAGGTAGGAGCAAAGCTCACATACAAATGAGCTATCATATTTGCTAACCTTAGAAAGAAGGTGGGGGTCTATTTATAGTCTAAGCCACGAAGGGGTAAGTGGAGAGGGATACAAGGCCAAAGGCCCGCGGCTGCGCACAGGCAGGGCGGTAGTACTGGACCTCGGGCGGTAGTACCGCTTGGGAGCGGTAGTATCGCCTATAGGCGGCAGTGCCGCATGGGAGCGGTAGTACCGCCCGTTCCGGACTGGATAGGCCCTTCTTCTTCCGTCTTCGCTTCCACACTTCCCTCGCGGATGGTGTAGGTGTTCCTTGGCGCTTGCGCTCCTCCTCGTCATCCGTGAAGCTCCGACAATACCTATGCATGCACACGAGTGGAGTGTCAAGTAGTATACCATCCTCGAAAGGGTCAAGTGAACACGTGTAAAGGAGAAGATTCACCTTTATGTATGAGAAGTAGAGGTTGCACGTGTCACTTTCCGAATGGACTCGTGACATGGTGATGTCCATAGGATGCTCCGCATCATCCCCTCCCCCTTGGGAAAGATCCGACCTCGGATCGAGAGCCAAATCACCATGGGAAAGAGATGGCGTCGCCATGTAGAAGTGGACGATCACCAAGTACTCATCATCTTCAAGCTCAAAGTTGTCACTCTCCAATGTCGCACCGTCTAGTGATTCCTTCAAAAGGAGCAAGAACAACAAGCACTTGGAAAAACAAATGTGGTTAGCATTAGTGCAAAACCAAGCATTCAAGAGGTGATTCACCCAAAAAGTGTTGTCATCAAGCATAGCATAGGGTGTGATAAAGGGTTGTGGCATGGCATTTAAGCACATCAATTGAGCACAATCAAGGTCATCATGGAAACAAGCATGTAAATGTGAGGTAGAGATGCACATATGTGTGACAAGAGAATAAGCATCTACCTCAAAGTCATAGCAAGCATGCATAAAGCGCTCAATGAAGATCTATGGTAGGCATACGAATCATTCACAACACCAAAGAAAATGAAGTGTCTAAACACAAGGGTCAAGTGCAAGACAATCCGAGCATAATGTGCATAGGGTGTAGTGAAAATCGAGTGGTACTCAACACAATAGAAGTAGCAATTGTTCAACATGTGCGAGGCAATCAAGTCAATCATGTGAAAAGCAATGGGACATGGCATATGTGAAGAGATGATATTGTTGCAACCAAGCATATGATAGGGACAAGTAATCCACAAGTCGGATGCAACACACAAGGCATATATAACATGAAGCATGGCAACGTGGCAATGGCAAGTCGAAGAAAGATCGCTAGCATGTGTGCAAAGAGTCATGGTGCAAGCAACACAACTAGTATGATCCATGCGCATGGATTGTGGTTTCTCGAAAGAGAAGGAAATCACCTCGAAAGTGTGTCCTTGTGCATCCTTCACAATGCCGAAGCACAAGCAAGTGCGATGTAGAAGCGTCGTGGTAGAAAGTGGTGCGCTCTCAAGAGCTCGAATGGTCAACTCACGTGAAGTGGAAGTCGACACGAAGTCCAAGTATCCTACACATGCACACAACAAAACAAAGAATGTACGCGCATGGTAGATAGACACATCATCCATCATGATGGTTCTCTTCTCTTGCACATAGCCATTAGGAGCAAAAGTGCATGAATAAGATGATGCAACAATGGCTATATTCATGGCACTAGGCATATGGTGCAAAGAGGTAAGCAAGCATGCTTCACAAGAATTATGTCAAAATCTCCAAATAAATGCGAGAATGCTATGGGAGGAATCTCATTGGCAAGACTAAAATCATGGTTGCGCTCAATGCATGGACAATCATATAGCATGAGAGAGGCAACATGTGGAGACATATGACAACAAGCAATATCAATCATGTGCAAAGCATGGCAATGGTGGCTATCAACCACATGAAATGAAAATGTATGTATCATGGGTGATGCACTACATGAAGTAGGCGTGGTGATCAAGTTTTAATATCATGGTATCATGGGGATCTTTTCACACTTGGAGGGGGAAAAGAGGAAGAACACACAAGAACACAAGACACAAATCTCTCAAAACAAACCCAATATCACATCCACTAGAGTAGCATACAAGAGATCCACAAGATTACAAGATCAATCCAAGGAAACAAGCACAAAGGTAAGGTTCTTCCCGCTCCTAGAGGAGGTGAGGTCTTGATGATCTTCTCCCTTGGGAGGTCTTTCAATCCACAAGGATTCTTCTCCCTTGGGAGGTCTTGATCTCCTAGAGGAGGGGATACAATGAGCGAAGCTCTCAAGGTCTCTCAATATCTTTGCTAACCCTCAAAAGGTATGGAGAAGGTCTATTTATAGTCTATGCCACGAAGGGGTAAGAGGGGAAAAGGGGTACATGGCCAAAGGCCGAAGGTTGCGCGCAGGCAGGGCGGTAGTACCGACCCCTCGGGCGGTAGTACCGCTTAAGGAGCGGTAGTACCGCTTGTTTCGGACTGGGCAGGAGCGGTAGTACCACTCGTTCCGGGTTGGGCAGGTCTTCATTCGCTTCCACGTGATCCGGATTGAACAGGTTCTTCTTTGCTTCTACGTGATCATCTCCTTGGTAACTGAGAATGCACACCATCTCCTTGTAAGTTAGAACCCAATCCTCATGCGAATCCAAACGAAACTCGAAGAGGAAAGAATTCACCTCGTCCTTGATAGCGCGTGCACGTGCTCTAGTCATTGGTCCCTTGAGTGCTTGTGCCGATGACGGAGTGTCCATGGGGATGCTCGCCGGATGCTCCGCGTCATCTCCCCCCCTTGGGGAAGATCCGTCCATGGATCGTGCTCTTCAACGCCATGGTACTTGGCCAAGTCTTTCACGTTGAAGATGTCGCTTACGTTGTACTTGTCACGTGGGATGTCGATCTTGTATGCGTTGTCGTTGTAACGTGCTAGCACCTTGAATGGTCCGTCGGCTCGTGGAAGAAGCTTTGATTTGCGTTACTTGGGGAAGTGGTCTTTGCGAAGGTGTAGCCAAACGAGATCACCCGGATGGAACATCATTGGTGTTTTGTTGGTGTTGAGCTTTATGGCGCGGCGTTGGACTTGACTTTCGGTCATGGAACGTGTTTCTTCATGCATCTTCTTGAGGTGGGCTGCTCTTGCACTTGCGTCCATGTCGGCTCGTTCTTGAAGCGAGAGAGGAAGGATGTCGAATGGTGACAAAGGATTGAAGCCGTAGACAACCTCGAAGGGGGACTTGCCGGTTGTAGAGTGTCTCGCGCAGTTGTAGGCGTACTCGGCGATGGGTAGGCACTCCTCCCACTCCTTAATGTTCTTCTTGATCAACACACGTAGGAGAGTTGCAAGCATCCGGTTGGTGACTTCGGTTTGGCCATCAGTTTGAGGGTGGTATGCCGTGGAGAAGAGTAACTTGATGCCGAGCTTGGCGCATAGAGTCTTCCAAAATTAGCTCAAGAACTTGACGTCACGGTTCGAGACAATCGTCTTGGGCACTCCATGTAGGCGCAAGATTTCCCTACAAAACAGAGTCGCAATATGTGAAGCATCGTCTATCTTGTGATAAGGAATGAAATGTGCCATCTTGGAAAATCTACCCACAACAACGAATACGGAATCCTTTCCATTGCGAGTTCTAGGTAATCCAAGAATAAAATCCATGCTAATGTCTTCCCATGGATGGAAAGGAATAGGAAGTGGCATGTGAAGGCCATGGGATTAAGCTTTTGACTTAGCTTTGCGGCATGTAGAGCACCGGTTGGTGAAGCGAGAGACGTCACGGAACATCTTGGGCCAAAAGTAGTTCTTGGAGAGCGTAGCAAATGTCTTGTCGCGTCCAAAATGTCCCATGAGCCCTCCTCCGTGAGATTCCTGCAAAAGGAGCAAACGAAGCGAAGACTTGGGAATGCAAAGTTTGTTAGCTTTCATGAGATATCCATCCTTTATGTAGTATCGCTCCCAAGAAGTATGTGCTACACATTTGGCATAAGGATTTGCAAAGAAAACATCATGCTCATATAAGTCTTTTATGTGCTCAAAGCCAATAACATTCAACTCAAGTTTGGTAACAAGCATGCATTCGCGGGAAAGCACATCCGCCACAACATTTTCTTTGCCTTTGATGTATTTGATGACATATGGAAAAGACTCAATGAATTCACTCCACTTAGCATGACGCTTGTTTAACTTCGTTTGACCCTTGAGATACTAGAGCATCTCATGGTCCGTGTGAAGAATAAATTCATGGGGTCGAAGATAGTGTTCCCAAACACGCAAAACTCTCACCAATGCATAGAGCTCTTTATCATAGATGGGGTAGTTAAGTTGTGCTCCGGATAGTTTTTCACTAAAATAGGCAATCAGACGCTTTTCTTGCATTAACACGCCTCCTATACCGGTACCACTAGCGTCACAATGTATCTCAAACGGTTTGTCAAAGTTCGGTAGGGAAAGAAGTGGTGCGTGTTTAAGCAAAGTTTTAAGTTCATTGAACGCGGTGTCTTGCGAGGGGCCCCAAATGAAGGGTGCGTTCTTCTTGCTCAAGGCGTGTAAGGGCATATCAATTGTGCTAAAGTCCTTCACAAAGCGTCGATAGCAACCGGCTAAACCAAGAAAGCTACGCACTTGTTGAAGGTTCGTTGGTTGAGGCCAAGTTTTAATTGCTTCAATTTTAGATTCATCAACGTGAACACCTTGTGAAGACAGGACAAATCCTAGAAAAACAACTTTATCAACACCAAAAGTGCACTTCTCCATATTAGCATATAATTGTTGTTTCTGAAGGGTTTGCAAAACCATACGGATGTGGTTGACATGTTCCTACAGCAATTTGCTAAGGACTAGGATGTCATCAAAGTAAACCACTACAAAGACGCCGATATAAGGTCAGAGAACGAAATGCATAAGACACATGAAAGAGCCGGGCACTTCCGATAAGCCCATCGGCATGACCAACCACTCATATAACCCAAACTTGGTTTTGAAAGCTGTTTTCCACTCATCACCCTCTTGAATGCGGATTTGGTAATAGCCACTTTTAAGGTCAATTTTGGAAAAAGATGGTGGCACCACATAATTCATCAAGCATGTCATCTAGGCGTGGAATAGGGTGACGGTATCTAACGGTGATAGCATTTATCGGACGACAATCGGAACACATGCGAAAACTTCCATCTTTCTTAGGCACGAGAATAACTGGAACTGCACAAGGGCTTAAGCTTTCACTTACATGACTTTGTGGATGAGTTGTTGTACTTGACGTTGTATCTCCTTTGTTTCCTCCGGGTTGACACGGTAAGGAGCCTTGTTCGGAAGTGGTGCGCCGGGTACGAGGTCGATGCGGTGTTCGATGCCGCGAAGTGGAGGTAGACCCGGTGGTAGCTCATCGGGAAAGACGTCCGAAAATTCCTGCAACAATTGAGACAACACAAAAGGTGGAGGTGGTGAAGTGTTAGTAGGTTTGGCTTCCCCTTTGCATAGAAGCACAAGGTGGAAGACGCTCGAGGGGTTCTCATACACTTCTCTCATCTCACTTTTGGTGGCTAGGAGGACTAAGTTTTTCTCACTTGGCGAAGAGGTGCTCAATTTTGGCTTGTGGCTCTCACTTTCTTTTTGTTGGATCACTCTCTCACTAGGATTTCCATGATGGGTGGATGCCTGCTTATCGGCGGTCACTTGGCTTGGTGACATTGGTCGAAGCACATATTCCTTGCCTTTCATCTTGAAGCCGTATTAGTTGGTTCATCCGTTGTGGATGACTCCACGGTCAAATTGCCAAGGTCGTCCCAAGAGAAGGTGGCACACCGACATGCGAACTACATCACACTCCAAGGTGTCGTCATAGGTGCCGATCTTGTTCCTTATTGATATGAGTAGTCTATCATCCCTATTAAGCTAGGCTATCACATACACCCCCGCTCAGAGGAACCGACGTCCTCGTCGGGCCACAGGAACGTTCCCTCTTGGCACATACGTCTGTGCTTCCAGTTCGGTACATGTGCCATGCCGTGTGCCATGATGGGTCACAAACGTCATGAATAACATGACCACACACCTGTCCGCAAACATCCGTGTAACCGCGAGGGTCAGCTTTGATACCAACTTGTAACGCCCCGGATACACCCGCCGGTGGTCGTTACTCCTGTCGGGATCTAGACTGGCCCCACAGATCAATACTAGTCTTTTCTGCGCACTTTTTCCTCACTCGTGCGCACCCGAGAGAAATTTCCTAGTCGGTCACCCATCCTGAAACTACTCCAATCTAAGCACACTTAACTTTGGAGTTCTGTCAGAATGGGATCCCGGAAAAGAAGGAATTCCTTATTGATATGAGTAGTCTATCATCCCTATTAAGCCCGGCTATCACAAATCATTACCAAGAAATGAAAGTACGCGGTAATTTAATTGGCATGCGTGAGCTCTAGTAATTGGTTCAGTGTGTATAGCAGCAGGGGCTGTGGGTGTAACAATGTTATTGATGTCCTCATCATCCTCCCCTTCTAAAAGTGAAATTGTCCTCGATGGAAGATCATCTTCCTCACCCAAATAAGGCTTCAAATCTGCAATGTTAAGAGTGGGTCTAACCCCAAAATCCGCAAGCAGCTCAAGTTTATATGCATTATCATTTATTTTCTCTAACACCTCAAAAGGACCACCAACATGTGGCATTAGCTTTGATTTGCGCAAATCAGGAAACCTATCCTTACGTAAATATAACCAAACAAGATCTCGAGGTGCAAAGACAACATGTTTTCTACCTTTATCTCCAGCAAGTTTATATTTAGCATTCATACGCTCAATGTTTTCCTTAGTTAACTCATGCATTTTCAATATCAATTCAACACATTGTTTAGCATCAAAATTAACCTTCTCCAAAGATGGAAGAGGCAACAAATCAGTAGGTGCACGAGGTAGGAAACCATATACAATTTCAAAAGGGCACATCTTAGTAGTAGAATGCAGCGTACGATTATAGGAAATTTAAATATGAGGCAGGCATTCTTCCCACATTTTCTTGTTATTCTTCAAAATAGCCCTAAACATAGTAGACAAAGTTCTATTGACTACTTCAGTTTGTCCATCAGTTTGGGGGTGACAAGTAGTACTAAAAGGCAATTTAGTCCCCAACTTAGCCCATAAATATCTCCAAAAGTGGCTAAGAAATTTAGTATCACGATCAGAAACAATAGTATTTGGCACACCATGCAAGCATAGATATATCCTCCCATGGAACACTAGGTACATGCAAAGGCATATATAAACCATGAGGATTGAGTCGTGACTTAGCTTTTTGACATGTAGTGCAGCGAGCAACAAAGCGCTCAACATCTCGTCTCATCTTTTGTCACATCCCTAGAAATTGCTTGTACTTAGTTGCACTTGAGTGTATCATGCATCATGTTTAATTTCAAATGAATTTGAAATGGGGATGTTCAAACCCTAGCATCAGATGGAATTCAACTAGGATCAAATAAAAGTATTTTCAAGGAACCCAAAATGCCTTCAGAAAAGTTCATCATTTTTTAATTGGCGAAAAACCTCTGCCAAAAATGGTGCACATATTTCTAGGACATTATGGATTTTTGAATTAATCCATATTGTATTTGAATTGGGGCATTTAAATGGTATAAATAATTTTGAATGCTCTAACAATTTTGGAAATAGATAAGGGCCTTTGAGATAGTTTAGTTATTGCCCAAAATTAATTTCAGGATTTATAGAAGTGATTTGGTGTTTTAACTAAATCGAAGACAAATTTGCAAATTAGAAAACACAACAAAAAGTAGAAATAAAAGAGAGAAAGAAACTTACCTGACAGCCCACTAGCAGCCCAGTCCACCAGAGCCGGCCCAGCCAACCTAGCGAGGGGCAGGTTTGTCTTCAACCCCTCGCCAGGAGGACAAGTCGTGGCAAAGTGCGTATCGCTGGCCGCCACCTCCTGCTTCGACGTGTCCCAGCTGCCCCGGACCCTTCCAGTGCACCGTTGGAACGCCCTCGACCCCCTCTACCTCTCCCCTCACTCTGGAGCTCTCTCCCTCTCCTCTAACTCCCTCCCCGCAGTACCACCGAACACACCGTCGCCGCCGCTTGCTGCTGCCGTGGCCACCGCCACTGCGTCGCCTCGCCGACGTGTCTAGGTGATCCCTTTTAACGCTCTCGACATCTCCGTCGTCTCGCGCGACGCCGGATGCCTCGAAGCACCGTCCCCGACCCCTTCTCCCTCCTCGGGTTGCTGGAGATCAACCCCGTCGCCCGGCTCGCTCCGACACCTCCCCGGCCCCACCGTCTGCATCGGCCGACTCACCGTGAGCCACTGACCCTCTTCCCTCCATCTTTTCCATCGCGCGCGCCCCGTAGTCGTTGCCCCGCGAGCACCCGAAGCCATCGTCCGCCATGATCGGTGAGTTCCGTGCCCCCGAGTCCCTCCGCTCCCCATAGTCGCTCCGACGTGATCTTGCTGCCCTTTAGGTGCTGCCTAGCACCTCCGTTCACTCGCCCTCGAGCTGTAGCACCGTGCACGCGCATAGCCGTGCTCCGGCCACCGCTGCTGATGTCATCGTCATCGCTACCGTCCACCTCAGGCCTCCCTGAGACCACCGTCGGATGCGCCCTGATGCCAACTTCTCGTAGAGCCCAGCCACGCATTCATCCATCGCCGGAGTTGGCCGGAAGGGCGACTCCGCCGTGTCTGTGTACTCGCCGGCGATTAGCCGCCGGTGACAACCATGGTTAGGGGCTAATCACCCCACTGATTAACCACCTGGCCCACTGACACATGGGCCCCATGCTCTTAATTAACCACAGTGATTTCCTGTTTAGTTTTAACTAATCATAGTGGCTCCACGCATCAACGTTGATCTCGCTGACGTGGCCCTTGACGACCCCACCCGCCAGTGACCCTAGCCAGCAACGTGGCACTGACTAGTGTGTCCCATTTGTCAGGTTTGACCCAGCTGACCTCTGTTGACCTGCTGACATTATCCCGGCGTCATCCTGATGTTGTAACTATTTTATGGAATTGGAATAAATCAGAAAATGATTTATGAATTTCATAAAATACCCCAAACTTTGAGAAATCATAGAAAATCAACCATAACTCCAAATGAAATAATTTATATATGAAAAATGATCAGAAAAATCCAATCTATCCATCTGTAACAATTTCATGCATGTTAGAACAAATTTTGGCTACTGTTTAGGACAAATCATATGAATGGCATTTAATAAATCACATGTGGAGTTTGAATATGAACCTTGGGTTCAAACCAACTTCATTTAAATATTTGCTAGTAGCATTAGCTCAAACCATGGCATGTTGCCTTGTAATAACCATGTGTCATATTGTTGCATTGCATTGATTGTGTTCTTTATCTGTTGCCAGTGTTTGTCCCCTCTCGGTCGACTTTCATTCCGATGATGAGTTCGATGACACCGATGAAGAGCTATTACTATCTTCAGAAGTGCCAGGCCAGCATAACCCCCTTGTTCATTCCGATACAATCCCACTCTCTCGCTCCTGCCCTCTTTTACTGCATTAGGACAACAACGATTCAATTGTTACATGCTGCGGTAGTTGAACCCCTTTCCACTCCATGACCTGTCTTTGCCACAGTAAATAGTTGAAACCCACTAGCATCAGTAGGACTTGTTTGAGCCATTATGTGCCTACTCATTCATGCTTGTTTGTCATGCCTGCTACTGCTTAGAGTTGAGTCAGGTCTGATTCCTCGGGGTTGAATTGGAATGTGGTGAACATGTCTTACTGTTGAGAGCTAAGTGTGTGAACATGATTTTCTAAAGGTAGCGGTGAGAGGCCATGTAGGAGTACGTGGTGGATTGTCTCATTGAAACCGTCCTCAGGAACTAAGTTCTGTGTTTGTGATCCATGAACAGTTACTACCGCACATTGGGTTCCTGTAACTCGACCCTTCTCAGCTTAGTAATCGCCTCGATCTCTCTCTAGGCGTTGCAACTAGTTTCTGGTGTTTGTAGGTAGTGTTAGTAGTCTACCAAGTGGCACCCGGTACAGGTGGGCTTGGGACAGACTAGGCACCGTGGCCGGGTATACCAAGCGTCGCCCGTTTGGTGGGCTTGGAACCCTGTACACATCGTTTGGGGCCGTGAGCGACACCCCGGCCGGATCTCCTTGCGGATGGAACCCGAATAGGCGATAAACCAGTACTAGAGACTTGTGTGGTTAGTCAGGTTGTGGCCGACTCCCTCGCCAGGCTTCCGCTTGAAGGTTGCCGAGATACACGACGTGTACATGGTGGTAAGTGGCGAGAGCATGTGTGAAGAAGTCCACCCCCCGTAGGGTTAACATCATCTATTCGTATAGCCGTGTCCGCGGTAAAGGACTTCTGGGTTGCCTGTACAGTTCATAGACAAGTGAAAGAGGATACTCTAAAATGTGCAAGATAAGCGTGAGTGCTATGGATGGCGTTCTCGTAGGGAGATGGGAGCGGATCCATAGTGGTGTATTGATTGGTGAATATGTGGACTCGTGTGCGCCACCTCAAAAGAGTTACCAGCAGTCGTAGTACAGGATAGCCACTGTGTCAAAGCTGGCTTGCTGCAGTTAAACTCCACCACCCCTTAGTTGATACTGATGCACATGTAGCTAGTTCTGATGTAAGTCTTGCTGAGTACATTTGTACTCATGTTTGCTTAATTTATGTTTTTGCAGAGAGACTTCATTCTCACTAGTGGTTCCGCGTGGACTTCGACGTTTAGCTTGTTACCTCAGCTATGATCTTGTACCTTGGGAGGGTCTTGTATATAGTCAGGCTTCTCAGCCTTTTCATTTGTAGTTGTCTGTACTCAGACATGTTATGCTTCCGTTGCTTGTATGCTCTGTATGTTGGGTCATGAGACCCACGTTTGTAATATCCAGCTCCTTGGAGCCTAATGAATAAATACTTTGATTCATAGAGTTTTGTTGTGATGTCATGTTGTATTTGCACATATCAAGCATATTGTGTGTATGTTGTTGAAATGCTTGGTATGTGTGGGATCCGACACCTAGTTGTTTACCCTTGGTAGCCTATCTTATGGGGAAATGCCTCCTAGTGCTTCCACTGAGCCTTGGTAGCTTGCTACTGCTCCGGAACACATGGATTGACCGGCATGTGTCCTTCCTTGCTCCTGCGTCTATTCCCTACGAGGAAATGTCACACGGTGTATACCGAAGTCCTGTTAGCTTGCTACAGCCCGACAACACTCGCTGTTGACTAACACATGCATTGTTGGGTCATGTATGCATGTCCCTATAATTTAGCGCCACTTTTGATTTATAACTAGTCATGTCGGCCCGGGTTCTCTGTCATATGGATGCTAGCAACACTATCATATACATGAACCAAAATGTGCAAACGGTCCCGGGCCAGGTAAGGTGACACCCGTGGGGCTACCGTGTGTGAGGTCGCAAAGTGATATGATGTGTTACATGCTAGATCTGTGTGACTTAGGATCGGGGTCCTGACAGCTTTGGTATCAGAGCCTGACTGCCTGTAGGATTACCAAGCCAAATTGATCGAAGTTGAGTCTAGAAATGCTTTAGTTATATAAGGGAATTGATTGTGGAAGAGAACGGAAGGATCTTTTTACTCCTTTACCGTATGCCCTTCTGATCTAAGTCACCCTCTTCTTTTCCACGGGGATTAAGAACTAGGTTTGTCATCTATCTATCAGGATCACGTTAATGGTGGATTCAACTTTCAGTTCAGTTTCTACTATTTCAGTGTGTTAAACAGTTGGTCTCAGAACCTTGACCTTATGATGTTGAGTGGTTATGCTACCTTTTTGCACGATCTCTCAAATCTTTTGAGCATTTACAACCGTTATGCTGTCTGAGTCATCCCAGGTTTCTAAATAATCTGATGCATTTGCAAATCATTCCTCCTTGTTCTTAATGTCCTTCTAGGCCAGATTAGCCTCACTAGTCGGTGTGTTGAGGTACTCCGTTGCCTTGACATATGGGTTGGAGCTATTATTATGACCCTAGGTGTCATAGGGAATCACCTAGTAATCTAGCCATGTTTTGTGTTCACAGTGTGATGATTCTAGCCACCCTTCTCGAAAGCATCTCGTGATGCCATTTATTTTTTAGGTATTCTATTCCCGGGTTCTTGAACCCAAGATCCACTCTACTTACCTCGTGTTGATAGTGGTTGCTCGTTCTTTTAGGATATTAGTAACATGGTGATAGTCCTCGAGGTCCATGGTATATCGTTCTTCCAATACCATGAACCATTATGGCAGAAGTTCTTTTGAACTGAAAGATCACAATCAGAGTCCTCTTGATGAGCTCTCTCCATTCATAATTGTGACTCTGTCAGTCCTTCCATTCTGTGTGGGTTATCTACAAGAAATATGTTGAACTTGTTCGACATGCTGATCCATTCATTCACAACTCAGAAAATCTTATGTTCCTTTGAGTTGTCCCTCTTTAGTTGTATTGTGTCCTTCGTCTATTAGTTGATAGTCAAGGGTATGTGTGCATTCGTGTTCATCGATGCCTATTACTCTTGTGGTACGTCAAGCCATGCTATTTCAGAATGACTAGGAGAAACAAACTCCAGTACCTCATCCATTTCCAGGATTGGGTCAAAGTAGTTGTATTTCAAAGATCAGAATGCCAATCCAGCTTCTAATCTGTTCTACCTTGGAGTGTTACCCTCTTGCATGTCAAGTGTGTCATGGGAATTGCACCACCTTCTATGAACTCTTGATGCAGTGATACTTCTCGCCATCATTATTTATTCCTTGGTTTTCCGTGTTATTGTAACTGGAACGCCGACAACTGAACCGTGATGTGTGAAATCAATACTCCTAGCAACCTCGTTACTTGGTAGTTAATGGACAATAAACTCATTCTTAGTGTGTTGGTTACTGAATCACCATTCTAAGATCGATCGTGCTACCTAGTCCATTCTTCCGGTGCACTCTTCGGTCAATGAGTTAGGATTGTATCAATCTCTGGCTCTTTTGATCATATCGTCTTGCCCTGAAAAGCAAGATTGTTCTCGAGCTTAGTAACATACCGGTGATTCGGGATTTTCCGAACATCCTCTCAGAAGTATCACCAGGTTGTCCCATGATCGTTAGGTTGTCCTTGTGATCATGTTGGTTTTCTTATAAACCACCCCTTCTCTAAGAATTTGTGCTGGATACCCTGAGCTAGTTGGTCAACCTAAACAACAACTTGGAGAGTTGGAAGATAAAAGCTTGATCTAACGTAGTTCATTGTGAGGAGATATCTTTGGTGTGTGTGTGTTGAAGAAAGATGATATTTTCATCAATTGATCTCCGTGTTCAGTTGATGGACCTATCATCTTATCCTAACTTTGATATTTGAGTATGGGCTATTTTCAAGTCAAATCAGAACCAACGATATTCATAATGTTGTCTTACTCGTGGTTGATCCCTCGAGCATACAACATTACATCCTTTGGTCTGACCAATGCTATCACTTTGTTCACATTGTCATGGAATTCCATCTATATGGGAACTTGGATAAATTTTTGTTGAGCCCATCGACAACATCATTATCTTCTCCATGATTCGTGTTGATCTTCCGGTTAGTGTTGGAAACTTTTGTAAGCACTTTCTTTGTGTTAGTTCATGAAGCTTATGCTTGGTGCAAGAAGTGAATTTCCTCTAGTTCATGTGCATTTGATGCAAGTTGCCACTGTGAATTCGACAAAATTCTTTGCTTCATATGGAATCATCCAAAGTCAGTCATGAATGTGTGAAGTATACCATGGTTTGAGAGATTAGCTACCTCCACTCCATACATATTCCTAGCACGCCCAGCCACTCGTTGATTTGTTCAAGGAGAAGAAGTTCCTTCTTAAGAGCATTCCTTATGCAAGGACTTCGTTATCCTCAATGATGGTTCCCAACCTGAACTAGGTATTATTTTGTTGTAAGACTACTATGTGGTCATGCTTGTCGTGGACAGCGTGTTCACATGTATGTAGCAGAACTAGCGCATGTTTTTGAGCTTTCTATCGTAGTTCATTTCCCAAGAATTTCGCAACGTCATCTCGTCGGTTTGTGTTGCCAACTTTCTTTTACAGACATGTCGTCTGAAATATCATGTTACTAACCAGATCTATCTCAGGCAAATATGATGGTTTGAACATTCCCAACATTTGCATTTTGTCCCTAGCTTGCTCCGCCATTGTGCCACTTTACCATGGGTTGTCCTGTCGGTAATTACTGCTCAGGATTATCTTCAAAAGTGGTCCTACCATGGGTCCCATTCATTTCGCGATGATAAGCAAAAATCACTCATTGCGTTGTGTACAACAAGGTCCACATCATCCATCATAGTCCGAGTATGACATTCTCTCGAACTCCTTCTAATGGTCGTTTGTGAATTGCCTTAGGCTGGTATGAAGAGTTTCAATGATCTCTGTATCAAAAGTAATTCTTTTTGCCACTTAAGGTAATAACTCTGCTACGAGTCACCTTCCCTAAGGTTCGCACTTATGGAATCATGGCAATTAACTCCCCGCTACTTTGAAATCCATGCACCATCATATTCAAGTGTGGAATTATTGCCTAGCAAATTGAACCTCCACCATCAATTATTTTCCATCCCTCCTGATGTATGCTCGTGTCTCAGCTCAAGAGATGTTCTTGCGTCTCACTCCATGGGTTGACCTTGAGTTGCTCGATCTTCGAGAAGATCGATTCTTCTAGAGTTTTCCTTTCTTCTTTTTGTCGTGTTGGATGAAGATCTCAAAATCAAGGACGTCAAGATAAATTTGAAGCAATGATTCAACATCTTCGAGAAGGGAAGTTGGATCATGAAGATTGTGTTAGCGTTGTGTCCCCTCTGTCTTCTTACCCTACGTCTTGAACCTCGGGACGAGATTCTTGTTTAGTAGGGTGAGTTGTCACATCCCTAGAAATTGCTTGTAATTAGTTGCACTTGAGTGTATCATGCATCATGTTTAATTTCAAATGAATTTGAAATGGGAATGTTCAAACCCTAGCATCAGATGGATTTCAACTAGGATCACATAAAAGTATTTTCAAGGAACCCAAAATGCCTCCAGAAAAGTTCATCATTTTTGAATTGGCTAAAAACCTCTGCCAAAAATGGTGCACATATTTCTAGGACATTATGGATTTTTGAATTACTCCATATTGTATTTGAATTGGGGCATTTAAATGGTATAAATAATTTTGAATGCTCTAACAATTCTGGAAATAGATAAGGGCCTCTGAGATAGTTCAGTTATTGCCCATAATTAATTTCAGGATTTATAGAAGTGATTTGGTGTTTTTACTAAATCAAAAACAAATTTGCAAATTAGAAAACAAAACGAAAAGTAGAAACAAAAGAGAGAAAGAAACTTACCTGGCAGCCCACTATCAGCCCAGTCTACCAGAGCCGGCCCAGCCAACCTAGCGAGGGACATGTTTTTCTTTAACCCCTCTCCAGGAGGACAAGTCGTGGCAGAGTGCGCATCGCCGGCTGCCACCTCCTGCTTCGAAGTGTCCCTGCCGCCCCCGAACCTACCAGTGCGCCGTTGCAACGCCCTCGAGCCCTCTGCCTCTCCCCTCACTCTGGAGCTCTCTCCCTTTCCTCTAACTCCCTCCCCGCTGTACCACCGAACACACTGTCGCCCCGCCGGCTGCTGCCGCGGCCACCGCCACTACATCACCTCGCCGACATGTCTAGGAGCTCCCTTTCGAGGCTCTCGACCTCTCCGTCGTCTCGCGCGACGCCGGACACCTTGAAGCACTATCCCCGACCCCATCTTCCTCCTCGGGTCACCGGAGATCCGCCTAGTCACCCCGCTCGCTCCGACACCTCCCCGACCCCGCCGTCTACACCGGTCGATTCGTCGTGAGCCACTGAGCCTCTCCCCTCCATCTTTTCCTTCGCGCGTGCCCTGTAGCCGTTTTCCCGCGAGCACCCGAAGCCATCGTCCGCCATGGCCAGTGAGCTCGGTGCCCCCGAGTCCCTCCGCTTTGCATAGTCGCTCTGGCATGGTCTTGCTGCCCTTTAGGTGTTGCCTAGCATCTCCGTTCGGTCGCCCTTGAGCTGCAGCACCGCGCACGCGCATAGCCGTGCTTCGGCCGCCGCTGCTAATGTCGCCATCGTCGCTACCCTCCACCTCAGGCCTCCCTGAGACCACTGTAGGACGTGTCGTGATGCCAGCTTCCCGTAGAGCCCAGCCACGCATTCATCCATCACCGGAGTTGGCCGGAAGGGCGACTCCGCCGCGTCTGTGTGCTCGCCAGCGATTAGCCGCCGGTGACAACCACGGTTCGAGGCTAATCACCCCACTAACTAACCACCTGGCCCACTGACACATGGGCCCCACACTATTAATTAACCACAGTGATTTCCTGTTTAGTTTTAACTAATCATAATGGCCCCACGCGTCAGCGTTGACCTTGCTGACATGGCCCTTGACCAACCCCACCCGTCAGTGACCCAAGTCAGCAACGTGACACTGACTAGTGGGTCCCATTTGTCAGGTTTGACCCAACTGACCTCTATTGACATGTTGATGTCATCCCAGCATCATGCTAACGTTGTAACTATTTTATGGAATTAGAATAAATCAGAAAATGATATATGAATTTCAGAAAATACACCAAACTTTGAAAAATCATAGAAAATCAACCATAACTCCAAATGAAATAATTTATGTATGAAAAATGATCAGAAAAATCCAATCTATCTATCAGTACCATTTTCATTTATGTTAGAACAACTTTTGGCTACTGTTTAGGATAAATCATATGAATGTCATTTAATAAATCACATGTGGAGTTTGAATTTGAACCTTGGGTTGAAACCAACTTCACTTAAATTGTTGCTATTAACATTAGCTCAAACCATGGCATGTTACATTGTCATGATAATGCATCATATTGTTGCATTGCATTAATTGTGTTCTTTCTCTGTTGTCGGTGTTTGTCCCCTCTCGGTAGACGTTCGTTCCGATGATGAGTTTGATGACACCGATGAAGAGCTATTAATATCTTCAGAAGTGCCAGGCAAGCATAACCCCCTTGTTCATTCAGATACAATCCCACTCTCTCGCTCCTGCTCTCTTTTACTACATTAGGACAACAATGATTCAACTGTTACATGCTGCGGTAGTTGAACCCCTTTTCACTGCATGACCTGTCTTGGCCACAGTAAATAGTTGAAACCCACTAGCTTGAGTAGGAGTTGTTTGAGCCATTATGTGCCTGCTCATTCATGCTTGTTTGTCATGCCTGCTACTGCTTAGAGTTGAGTCAGGTCTGATTCATCGGGGATGAATTGGAATGTGGTAAACATGTCTTACTGTTGAGAGCTAAGTGTGTGAACACGATTTGGTAAAGGTAGCGGTGAGAGGCCATGTAGGAGTACATGGTGGATTGTCTCATTGAAACCGTCCTCGGGAACTCAGTTATGTGTTTGTGATCCATGAACAGTTACTACCACACATTGGGTTCCGGTAACTCGACCCCTCTCAGCTTATTAATCACCTCAATCTCTGTCCAGGAGTTGCAACTAGTTTCTGGTGTTTGTAGGTAGTGTTAGTAGTCTACCAAGTGGCACCTGGTACAGGTGGGCTTGGGATAGACTAGGCGCCGTGGCCGGGTATACCAAGCGTCGCCCGTTTGGTGGGCTTGGAACCCTGTACACATCGTTTGGGGCCGTGAGCGACACCCGGGCCGATCTCCTTGTGGATGGAACCCGAATAGGCGATAAACCTGGACTAGAGACTTGTGTGGTTAGTCAGGTCGTGGGCGACTCCCTCGCCAGGCTTCCGCTTGAAGGTTGCCGAGATACACGTTGTGTACATGGTGGTAAGTGGTGAGAGTGTGTGTTAAGAAGTACACCCCTGCAGGGTTAACATCATCTATTCGAATAACCGCGCCCGCGGTAAAGGACTTCTGGGTTGCCTGTACGGTTCATAGACAAGTGAAAGTGGATACTCTAAAATGCGCAAGATAAGCGTGAGTGCTATGGATGGCGTTCTTGTAGGGAGATGGGAGCGGATCCATAGTGGTGTATTGATTGGTGAGTATGTGGACTCGTGTGCGCCACCTCAAAAGAGTTACCAGCAGTCGTAGTACAGGATATCCACTGAGTCAAAGCGAGCTTGCTGCACTTAAACTCCACCACCCTTTTGTTGATACTGATGCATTTGTAGCTAGTTCTGATGTAAGTCTTGCTTAGTACATTTGTACTCACGTTTGCTTAATTTATGTTTTTGCAGAGAGGCTTTAGTCTCACTAGTGGTTCTGCGTGGACTTCGACGTTTAGCTTGTTACCTCATCTACGATCTTGTATCTTGGGAGGGTTTTGTAGATAGTCAGGCTTCTCAGTCTTTTTCATTTGTAGTTGTCTGTACTCAGACATGTTATGCTTGCGTTGCTTGTATGCTCTGTATGTTTGGTCATGAGACCCATGTTTGTAATATCTGGCTCCTCGGTGCCTAATGAATAAATACTTTGATTCATAGAGTTTTGTTGTGATGCCATGTTGTATTTGCACATATCGAGCATATTGTGTGTATGTTATTGAAATGCTTGGTATGTGTGGGATCCGAGACCTAGTTGTTTACCCTTGGTAGCCTATCTTATGGGAAAATGCCTCCTAGTGCTTCCACTGAGCCTTGGTAGCTTGCTACTGCTCCGGAACACATGGATTGACCGGCATGTGTCCTTCCTTGCTCCTGTGTCTGTCCCCTATGGGGAAATGTCACGCGGTGTATACCAGAGTCCTATTAGCTTGCTATAGCCCGACAACTCTCGCTGGTGACCGACACGTGCATTGTTGGGTCATGTATGCATGTCCCTGAAATTTAGCGCCACTTTTGGTTTATAACTAGTCATGTTGGCCCGGGTTCTCTGTCATATGGATGCTAGCGACACTATAATATACGTGAGCCAAAATGCGCAAACGGTCCTGGGCCAGGTAAGGTGACACCCATGGGGATACCGTGCGTGAGGTCGCAAAGTGATATGATGTGTTACATGCTAGATCTGTGTGACTTAGGATCGGGGTCCCGACTTCTTTGGCCAAAATAAATGTGTAGCAAGTACATCCTCCGGCTTCTTCACACCAAAGTGTCCCATTAATCCTCCTCTGTGCGCCTCCTGCGACAACAAAAGACAAACGGAGCTAGTTGGAATGCATAGCTTGTTAGCACGACACAAATCCATCATTAACGACGAACTTGTTCCATGTTATCCATTCTTTACAATTCCGCATAACATCTTCAAATTTAGCATCATCCACATATTGATCTTTGATGGTCTCCAAACCAAAAATTTTAAAGTCAAGTTGTGAAAGCATAGTATAACGACGAGACAATGCATCAGCAATAACATTTTCTTTACCCTTCTTGTGTTTAATGACATAAGTGAAAGTCTCAATGAATTCAACCCATTTAGCATGCCTAGGGTTCAATTTAGCTTGACTTTTAATATGCTTCAAATATTCATGATTAGAATGTATAACAAATTCTTTGGGCCAGAAATAATGTTGTCATGTTTCCAAAGTCCGAACAAGAGCATACAATTCCTTGTCATGAGTAGAATAGTTCAGACTAAGCCCACTCAATTTTTCAGAAAAGTATGCAATATGTTTACCATCTTGTAATAGCACACCTCCTAATCCAATTCCACTAGCATCACATTCAAGCTCAAAAGTCTAATTAAAATCAGGAAGTTGGAGTAATGGAGCATGTGTCAACTTATCTTTCAATACCATGAAGGCTTCTTCCCGTGCACTACCCCATACAAAAGGCACATCCTTCTTTGTAAGCTCATTGAGAGGTACGGCAATGGTGCTGAAATCACTCACAAAACGCCTATAGAAACCAGCAAGTCCAAGAAAACTCCTCACTTGTGTGACCGTTTTGGGCTGCGACCAACTCTCAATAGCTCTAGTCTTGTCTTTATCAACTTCAATTCCTTGTGGCGTAACAACATAGCCAAGAAAAGAGACTCGGCCGGTGCAAAAGGTGCACTTCCCAAGGTTACCAAACAAACGTGCATCGCGTAGAGCAATAAAAACATCACGTAAATGTTCCAAATGTTCCTCCAAATATCTGTTATAAATCAGTATATCATCAAAGTAAACTACCACAAATTGTCCAACGAAAGCACGGAAAACTTCATTCATTAATCTCATGAAAGTACTAGGTGCATTAGTTAACCCAAAAGGCATGACTAACCACTCACATAATCCAAACTTAGTTGTAAATGTTGTTTTCCATTCATCTCCCAATTTCATACGAATTTGATGGTATCCACTACGCAAATCAACTTTGGAGAAAATATTAGAGCCACTTAATTCATCAAGCATATCATCTAGCCTAGGAATAGGATGACAATAACGAATAATATTATTATTAATGCTCTACTATAAACACACATACGCGATGTACCATCCTTTTTTGGCGTTAGAATAATAGGAACAATGCAAGGACTAAGGGATTCGTGCATACAACCTTTATCGAGTAGCTCTTGTACTTGACGCATAATCTCCTTCGTCTCCTCTGGATTGGTACGGTATGGTGCACGGTTGCGTAGTGATGCACCGGGAGTTAACTCAATCTGATGCGCAATCCCTCGAATAGGTGGTAATCCCGGTGGTACGTCTTGTGGAAAGACGTTAGTGAACTCCTGCAAAATGTTAGTGACAGCAGGAGGCCAAGAGGAAGGCATGTCCTTGAATGAAAATAATGCCTCTTTGCACACAATAGCATAGCAAACAGATTTGCTGAAATCTAGATCATCAATATCAGATTTGGTGGCAAGTAAACATCCATTTTTCAATTTAATTGCAGATGTAACATGTGATTATGGTTTGTTATTAGGCTTCATTTGTTGCTCAAATTCTTTTGCCACAATCTGATTTTCACTCTTATTTTGCTCCTGTTGCTTTACTAGCTTAATGAATATGTTTCAAAATTGAATCAGGAGTCATAGGAGTATGCTGATTATTTCTACCATGGTGTACATAACTTTTATCAAATTCCATGGTCTACCAAGTAATAAGGAACATGTTAGCATGGGTACCACATCACAATAAACATAATCAGCATATGTTGCTCCACTAAAATGCACATGAACAGTACGTGTTACCTTAACATTGCCCTTGTTTTTGAACCATTGGATGTAGTAAGGATGTGGATGTGGTCTTGTGGTAAGAGACAACTTCTCCACCATCTCCATGCTAGACAGATTATTGCAGTTCCCTCCATCTATAATGACATGAGCAGTTCATTCCATCACAAGTCCCTTGGTATGGAACAAATTGTGCATCTGGTTTTGGTCAGCTTGTGTGACATGCGCACTCAAAACATGTTGAGCAACTAAATAGTCATACCTGTCAGCATCGTCAGCAGCCATGTAATGTGTCTCTTGTTCAAAATCTTCTCCACCGTGTTCTTCACGTGTAATAAGAGCCAAAGTCTCCTCATCATAGTCACTAGCGGACTCATACCCACCATCCTTAGTAGCAATTATGACATGCTAAGATTTGCATTCCCCTGCAAAATGATCTCTTCCCTTACAACGATGGCAAATAATATCACTTGTGTGCCCTATTGATGCCATGTATGAAGAGGAGCTCTATGCAGACCCGATGGGTGTGCTCTTGGTAGATAGTGGTGATTGTGCCTGCTTTCTTGTATCACGGCTAGAGGTGGGAACTGATGGAGGTGACCGTGCAGCAGAATGTGTGGAACTAGAAGATGCACGCGGTGTTCATGATGAAGGTCGACCTGTAGAAAAGTTAGTCTGCGCCAATGCCTATCGATCCCGCACTTCACGTTCAGCTTTGCAAACAAGTTGTAATAAATGAGTGATATTATTATACTCCTTATACTCTAGAATGGTCTGAATCACTCTATTTAAGCCACCAATAAAACATGCAAGCATAGCTTCATTATCCCCAACAATACCACATCTAATCATGCCAGTTTATAATTCCTGATAATATTCTTCCTCAAAAAAAATTCCCTTGTCTTAAACGCTGCAATTTCCGTAGTAATTCATGTTGATAATATGGTGGAACCCAACGAGTACGCATAGAAGTTTTCAAAGCAGCCCAAGTAGTTGGAATATTATTCAGATATAATCTACGATGTTCAGACCACCACACATAAGCAAAACTAGTAAACGCACAAAGAGCAACAGTAACACGTCTCTCCTCGGGGTATTCTAAAAATGTAAAATGTTATTCAATTTCTTACTCCCAAGTAATATATATATATATATATATATATATATATATATATATATATCAGGAACATATCTACCCTCAAAATTAGGTGGAATGTTCAATTTGATTTTAGGGAGATGGTCATGATCTCGTACTTGAGGGGGTGGTGCTACCCTACCATTGCGATTATTTGCATGTGGACGACCTGGTGGTGGTGCTGGTGGTTGCACATATTTCTGATTTTGATCAACCTCAGCCTCGTAATCGCCCACGTAACCGTGGTCCTCCTCGGCAACAGCAGCAGCCACAGAAGCATCAACAGTAGGTGCAGCGGCACCAAAAGTTTGGCCAGGTTCAAGGGGAACACGCATTGCTCATACTACTTGATTTGGAAGGCAACATTGTTGTTGTTGATGTTGTTGTTGTTGTTGGTGGTGGTGGTGGTGGTGGTGGTGTTGTTGTTGTTGTTGTTGTTGTTGTTGTTGTTGTTGTTGTTGTTGTTGCAGAGGTGCAGCCGGTAGTGCTTGTGGAAGACACGCGAGCAGTTCATTAAACTTGACATTGAGCTTTGTTTTGAATGTCTTCTCCATGCCATAAATCTTCTCCATGGCCTCTTCAAATCTATTTAGCACATCTCCCACCTGGCCACTCATCATTTGCTGAAACTTATCATGCAACTCCTTGTTCGTCATGTTCTCCCAGTCAGTCTCGTCGGCTTGTGATCCTGCCATGGTTAGCAGCAATAGAAACACACAGGTATATGATCCTACACTCTGCTAGAAAATGGGGTGATGGGGCGTCACCAATCCGTCAAGAAAATCTCAAATTCTTACTAGTTCTTACCCAGTAGCAGGTGGTGATCGGCAACCGTTGTAGTCAAAACTCTCAAAGCTTGGATAGAGCAATTTCCAGGTGGTGTCAAATGCACGATGTAGATGTATGTGGAGCTAGGAATGCTTATAATATGGTATCAAAAATGGTCGGCAATAATCAATTCAAAGATGCAAACTTGAAAAAAAAACGCTCAACGACGGTACTGTGCTGGTCCTAGACTAGACCGTGCTCGAGACTCGAGCCTAGAACACTAACAAAATCACGGCGCGGCATGGAAACAAGGGAGAAGCACACTTTTAATTTTTTAGCTCTTTTTTTGTGCTCCTCTTTTTTGCCGAAAATGACTATAGTGGAGAGTGTCTCAAAACTCTTCCCAACTCAAAATAATAGGATAGGCACAAAAAATTTATGACTATTTTTTTGGAAATTAGGGCAGCGACGACCAAAAAGTGTGATAAAAATCATTATGATGGCACGTGTCTCAAAAGACCGAGAAAAGACTAAAAACATGATAGGGAAAATATTTTCACTAGCTGAAAGTTTGGCCTAAAAGCTACCCGGGGGTCTCCAAACTCTTTTTTTAGACCTACTTAGGCAAGGAAACATGAATCGGAAAACAGATGGATCTTGAAAACAAACTTAACACGTAAAGAACTCGGATAGGTGGTGGATATATGGTGATAGGATATGGTAGTGGTGGTGGTATAACACATGGGGGGTGGTATTTGGTAGCGGTGGTGGTATATGGATACAGATCGGTGGTGGTATATGGATACAGGTCGGTGGTGGTATATGACAGGGGAGATGAAGATGTTGCGGTGGCAGTGGGACAACTTCTGACCAGGACTTGAAACTCTAAAAGACTAGACGCTAAGACCAGCAACTTGACACAATGATGCAACCGCAAATTCAACAAAGCAAAATACTGAAAAGAATGTGCAAAGGCTCAGACTAGTTCGGATATGAGGAACTAACCCTAAAAAAATTGTGGCTTTTTTATGGACTGTAGGTATGAAGAACAGACTCGATCTAAACTATGAAAAATTGTAAAAACTCACCGAGCAACCTGGAAATCTAATACCACTTGATAGAGGCGAAGATGTCCCGTCTTTTGATGATATGTTGATTATCGTTTTCGAAGGAGTAGACTTTGACAATCCGACTACGAACGTGCGAAGATGTCGCGCCTTAGCAATCGCTAAACCAACTCCGAGAGGTTATTGACCACGCCAGAGCATGATCAACCTGACCACGAGTGTCTTTTTTCTGCAAGCAAATGAAGAACAAGCAAGAAACTGAGGTTGCAATCTAGATATTACGAATATAAGAAGAAAGCTTTATTGATTCAAGTGGGGTTTTGTGATGCCTTTGTCTGGTCGTTGAACAAAAACGAAGTACGCGAAGTTGCAGCTATGGAAAACTTTAATCTAAACAAAACCCCAAAGTCTAAATGACACCCTAAAGGCTGTATATATGGTGGAAGAGGGGGAAATTTTGTGGCCCCTGGAGGAGGGGTCCGAAACCAACCCTAACTGATGTTTCCCCACACATACAGAATCTATAAACAAGCTATACCCAAGTATTTCCAAATTACATGGGCCTAGCCCAATAATAAGGTGACGCAGCACCTATAATAGCCTCTAAACAAAATTTAAGAAGTGGCATCTTGTATATTTCATCCAAGGCTTCATGCACTCATTATGGTATCATCACTTGTAGCTCCGTTCTTGTTCCCTTTGCGCATGCTATCATCTTCATGCTTGATCTTACTCCAATGTTCATCCTTCTTGTCCAAGCTAGGCCCGTCATTTGTAAGCAAGACAAATGTATCCAATTTAGGAAGCATCATATTCTCATGAACATTAGAATCATTACCAAGAAACAAAAGTACATGGTAATTTAATTGGTGTGCGCGAGCTCTAGTAATTGGTCCAGTATGTATAGCAGTAGGGGATGTGGGTGTAACAATGGTATTGATGTCCTCATCACAAAGCATGGTGCCTCATCAAATTTGCGCATTGGGTATTCAAACACCACACACACTATCAGCGTTCTGGGAACGGCGGTACCCAGAATTGCCTGCCTACGGCCCAGGGCATGGCTCACAGGGTGGCTTGGTATGGCCCAGCATCTTCAGCGACCACTCAAGACCCTCGCGAGGGGCCGAGCCTCGCGAGGCGTACGACACAAGGCATCCCCTGGGGCAGCCTCACCAGGCCGGCTCGTGAGGATCGGAGATATAGAGGTGAGGGGCACCTCACGAGGTCCTCGTGATGTGAGTAGTGACGACCAAGGCCAGGCGGAAGTGCCAGTTTCCTCTTTGGTGCTAAAGGAGCAGGTGCAGAAAGAGAGGCCCGAGGCATCAGGCAAAGGTTTCCATATCGGTGCAACAAGACCAAGACCAACAGGACAGCTGAGAGGAAGTCATCGCGAACCCACGGCGGCGTCACCACCAGAGCCTTTGGCAGGCGAATACCACCATATGCCAGGATAGCTTGTACTAGCTGCCCCCTTCAAATTTGGCCGGTGTGGGATTCCTTCCTGCTTAATGTTTGGGAAGAGGACCCAGGTCACTATAAATAGGACTAGCCACCACCATTGGGATCATCTCATCGGATCGGGAGTTGATCCCATTTTGAGTTGATCAGATAGAAGGCCACACACCACCAGCTCACTCGAGCACAAGAACTCCTCTCCTGAGGAGGCAGTTCATCCATGTACTAGTTCTTCCTCAGCCTACAAGGCAATCCACCACACCACATTGGATTAGGGTATTACACCACAACGGTGGCCCGAACCAGTATCAATCTTGTGTCACTTGTTCTTCGGATCTAACGAGCTAGGCCTAGGGTTGTTGAGTAGACGAGCTAGGGTAGAAGGAGAGATCTTCGTGCACACCCTAGAGTTCGAACCTTAAAGGTTTTGCCGGAACCCTAGATCCAACATTTGGCGTGCCAGGTAGGGGTGTGCCGAAGTTTCCTCCCCATCCGTCCCACTCTCCGCTCACCAAGTTCCCATGGTGGGCGTCCCTCCTCTGCCGGGCTTGGTGTCCACGTGCGGTGGCGCTCCAGGCCACCGGGCCATCACCCCAGCCTTACGGCAGGTACAGTGCCACCCAGGTTTAGGCCGAATCTGCCACCCCGCTACAACGGGGCAATGATACATCCATTTTGCATCATGATTATATGTTGATAATTATCGCATTATGGGCTATTATTACACGTTATGTCACAATACTTATGCCTTTTCTCTCTTATTTTACATGGTTTACATGAAGATGGAGAATGCCGGCAACTGGAATTCTGGGCTGGAAAAGGAGCAAACTCTGGAAACCTATTCTGCAAGACTCAAAAAGCCCCGAAACTTCACAGGACTCCGTTTCAGAAATTATAAAACATATCTGGCGAAAGATGAACACCAGGGGGCCACCAGCTGTCCACGAGGGTGGGGGCGCGCCCCCCTCTCTGGGCGCGCCGCCCTGCCTTGTGGGCCCCCCGATGCCCATCTTCTCCTATATGAGGTGTTTTGACCTGGAAATTTTTTTAGAAGGAGGCTTTCGGGACCAGACGCCGCCGTCTCGAGGCGGAACCTTGGCGGAAACCAATCTAGGGCTCCGACAGAGCTGTTCTGCCGGGGATACTTCCCTCCGGGACGGGGAAATCATCACGGCCCTCATCACCAACAACTCTCCCATCTTGGGGAGGGCTATCTTCATCAACATCTTCACCAGCACCATCTCATCTCAAACCATAGTTCATCTCTTGTATCCAATCTTTGTACCCAAACCTCAGATTGGTACCTGTGGGTTGCTAGTAGTGTTGATTACTCCTTGTAGTTGATGCTAGTTGGTTTATTTGGTGGAAGATCATATGTTCAGATCCATTATGCATATTAATACCCCTCTGATCATGAACAATATTATGTCTCGTGAGTAGTTACTATTGTTCTTGAGGACATGGGAGAAGTCTTGCTATTAGTAGTCATGTGAATTTCGTATTCGTTCGATATTTTGATGAGATGTATGTTGTCTCTCCTCTAGTGGTGTCATGTGAACGTCGACTACATGACACTTCACCATTATTTGGGCCTAGAGGAAGACATTGAGAAGTAATAAGTAGATGATGGGTTGCTAGAGTGACAGAAGCTTAAACCCTAGTTTATGCGTTGCTTCGTAAGGGGCTGATTTGGATCCACTTGTTTCATGCTATGGTTAGGTTTACCTTAATACTTCTTTTGTAGTTGCGGATGCTTGCATTAGAGGTCAATCATAAGTGGGAGGCTTGTCCAAGTAAGTACAACACCCAAGCACCGGTCCACCCACATACCAAATTATCAAAGTACCGAACGCGAATTAGATGATCGTGATGAAAACTATCTTGATGATAATTCCCATGTGTCCTCGGGAGCATTTTCCTTTATATAAGAGTTTGTCCAGGCTTGTCCTTTGCTACAAAAAGGATCGGGCCACATTGCTGCACCTTATTTACTTTTACCTTTTGTTACTTGCTACCAATTACCTTATCACAAAACTATCTGTTACCTATAATTTCAGTGCTTGCAGAAAATACCTTACTGAAAACTGCCTATCATTTCCTTCTACTCCTCATTGGGTTCGACACTCTTACTTATCGAAAGGACTACAATAGATCTCCTATACTTGTGGGTCATCAAGACTCTTTTCTGGCGCCGTTGCCGGGGAGTGAAGCGCCTTTGGTAAGGAAAAAATTATATAGCGTGCTGAAATTTATTGTCACTTGTTACTATGGCTCATAATCCTTTGAGGGGCTTGTTCGGGGTATCTTCACCTCGACCAGAAGAGCAAAGAGTTGCTCCTCAACCTACTGCACCTACTGAAAATGTTTGCTTTAAAATTCCTTCGGGTATGATAGAGAAACTGCTAGATAATCCTTTTACAGGAGACGGAACACTGCATCCTGATTTACACCTAATCTATGTGGATGAAGTTTGTGGATTATTTAAGCTTGTCGGTATGCCCGAGGATGTTATCAAGAAGAAGGTCTTCCCTTTACCTTTGAAGGGAGATGCATTGACATGGTTTAGGCTATGTGATGATATTGGATCATGGAACTATTATCGTTTGAAGTTAGAATTTCATCAGAAGTTCTACCCTATGCACCAGGTTAATCGTGATCGTAATTATATCTATAATTTTTGGTCTCGCAAAGGATAAAGCATCGCTCAAGCTTGGGGAGGCTTAAGTCAATGTTATATTCATGCCCCAATCATGAGTTCTCAAGAGAAATGATCATTCAAAATTTTTATGCTCGGCTTTCTCTCAATAATCGCTCCATGCTCGACACTTCTTGTTCTGGCTCTTTTATGATGATGACTATTGAATTCAAATGGGACTTATTGGAAAGAATTAGATGCAACTCTGAAGATTGGGATCTCAACGAAGGTAAGGAGTCAGGTATGACCCCTAAGTTTGATTGTGTTAAAGCTTTTATGGATACTGATGTTTTCCGTGAGTTTAGCACTAAGTATGGACTTGACTCTGAGATAGTAGCTTCTTTCTACGAATCATTTGTTACTCATGTTGATCTTCACAAGGAGAAGTGGTTTAAATACCATCCTACCATTGAAGTAAAACTAGTTGAACATGTTAAAGTTGAAGAAAATACTATCACTTATAATGTTGATCCTATTGTTCCTACTGCTTATATTGAGAAACCACCCTTCCCTGTTAGAATAAAGGATCATGCTAAAGCTTCAACTATAGTTCATAAGAGTAATACTAGAACACCTACACCCCCGGGGAAAATTAAAGTTGAACCTAGTGTTGCTATGGTTAAAGATCTCTTGGTAGAAGATTTAGATGGACATGTTATTTACCTCCAAGAGGAATCTTCTAGTATAGCCAAACCCGATGCTAGGAATAAACATAGACCTATTGTAGGTTTGCCTGTTATCTCTGTCAAGATAGGAGATCATTGCTATCATGGTTTATGTGATGTAGGTGATAGTGCAACTATAATCCCTCATACCTTATATCAAGAAATTATGCATGATATTGCACCTATTAGTTAGAAGGGGTTGATGTTACTATTAATAAGCTAGCTAATAGAGACACTATTTCACCAGTTGGGATTGTTAGAGATGTTGAAGTCTTGTGTGGGAAGGTTAAATACCCTGCTGATTTTCTTATTCTTAGTTCCCCACAAGATGAATTTTGTCCCATTATATTTGGTAGACCCTTCTTGAATACTGTTAATGCTAAGATAGACTACGTGAAAGATATCGTTACTGTTGGTTTAGGGGATATGTCTCATGATTTTAACTTTGCTAAATTTCGTAGACAACCCCTTGATAAATAATTACCTAGTAAAGATGGAATTATTGGTCTTGCTTCTATTGTTGTACCTCCTAACGATCCTTTATAACAATACTTGCTAGATCATGAAAATGATATGCATATGAATGAGAGAAGGGAAATAGATGAAATATTCTTTAATCAGGGACCCGTATTGAAAAACAAATTGCTTGTTGAAATCCTAGGGGATCCTCCTCCACCCAAGGGTGATCCAGTATTTGAACTTAAACATTTTCCTGATAATCTTAAGTATGTTTATCTTGATGAAAAGAAGGTATATCCTGTTATTATTAGTGCTAACCTTTCAGAGCAGGAAGAAGAAAAACTATTGAAAACTCTGAACAAGCACAGTGCTGCTATTGGATATACTCTGGATGATCTTAAGGGCATTAGTCCCACTTTATGCCAACACAAGATAAAGTTGGAAGAAAACGCTAAACTGGTTATTGATCATCAACGATGGTTAAATCCTAAGATGAAAGAAGTGGTAAGGAAGGAAATACTAAAGCTTCTAGAGGCAGGTGTTATCTATCCAGTTGCTGATAGCCAGTGGGTAAGTCATGTTCATTGTGTCCTTAAGAAAGGAGGTATGACTGTAGTTCCTAATGATAAAGATGAATTGACCCCGCAAAGAATTGTTACAGGTTATAGGATGGTAATTGATTTCCGTAAATTAAATAAAGCTACTAAGAAAGATCATTACCCCTTGCCTTTTATTAATCAAATGCTAGAAAGGTTACCCAAACATAGTCATTTTTGCTTTCTGGTTTCTCTCAAATACCTCTATCAAAAGGGGATTAAGAAAATACCACTTTTACTTGCCCTTTCGGTACCTTTGCTTATAGACGTATGCCTTTTGGTTTATGTAATGCACCTGCTACGTTTCAAAGATGCATGATGGCTATATTTTCTGATTTTTGCGAAAAGATTGTTGAGGTTTTCATGGATGTTTTATCCGTTTACGAAACATCTTTTGATGATTGCTTAAGCAACCTTGATCGAGTTTTGCAGAGATGTGAAGACACTAATCTTGTCTTGAATTGGGAGAAGTGCCACTTTATGGTCAATGAAGGCATTGTCTTGGGACATAAAATTTCTGAAAGAGGTTTTGAAGTTGACAAGGCTAAAGTTGATGCTATTGAAAAGATGCCGTGCCCCAAGGACATCAAAGGTATATGAAGTTTCCTTGGTCATGCCGGGTTTTATAGGAGGTTCATAAAGGACTTCTCCAAAATATCCAGGCCTCTGACTAATCTCTTACAAAAAGATATTCCTTTTGTCTTTGATGATAATTGTCTAGAGGCATTTGAAATACTTAAGAAAGCATTGATCTCTGCACCTATTGTCCAGCCTCCTGACTGGAATTTACCCTTTGAGATTATGTGCGATGCTAGTGATTATGCTGTAGGTGCTGTTTTAGGGCAAATAGTTGATAAGAAATTAAATGTTATCCAATATGCTAGTAAAACTCTAGATAGTGCCCAGAAAAATTATGCTACTACTGAGAAATAATTTTTAGCAGTTGTATTTGCTTGTGATAAGTTTAGACCTTATATTGTTGATTGTAAAGTAACTATTCACACTGATCATGCTGCTATCAAATACCTTATGGAAAATAAAGATGCTAAACCTAGACTTATTAGATGGGTTCTTTTGCTGCAAAAGTTTGACTTGCATATTATTGATAGAAAGGGAGCTGAGATCCCCGTTACAGACATCTTGTCTAGGCTAGAGAATATACTTGATGACCCACAACCTATTGATGATAGCTTTCCTGATGAACAATTAGCTGTCATAAATACTTCTCGTACGGCTCCATGGTATGCTGATTATGCTAATTATATTGTTGCTAAGTTTATACCTCCTAGCTTCACATACCAGCAAAATAAAAAGTTCTTCTATGATTTGAGACATTACTTCTGGGATGGCCCACATCTTTATAAAAAAGGAGTAGATGGTATTATTAGACGTTCTGTACCTTAGCATGAACAGGAACGTATCCTACGCAAGTTCCACTCCGAAGCGTATGGAGGACACCATGCAGGGGATAGAACGACACATAAGGTATTGCAATCCGGTTTTTATTGGCCTACTCTCTTCAAGGATGCCCGTAAGTTTATCTTATCTTGTGATGAATGTCAAAGAATTGGTAATATCAGTAGACGTCAATAAATGCCTATGAATTATTCACTTGTTATTGAACCATTTGATGTTAGGGGCTTTGATTATATGGGACCATTTCCGGCCTCTAATGGGTACACACATATTTTACTTGCTGTTTATTACGTTACTAAGTGGGTATAAGCTATTCCAACTAGTAGTGCTGATCATAACACCTCTATTAAGATGCTTAAAGAAGTTATTTTTCTGAGGTTTGGAGTCCCTAGATACTTAAGGACTGATGGTGGTTCACACTTTATTCATGGTGCTTTCCGTAAAATGCTTGCTAAGTATGATGTGAATCATAGAATTGCATCCCCTTATCACCCACAGACTAGTGGTCAAGTAGAACTAAGTAATAGAGAGCTGAAATTAATTTTGCAACAGACAGTTAATAGGTCTAGAAAGAATTGGTCTAAGAAACTTGATGATGCATTATGGGCCTATAGAACTGCATACAAAAATCCTATGGGTATGTCTCCATATAAGATGGTTTATGGAAAAGCTTGTCATTTACCTCTTGAGCTAGAACATAAGGCATATTGGGCTATTAAAGAGCTCAATTATGATTTCAAACTTGCTGGTGAGAAGAGGTTATTTGACATTAGCTCCCTTGATGAATGGAGAACCCAGGTCTATGAGAATGCCAAGCTTTTTAAAGAAAAAGTTAAGAGATGTCATGACAAAAGGATACAGAAGCGTGAGTTTAACGTAGGTGATTATGTATTTCTATACAACTCTCGTTTAAGATTATTTGTAGGAAAACTTCTCTCTAAGTGGGAAGGACCTTACGTTATCGAGGAGGTCTATCGTTCCGGTGCCATAAAAATCAACAACTTCGAAGGTACAAATCAGAAGGGGGTGAACGGTCAAAGAATCAAACATTATATCTCAGGTAATCCTATAAATGTTGAAACCAATGTTATTGAAACCGTAACCCCGGAGGAATACATAAGGGATACTTTCCAGAATGATTCAGCCTCCGAAAAGGAAGAGGTATGTGGTACGGTAAGTAAACCGACTCCAAAACGGTTCTAAAGGCAAATTTTCTCCGTTTTGGAACATTTAGAAAAAATAGAAAAATAAGTAGCAGCCCGGAAGAGACATGAGCCGTCCACGAGGGTGGAGGGCGCGCCCCCCCTCTCTGGGCGCGCCCCCCTGCCTCATGGGTAGCTCGTGTGCCTCCCGGACTTCGATTTCTTGTATGCTACTCCTTTTGGTCGATCAAAATTCATTATATATACCCCCGAAGGTTTTGACCTCTATATCACGCAAAAATCCTCTGTTTTCGTTTCGAGCTGTTTCTATCGCAGATAAAAGCAACATGTCATCCCAGGATTCGGAGGGAGAAAGCTATGTGGCTGATTCCCTTGCTGACCCTAAGGTCTATGGGGACTGGGAGCATTATGGTTGGACCACGGAGGAAGAAGAAGACCATGATTCCAAGGGAAAGGATTGCACTAGTTCATATGAAGACGAAGTCCCACTACCTCAACCTGGTGACATGCATGTGGAGTTCAAAAAGTCAAGCCTCCCGGACAAAGCAAAGAAATCTATGATCGAATTTATCCCTTTTCACCTCTTGCGGGAAAACAAGCAGGAACTATGCAAGAAAATATTAAACATTGAGCAGGAGATCAATGACCTAAGGGAGCAGAATTTTGCCCTTAAGCGCAAGTCAAGGAAGAAGCCATCATCATCACCACCGAAGGAGACCTGATCATATGGGTATGGGCACTCCCCTTGGCAATTGCCAAGCTTGGGGGAGTGACCCCGGTATCGTATCACCATCACTCCTACCTTTACCATTTTTCTTAGTTCGATCCTTTTGGTAGTATATCTTGATCTAGTAGAATAAAGTTAGCATGATCTAGTTGTGAGCTTTTGCCTTATGATCTTTACCCTTTGTAATCGAGTCCGTGAGCTATATAATAAAGATTAGTGTTGAGTCAAGGGCTTGATTTCCTCACTTTGGTCATGACAAAAAGAAAGAAAACATAAAGAGTATCCAAGATATCATATTGATCTTATGGGAAGTAATGACTTCACATATAAAGAGTATGATGGATAAAAGTTGTTGGGAGTTGACAAACATAGTATTGGTCATCCTTGCAATTAATAGGAAATAATAAAATAAGAGAGGCTTCACATACAAATATACTATCTTGGACATCTTTTATGATTGTGAGCACTCATTAAAATATGTCATGCTAAAGAGTTGATGTTGGACAAGGAAGACAACATAATGGGTTATGTCTTCTTATATCCGAAATAAAGTATATTGTCATGGATCATCCAACATGTTGAGCTTGCCTTACCCCCTCATGCTAGCCAAAACTCCTCGCACTAAGTATAGATACTACTTGTGCTCCCAAACATCCTTAAACCCAATTTTGCCATGAGAGTCCACCATACCAACCTATGGATTGAGAAAGATCCTTCCAAGTAAGTTGTCATGTTGCAAACTCGCTAAAATATGTATGATTTATTAGTGTGGAGGAAATAAGCTTTATACGATATTGTGATATGGAAGTAATGAAAGTGACGGACTGCATAATAAAGGTCCGTATCACAAGTGGCAATATAAAGTGACTTTCTTCTGTGCTAAGACTTTGTGCATCCAACAATAAAAACACATGACAACCTCTGCTTCCCTCTGCGAAGGGCCTATCTATTATTCTTGCCTTATAAGAGTCAAGGTGAAATTCACCTTTCCTTTTTACATTTTATCCTTTGGCAAGCACATTATGTTGGAAAGATCCTGACATATATACCCACTTGGATGTAAGTTTTCATGGTCTATTACTGTTGACATTACCCTTGAGGTAAAAGGTTGGGAGGCAACACCATAAGCCCCTATCTTTCTCTGTGTCCGATTAAAACTCCATTACCATAAGTATTGCGTGAGTGTGAGTAATTTTGAAAGACTATATGATAGTTGAGTATGTAGGCTTGCTAAAAAGCTCTTATATTGACTCTTTCCGATGTTACGATAAATTGCAATTGCTTCAATGACGAGATCAAAGTTTGTTAGTTTTCAATGAAGTTTATGATTCATGCTCGATATTGTGAATGAATTATTACTTTAGCATAAGAATCATATGACAATATATATATATATATATATATATATATATGTTGCTTTTATGAGAATGATCATGATGCCCTCATGTCCGTATTTTGTTTTTATCGACACCTCTATCTCTAAACATGTGGACATATTTTTCGATATCGGCTTTCGCTTGAGGACAAGCGAGGTCTAAGCTTGGGGGAGTTGATACGTCCATTTTGCATCATGCTTATATGTTGATATTTATTGCATTATGGACTGTTATTACATGTTATGTCACAATACTTATGCCTTTTCTCTCTTATTTTACAAGGTTTACATGAAGAGGGAGAATGGCGGCAACTGGAATTCTAGGCTGGAAAAGGAGCAAACTCTGGAAACCTATTCTGCACAACTCAAAATGCCCCGAAACTTCACAGCACTCCGTTTCAGAAAATAAAAATTTTATCTGGCGAAAGAAGATCACCAGGGGGCCACCAGCTGTCCATGAGGGTGGGGTCGCGCCCCCCCCCCCTCTCTGGGCGCGGCCCCTGCCTCGTGGGCCCCCCGATGGCCCCCGATGCCCATCTTCTACTATATGAGGTGTTTTGACCTGGAAAAATCAGAAGGAGGCTTTCGGGACCAGACGCCGCCGTCTCGAGGCGGAACCTTGGCGGAAATCAATCTAGGGCTCCGTCAGAGCTATTCTGCCGGGGATACATCCCTCCAGGAGGGGGAAATCGTCACCGCCGTTATCACCAACAACTCTCCCATCTCGGGGAGGGCTATCATCATCAACATCTTCACCAGCACCATCTCCTCTCAAACCCTAGTTCATCTCTTGTATCCAATCTTTGTACCCAAACCTCAGATTGGTACCTGTGGGTTGCTAGTAGTGTTGATTACTCCTTGTAGTTGATGCTAGTTGGTTTATTTTGGTGGAAGATCATATGTTCAGATCCATTATGCATATTAATACCCCTCTGATCATGAACAATATTATGTCTTGTGAATAGTTACTTTTGTTCCTGAGGACATGGGAGAAGTCTTGCTATAAGTAGTCATGTGAATTTGGTATTCGTTCGATATTCTAATGAGATGTATGTTGTCTCTCCTCTAGTGGTGTGATGTGAACGTCAACTACATGAAACTTCACCATTATTTGGGCCTAGAGGAAGACATTGGGAAGTAATAAGTAGATGATGGGTTGCTAGAGTGATAGAAGCTTAAACCCTAGTTTATGCGTTACTTTGTAAGGGGCTGATTTGGATCCACTTGTTTCATGCTATGGTTAGGTTTACCTTAATACTTCTTTTGTAGTTGCGGATGCTTGCATTAGAGGTTAATCATAAGTGGGAGGCTTGTCCAAGTAAGGACATCACCCAAGCACCGGTCCACCCACATACCAAATTATCAAAGTACCGAAGGCGAATCAGATGATCGTGATGAAAACTAGCTTGACGATAATTCCCATGTGTCCTCGGGAGCGTTTTCCTTTATATAAGAGTTTGTCCAGGCTTGTCCTTTGATACAAAAAGTATTGGGCCACCTTGCTGCACCTTATTTACTTTTACCTTTTTTACTTGCTACCAATTACCTTATCACAAAACTATCAGTTACCTATAATTTCAGTGCTTGCAGAAAATACCCTACTGAAAACTGCCTATCATTTCCTTCTGCTCCTCGTTGGGTTCGACACTCTTACTTATCGAAAGGACTACGATAGATCCCCTACACTTGTGGGTCATCAGGCAACAGACCCGTTCGTCTTCCTCCAGTCCTACGAAGAGGCCATCTCGGCGGCCGACAGCGATGGCAATGTCATGGCCAGCTGGCTCCCCATGGCGCTCAACTGCGTGCCGCACGCCTGGTTCTTCAGCTTGCCAGAATCATCCGTGGCATCCTAGGAGGAGCTGTGTGACCTCTTTGTCGCACGCTTCGGGGCACCGGTGCCCCACACCGTCGCGACCCTCCTCGGCGGCTCCCAAGCGCCACCCTCCAGCCGTCACATCAAGCAGATCTTTCGCTAGACGGGCGTCGCCTCCATATGCCAGGGGGCTCCTCCTCGATGGGTGGCGCCCAAGGCCGACCTCGCCTTCGACTTGGGAGACCACCTTGCCTCCACCGCAGGCTCAGACGCTTTCCCGATGCTCTGCACCCCCACCATCTGCAACATGGCAGACACCAAGACCCTCATCAACGGTGGGGCTGGCCTCAACGTGCTCTCAGTGGAAGCTTTCAGCTTGCTCCAAGTGCCACTCGAGCGGCTACGCCCCACCAAACCCTTTTCTGGAGTCAGCAGCTGTTCCACCAACCCTCTGGGGCAGATCTGCCTCCCGGTCATGTTCGGCACCCGAAACAACTACCGCACCGAGCTGATCGACTTTGATATCGCCCGAATCGGCCTCCCGTACAACGCCATCCTTAGGTACCCCGCGCTGGCTCAGTTCATGACCGCGACCCATCCGGCATATAACCTCATGAAGATGCCAGGGAGCAGCAGAGTCCTTACCGTGACGGGGGACACAAAGGAAGCTCTGGCGGCACTCAAGCGCGTCTTCCGGACCGCCGCGGCGACGCATCCTACCGGGGAAGCCGCCCTTGGTATCGAGGGGACTGCCCCGGCCAAGAAGAAGCAAATTTTCTCCCAAGACCAAGCCGAGACAAAGCAGGTGCCGGTGGATGAAGACGAGCCGTTAGGTGTCGCCTTCACCATAGGTGCTGGTCTTCCCCCAGCTCAAGAAGAGGCGCTGGTTGGATTCCTGCGCGTGAATAGGGACGTGTTCGCGTGGGAACCCAAGGATCTGGCGGGAGTCCCGAGAGAGGTGATCGAGCATCACCTAAACGTGTGCCCTAATATGCGTTCCGTGAAGGAGAAGGCCAGGTGCCAATCTACGGAGAAGCAGTCCTTCATCGTGTAGGAGACTCGTAAGCTGGAGGCGGAGGGTGTCATCCGTGAGGTCCGGTACCCGGAGTGGCTGGCAAACCCCGTTGTCGTGCCCAAGAAGGGAGGGAAAGAGCGCATGTGTGTCGTCTTCACCAACCTCAACAAAGCTTGCCTGCAAGATCTCCTCTGCCCCGCATCGATCAAACCGTCGACTCCACCATCGAGTGCGACTTGTTGTGTTTCCTGGACGCCTTCTCAGGTTACCACCAGGTCAAGATGGCATTGCAAGATATCGAGAAGACTGCCTTCCTCACCCCGTGTGGAGTGTACTGCTACACCTGCATGCCGTTTGGGTTACGGAAGGCATGAGCAACCTTTCATCGGTTAATGCACATCACACTGGGAAAATAGCTCGGGAGAAACGTTGAGGCGTACGTAGATGACATCGTGGTAAAATCTCAGGAGGCCTCAACCCTTGTCACAGATTTGGAAGAGAGCTTCGCCAACCTACGCAAGGTAGACCTCCGGCTCAACCCGGAGAAGTGCGTGTTCGGCGTCCCTTCAGGCAAACTCTTGGGCTTCCTGGTGTCGCACCGAGGAATCGAGGCAAACCCCGAGAAGGTGAAGGCCATAGAAACAATGAGTCCGCCCAAGAACCTCAAGGAGATGCAGAAGCTAGCCGGCTGTGTAACATCGTTGGGGCGTTTCATCTCCAAGCTAGGGGAGAGAGCCCTCCCCTTCTTCAAGCTGATGAAATGGAAGGGCCCGTTCGAATGGACCCCTGAGGCTGATGTGGCATTCAAAGACCTCAAGAGATACCTCACCAGCCCACCAGTGAAGGTGGCACCCAAGCCTCAGGAACCACTAGTGCTTTACCTGGCCGCGACACCGCATTCGGCTAGTGCAGCACTGGTGGCTGTACGAGAGGGGCGCCAAAAGAAGACCTTGCTACCCAAGGGCGGCACTCCCGAGGCCCCAGCCGGGCCAAGAAACGACCACGTCCTGCAAGACGACTCCCCCGTGGCCGCAACTACCCCAACTGGCGACCAAGACTCCGGAGCGCCTTCACCCAGTCAGGCCACACAACCACTAGCGAGTTCGGACCTCATCCCCGTCGAGCACCCGGTATACTTCGTCAGAACGGTGCTTTGTGATGCCCGAGCACGCTATCCCATGCCGCAGAAGCTCCTGCTTACGCTCCTCTTCCCTTCACGAAAGTTGCGCCACTACTTCCAGGGCCACCCCATCAAGGTCGTCTCAGCTTACCCTCTGGAAAGGGTACTCCGGAGCCCAAATGCGGTAGGAAGGGTCGTGGAATGGAATATAGAGTTGCAGGCATTCCAGCTAGAGTTCAGCACCACCAGTGTTATCAAGGGGGCCGCGCTTGCTGACTTTGTGGCAGAATGGACCGACGCCCCAGGGCCCGAAGCGAGCCCAAACCAGTCCCTCTTCCCAGGGAACGAAGCACCGGATGGATGGGTCATGTACTTTGATGGCGCGTTCGCCCGCCAGGGCGCTGGGGCAGGGGCTATGCTCATCTCGCCTACTCAAGACAAGCTCTACTACGTCGTATAACTCGGCTTTCAGCTAGGTGATAAGGTCTCCAACAACATCGCGGATTACGAGGGCCTCATTGCCGATATCAAGGCGGCACTAGCCCTAGGGGTGAAACGCCTCGTCATCAGGGGTGACTCCCAGCTCCTCGTCAACTTCTCCAACAAGGTGTACGAGCCAAGGGACGAGCATATGGAGCCATACCTCGCGGAGGTACGCAAGATGGAGAAGCAGTTCTTGGGCCTGGAGATGGAACACGTGCCCCGCGGCACTAATAAGGAGGCCGACGACATCGCCAAGAGAGCATCCAGGCGCCTGCCCCAGGAGCCCGGCGTCTTCGAGGAAAGGCTCCTCAGGCCCTCGGCGTCACCCCCGCGGGAAGGACCGGCGAAGCCTCAAGAGGAACTCCCCCAGCCACTGACCTCGGGAGCCCTCGCCTGCGGCCCAGCCTCAGGAGCTCGCTTGCTCCTGACACTCGAGCCTTAGGAGGGATGCTGGACCGAGGAATTCAAGTCATACCTGGTGCCGAGGAGTGTTGTCGAAAAGGAGGAAGATGCCGAGCGCGTGGCCCGACATGCTACGACACACTGCATCCAGATGGTGAGCTTTACAGGAGACGACCAAATGGCGTTTCTTTACGATGCATCTCCAGGAAGCAGGGAGGCGAGCTGCTAGCCAACATCCACGCCGGGGACTGTGGGCATCACTCATCATCGCGCACCTTGGTCAGCAAGGCGTTCCGTTGAGGTTTTTACTGGCCCACGACACTTAACGATGCCACCGAACTGGTAAAGTCTTGCGAGGCTTGCCAGTTCCATGCCAAGCAGATCCACCAACCGGCTCAGGGCCTACAAACCATCCCACTCTCCTGGCCGTTCGCGGTCTGGGGGCTGGACATCCTGGGCCATTTCCCTCGAGCGCCCCGGGGCTACCGATGCCTCTACGTCGCCGTCGACAAGTTTACCAAGTGGTCTGAGGTGGAAGCTGTCCGAACCATCCCAGCCGGCTCCGTAGTCAATTTCATCAAGGGCCTCGTAAACCGGTTTGGGGTCCCTAACCGCATCATCACCGACAACGGCTCGCAGTTCACTAGTAACCTTTTCAAGACATATTGTGCTAACCTTGGAACGTAGATTTGCTACGCCTTTGTAGCGCATCCGAAGAGCAGTGGCCAGGCCGAGCGCGCCAACGCGGAGGTCCTGAGGGGCCTCAAGACCCGGAACTTCAAGAAGAAGGTTGAAGCCTGTGGAAGGGGTTGGCACGACGAGCTCCCGTTCGTGCTATGGTCCATCCGCACCACTGCCACCAAGCCAACGGGCGAGACCCCATTCTTCCTCGTCTACGGAGCTGAGGCACCGGTCACCGCGAGTCTTAGCATTCGGCGAGGCGCAACAAGGCGACGTGCAGGGGACATACCACGTGCTGGGGGAGGAGCCCCGGCGCGATGCTTCACTCTAGGTAACAAGATACCAGCAGGCGTTGTGGCGGTACCATTGCCGCAACATTCGCCTAGGACTCTTGAGGTAGGTGACCTCGTTTTAAGGAGAGTCCTCTCCAGAGAGGGGCTGCACAAGCTCTCACCCATGTGGGAAGGGCCATTCAAGATCACCCACGTCTCCAGACCCGGCGCCGTGCGCCTGGAAACAGGGGACGACATCCCCGTCCCGAACGCATAGGAATATCCGGTACCTCCGGAGGTTCTACCCATGAAACAAGGCCCTTGCACCTAAGAAGACTAGGCTCTGTGCCTACGAGGACCAAGGCCCTTGCGCCTGAGAAGACTAGGCTCCGTGCCTACGAGGAACAAGGCCCTTGCGCCTGAGAAGACTAGGCTTCGTTCCTACGAGGAACAAGGCCCTTGCGCCTGAGAAGACCAGGCTCCGTGCCTGCGAGGAACAAGGCCCTTGCGCCTGAGAAGACTAGGCTCCGTGCCTGCGAGGAACAAGGCCCTTGCGCCTGAGAAGACTAGGCTCTGTGCTTGCGAGGAACAAGGCCCTTGCGCCTGAGAAGACTAGGCTCCGTGCCTGCGAGGAACAAGGCCCTTGCGCCTGAGAAGACTAGGCCCCGTGCCTGCGAGGAACAAAGCCCTTGCAGCTGGGAAGACTAGGCCCCATGCCTGCAAGGAACAAGGACCTTGCGCCTGAGAATACTAGGCTCCGTGCCTGCGAGGAACAAGGCGCTGGCGCTTGAGAAGCCAAGCCCAGTGCCTGTGAAGCAAGGCTCTGGCCTGTGAAGATCTCCGCTCGTGACACTCTCACATAATAATGAGTGGGGCTGTACACGCCCCGGAGCCTCCGGAGAGCCGCCCTCGGGCCTCGGGGGCTCCCTCCCACGTCCTAGTGGCAGCACTTAGCTCCGCGCTGGTGAGAAGACTAGATTAGGTACCGAACGCGGCCGTTCATTTGCTTTCTGGAGTTGGCTTGCCCCTGTCTTCCCTTTTTAATGGATTCTGAAGGTTCTGGCATTCCTCGATTGCTTGGTTTTGATTTCTCTCTGTGGTCCTCCCCTCAGTTTTTCGGGCTAGCTCAGGAAGAGCGGCAGTTGCGCTCTCCCCAGCACTCCCGCCTTAGCCTCCAGGAGGCGCCCAAACCAGGGCTCGTGAGTGGCACATCCCCTCATTCCTACGTCCGTGCCCCATGGGTACCGCGACGAGGGGTGGCCGACCATGTTTAGTCGCGTCAAGGGACACGAGCAGTAAGGGATAATGACCACCTAACGAGTTTCAGCAGCCTCAGGAAGGGCCAAAAGTCACAGGATGAAGGCAATCCCAAGTGTGTTAATACAGGTTTCCTCGCCCTACAGGCGTGTGACACACAGGTTGCGCAACAATGGACAGATACACTAAGCATGGTGCTGAATATCATAAGTCACGGTTCATTACATACCCTTCCAGGGCTCCATACTTGTGTGTTCGAGTAATGCAGGAGGAAAGAAAAACCAAGAACAACAGACAACGACCCTCGAGGCGCGAGTGCTCCCGAGGACCCGCACCCTGAGCTCAGCCGGAGCCCTCCTCACGCTTCACCCGAGCGTGACGACGAGATGACCCAGCGCCACCTTCCAGGCATGCACGGAGGCGTGGTGGCTGGTCATAGCCACCGCTGTTGGAGCTGCCGCTGAAGGAAGAACCACCGTAGCTATACGAGGTGCGGCCATCACCCAGGCCAAGCACCACGCCACCGACGTTGTCCTCGAGGCAGCACTCGGCGCGGCGCCCATCTTCCCCAAGCACCCTCACGAAGAGGGTCGAGTCATCGCCATACCTGAAATGAAGGGTGCACCGTCCGCCCAAGCCACGCGCACGGGCGAACGTTTACCAGCCACGAGCCAAGGACACAGCGCCCGAGGCAAAGGCCTCCACAGCGACCCACGAAGCTCTGCTGCAACAACCATCCGCCTGCAGCCAAAAGCCGCTGGAGCTCACAACAAGGAGTTTGCCGGCTAGGGAGCGCGGGAGCTGGAGCCGGGTGCCGGCTGGGCTCTGTGACCACACGACGAACTCCAGCGTCACCTCCACCGACTGGGAGCGCGGCTGGGAAGGTCTGACGACCCTAGACTGTCTCCCTTCACTCACAGGATCGCCAACGCCGTGGCGGCCCCCGCTGCTCGAAGAACCACCGCCGCAGTTACCGAGGGCGGCTACGGGCGCTGTGGGGGTCCACCCACGTCCGCTAACAGCCCCGACGGGAGTCGTGGCACGCTTGCGAGGATGGCCTCGTCCCCTCTTGGCTGGTGGTGAACCAGGCCCCTCCTGGCAGGCCTTCCCCTTCTCCACGGACGAAAACTTCCTGGTCGGTGCCATGAACAGATCGGCCAAGCGAAGGGCAAGGAAGAAGAGGAAGCGAGAGGAACGGAGGAAGAAGATGGGTAGCGAGGACCCCCCACTCTCCGCCTCATTTATAGTCAGGAGAAGGCCAATCACCGGCCTTCATAATCGCAGGTAATGATGATATTCTATGCATGCAGGAACCCGTCAAGTCGTGTAGTCACCGAGGCTGCGTGGGGAAGTGGAGATGTCCACGTCCCAATCAATCGCCACGCATTAGTCAAGGCCTCAGGCTTTTGGGGCCCGCAGCGCTCCACACTTGGCCCTTGGCTTCGCCGTGAAGTCAAGCACGAGGCCACCTTGGGCCCGGGGGCTACTGTCGGCGTTCTGGGAACGGGGGTACCTAGACATGCCTGCCTGCGGCCCAGGGCGTGGTTCACAGGGTGGCCTGGTACGGCCCAGCATCTTCAGTGACCACTCAAGACCCTCGCGAGGGGCCGAGCCACGCGAGGGGCCGAGCCACGCGAGGCGTACGACACAAGGCATCCCTTGGGGCGGCCTCACCAGAACGGCTCGCGAGGATCGGAGATATCGAGGCGAGGGGCACCTCACGAGGTCCTCGTGGAGTGAGCAGTGACGACCAAGGCCAGGCGGGTGCCAGTGGGCGCAGAAGTGCCAGTTTCCTCTTTGGTGCTAAAGGAGCAGGTGCATACGGAGAGTCCCGAGGCATCAGGCAAAGGTTTCCATATCGGTGCAATAAGACCAAGACCAGCAGGACAGCAGAGTGGAGGTCATCGCAAAGTCCACGGTGGCGTCACCACCAGAGCCTTTCGCAGGCGAAGACCACCTTTTGTCAGGATAGCTTGTACTAGTTGCCCCCCTTCAAATTTGGCCGTTGTGGGATTCCTTCCCACTCAATATTTGGGAAGAGGACCCGTGTCGGTATAAATAGGACTAGCCACCACCATTGGGATCATCTCATCGGATCGGGAGTTGATCCCATTTTGAGTTGATCAGATAGAAGGCCACACACCACCAGCTCACTCGAGCACAGGAACTCCTCTCCTCGGGAGGCAGTTCATCCATGTACTAGTTCTTCCTCAGCCTACTAGGCAATCCACCTCACCACACTGGATTAGGGTATTACACCACAACGGTGGCCCGAACCAGTATAAATCTTGTGTCACTTGTTCTACGGATCTGATGAGGTAGGCCTAGGGTTGTTAAGTAGATGAGCTAGGGCGAAAGGAGAGATCTTCGTGCACACCCTAGGGTTCAAACCTTAAGGGTTTTGCCGAAACCCTAGATCTGACACACACCACTTCCATATACATACTAGTCCACATGCACAGAGTGGGTTTGTCTTCATACGATACTCCCTCGCGAGCTTATGGGAGACAAGCTAGCAAATTTCACGGGTCCGTGTGGACGTCCATCACTTTGACCAACACCGAGCGGGAGAGGTTGTACGACCAAGTTGGATTCTGCTTGGTCCGTGTTACAATACATCTTGGTGAGATGCCCTCCCT
>LR738710.1:408796460-408829736 GCA_902687465.1 Secale cereale
CCCCTCCCCCCCCCCCCCCGACGTGTGTGTGTGGGGTCGGGGAAGTCTGGTTAATTTGCGAGGCACACGTGCCACATCAAAGGTGTGAATGGTAGTTAAATATCACACCAGACTCTTTTCATACATATAGTAGGGCCAACCGCATGTGGTTCGTATGTGCTCTCACCCATCTCACGCCACAAGCACACATTTGTGGGTCGGCACACAGTCCACCTTTGTTGAAAAGCGAAAGGGGAAGTTTCACCATATATATGATGGACTCTTATAGGATTTGTGTTACGGTAGGGTGAGATTTAAGACCTATCTATTTGGGGGCATGCATTCGTTACTAGGATTCCCTTACCGCCGACATGAAGTGGGGTTCGTAGGGGGTGGCTGACTAGCAATACTGTGCTTTTGTCCGACAGGTGCCACATCAAAGTTGTGCATTCGGTATTCAAACATCAAGCCACCCTTTCATACATATATTTGGTCCACATGCAAGTGTGTTCGTGTTTTGATCCTTTCCCGCGTTATTATTTTTGCCAAATTTATAAACAACACACTAGTTGGATGCAGAAACCATCTGCGATTGAGGATACAACAAATACAGTTCATGCAGACTACCCGTGTGCCACGCCCGTACCCCTGCAGCCACTCACATTAGCAAAGTAGATTGGGCTCCATGAGGCTTGCCTCCCACTCTCGAAAATATCTACTGCCTCATAATCTCGAAAATAACTACCACCTGGAAGGTTTTTATGTGTGATAGCACACGATTTGTATGTGTGGATCGTGTGCGATGTCTGTTACTCCCACTCTGCTTCAATCCCTTGATTCAAAATTTTAGTAGCCCCGGCATTTTGCTCCCGCCTCTGTATGCCTTGCAATCTCAAAAATATCTGCCCGCCCTTGATCCAAATTTTCAATAGTCCGGCATTTTATTCCCGCCTAGTAAAATTTTCACTTGTTGTGGTATTTCCACAAACACCACCTTGCCCCCCCTCCACACACACCATACACACCCCAAAACCTCTGCTCACACAGACACATCATCGCCGCCTCCATCCTCAACCTCTGCTTATGTGCAGGGGAGCTCGAGGAGCCAATGTCCTAAAAGAGGTTTATCTCGGCCTCTTCGCCCGACGCCGGCGAGGTGGCCGCCGAGGTATCGCTGTCATCCTCCGCGGGCTCTTTATCGACCCGCCGTTGCCGGTCGCCCGATCCGCCTGCCGCCGCACCCCTAAGACGGATAGAGGATTTCCCAATCCTCCCTCAGGCCCGGCCAACGACAAGGTCCTACCACGGGTTTCGGCAGCAGTGGTGAGGGCGTAGGTCGCCGAGATTATGGATCAGGAGACCCACACCCACCGGTGGCTCGGTAGTTTCGACACGGCCAAGCTCGCGGACATGGAGTATGACCGCTGGCAGATCGGCTACCACGGCGTGGCGGCTAGGCTCAGTTTCCCCTTCGGCACACGTCCGTTCAACCTCGTCCCACCGGAGCCAAGGGTGGTCAGCACGGCTATGGCACGGGAGGCCGCCGCCGAGGCCAACATGCAAGAGCTCCGCCAGCAGCACCCGGAGCGGATTATCTTTGACGGCACGGAGGGCAACGAGGTTATCATGATCTCCTCCGATGACGAGGTCGGAGGCGGCGAGAACGGCCACGCGGAGGGTGTTGAGGTGGGTGGTGAGGACGAGGAGATTGACATCGACGGGTGGAGGAGTGTCTTCCCCAACGACCCCGACGATGGCACCGGCCCAGACCCAGCTCGCGGCACACTGTACCTGACGAGGAAGTATTGGCTCGACCTCCACTTCGACCGAAAGTAGTTTAGTTTAGTTAAAATTTATGTTTTATGTTCGGTGATGCAAAACTAACTATGTTTATGTTTGAATGCATGCAACTTTCGGCCGAACCTGCTTTAAACTTGATCAAATTGAAGTCTACAACGTTAATTTTAGGGGACCGACCAGAAACGGCCAAAAATTGTTGGAGTATATATATACTCCACTAAGGGTTTTAGTCCGTTAACTTTTAGGGGATCGGCTGAGATGGCCTCATGCCTTGTTTATTTCAGTTCATCCATTGTGGCCATCTCCCCCTTAAATTCACACCCCTGCCAAGGCTTTCTCATCCACAACAACACAAGTCGCCATTGCACTGCCACCAAATCCCTTTGTCTCATCAATCTCTACAGAAGACACCAAGCCCTTTTGTGGCGATGGGGTTCTTCGACGAGTACAGGCAGGTGCAGGCCCACGGCAACACCAAGTTGCACGTGATCCACACCAGCGACAAGAAGCAGATGGCGACCTCCCTGGAGCAGTATGAGCGCCACCTCATGCTCCAGCGCCACAAGATCATCGAAATTGATCTGGAGTACACCAAGGAGCCTTACGAGATGCGGAAGCTCACCCTCGTCCAACTCTCCATCGGCAAGACTCAACCGATGCTGTTGTTCCAACTGAGCACCGCTGAAAGGTGCATCGTCTTTACCAAGTTCCTTGCTGACCCCTGGTATACGTTTGCTGGCTTCTCCATCGGTAGTGACAAAACCAGGCTCAAGCGCATCAATATGGAGGTTGCCAACTTCATCGACATCCAGAAGGAATGGAGGATGCCCGAGGCCACCAAGGAGTTGGACTCCCTTGCAGACATCGCCGACAAGCTCGTCGATGACTACTATAACGACATGAAGACGAAGATCACCAACAAAGAACACTAGCGCTGGGCAACCTGCGCCTGTCCATGAGGCACATCGAGTACGCGGCAATGGATGCGTACACAACGTACGAGATATGGGATCGCATCACCCTTAACTAGGACGGGCTTCGTCATGCAAAGCTGGAGAAGGAGGAGCCCCCCAAGAACCGTTTCAGGAGCTGGGGAGACTTCACATGGTGAAGAAGCAGATGATGCCGACCAAGAAAGTATTGGCAACATTGCTCGCGTCGTTTTAGACTTATCATCATATTTTCTTTATGTTGTTTGCTTATGTAAAGTTAGTTAGTTTGTGATCATTTGCTTGCCATACAGAATGGCTTGTAATGATGAACTTTGCTTATGTTATGAAGAAGTTTATTTCAATTACAAAATCAGAGTTCAATATTAGAACATACTACAGTGGACATAAAAATACTATTCGAGCAGTGCACAAACAGGCGAAGATGCAGTGCACAAATAGGATGCATGCACTGCAAGATGCTCATGCATATGTAGTGCAAAATGTGGGCACATGCAATACAGAATCCTGATGAATGCAGTGCACAACGATCTAACAAAGCAGTGCACACCCTATATTACAGGATATGTAAGAGAAAAAATATGGAGAGAAAAATTGACCGTCTAGGATGCATGCAGTGCAAATTTAGGCACATGCAGTACCGAATCTTGATGAATGCAGTGCACAACGATCTAACATAGAAGTGCACACCCTATATTAGAAGGTATGTAAGAGGAAAAACACGAAAACTAGATTTGATGAAGATGAAGTGCACAAATAGGATGCATGCAGTGCAAAATGCTCCTGCATATGTAGTGTGAAATGTGAGCACATGCAATACAAAATCCTAATGAATGCAGTGCACAACGATCTAACAAAGCAGTGCACACCCTATATTAGAAGATACGTAACAGGAAAATATGAAAAAAATGACAGCCCAGGTGCAACCTGGCCCTAGCCAGTCTCGTACTAGGTTACATGCCCGCTTATGAACACACACGAGTCCGTTCCGAGCCATGATGCGTGGGGCCGGGCACATAAGGGCCCACGGATTGGGGAAGAAAGTGCAGCGAGTGTCGTGTATAAGCACCCAATAAGGTAACCAGAGTTTCAGAAAAGATGCCTCGCCAAGGCTTATAAACCGGTCGCGGGCACTCTCGGTGGGCGAGGTGGGACAAAACATTATCGCGTACACATAGCGCACCACCAAGCAGTCGTGCTGGCAGACCTACTTGGGCTGGATGCATTTTTGCACCCCAATAAGCCCAACGCATGAGAGAGGCCACTAATATAAAAAAACATTCCCACACACAACGAAAAACCACAACCCAATAAAATAAGACAATGACTAGAAAAATAAAAATACTAACACAATCCACGCATTCTGCAGTTCGTTTACATTAAAACTGCAGTTCAGTAGACTCAAGAAAGCACTGTTGTTGCTTCTCAAATGCATTCTAGCAAAATGAATCAAAGTCCTTCCACCACCTAACATGTAACATCCCAAAATTCTAAATTTTGGAATGTTATAATAAATAGATAGATTTGATTGTTGTTTGATGTGCTGTGTGAAATTGAGTGAAATTCGAAACTTTTGAAAGTTAAATGAGAGGGAATAAAATGACTTTCCCAAAACTTTCACCTTGCTTTTTGATCTCCGAGGGAATTCAAATTCTTTTCAACACAAAACCCTAGAGTGAAGATAATATGACTTCTTCCATTTATTTTAAATGATAAAGGGCTTTGAAAAGATTGTGAATTTCATCCTCGAAATATTTTTTCCATTCAGAAACTTTAAGCAACTCAATGATTTTCCCGAGAGAAGATAAAATGACTTCTTCAAAATATAGGAAATATGAGTTGGAAGTTTTTCTGAAATTTTCTGCAATTCAATTTCAAATATTGAGTTATTTGGGTTTTATTCAAATTATTTTTCTCCAAAAATAAATTACATGGAAAATAGGGTAGCATGATTCCCTACAGCAGAAAATTGGAGAGAAATAAATTTGACGTCATTTTGGTATTTTAAAAATGATTTTTTTACTGGTTTTTATTGGAACATTAGCTATATTTTATTTATTAGGATTTTGTGGATTTTATTTGACAGTAGGAAAATGTTCATGTTGTAAGAAAACTTTTTCTGCAAATTTTGATATATTATATGCCTATGTAATATTTTATTTTATTTTGGTTTTATTTCTTTTCTCTCGTCTGTTTAAAAAAATTCCTCCGCCGAACTGGGTCGGCCCAGCTGCTGCCAGGCCACGGCCCAGCCCAGCGCGACGCCCGTCCCCGAGCTCCCGCAGGACTCCGCCGCCCGCACGGCATCGCCTGCCGTACGCCGGCCGGCCTCTCCCCGCCGCCTGTCTTGCCCCCTCCTCCACGCCTTCCCTCGCTCCTCCCGCCTATTTAAAGGCCGCCGCCACCCCTCTCTCGCCCCGTTTCTCGCCTCCGCCGCGCGCTTGCCAGCCGCCGCCGTCTCGCGATCTCGCCACCGCCGCTTCGCCCACCGCCACAGCTGCCTGCTACTGCAGCAGCTCCGCCAGCCACCTCACCGCCCACTCGTCTCTGCCTCGCCCCGCGCCGCAGCGCTGCATCGCCCAACGCCGCCGTCCGCCGTCCCTTGTAGGAGCTCGCCGGCCGGAGCTCCGAGGCTCCGAGCCCGACCCTCAGCGGACCGACCCGATCCGCCCCACGGAAAACCGCCCGAACCGCCCCGGTTTTCCCCGCCCAAACCGCCGAGGTAAAACCGCCCCGATTTTTCCTTTAGGTTAGGTTTTTCTTCGGTTTTGTTTTTTTAGTTAGATCTATCTAGAGATCGTTCGCTGTTTAGGGTTCAGTACTGAACGTTCGTTCGATAAGCTTTTCTTTTTCTTTTTAATTTCCGGCCAGGGACCCGTCTGTAATTAATTCTTTTACAGATTAGCCCCTAAACTTCAAACAGCCACAACTTTTTACTCGTTGGTCCAAATCCAACGAAACCAACGCCCACGTCTTTGTTACGATCTCCTCTTTCCAGTAAAACAACTTAAACTTGTTTTTGAAAGATTAAAATTTGTATTCAGCTAGTTTTAGACTCAAACTTGTTTTGATCATAACTTGAGTTTTATAACTCCGTTTTAGTTGATTCTTTTTGCAAATCGAAGCTCTTGACCTAAACTTTCTGATAAGGCCAAATTCACATAATTTTGGTACTTTTGGAAATTGTTTTATGTTTCAAGAGTCATTCGTTTGTTTTCGAAGTTTTTCGAAGTGTTTTATTCGTCCTGTCCGATCTTTCTGAGTGATTGCTTATGTGTGGTTACCATTGCTTGCTTATGATAGATTGACCGGAGTGTGACGAGTAGATCTATCACGAGTTCTGAGTGCGAATCTTCTACATCGTCAGTACAAGGCAAGTTCACACTTTGATCATATTTTTCCAATACCCAGTTTTCATTGCATTAGTTATATCCTCAAACACATTGCATCAGTAGGATCTGTTAACTTGTGGGACTGGGAAGTAGATTGAGGTAGAACCTATTACCTGCATTATCAAACCCCTGGGAGTTACTTCTACGTTTTCTTAGGTTGCCATGCTATGCTCGTAGACGTGGTTTGGGTTTGAGTGAAATACATGACAAATGTGAGTTGTTTAAGGATTCAACTTAAGGTGGCTACTTGAATTCACATCTGGGTGGATTGGTTGGGGCACCCTGGGAGTGAACCAGTGGATTTGCCCGAACACCTGGTGATGCCAGTGTTGTCCTAGGAAATCCCGGGGTTCCGTGTGATTGTCCTATTGGAATGCCACCCAGGCTCAAAGGGATCATATAATATTTTCATGCCTAGAAACTTCCATGTGCAGCCACATGCCAATATGGGCTTTGGCATAGTATGAGTAAGTTGTGTGAGCTCTTTTAGTGGTGGACTAGCAGATGTAGGGGGAATGTAGGTGTACCGGTCCACCCGGGGTAAAGAGTGAATGCTTCTGAAAGACTGTGTCTCGGTCATCCGTTTCTCAAACATCATGCAGTGCGAGAAATCCAACGGAGGCGATCGAGTCTTGTGGGGAAAGTGCACCAACCTCTGCAGAGTGTACAAACTATTCATGAGTAGCCGTGTCCCCGGTTATGGACATCTTTGAGTATCTAGAAGTGGATTATTTGTTGATCTCAACACTCTATTTAATTTAATTTGTTGGGTTAATGATTGCTTTAATTTGGGATTGAGATGGAGGAACCATTCTCAATTGTTCATGATTTAAATTTAACAAAGTAGTTAAATAAAATGCATTCTTTGTGGTAGGGAAAAATCAGCTTTACGCAAAAACATCCATACAACCTCCACCAGCCAAATATGCATGTAGCTGTAGGCATTGTTCATCATTCTCATTACAGTGTGAAATTGCCAGTACATTCAATGTACTGACCTACATGGCTGCAACATCTCATGTTGCAGGAATTATTCGACGAGTAAGTGTTATGTTAGGGTTGCGCTCTCTACACTCAATTTTGCCGTTGGTGTTGATGGGAATCCACAACCTTTGATGCTTCCGCTATGATCGATTGAGGTAATAGTATTTACGATACTTAATACATGTGATTTACCTCTGTTATAAATCCTCGAGTACTGTGTGTGTTAGCCTACCGATCCAGGGATGACACTTAAGCATAGAGACTTGATCCATTCTGGTCGGGTCGCTACAAGATGGTATCAGAGCTAGGTTGACTGTAGGACGTGACCCTATAAACTAGCAAGCCCATAGGAAAGGATTTCTCTAAAACTTTCTTTTCAAAAAGATTCTATACCTCTCTTCTCTTCCTAGCTTTGTCAAAATTTTCCCTCTTACTTTAAATAGTTAGACAATACCCTTTACCTTTTGGACCACTTCGGAGTAAAGAGGATTTCACCATACATTGGAAGTGTTAAAGCTACAACAATGGATACTCCGAAGATTTGAAGAGTTGACGACTTTGGAGAGATGGTGACCTTTAGAAGACCAAACCCCTGTTATGTACTTATGTTAGATGCGACGATTGTGAGCCGTCACTTGTTCGATGTTTTTTTAGACGGCCACAAAACAAAAACCCGTCTTTTCAAAACTATTGTTTGTAGTGAGTGTACCTCTCTCCATCTCTCTTATCTCATCCCAAAACCCTTAGACCCAATAGAGGATGATTGAAGATACACTTGAAGTCTCTGGACCAATGACCCAACCGGAGGCAGAACTATGGATACAGAGCATGGAGAATCACTTTAGGGAAAATTTGGTTGCAAGGAAATATGCGGTTCAATACGCTCTTCGGTATTTTACAAAAAGTGCTGCCACATGGTGGAAGATGCATCATGCCGCACAAGGATGTTGTGGAGCAGAAAGTTGGGAGAAATTGAAGGAGACTCTGTTAAGATCCCGTCTCATCCGAGAGCATGGTGACTACCCGAAGAAGAAACGTTGTGCCTGCCAGATTTGTGGAGAAATAGGACACACCCAGGAGGAGCACAAGGATGAATGCCCTAATTGTGAAGGAAGTCACTTAGCTGAAGAATGCCCAACTAGGCAGATTACTTGTTTGTTGTGTGAAGGGACTACCCACTACCCTGCTCAGTGTCACATTTACCCCATGGTGCAACGAACTGTCCAGCAGAAGAAATAAGCAGTGAAAAAAGTCCTCAAGGAAACCTTAAGGGAATCCGCGATGGAGGAAGATATTGACGACCCTGATGGTGAAGGACTAGACATATATTACTCACGTGCTTGCTACTCATGTGGAAAAGAAGGACACCTTTCACAGTATTGCAGGAAGGAAAGCGAAGAGTATCTGGGGGACTTCCCGACAGAAGAAGTGGAGTTTGATCCACAGAAGATAGAAGAATTGATAGGAACAAGGAAGTCGAGGAAGAGAAAGAGCATGTGTCCCCAGAAGAACCCAATTTCTGCGGAAAAGGACCTAAGTCACATCACATGTTATTGGTGCAAGTATTTAGGTCATTATTCTAGCAATTGCCCAGCCAGGAAGCCAAGAACCCAATGAACCAGGATAGTCGCCATGAAATCCCTAGATTTGTCTTATGTCATTGGTTTACGCTGCAAGGAAGTAGGGCATTTTTCCAGAGAAGTTTCACACCGCGGGAAGGATGATCAGAGTAGCTGAGATCTGGAAATTAGAATGAAGCATGTAGCTAAATATGGAATACACTTTATTACAATGTTGAGTTGAGTTATGGAAAGAACATTGTAATAGTTCGTGAAGCAATAGAAGTTGATATTCTTGGAATCCAAGAAGGAGATGCTATGAGTTGTTGGATGATTGTGAGTGCTCTCACCCAGACCAAAACCTAGAACCCATGGACCAGTTGAGCCTAAATCTTTCTCGGACAAACGATCCCATTTTACCCAAGGATGTCCGTATGTTGTCCTGAGAACCCATTCTGTCTTATGCCTACAGATGACAACCCTTTATGAGTCTTTTCTCAAAGGCCCGGAAACCATCATGACCCTGACTGGCGATCAGGATTATCCCAAGATCCTGAAGGAAATGATGAAGCATATTCATTTAGAAGGAGCTGCAGTTTACAAGGGTTATCCCTTCATGGAGAATGGAGTTGAACTTTGGTATGTGGAGGTACACCTCCATCGTGTGAAAGGAGTTTGCCCAAAGACTATGGGTTAATGCTTTTTCATCTCCCGAGTACCGCGAACAGCATTCTTCGATTCTGTTCGTGAAGCTGCAATGGAGGCCATACGTCAGATTGGAGAAATACTCGAAGCCAGACTTTGTTATACCCAGGAATGCCAGAGTAAGGTGCAGGCAGAGATGATGAAGATGAAGCACACGACCAATAGGATGAAGCAAAAGATTGATGATTTTAAGAATCACATTGCACAATTCCCTTGGGACTGAAGCATCCTTAGCTAGGACAAAGGAATAAAGATGGAAGGAATGTTGACCATACCTGACTATGTGGATAGTAGCAATTGTAGGGATGCACCCTTGGAAATTGTAGTATTGAAAATTGGTTCAAGATATAATAAGAGATTTGTTATGAGGAGAATATGGATTACGGATGAACCAGTGCGTTTTGTTTAGGGCGATACTTTATTGTGTGAACCCCGGACCCATAGGAAAAGAAAGTGTTGCTCCAAGGAGTAGAGTTTGCACAAATAAGTTAGAGTTTATATTGATATGAGGCTTACCCCAAGAGTATGAAGGAACGAAGTACAATTGGATTTTTAAGAGGGTGTAAGGCTGGAGTATGGAACTATAGTGACCCCAAGGATTGAGTTATGGAAATACAAGTTCTGACGTGGACCCTTTAGCCGAGGACCTAAGGAGGCTACATAATCACAAGGGAACCACGAGACTTGTCAATAGCTATGTGTATCTGCTGTAGTAAAGCAGTGCATTTTGCTATAGATTGTACCAAGGAGGAGACTTGGACCAAGTAGTTGAGTTGAAGCATGCAATAGAAATGCAGTAGATGGTAACAAGTTGAGAATCAATACAGGATATTGATTTTGGATTTTATGAGTTGGTACCATATAAGAGATGAGTGAAGACATGATGCATGGAAGGAAATCTTGAAGAAACTACTGTTATTCATTTTAAGTGTGGTAGAATCCAACACCGTTACCCGAAATACACTAGCTAGTGGTTAGATACGTCCGACTTGGAAAGGACTACCCAAGGATGAGTGTGAGTAATTACGCTCAGTTTGGTACCCGGAGAAAAAGGGATACCAAACAAAATTGGATGGATTTAAGAGAGCCAATGAAGTTGGATGTCGGAAGAATGATCAGTTGCAACCCGATGATGAGACCAAGTGTTGCCAGTGATGAGATGAGCCATAACCCACAGGCCCCAGGACCTGTCAAGAAAGCAAGCACACTCTTGTTGAAGGAAACCCCTGGAAGAAGCTACGACTTTGCTAATATACGATCTTATAGGTGGTCACATTAAACCCGAGGGTTGTGAAGAAACGATAGATGGTTGTTTGGCTTGCAGAATCAATGGATTTACCCGAACTCAGTTCGTTGACGAGAGAAATTCTGCAATGCTTGTGAGGATGACCGAGTGTTAGAATGCGAGATTCACTAAACCATATACAAGGTAATGATTTGGGTGCGGGATGGATTGATCACCATACCGACTTACTCTTATTATTCGCCTCTGTTATACGGGTTGGTAAATCTGAGTGACTTACCTATAGTAGAGAGACGACGGTGTCAAAACCTTGTTTAAACCCAAGAATGATATAGAATTTTTTTCCCTTGTACAAGGCAGCTCTTGCCAACCGTAGGATATACGGTGAGGATGAAGCCCAGACCCGTTTTCTGCAGGGACCCAATTAATTTGATTGATGACCACCATGAGATATCGATATTTGTTTAGTATTGGCGCCAAACCTGTCAGTTAAGAAGAACCAGTCCCGAAAGAGCCTTACCAAGATGAAAGGATACAATGATTTAGGACAAAGGTTATGCCACTACCGAAAGAACCTAGAGAAGGAGTTTCCCTGAAGATCTGATAAGACCGACACCGTCAACCCAAAGAATGGACTGCTTGAGTTTTGATGGAACCACAAGTATGCTTCTAAGTGTGGTAGCACACTAGACCACACCAATCAGTGGATTTGTTAGAAGACCCCCAAACCCCAACCTATTTCTTGCTAGCCTCTCCGAATCTCGTCGACGAGATTCATTTTAAGTGTGGTAGGTTTGTAACATCCCAAAATTCTAAATTTTGGAATGTTATAATAAATAGATAGATTTGATTGTTGTTTGATGTGCTGTGTGAAATTGAGTGAAATTCGAAACTTTTGAAAGTTAAATGAGAGGGAATAAAATAACTTCCCCAAAACTTTCACCTTGCTTTTTGATCTCTGAGGGAATTCAAATTCTTTTCAACACAAAACCCTAGAGTGAAGATAATATGACTTCTTCCATTTATTTTAAATCATAAAGGGCTTTGAAAAGATTGTGAATTTCACCCTCGAAATATTTTTTCCATTCAGAAACTTTAAGCAACTCAATGATTTTCCCGAGAGAAGATAAAATGACTTCTTCAAAATATAGGAAATATGAGTTGGAAGTTTTTCTTAAATTTTCTGCAATTCAATTTCAAATATTGTGTTATTTGGGTTTTATTCAAATTATTTTTCTCCAAAAATAAATTACATGGAAAATAGGGTAACATGATTCCCTACAGCAGAAAATTGGAGAGAAATAAATTTGAAGTCATTTTGGTATTTTAAAAATGATTTTTTACTAGTTTTTATTAGAACAGTAGCTATATTTTATTTATTAGGATTTTGTGGATTTTATTTGACAGTAGGAAAATGTTCATGTTGTAGGAAAACTTTTTCTGCAAATTTTAATATATTATATGCCTATATAATATTTTATTTTATTTTGGTTTTATTTCTTTTCAATCGTCTGTTTAAAAAAATTCCTCCGCCGAACTGGTCCGGCCCAGCTGCTCCCAGGCCACGGCCCAGCCCAGCGCGACGCCCGTCCCCGAGCTCCCGCAGGACTCCGCCGCCCGCACGGCATCGCCTGCCGTATGCCGGCCGGCCTCTCCCCGCCGCCTCTCTTGCCCCCTCCTCCACGCCTTCCCTCGCTCCTCCCGCCTATTTAAAGGCCGCCGCCACCCCTCTCTCGCCCCGTTTCTCGCCTCCGCCGCGGGCTCGCTAGCCGCCGCCGTCTAACGATCTCGTCGCCGCCGCTTCGCCCACCGCCGCAGCTGCCTACTGCTGCAGCAGCTCCGCCAGCCGCCGCGCCGCCCACTCGCCTCTGCCTCGCCCCGCACCGCAGCACTGCATCGCCCAACGCCGCCGTCCGCCGCCCCTCGCCGAAGCTCGCCGGCCGGAGCTCCGACGTTCCGAGCCCGACCCGCAACGGACCGACCCGATCCGCCCCACGGAAAACCGCCCGAATTGCCCCGGTTTTCCCCGCCCAAACCGCCGACGTAAAACCGCCTCGGTTTTTCCTTTAGGTTAGGTTTTTCTTCGGTTTTGTTTTTTTAGTTAGATCTATCTAGAGATCGTTCGCTCTTTAGGGTTCAGTAGTGAACGTTCGTTCGATAAGCTTTTCTTTTTCTTTTTAATTTCCGGCCAAGGACCCGTCTGTAATTAATTCTTTTATAGATTAGCCCCTAAACTTCAAAAAGCCACAACTTTTTATTCGTTGGTCCAAATCCAACAAAACCAACGCCCACGTCTTCGTTACGATCTCCTCTTTCTAGTAAAACAACTTAAACTTGTTTTTGAAAGATTAAAATTTGAATTCAACTAGTTTTAGCCTCAAACTTGTTTTGATCATAACTTGAGTTTTATAACTCCGTTTTAGTTGATTCTTTTTGCAAATCGAAGCTCTTGACCTAAACTTTCTGATAAGGCCAAATTCACATAATTTTGGTACTGTTGGAAATTGTTTTATGTTTCAAGAGTCATTCGTTTGTTTTCGAAGTTTTCCGAAGTGTTTTATCCGTCCTGTCCGATCTTTCTGAGTGATTGCTTATGTGTGGTTACCATTGCTTGCTTACGATAGATTAACCGGAGTGTGACGAGTAGATCTATCACGAGTTCTGAGTGCGAATCTTCTATATCGTCAGTACAAGGCAAGTTCACACTTTGATCATATTTTTCCAATACCCAGTTTTCATTGCATTAGTTATATCCTCAAACACATTGCATCAGTAAGATCTCTTAACTTGTGGGACTAGGAAGTAGATTGAGGTAGAACCTATTACCTGCATTATTTTCAAACCCCTGGGAGTTACTTCTACGTTTGCTTAGGTTGCCATGCTATGCTCGTAGACGTGGTTTGGGTTTGAGTGAAATCCATGACAGATGTGAGTTGTTAATTAAGGATTCAACTTAAGGTGACTACTTGAATACACATCTGGGTGGATTGGTTGGGGCACCCTGGGAGTGAACCAGTGGATTTGCCCGGACACCTGGTGATGCCAGTGTTCTCCTAGGAAATCCCGGGGTTCCGTGTGATTGTCCTATTGGAATGCCACCTAGGCTCAAAGGGATCATATAATATTTTCATGCCTAGAAACTTCCATGTGCAGCCACATGCCAATATGGGCTCTGGCATAGTATGAGTAAGTTGTGTGAGCTCTTTCAGTGGTGGACTAGCAGATGTAGGGGGAATGTAGGTGTACCGGTCCACCCAGGGTAAAGAGTGAATGCTTCTGAAAGACTGTGTCTCGGTCATCCGTTTCTCAAACATCATGCAGTGCGAGAAATCCAACGGAGGCGATCGAGTCTTGTGGGGAAAGTGCACCAACCTCTGCAGAGTGTACAAACTATTCATGAGTAGTCGTGTCCCCGGTTATGGACATCTTTGAGTATCTAGAAGTGGATTATTTGTTAATCTCAACACTCTATTTAATTTAAGTTGTTGGGTTAATGATTGCTTTAATTTGGGATTGAGATGGAGGAACCATTCTCAATTGTTCATGATTTAAATTTAACAAAGTAGTTAAATAAAATGCATTCTTTGTGGTAGGAAAAAATCAGCTTTACGCAAAAACAGCCATACAGCCTCCACCAGCCAAATATGCATGTAGCTGTAGGCATTGTTCATCATTCTCATTACAGTGTGAAATTGCCAGTACATTCAATGTACTAACCTACATGGCTGCAATGTCTCATGTTGCAGGAATTATTCGACGAGTAAGTGTTACGTTAGGGTTGCGCTCTCTACACTCAACTTTGCCGTTGGTGTTGATGGGAATCCACAACCTTTGATGCTTCCGCTATGATCGATTGAGGTAATAGTATTTACGATACTTAATACATGTGATTTACCTCTGTTATAAATCCTCGAGTACTGTGTGTGTCAGCATACCGATCCAGGGATGACACTTAAGCATAGAGACTTGATCCATTCAGGTCGGGTTATTACATAACACCCACCACAACATTTATTACTTTCGTTGTTCAATTGGTTTCATAAAACCTATTCATCCGGACTCCCACAGCTCCTTCCCCCCTTCCTCTTCTACTTCAAATCATAGATCTAGTGTTCCGCCCATCCCCAACTGTTCTCTGAATTTCCACTAAACCAGCCATGGACTGTCCGTGCGGGTGCTTGGCAAGGATGGCGTTGATAGCGGACACATGCCTATACACCGATGGTCTGGAGCTCGGGTGCCTACTGATACCCAACAGGGGGGTTTCAGGCACCATTTCTTCATCGCCTCACATCCGTAGACCAGCAGGAAAAATGGGTATGTTTTTCCCTCATAATTTTTAAACAATCTAGCATGCAAATCCACATTTGAATATATATTTCCACCAATTTCTTCAGTAGTATCATCAAATACAAAGATTTGTGTTGTTGTTCAGATTTGTCTACAATGAAGACTAGATAGTTCTACCTATTTTTTCTTTAGTACCACACCAGGTGTCAACATTAGTTAGATTAGAACATGAACACACGAACAAAAAAGAGGTTCCATGGCTGAGTGTTTGTAGTTCTCTTAATATGCTAACGTGGTACACTACAAATGACCTTGCAGTGCAAAGGTGTTAAAGATTAGCATATATTCTACTAAATCTAGATGAATGTATATAATTTTGGTCATGCAATGCAACTGCTTCCTTAAATAGAAGTCATATATTTGTACATATTTAAATCAACATAAACGGATCATCTTAGCACAAAATAAAACATTTGGTGTTTACATATAAAAATTCTTTTTACATGCATGCCAAAATGGAGAAACTACCATCCACGAGGACACGGCTAATCATGATCAGTGTGTACACTCTGCAGAGGTTTGTGCACTTTTCCCACAAGACTCGACCGCCTCCGTTTGGTTTCTCGCACTGCATGGTGTTTGAGAAACGGATGACCAAGACACAGTCTTTCCGAAGAGGTCCCCTTAACCAGATAGATAGGCCGGTACACCTACAATCCCTCTACATCTGCTAGCCCATCACGGAAAGGTTTCCCACAACTTACTCAACTATGCTAGAGCCCATATTGGCATGTGGCTGCACACGGAAGTTTCTAGCATGAATAGTTTTATGATCCCTTTGAGCCGGGGTGGCATTCCATAGGAAAAATCACACGGAATCCCGGGATTTCCTAGATCAACACTGGATTCTCCAGGTGCCCTGCAACCAATCCACCCAGAGGTGTATTCAAGTAGCCACCTTAAGTTGAATCCTTAATAAACAACTTACATCTGTCATGGATTTCACTCAAACCCAAACCACGTCTACGAGCATAGCATAGCGACCTAAGCAAACGTAGAAGTAACTCCCAAGGGTTTGAAAGTAATGCAGGTAATAGGTTCTACCTCAATCTACTTCCCAGTCCCACAAGTTAAGAGATCCTACTCATGCAATGTGTGAGGGTTTGATCTAATGCATAAAAACTGGGTAATAAGAGTATGTTCAAAGTGTTACTTGCCTTGCTGACGATTTGCAAAACCTAGAGAATCGTAGTAGCACACTTTAGAGTCTGGGTATTCTATCACAAGCAAACAATAGCATACATAAGCAAACAAGCAATGATGCACAAACAAAACTCCAAAAGCTAAGATCTAACCAGAAAGTTCAACTTAAGAACTTCGGTTTGCAAAAAAAGAATCAAATCGAAAGAAGCAACGTAACTCAAACTGCGAAAGAAACGAGCTCCGGTTACTAATTGATCTAAAGTCAAATTTTATAGTAGCCAAAACTTTGTTCAAGTTGGTTAAACGGAAAGAGGGCATCGAGACGAAGATATGGGATTTTGAATCACCTGATTCCGACTCTCGAGCGAAAAGAAAAACGAAAAACAAGATCAGGGCAGAAATCACGATCGAAATAATCGCGGATAAATACCCTAAAAAAAGAAAACTGACGAACAGGCTAACGAACGAACGTTCGCTGTCTGCGGCTAACGGACGAAAAGCATTCGTTAAAACGAACTGATGGCCGAACGTCCGCTAAATAGCTAAACCGAAGAAAACCGAACCGATCTAAACCTAAAAAAACGAATCTACGGTTTTACGAAAAGAACCGATCGTTTTTAAAAAACGATGGCTACCTCGAAATCGGCGTACTCCGGCGAAGTCTCGGCGGCGGTGGGCGGCGGGTCCGGCGGAGGCGGCGGCGGTCAGCGACGGCTAGCGGCGGCGGCGGCGCGACGAGGCGGCGGCTAGGGTTTCAGCGGGTCGGCGGGCGCGGGCTGGGGCGGCTAGCTGGCCGGCGGGGCGCTATATAAAGGCCAGAGTCCTCGCCTAATACGGCCCAAACTCGGTTCGTGTTTTTTTTAAAAGAGTCCTGACGTAGCAAAACTAATGAAAGAAATACTAAACGGACTCCAAAAATTCCGAAATAAATTTTCACCGTCCTCTAATAATATTTAGGACCGAGTGAACATTTTTCCCGGACCTAAATGCAATTTTGAAAAACGCGCATTTTCCTATGCAAATAAAATCGCAAATAAATCCAGAAAAAAATTCCAAAAGTGATTTTAATATTTTTCCTCCATTATTTCTGTTATTTTAAAGAAGTCATATTATCTCCACTCATATATTGTATTTAGAAATATTTTCAGGAGAGAAAAATAATTAAAACCACACTGCCCTCGTACCGGTATTCGAGCGAACTCAAATACGAAAACGGTAAAATTCCCAATTCTCTTCGTAGGTCCTTGAGTTGCTTAGAATTTCGAGGAACACCATGAACAAATGCAAATAAATATGCAATGCAGTATGATCTATGTATAACATTCGAAATTGAAAATTTGGGATGTTACAAACCTACCCCCCTTAGAATGAATCTCGCCCTCGAGATTCGACTTGGCTAGAGAACAGGTGTGGGTGGTCCTTGCGTAGATCATCTTCTCGTTCCCAGGTGGCTTCTTTCTCGGAGTGGTGACTCCACTGAACTTTGCAAAACTTGATAACCTTACTGCGGGTGACTCTGCTCGAAAATTCAAGAATCTTAACAGGCTTCTCCTCGTAGGTCAGATCACTGTCCAACTGAATTGTTTCTAGGGGTACTGTGTCTCTAAGCGGGATATCGGCCATCTCCGCATGGCACTTCTTAAGCTGTGAAACGTGAAACACGTCGTGCACTCCTGACAATCCTTCAGGCAATTCCAACTTATAGGCAACCTCTCCCATGCGTTCCAAGACACGGTCGGGTCCCACAAATCTCGGGGCTAGCTTTCCTTTAACTCCGAAACGTTTAACTCCTCGCAGAGGCGATACTCTCAAGTACGCTATGTCTCCGATTTCGTAGGCTATATCCTTCCGCTTCGAGTCTGCATAACTCTTCTGTCTGGACTGAGCTACCTTCAATCTATCTCGAATCAACTTCACCTTCTCCTCAGACTCTTTGATCAAGTCTGGTCTAAACAACTATCAGTCTCCAACTTCATCCCACATTAACGGTGTTCGGCATCTCCTTCCATACAATGCCTCGAACGGTGCCATCTTCAAACCGGCCTGGTAACTGTTGTTGTACGAGAACTCCGTGTAGGGCAAATTATCATCCCAACTAGATCCATAATGTAACGCACAGGCTATCAACATGTCCTCCAGGATCTGGTTGATTCTCTCGGTCTGTCCATCGGTCTGCGGATGAAAAGTTGTGCTGAATTCCAGCCTCGTTCCCCAAGTTTGGTGTAGCTGATGCCAGAACTTCGAGGTGAACTGTGTTCCTCTATCTGATACAATGGTCCTCGGAACTCCGTGCAGACATACTATCCTGGTCATGTATATCTTGGCCAACTTCGCACTGGTGTATGTGGTTTTCACAGGGATAAAGTGGGCTACTTTTGTCAATCGATCCACTACTACCCAGATTGAGTCATATCCTGATTTGGTCATGGGTAATCCAGTGATAAAATCCATGCCAAGCTTCTCCCACTTCCATTCGGGTATCGGCATAGGCTGCAGCAATCCCGCTGGCTTCTGATGCTCTGCCTTTCCTCTCTGGCATACATCGCATACGGCTACATACTCGGCAATATTCTTTTTCATTCCCGTCCACCAGAAACGTTCCTTCAAATCCAAATACATCTTGGTGTTTTCGGGGTGTATCGAGTATGGCGAATCATGTGCTTCCTGCAGTATCAACTTCCTTATCTCCGGGTCGTTGGGCACATAGATTCGATCCTCAAACCACAAGGTGTCGTGTTCGTCCTCACGAAATCCCTTGGCTTTTCCTTCACTCATCCTTTTCCTTATCTCTGCGATTTCCTTATCATCCTTCTGGGCTTCGCATATCTTTCCCAGCAATGTCGATTGTACCTCCAACGTTGTAATGAAACCTCTAGGAACTATCTCCAAACGAAGCTCCTTGAGTTGTTTTGCTAGCTCCTGTGGCAATCCCCCTTTTATTAGGGTATGTGCATAACTCTTACGGCTCAAAGCATCTGCCACGACGTTGGCCTTTCCTGGATGATAGTGTAACTTCATATCATAATCCTTTAGAAGCTCCAACCATCTTGATGCGGGGTCAACCCGATTCTAGGCCGATCTTTCACGAAAAGGAGGGATCCCGCGAGGAACATGATGAACACGAGGACGAACAAGGATAAATCACAAGGGAAAACACTAAAGAACAAGTCCAATCACACATCCACTAGACAATCAAACACACAAGATCAAAAGGTACATGAACAACAAAGGGAAAGATACAAGGTAAAGTTCATCTCCGTGAGGAGGTCTTGAATCCGCGAAGGATCTTCCTGTTTAGGGGTCTTGAATCCGTCGTGGATCTTCTCCGTAGAGGGGCCGCAGTCTCTCCTAGGAGTAGAACCACTAAGATGAGCAAAGCTCTAGTCTAAAATGAGCTATCACATTTGCTAACCCTAAAATGGTGGAGGTGGAGGAGTATATATAGTCTAGGGTCATGAAGGGGTAAGTGAGGGGCGAAACGGGTACATGGGCATTGGCCCAGATACATGCACGCAGGCAAGGCCGGATGTCCGGGCTGGCGGCCGGATGTCCGGGGCTTCGAGGCGAGCTGGATGTCCGGGGTCACGGCCGGATGTCCGGGCTAAAGGGGCTCGGTCCTGATGCTCTCTGGATAGGAGGGTCCGGATTTCCGGGAGGAGTGCCGGATGTCCGGCCATTGCTGAAGCGACGGATGTCCGGCCTTTGGCCCAGATGTCTGGCCGCTGTAGTATCAGCAGCCCCGTCTTCTTCCGTCTTTGCTTCCAAGCTTCCCTCGGATGGTGTAGTTGTCCTATGCATGCACACGAGTGGAATGTCAAGTAGTATACCATCCTTGAACGTGTAAAGTGAACACGTGTAAAGGAGATGATTCACCTTTATGTATGAGAAGTAGAGGCCGCACGTGTCACTTGCCAAACGGACTCTTGACATGGTGATGTCCTTAGGATGCTCCGCATCATCCCCTCCCCCTTGGAAAAGATCCGACCTCGGATCGTAAGCCAAATCACCATGGGAAAAAGATGGCGTCGCCATGTCGAAGCGGTCGATCACCAAGCACTCATCATCTTGAAGCTCGAAATGGGCACTCTCCAATGTCGCACCGTCTAGTGATTCCTTCAAAAGGAGCAAGGACAACAAACACTTGGAAAAACAAATGTGGTTAGCGTTAGTGCAAAACCAAGCATTTAGGAGGGGATTCACCCAACAAGTGTTGTCATCAAGCATAGCATAGGGTGTGACAAGGGGTTGTGGCATGGCATTTAAGCACATCAATTGAGCACAATCAAGGTCATCATGGAAACAAGCATGTAAATGTGAAGTAGATATGCACATATGTGTGACAAGGGAGTAAGCATCTACCTCAAAGTCGTAGCAAGCATGCATAAAGCGCTCAATGAAAGGTCTATGGTAGGCATAGGAATCATTCACAACACCGAATAAAATGAAGTGTCTAAACACATGAGTCAAGTGCAAGACAATCCAAGCATAGCATGCATAGGGTGTAGTGAAAGTCGTGTGGCACTCAACACAATAGAAAAAGGAATTTTTCAACATGTGTGAGGCAATCAAGTGAAGCATGTGACAAGCAATGGGACATGGCATATGTGAAGAGATGGCATTGTTGCAACCAAGCATATGATAGGAACAAGTAATCCACAAGTCGGATGCAACACACAAGGCATATATATCATGAAGCATGACAATGTGGCAATGGCAAGTCGAAGAAAGATCTCTAGCATGTGTGCAAAGTGTCATGGTGCAAGCAACACAAGTAGTATGATCCACAATATTCATGCTCATGGTTTGTTGTTTCTCGAAAGAGAAGGATATCACCTTGAAAGCATGTCCTTGTGCGTCCTTCACAATGCCGAAGCACAAGCAAGTGCGATGTAGAAGCATCGTGAACAAAGGTGGTTCTCTCTCAAGAGCTCGAATGGTCAACTCACGTGAAGTGGAGGTTGACACGAAGTCCAAGTATCCTACACATGCACACAACAAAACAAAGAACGTATGCGCATGGTAGATAAACACATCATCCATCATGATGGTTCTCTTCTCTTGCACATAACTATTAGAAGCAAAAGTGCATGAATAAGATGATGCAACAATGGCTATATTCATGGCACTAGGCATATGGTGCAAAGAGGTAAGACAAGCATGCTTCACAAGAAATATGTCAAAATCTCCAAATAAATGCGAGAATGCTATGGGGGCAATCTCATTGGCAAGACTAAAATCATGGTTGCACTCAATGCATGGACAATCATATAGCATGAGAGAGGCAACATGTGGAGGCATATGACAACAAGCAATATCAATCATGTGCAAAGCATGGCAATGGTTGACATCAACCGCATGAAAAGAGCAAGTATAAATCATCGGTGATGCAACATAAGCAAGAATATCAATCATGTCGTGCAAACTAGTGGAGCGAAGATGCAACACACTAGATGAGTTCATAGCAATCATGTCATGTGAGCCAATAGTAGGCCTAAGCAATGCACACGACATATCACAAGCACGAGCACATAGCATGAACAAGGTATCATCATAGGCATTTGGCACAAAGAAAACATGGCAATAACAAGCAATATCTCCACCAAGCATGCGAATACACATACAAGCATGAGAATCAATCATCATGTGTAATGCGAAGCATGGGTCACAAATGCATGGCAAAGGCATATAAATGAGCATATCATGCAAAGTGAACATGGCAAGAGGGGCATAAGAGATATAATGGACAATAACCCATAACCATGTGAGTGCCATGTAGAAGAGATGCACGAAGTCTTTGCGCGAAGGGAGCGGTTGGAAGGATAATCCATGGACTCCCCAGTCGTCGTTGCTCTCTAGAGCTCGTTCCGTCAACTCGTGCTCTTGCGAGGTTGACGAGTAAGTATGGGGACCTACACAAAAGACACACAAACCAAAGAAATTGTGCGCGTGGTAAATGTACACATCATCCATCATGATGTGTATGTGCACGTTAGAGTTAGCACAAGATAAGCATCTCTCAAAGAAATTTGACATGGTATAAGAACATGTCATCCATCATGAATGAATAGTTATTGTGTATAGCATGATGTGGATGCAAATTGAGCATACAATTATATGGCACATCTATAGCATGTTCATTCATGGGGAGCATATTGTGCACACAAGCATGGGGATCATGCAATGGATGGGATGGGTCAAAATCTCCTAAAATGTATGAGGAACTATGGGGGTCTCCTCATAAGCAATATCGGAAGCATAATATGGAGAAGTGGAGCAATCTCCGAAACAATGCAAATCCGAAGCTAGGTGGTCATGGCATGGCATATGAGATAAGTGATGCAAAGGTGGCATGTCAATATCATCACAAGAAAAACAAATGCCAATAACCATGGGCTTGTCATGTATGCCATAAGTGCAAATTGGATTAATCTTAATGGCATATGCATAGTTACTACGATGAGATTGCAAATATGATATATTGTTGATCTCATGCATAGCATATGACAAGTCAAGCGGATTGTCAAACATGATGTGATCGAGAGAATTATCACAAGAAATCCTATGCAACATGGCATCACAACTAATAGACTCCACATGGAAATCATCAAACTCATCATAAATGGGTAAATCATCGCATGGGGAAATCATACTAGAATGAAGCATGGCAATATGTGGATCAACATCATGCAAGCAATCATTGTTAACACAGTCCACTAGTGGGACGAGTTCATCACCTTCACCTTTGTTACCTTTCTCATTCCACTCATGTGGTGTAGGTGAGGTGGGAAAGACCAAAAGGTGGTCATCATCTTCATCTTGATGGAACCATGTGGGGGGTGCATCATATTCCACCATGGCCATCGTCTTGTCCATAGGAAGGACGAAGTCATCGAGGATCGGCGCGTCATCAAATGTGGGACCTAGCACCGAATGAGAAGACACAATAGAGGTAGAGGTCAAGTCGTTAGCGTTGAAAGTGGCCTCACATGACCTATCAACTATCTCAACTTCTCTATGTGGTGGCCCACTCACTCCCTCAAAGTAGGAGCACTCAAACTCACATATGGTGGAGTCACTCATCTCACTCAAGTGGTGGGGGTTGTGGCTCTCCTCACATGGGAATCGGGGCAGCTCATCATATATGGGGCTAGTGGTGAACTCACTCTTACTCTCAATATGGTGGCACAAGTCACTCAAGTCATCATATGTCGCCGTGGTCGAAGGGAAAATCCCATGCTCAACCATCTCCTCATCGTCGCCGTGGATGAAGGCCGAAGATGGCACATCATCGCTCTCACCTCCTAAGATGGAAGCATCATCCTTGCTCGTCACCATGTCGTTCGCCTCCAAAGCTTGGTCCTCGAATGGCTCCGTAGTCATAGTCGTCGCCGCACCGTCTTGAAAAAGAGTCAAAGTAGACTCGGCATCATCAATGCCACAAAGAGGGATGGCGATGAAGTCGAACTTGGGAACGTCGTCTTGGAGCTCGTCGGGCTTGGACATCATGGTGGTACTACCCTCATGCTCGCCGTCTTGGAGCTTGGTCTTCGAGAAGTTTTCTTGCGGTGGAGAAGCCTTGGCCTTCATTAGTTCTTGTTCCGCCTTGAGAGCACCAATGTAGTTGTCGTCGAGGGACTTGTAGTTCTCGAGGAAGATAGTCTTGGAGATGTCGTTGTTCAATCCCATCATGAAGTGTAACTTCATCGAAATGGGGTCGTCCACGCCGGCTCGTCGCAAGGCCATCTTCATCTCCTTGAAGTACTTGTCAATGGACTTGGATCCTTGTATGGTGTTATCCAATTGGCGTAGAAGATGTTCCGTGGAAGTGGGAGGCATGAATTCTCGCCGCATAGCTTTCTTCGTCTTGGGACAATTCACGTTGAAGCTCGTCGAAGGTGTGTGAAGCCACCATGTTGACGCGTTGTCGTGGAAGTTTCTTGTGGCGCACTTCACTTGATCTTCGTAGGGAACTTGATCTTGCTTGAGGTAGTCATCCATCTTGCGCTCCCACTCGACATACTCCTCGGGGTCTTGATTCCCATAGAAAGGAATCTCATAGTCTTTGTCGAGGTCGTAGTAGCTCGTGGAAGTCGCGGACTTGAGCTTGGGGAGCTTTTCTTGATCATAAGCTTGAGGTGCTTGTGGGCGAAGATGCTGCATATCCAAACGCGAAGATGCCTTGAAGTCGCATGGCGAAGATGCCAAGGTGTACGGTGAAGTCGTTGAGCAGTTGTTGGTGTTGAGCTCTTGACCTTCATGTTCTTGTCGTTGATGGTGTCGATGCCGATGAGATCTTGCCGGAGATGGTAGCTCGGAAGGATGTGCACTTGAGCGTCTTCTCGAAGATGAGGGAGACCTCTTGCGGTTCTTGATGAGGGCTTTGAGCTCCTTCATTTGAGCATTCATGTAGGCGCACAAGTTGTTCGTCCTGGCATCGAACTTGTCATTGTTGGTGTAGACCGAAGTAGAAGAAATGCTTTGCCTATCCATCACAAGACTCGAGCAAAGGTGAGTAGGAGATGAGATAAACAATACCAAGTTACCTTTTCCGAATGTTGAGGATGTATCCCGTTTCACTCAATGTGAAATGAAAGAATACTGGAATTGGTACCGGACTTGTTCACTCACACCTATCAAGTAAAGCTTATGGAGTAGCTCGGTGAGGATAGTGGCACAAAAATTTGATGCAAAATGTTAGAAAGAGTCAATAATGTTGAAAGAGATTCACAAATTTGCAAGCGAAACAAGTAGACCAATAGCAATGAGTGGCACACGGAAACACACGCACGGATAGATAAATGTGGTTGTGCAACCAAGGATTGAGCGAAAAATGTGGAATCCACGGAAAATGCTCTTGTCGCACAACACTAGAGAGACGCTAGCCGATTGCTCAATAGGCGGATACGAACTTGTGCACTCCTATATGAGACAAAATGTAGCGACTTCCTATCACAAGTATGCTATGTATGTATGACGTTCCGGTGGTTTTAGCACAAGATGATCCAAGATGATCAAGTATGATATGATATTTTGTGATGCTACGGCTCTTGCTTACAAGCTTCTTTGTCTTTCTCTTTTTGCTTAAAAGCTTATTCTCTTTTTTTTGTATATGGCCACGATGCACAAACCAAGATAGCAATTGTGTATATGCGGGAACAATCTTGTGACACAAGGGATGATATGATGATACCAATATGATATGGTATGTATGCAATGGAAGGCGGATCGATGATCACTAATGTGCACAAGTAACGTTGCCGGCAATACTCAAAGGCTAGTCTCGATAGGCAAGTGACGCAAAATGGGCTAGGGGTTAACAATGCAACTGCAAGGGGAATATACAATGATGTCGTCGAGGTTACCGTCCGTGTCGATGATGAGAGGTGGTGCTCTTGATGTAGACCCATTCCTAATTAGCCGAAACACCTTAGGAAACAGAAAAGCCACAACTCAAAATCCCAAGGACAAATGTCAAATGGTGGTAGCGGACAAGCGGTGGTGGTTGTGTAAGATGGGTTATACATGTTGTCAGAGTTGAAGTCACGGTCCCTAAGTAGCCGAAACACCTTAGGAGACACAAGCCACAACTCAAACAAGCTCAACAAAAAAGGGTTAAGTTGGGTTGGCGGAAATGTATAGTGGGCAAGGCTATGCGGAAGTGGTGGTGGTGGTTGATGAAGAAGCAATTGTCCCTAAGTAGCCTAAACACCTTAGGAGACTCAAATCACTACTCAAGCAACCACAAATGGTATGGGAACAAAACTGGTTTGGTTGCGCAAGTCGGTGGTGGTGTAGCGGATGATGTGGTGGAAGCCCTAGGCAAAGATGCCAAAATCCACAAAATATGTTTGAGTCAAAAGATGAACGTGCTATTTTTGTGTTATGGAGGATGTCAAGATCTTCAAAACGAGCTCAAGAACGTCGAAATCGGAGTTCGGATGACTTAGTTATGGACAAAACGGTGAAACACGGGTGGCTGAATTCCCAGGGGTCGGACATCCGGGGCCGGGTCCGGATTTCCGGGACCAGATGTCCAGAACCGCGCGGGATTTTGTCCTCCAGGAGCCGGATGTCCGGCCCGATGGCCCGGATGTCCGGCCAGTGGTCCGGATGTCCGGCCCGAAGATTCCAGATCGGGATTGGGACTTCCAAACTCGTTTGGGGGTGGAATTTGATGATTTTGGGGGCAAAATTTGACGGATTTTGTGGAGGAAAGATGGGGAAACTTGGGGAAATGCTAGATCCACTTGAAACCAAGCAAATCCACGGATCAAAATCAACAAAATCTCATCAAACCAACAGATCACAAAATTTTTTGGGGCTATTTTTGGTGGTGAATTTTCGAATTTGGGGAAGAACACAACAAAACAAGCTAGAAAACAAGGTGTGGGGCTCCAAATTCGTGATCAACCTATGCTCTTGATACCATATGATGCGGGGTCAACCCGATTCTAGGCCGATCTTTCACGAAAAGGAGGGATCCTGCGAGGAACACGATGAACACGAGGACGAACAAGGAGAAATCACAAGGGAAAACACTGAAGAACAAGTCCAATCACACATCCACTAGACAATAAAACACACAAGATCACAAGGTACATGATCAACAAAGGGAAAGATACAAGGTAAAGTTCATCTCCGTGAGGAGGTCTTGAATCCGTGAAGGATCTTCCCGTTTAGGGGTCTTGAATCCGTCGTGGATCTTCTCCGTAGAGGGGCCGCAGTCTCTACTAGGAGTAGAACCACTAAGATGAGAAAAGCTCTAGTCTAAAATGAGCTATCACATTTGCTAACCCTAAAATGGTGGAGGTGGAGGAGTATATATAGTCTAGGGTCATGAAGGGGTAAGTGAGGGGCAAAACGGGTACATGGGCATCGGCCCGGATACATGCACGCAGGCAAGGCCGGATGTCCGGGGCTTCGGGGCGAGCCGGATGTCCGGGGTCACGGCCGGATGTCCGGGGCTTCGGGGCGAGCCGGATGTCCGGGGTCACGGCCGGATGTCCGGGCTAAAGGGGCTCGGTCCTGATGCTCTCTGGATAGGAGGGTCCGGATTTCCGGGAGGAGTGCCGGATGTCCGGCCGTTGCTGAAGCGACGGATGTCCGGCCTTTGGCCCGGATGTCCGGCCGCTGTAGTATCAGCAGCTCCGTCTTCTTCTGTCTTCTCTTCCAAGCTTCCCTCGCGGATGGTGTAGTTGTCCTATGCATGCACACGAGTGGAATGTCAAGTAGTATACCATCCTTGAAGGTGTCAAGTGAACACGTGTAAAGGAGATGATTCACCTTTATGTATGAGAAGTAGAGGCCGCACGTGTCACTTGCCAAGCGGACTCTTGACATGGTGATGTCCTTAGGATGCTCCGCATCACATCTCCTCTGTCTGAGGTTCAGCTCCTTCTGTGTCAAAATGTACTTCAAACTCTTGTGATCCGTGTACACATCACAACGATTTCCAATAAGGAAATGTCTCCAGGTTTTCAGTGCATGCACTACGGCTGCTAACTCCAGATCGTGCGTCGCGTAATTCAACTCGTGCGGTCACAGTTGACGAGATGCATAGGAAACAACTCTTACATCCTGCATAAGTACTCCTCCAAGTCCTAAGCGTGAAGCGTCGCAGTACACATGGAAATCCTTGCGTATATCTGGCAATATCAGCACTGGGGCTGTCGTCAACCGTTTCTTCAACTCCTAGAAACTTTCTTCACACTCTTTAGTCCAATCAAACTTTGTCTCTTTCTTCAACAATGTCGTCATTGGCTTTGCAATCTTGGAGAAATTTTCTATGAATCTCCGGTAGTATCCCGCGAGTCCAAGAAAACTGCGGATCTCTCCAACTGAAGTGGATGCCAACCACTCAGTGACTGCCTGCACTTTGACGGGGTCCATTGCTATACCTTCTCCCGATATAACATGCCCTAGGAATCCGACTTCCTTCAACCAAAACTCGCATTTGCTAAACTTGGCATACAACTGATGTTCTCTGAGCTTCTCCAATACCAAACGCAAATGCTCTGCATGTTCTTCCTCATCCTTCGAGTACACCAGAATATCATCTATGAATACCACGACGAACTTATCCAAGAACTCCATGAACACTTTGTTCATCATACTCATGAAATAGGCAGGCGCGTTAGTCAATCCAAATGACATAACCGTATACTCATATAGCCCGTACCGTGTGGTGAAGGCCGTCTTAGGTATATCCTTCTCTCAGATCTTCAATTGGTGGTATCCAGATCGTAGATCTATCTTGGAGAATACTTTCGCTCCTTGGAGTTGGTCAAACAAATCATTAATCATCGGCAGCGGGTACTTATTCTTAATTGTCACTTCATTCAGCGCACGATAATCAATGGCCATTCTTAATGATCCATCCTTCTTCTCGACTAAAAGCACCGGGGCTCCCCAAGGTGATGAACTTCGGCGAATAAAGCCTTTCTCCAACAACTCCTTAATCTGCTTCTTGATCTCCTCCAGATCATTCACTGGCATCCGATACGGTCTCTTAGATATTGGTCCGGTGCCAGGCAACAACTCTATCAAAAACTCAATATCTCTATCCGGTGGCATGCCAGGTAACTTCTCTAGAAACACATCCGGATAATCCTTTACTACTGGCACTTCCTCCTGAACTACTCCCGTGAGAGAATGTACTTGCGTCCTTATAGGCGAATGCCTAGATACATACTTAATCCTTTTTCCCTCCAGGGTGGTGAGCAAAATAGACTTACTGGCACAATCGATGTTACCTCCATACTTCGATAGCCAATCCATACCTAATATCACATCCAATCCTTATGACTCCAGAACTATTAGGTCAGAGGGGAAAGTGTGGCGTCCTATGGTCAATGGCGTCTGAAAACATCCTTGGTGTGCCATATACTATGCTCCTGGTGAACTTACTAACATGGGGGTCTTAAGAACTCGGGTGGACATCCTATGTCTATTTACGAATCCCCTTGAAATGTATGAATGCGATGCACCAGTATCGAAAAGAACTATTGCGGTAAATGTCTTAACCAAAAACTTACCGACAACAGCATCTGGTTGCTCTTCTACCTCCTCCACAGTCACGTGGTTCACTTGTCCTTTGTTGAACGGGTTGGGCTTCATCCCGGCGCTTCCATTGCCGTTCCCATGCTTAGCTTCAGGGAAGTCCATGGCTTAGTGTCCATTCTTCCCGCACTTGAAACAGGTGATATGGCTGAAATCCTTCTTAGCGGGTGTGGACGGGGTAGTGCGGCTCTGGTTACTACTTGCTCCATTCCCATTTCCATTCTTAGGGCCATTGTGGTTGTGGGGAATTCCATGGTTATGGGTATATCCTCCCGAATTCGGAGTAAATCGGTGCTTCTGCTAGGCTCCAGAATTATTCCTTCCTTGTCCATACTTCCTCTTGCGGCTTTCAATCTGCTGGTGCTTCCCTTCAATCATAAGAGCTTTATCTACCAACTCCTGGTAGTTGTTGAAAGTTGCCACCATCAACTGTACGCTCATCTCATCATTCAGCCCTTCCATAAATATCTCCTGCTTAGCGGCATCTGTGGCCACATCATCTGGGGCATAACGAGATAGGGTACTAAACTCATCCACGTACTGAGCTATAGTACGGTTTCCTTGGCGCAAGTTGCGAAACTCCCGCTTCTTCATGCTCATAGCTCCAGTTGAGAGATGGGCAGTACGGAAAGCTTGCTGAAACTATTCCCAAGTAACATTGGCTATGGGGAAAGTGGATGTGTAGTTCTCCCACCATGTTGCGGCTGGTCCAGACAACTGGTGTGCGGCAAATCGCACCTTCTCAGCATCTGAGCAATTGGCGGTGGTCAAATCCCTTCCAATCTTGCATAGCCAGTCATCAGCCACTATTGGTTCGATGCTGCTAGCAAACACTGGTGGTTGCAACCTTAAGAAACGTGTCAGGTTGTCCACGGGTGGTGTTGGTGGAGGGTTGTTGTTGTTGTTCTGGTTGTTCTGAGTGTTCTGGACAAGAACTTGCATCAAGGTGTTCTGATGCTGGATCAACTGAGTGAGCTCAGGGGGAAACTCAAATCCGGGCTCACGTCTGGGAGGCATCTGATGGGTGTAGAGGGAAGAGATTAGAACATAATTGAGGTCTAAGGGAAAATCACTACCCATATGCACATGAGACAAACACAAACATATCACACCAATTAATTTCAAGCAAGATCTTACAAATCTAACTACCGTTACAAAAGTGCTCTAAAACTAATATATGGGGGTACACTACTAGTCACAGGGTGGTCATCTAAAAATATTGATCGGCGGATGATTCCATGATATCTGATCCAGCTTCATCTTCGTAGTCTTCGTCTTTAATATCATCGGGTTCTAAATCCGTGTCGTCGATGATAATGTAATCCTCGGGAGGAATCTCCTTGGGTTCTTCTTCCTCTTCTTCGCCTCCTGGTGCTGGATCTCCCATGAATACTACTAACTTCCTTGATAAATCATCATTCTTCTCCACTAGTATCAACATCTCCTCCTCGTGTCCGTCACGAGTAGACTTAAGTTCCTCTTCTAGCTCCAAATTCCTGTTTAGTGCCTTCTTCAATTATATCATCCCAGCGCACATCTGGTGCTCCTGTCGTCGAATGTGCTGGTTCAACTCCTGGATGAACGCTGCAGTGGACCTATCCTTCCGGGTGCTAATCATATCCCAACGCTCATCTCGGTGTCCACAAATTTGGAAGATGGTGTCCTTCAGCTCTTGCTTGTAGACTCCTCCGATCCTTCCCATCGTGATGTGGGCGGCCATGCTCTTGCCTAGGCTCCAGGTTGGCGCATCAAAAGAAAACTCTATTGGCTCGCTGGAGGGTGCGAAGGTTCTTCCTGGAATTTGAACTTGTATACTCCATCGCTCCTCTTCCGGTAAAGTGGCGGTGTAGGTCCCGGTAAAGCTTGGTATTCCTATGTTCAGGTACCTAGTGACTTCCTTCAAGTGTCGTCCAAATGGTGTGTCTTCATCCGGTTGAGTGAACTTGTTCCTTGGGTCCACCATCCTAAAGAAGTAGAAAATGGAGAGAAGTCAGAAATGAGTAGAGAAGAGTGATCTAGGGTCTGTCTTAGTGGTCGTGTCCTACAATCAGCGTGTGCTCTGATACCATCTTTGTAGCGACCACGATCCGAATGGACCGAAGTCTCTGTGTTCTGTGTCATACCTGGATCGGTAATGCTGACACACACAATACTTGAAGGATTTATAACAGAGTGGCAATCACACACTTATTACATCGAATGTCTCCAATGAGAACTTATTACAAAAGTATATGGCTTAAGGCCATCTAACAAAATAACAACGGAAGGCTTGGAAGATAAGTGAGTCCATCAACTCCAACGGCATAGCTGAGTGCATGACAAAGGACCTAGAACGTCTTATTCCTCGTCTGAAAAGTCTGCAACGTAATATGTTGCAGCCCGAAAATGGGTCAGCACATGGAATATGCTCGCAAGATAACACAGAAGATGCAAGTAACATAATAAAGGCTATACTATATGCATATTTGGCTGGTGGAGGCTCTAAGGTTAATTTTTTTGCGTAAAGCCAATTTTTCCCTACAACAAAGGAATAAATTTTTATTTTTAACTATCATGTTGGTTGAAAATCATTGAGAAGGTACCTCCAACTCAATCCCAAATTAAAGTTATCATTAACCCAACAAATTAAATTATAGAGTGATGAGATCAACCAATAATTCAAGTACCAGACACTCAAGATGTCCATAACCGGGGACACGGCTAATCATGATCAGTTTGTACACTCTGCAGAGGTTTGTGCACTTTTCCCACAAGACTCGATCGCGTCCGTTTGGTTTCTCGCACTGCTTGGTGTTTGAGAAACGGATGACCGAGACACAGTCTTTCCGAAGAGGTCCCTTTAACCGGATAGATAGGCCGGTACACCTACAATCCCTCTACATCTGCTAGCCCATCACGGAAAGGTTTCCCACAACTTACTCAACTATGCCAGAGCCCATATTAGCATGTGGCTGCACACGGAAGTTTCTAGCATGAATAGTTTTATGATCCCTTTGAGCCTAGGTGGCATTCCATAGGAAAAATCACACGGAACCGCGGGATTTCCTAGAACAACACTGGATTCTCCAGGTGCCCTGCAACCAATCCACCCAGATGTGTATTCAAGTAGCCACCTTAAGTTGAATCCTTAATTAAGAACTCACATCTGTCATGGATTTCACTCAAACCCAAACCACGTCTACGAGCATAGCATAGCGACCTAAGCAAACGTAGAAGTAACTCCCAAGGGTTTGAAAGTAATGCAGGTAATAGGTTCTACCTCAATCTACTTCCCAGTCCCACAAGTTAAGAGATCCTACTCATGCAATGTGTGAGGGTTTGATCTAATGCATAAAAACTGGGGAATAAGAGTATGTTCAAAGTGTTACTTGCCTTGCTGACGATTCGCAAAACCTAGAGACTCGTAGTAGCACGCTTCACAGTCCGGGTATTCTATCGCAAGCAAACAATAGCATACATAAGCAAACAAGCAATGATGCACAAACAAAACTCCAAAAGATAAGATCTAACCAGAAAGTTCAACTTAAGAACTCCGGGTTGCAAAAAAAGAATCAAATCGAAAGAAGCAACGAAACTCAAACTGCGAAGGACACGAGCTCCGGTTAGTAATTGATCTAAAGTCAAATTTTGAAGTAGCCAAAACTTTGTTCAAGTTGGTTAAACGGAAAGAGGGCATCGAGACGAAGATCTGGGATTTTGAATCACCTGATTCCGACTCTCGAGCGAAAAGAAAAACGAAAAACAAGATCAGGGCAAAAATCACGATCAAAATAATCGCGGATAAATACCCCAAAAAAGAAAACTGACGAACAGGCTAACGAACTAACGTTCGCTGTCTGCGGCTAACGGACAAAAAGCGTTCGTTAAAAGAACTTACGGACGAACATTCGCTAAATAGCTAAACCGAAGAAAACCGAACCGATCTAAACCTAAAAAAATTGAATCTACGGTTTTACGAAAAGAACCAATCGGTTTTTAAAAAAACAGATGGCTACCTCGAAATCGGCGTACTCCGACGAAGTCCCGGCGGTGGCGGGCGGTGGGTCTGGCGGAGGCGGCGGCGGCGCGGCGAGGCGGCGGCGCGACGTAGCGGCGGCGGCGCGGTGGCGGGG
>LR738710.1:408831087-408941540 GCA_902687465.1 Secale cereale
GTGTGTGTGTTGCGTATTCCACCATCACGCAATCACCTCTTTGGGACACATGTAGACGGTGGTATGTAATCCTATATAGGATGCTCACTAGAGTGCGACGTATGCTTCGCTTTCTATGGGCCCGCGAGTTCATCGTCCATCCCTTTGACCCAACGAGAGCGGGGTACGTTTGATGAACAAGGATGATTAATTCATTTAGGGTTGTGTTACTAGGTGTATAGTACGTGTCGAGGGGGGTGACCAGCATATATCCACATCAAAGTTGTCCATTAGGTATTCAAAATATCACAGCCACACACCTCTCCATATATATGTTTTGGCACACGTGCAAGTGGTCGTTGTTGTCCTCTGGAACTCACTCACGCGGTTATCGGCGATGCTTCCATCTGTCGGTCCGCTTGGTCCATCACTTTCACCGACATCGAGAGAGGTTAATTAATTTGACTTTGGAGGGGATTAATTTTTTGTTTGTCTCCCGATATAGGTCATGATGTGAGATTACATGTATATAACAGCACATGTGTACACATGAAGCCAACTTGCTGGACCTCTCTTGCTTTGTGTGGGGACCTCTGCGATTTTCGATGCATGCACCACATCATTGTTGTGCATTAATTGGGTCAGGTATTCAACACATATGCATGCATCACACACCTCCATAAATATGTTTGGGACGCACGCATGCAATGGTTGTCTTTGGACACACTCTCACTCGCTTGGTTATGGGCGGCAAGCCTATATATATTCGTGGGCCCGCATGGACGTTCATCATTTGTACCAACAATGAGAAAGGTTACCAAGGTGGATTCTTCTTCTTTGCTTCAAGCTACCATATAGGTCAATCTTTCCATGCCTTATTAAGTTTGACCGCATGCTACGCGTCGTGAACCATCGCTCGGTGTGGGGATTTTACGGTTCCAAAGCATGGTGCCACATAAAATTTGCGCACTGGGTATTCAAACACCACACAGACCACTTCTATATACATATTGAGCCACATGCACAGAGTGGGTTTGTCTTCATACAATATTCCCTCGCGAGGTTATCGGCGACAAGCTAGCCCATTTCGCGGGGCCATGTGGACGCCCATCACTTTGACCAACAACGAGCGAGAGAGGTTGTACGACTAAGTTTGATTCTTCTTGGTCCGTGTTGCAATACGTCTTGGTGAGATGCCCTCCCTCAACGTGTGTGTGGGGGGAGCTACTTCGGACTACCTGCAACCTATGTGGGGTCGAGGAAGTTCGGTTAATTTGCGAGGCACATGTTCCACATCAAAGTTGTGAATGGTAGTTAAATATCACACCACACCCTTTTCATACATATAGTAGGGCCCCCACATGTGGTTCGTATGTGGTCTCACCCATCTCAAGCCACAAGCACACATTTGTGGGTTGGCACACGATCCACCTTTGTCGAAAAGCGGAAGGGGAAGTTTGACCATATATATGATGGACTCCTATAGGTTTTGTGTTACGGTAGGGTGAGATTTAAGACCTAGCTATTTGGGGGCATGCATTCGTAACTAGGATTCCCTTACCGCCGATACGAAGTGGGGTTCATAGGGGGTGGTTGACTAGCAATGTTGTTCTTTTATCTGACAGGTGTAGAATCAAAGTTGTGCATTGGGTATTCGAACATCAAACCACTCTTTTCATACATATATTTGGTCCACATGCAAGTGTATTCATGTTCTGACCCTTTCACGCGTTATTCTTTTCCCCAAATTTATAAAACAACCCACTAGTTGGATGCAGAAACCGTCTGCGATTGGGAACGCAATAAACATGGTTCGTCCAGACTACACGTGTGCCACGCCCGTGCCCCTGCAGCCACTCACATCAGCAAAGTAGATTGGGCTCCATGAGGCTTGCCTCCCGCTCTATAAAATATCTAATGCTCATAATCTCAAAAACATCTACCGCCAGAAAGGTTTTTATGTATGATAGCACACGATTTGTATGTGTGGACCGTGTGCGATGTCTATTGCTCCCACTCTGCTTCAATCCCTTGATTCAAAATTTCAGTAGCCCTGGCATTTTACTCCCGCCTCTGCATGCCTTGCAATCTCACAAATATCAGCCCGCCCTTGATCCAAATTTTCAATAGCCCAGCATTTTATTCGCACCTAGTAAAATTTTCACTTACCACGGTATTTCCTCAAACACTACCTTGGCCCCCTCCACACACACCACACACACCCCAAAACCTCCGCTCATACAGACACATCATCGCCACCTCCATCCTCAATCTCTGCGTGTGTGCCGGGGAGCTCGAGGAGCCAATGGCCTAAAAGAGGTTTATCGTGGCCTCTTTGCCCGACACTGGCGAGGTGGCCGCCGAGGTGTCCCCGTCATCCTCCACGTGCTCTTATCGATCCTCCATCGTCAGTCGCCCGATACGCCTGCTGCCGTGCCCCTACATCGGTTTGAGGATTTCCCCGTCCTCCCTCAGGCCGGCCGCTGACGAGGTCCTACCTCTGGGTCCTGCAGTGGCGGTAGGGGACATGGGTCGCCGAGATTACGGATCGGGAAACCCACACCCGCCGGTGGCTCAGTAGTTTCCACACGACCAAGCTCGCATCCATGGAGTAAGACCGCGGGCACGTCCGCTATCATGGTGTGGTGGCTAGGCTCAGTTTCCCCTTTGGCACACGTCCAGTCAACCTCATCCTGCCGGAGCCAGGGGTGGTGAGCACGGCTATGGCCCGGGAGGACCGCCAGGCATGAGAGCGCCTCGAGGCCGAGGCCGCCGATGAAGCCTACATGCAAGAGCTCCGCTGGCAGCACCCAGAGCTCGTGGAGGCGGAGCAGATGATCTTTGCCAGTGCGGAGGTCCGCGAGGTTATCATGCCCTCCTCCTATGACGAGGTCGGAGGCGGCGAGGACGGCGGCACCGAGGGCATTGAGGTCGGCGGCGAGGACGACGAGATCGATGTCGACGAGTGGAGGAGTGTCTTCCTGATACATCTCCAACGTATCTATAATTCTTTATTGTTCCATGCTGTTATATTATCATTCTTGGATGTTTTACAATCATTTTATGTCATTTTTTGGCACTAACCTATTAACATAGTGCCCGGTGCCAGTTGTTGTTTTTTGCTTTTTTTTACATCACAGGATATTAATACCAAACGGAGTCCAAATGTAGCGGAACTTTTTGGAGATTATTTTTGGACCAAAAGACATCCAGTGGGCCGGAGAAGTAGCAGTGGGATGCCCCGAGGGGGACACAACCCACGTGGGTGCGCCTGAGGCCCAAGCGCGCCCTGGTGGGTTGTGCCTACCTCGGTGGGCTCCCGCACCGCCTCTTCGCTCTATAAGTACCCCAATATTCCAGAAACCCTAGGGGAATCGACGAAATTTTATTCCAGACGCCGCAAGTTCCAGAACCACGAGATCCAATCTAGAGCCCTTTTCTGGCACTTCGCCAGAGGGGAACATGACCACAAAGGGGTTCATCATCCTCATTGGTGCCTCTCCGATGATGCGTGAGTAGTTTACCACAGAGTTACGTGTAACGCCCGGATAATTAAGATACAATAATCCTCATGATTATCCTAAGTCATTTTATTTGTAGTGCTTAATCACTTGGGTTCAAATCTCATTTCAATTTCCTCCTCTAACCTCAATTCAAATTTAATTAAGAATTTAAATTCACAAACATAGTTGGAAAATAGTTCACCTTTTAGCAAATATTCCAAAACAAATAATGGTTGAGGAAAACAATATCACACCTTTTCTCATTGGGGCTCAAGCAATTTAAAGAGTGCTAAATAATCATTTTTAATTGATTTTCTAATTATTAAAATTTAAACTATTTTAAATATGTCTCAAACTCCTTGTGGCAGCGCCAAATATTGCAATGGAATTAATGGGCCAAGTTTCATATTTTACATAAGTCCATTGCTATTAAAGATAAATGCAAAACAAAAGGACAAAAAGAAAACAGAAAAAATAAAAGGAAAAAGAGGAGGACCTAATCTATAGAGCACTATGGCCCATCTAGAAAATGGGAAAGGCCCAGCCCACATGGAGGTCTTCCCCTACCATTGTTCACAACAAGGGCGTGGCAGCCATCCATGCCGCCCTGGACATGGCCGTCGATGGGTCGAGCATCCGGCGATGCCCCGATGTCCACAATTACCCCCCTCGACCCCCGAAACCCTAGCCCCCGAAATTTCTCCTCTCCCTCTCGCGCTTCTCCTCTCGACCTCGTGCCCGAGCTGCCATCGACGCGCCATTGACGTCCCCACAGCTACTGGCCTCCCCGACGTCCGGGAGGTGATCCAGGGACTTCCTCGTCCTTGACTCCATCATCCCCGTGCATCCGTTCAACTGGAGCCGCACTGTACGCTCGGGATTGAGCTGATTTTCCGCCACGGCCGTCGTCTCTCGTCGTCGAGCTTGTTGCATCCGGTCGCCCGCGCCTCCAATCCACATCTACAAGCTTCGCGGTGATCTCCTCAGTCGATTCCACCCCTTTCCCCCTTTGAACCGTGCCTCTTAATGTCGTTGTTCGTTGTGGCCTGAGATCTCGTGTATGTGTACACTCACCCGCGCACTCTGGCTGTGACCGGTTGCCCGTGGCCGTGCTCGTGCGCCCTGGCCACACTCGGTGGGCCCCCTGCACGACCCCCTGCCCTTGCGTACCCGACGCCTCGGCTGCGCCCAGCCACCGCAAGCAGTAGCCGCATGCTACTTTGCCTGCTTTTACTTGCAGCGCTCCCACTGATGTCGCTGCTTCTGTTGCTGCTTGCTCTGCCTTGCTATTGACGCCACGCTAGGCCACGCCACCTCTACTGTGCTGCTGCTCCTGCGGTGCTGCTGCCCGCTGCTATGCTCACCTGCTGCCGTGGCAGTGTGTGCAGCCCCACGCACCTACCCCTCGTTGCTCTGCTTGCTGCGTCGCTGCACTGCTTGCTACTCTAGCTGCTACTAGTTAGCTTTACAATTTCTATGTTGACTAACCCCCTAAACAGCCTCTAATCAGTGGTTAAACGGTTGTTAATATGTGTAAAAATAATATGAGTAGGTAGTAGACTTGACAAGGCTCAAATGTTTCCATTGGACCAAATGCACTTAATGCATGGATTAAATCCTATGAAATTCATAAATTGATATCTTCTGTTAAACAAACAATAGTGTGTGTGCTCTGTGTGTGTACGTGTGTGTTAGGGCCGACCCTTGTCTTAGCAGTACGCTTAGTTTAGGGGCATTTCTACTGCTTAGTTATTAGTCTAGTAGTAGATGACATGTAGGGCCCAATTAAATAAGTTAGTTTTATTTATTCTTTTTTGGTTTAGCCTATGACATATGGGCCACACCCTGCCCTTTTGACTAGTCAAAGTTGACTTGGTAATTCGGATTAAAACAAATAAAAAATCAGATATTTCAGAAAATGATTAAATCTTTGAAAAATCATATAAAATAAATCTTAACTCGGAATAAAATAATTTATATATGAAAATTGCTCAGAAAGACGAGACGAGTCCGAATGCGTAGTTCGTTCGTCCGCCACATGTCCCTAGCATAGCGAACATTGAAACTTTTCTATCTGGTTCGTCTGTCCGAAAATGCATAACCTCGGGAAAACTTTCCCGAATGTTATCCCCCTTCGCCGGTGTCGTGTAGCACCGCGTACAAACACCCCGAGCGTTGCTTATTACCTGTCATGCATCTGTTTGCTCTGTATTTACTGTTTCTTCCCCCTCCTCTCTCTGGTAGACCCCGAGGCTGATGTCGAGTCCCTGTGATCGACTACATCACCGACGACTCTTCTTTCCTTCAGCGGAGCTTCCAGGCAAGCTACCCCTTTGATCATCCCGATATCGCCCATTCCATTCTCTCTCTTGCTTGCATTAGTTTTTGCTACTGTTATTGATTGCTCCTACTCTGATGCATAGCCTGTTTTTGTAATCTGCTATTGTACCTTACCTGCTTATGCTAAACTGCTTAGTATAGGTTGGATTGTGATCCGTCAGTGATCCCCATCTTGTCCTTGTTGCCCCTGCTTCATCATCTACGACTCAATCAATGTGATCGATGACCAGATCCCGAGACCTCACATCACTTCACCCCCTAGTTGCACGACTCTGCATAGTTACTATCGAGTGGCGGGGGTTATACCTCGTAACGCACTTCTGATGAAAACTCCGTAGTGTAGCTATTCGGTCGTGGTCACCGGGTGTGATTCCTCCTGCACCACTCCTGATATGACTCTATCGTGCAACCCCTCAAGTGTGGACCTCAAGGGTGATTCCTCCTAGGTTCACCTTGATGAATAAATCGAGCGGAATCCACCGAGGGTGATTCCTCGGGTTTTCCCCATTGATGTTTTGGACACACGGTTACCCGGACTTTACTTGAGACTTTTGCTAAAGTCGGGTCGGCCCTGAGGGGTACCCGCAAGTTGATGTGAAAGTTGGGCGGGCCCATAAAGCATCCATGAGATAATTATGAGGCACAGCCGTGCAGGCAGGCCGCCCCCGAGTGGGCTGGGCTAGCCCTTGCCGTATTTCCTCGAGACGGGGCGACGGGTTCACGTTATCGTGAGTCTCTGCTCGTCTCTGCGAGCTCCTAATACACTAATGATTTGGGTACTTGATCGGACTTAGCCTCTAGCCTTTACGCACTAACCGCCACGCGAGAATAGTTATGGGCCTCGGCGTCGTGGTATCAGCCGAAGCTTTGTCAGACGTCCAGTTCAGCATTGCGGCACGGCCTGATTGGCGTCCCAGTGGAGGTGGCCTGGATCGCCCTGCGCGCAACAACCCGGAGCGCACGGGCGATGGCCCATGACCCTGGAGTGCTTAGGATGCAGACCGGCTGGGACCTCTCTGCTGAGCCTATGTAGGGCTGCGACGTGTTGATCTTTCGAGGCCGGGCATTGACCCAGAAAAGTGTGTCCAGCCAGAGATGATCGAGTGTGAGGGTAATGTGGTGCACCCCTGCAGGGAAGTTATGTATTCGAATAGCCGTGTCCACGGTAACGGACGTTCAGTCTTATATCCTGATCTATTGCAACTAGAAATGAATACTTGAGATATGTGATGGATATTGCTACAACATGCTTGTTAATTATAAAATGCTATTCTTTACTCCCTTATACTGCTGCAAGATGGTGGTTTCCAGAAGATGCTTAAAGATGCTAGTCTTTGATAGGGTAGGCATTTCCCTCTATTTTGGCATTCTGCAGTCAGTCCACATATACATCTCATTCCTTTGATACTAATGCATACTTAGTATAGATTTGATGCTTGCGAGTACTTTGTATGAGTACTCACAGTTGCTTTGCTACCCCTTTCCCCCTTCCCTCTTCTTTCCGGTTGTTGCAGCCAGTTGGCGGATCCCAGGAGCCAGATGCCACCCTAGTCGACTACTAGTACTAACCCAACGGAGCCTATTACTACGTGGAGACCACTGACGACTAGGAGTAGTTAGGAGGTCCGAGGAAGGAGGCCTTGCCTCCTTGATCGTTGATATTTGTGCTAGCCTTCTTAAGGCAAAACTTGTTTAAACTTATGTATGTACTCACATATTGTTGCTTCCGCTGACTCTGTTGCTTCAGAGCTTCTGTATTCGAGCCCTCGAGGCCCTTGGCTTGTAATATGAAGCTTGTATTCTTTTAATTTGTGTCAGGATTTGTGTTGTGATATCATCCCGTGAGTCCCTCGTCTTGGTCGTAGACATTTGCGAGCATGATTAGTGTACGGTCAAATCAGGGGCATCACAAGTTGGTATCTGAGCCGACTAGATGTAGGATCTCCCTTTCCAACTCCTTGGCCGAAGTTGAGTCTAGTCACTGAAAAACGGTTACTAACATGGATGTGTGTCTTACGGGCCCATGTTACCAAATGGGTGGTATTAGAATCTTTTACTCCTCATATATACTCCGGGACTCTGATCTCTCTTCTATTCGGGTTAAATGATGTTGCTAAAGCTAACATTAGGATCTCGTGATCACATCCACCCGGAGATTTTTATTACGTGTTTCTTGAATTGAGGGCCAAGTTCTGCTTCACAATCTTCACTGACCGCAGGATCCTCTTATCGAGGGCACCCTGCGTCTTCACTTGCTAATTCCTCGCTCTAGTGATTTTCTCCGACGTTGATGTGGTCTTTGCTATGTCCCATTGCTGTATCCCTCCATCGTGTGCATACGTGTCGCCCAGTATGTCTAGGATGTTTCTCTTGTTCAAACTCATACGAACAACATGTAATTGGCTCTATATATGTATCGGTATGTATTTAATGACTACTGCTTTGTACACACTACGCATTTGCTCATTTCTCAAGTTACATCATGAATGACTCCATACACTTGCTCGACCCCTTGCTAAACTACCCATGTTTCATTAAGCAGGATGGTTAGATCTGCTGGTTGTGACTGCCCGAATACATGGCCAGAATGATACATGAGTTGAGCTGAATCACCAGTTTATGGAAAATGTCATGGCTCAGTTTACGCGCGCCCAATATGAATCAGCAACCAACCCTAGTGACTCTGCAAGACTTTGCGTGTCTCAACCATGTCATCTACCACAGTTCAACTCAGCCCCTTGATGCTAATGACTGGCTCCGTGACATCACTTTCGAGTTGACGCCTGCTGATGTAGCCCATTCAAACTATGTCACCTTCGCAGGTTATTACTTGAAAGATCCCGCTGCTTAATGGTGGGACAGCCACACTCGTTCCTTCCCTGTTGGAACCGCCATCACTTGGCTGAAATTCCAAGCTGCAATTCGCGAGCCAATGTCGAACCACCATGGTCAGTCATAACGTCTCCGTTGAAGTTGAAGGGTTGGAATTCCATGTTTCCCCCATTGTTTTGAAGTCATCCAATATTTCCCTCATTCTGGGAATGGAATAATCGAAAGCACATACCGCTTCTATCACTTGCGTCAATAAAATCGTCCTTCTACTACACCCTTCAAATGAGATAGTAAGCTACCATGCTCATCTTGTTTGAAATGCTGAAGCATGGATTTATTCCTTGGATGCGTGAAACGCTTCTCCTTTTGTGAGAATTGAAAACACTACATCAAATTATGAAGTATATGTCTGGTACGCGTTCTCGATCAAGCTGAACGTTGCACCAGTCAGAGGGCTATCATATTTCTAGAAAGTTCAATGGTCAAATCCTTCTAAAGATGAAGCCACTTGGGAACGCGAGGATCGTCTTTTTGATGAATACCCCATTCTGTTTCCGTCCACCTCCTAAAATCTCGGGACGATATTTCTTGTAGTGGAGGAGATTTGTTGTAACACCCCGGACACACTCGTCGGTGATCGTTACTCCTGGCGGGATCTAGACTGGCCCCACAGATCAATACTAGTCTTTTCTGCTCACTTTGTCCTCACTCGTGCGCACCCGGGAGCAACTTCTTAGTCAGTCACCCATCCTGAAATTACTCCAAGCTAAGCACGCTTAACTTTGGAGTTCTTTCTGAATGGGCTCCGGGAAAAGAAGGAATTCCTTATTGATATGAGTAGTCTATCATCCCTAATAAGCCAAGCTATCACATACACCCCCACTCAGAGGAACCAACATCCTCGTCAGGCCACATGAACGTTCCCTCTTGGCACATACGTCTGTGCATCCAATTCGGCACATGTGCCATATCGTGTGCCACGATGGGTCACAAACGTCATGCACAACATGATCGCGCACCTGTCTGCAAACATCCGTTTAACCATGAGGGTTTTCTCTGATACCAACTTGTAACACCCCGGACACACCCGCCGGTGGTCGTTACTCATGGCAGGATCTAGACTGGCCCCACAGATCAATACTAGTCTTTTCTGCACACTTTGTCCTCACTCGTGCGCACACGGGAGCAACTTCCCGGTCGGTCACCCATCCTGAAATTACTCCAAGATGAGCACGCTTAACTTTGGAGTTCTTTCCGAATGGGCTCCCAGAAAAGAAGGAATTTGTTATTGATATGAGTAGTCTATCATCCCTAATAAGCTGGGCTATCACATTTTTAACGCCCGGATAATTAAGCTACAATAATCATCATGATTATCCTAAGTCATTTTATTTGCAGTGCTTAATCACTTGGGTTCAAATCTCATTTCAATTTCCACCTCTAACCTCAATTCAAATTTAATTGAGAATTTAAATTCACAAACATGGTTGGAACATAGTTCACCTTTTAGCAAATATTCCAAAACAAATAATGGTTGAGGAAAACAACATCACCCCTTTGCTCATTGGGGCTCAAGCAATTTAAAGAGTGCTAAATAAGCATTTTTAATTGCTTTTCTAATTATTAAAATTTAAACTACTTTCAATATCTCTTAAACTCCTTGTGGCAGCACCAAATATTGCAATGGAATTAATGGGCCAAGTTTCATATTTTACATAATTCCATTGAAATTAAAAATAAATGCAAAACAAAAGGACTAAAAGAAAAAGGAAAAATAAAAGGAAAAGGAGGAGGACCTAATATACATAGCACTATGGCCCATCAAGCAAATGGAAAAGGCCCAGCCCACGTGGAGGTCTTCCCCTACCGCTGATCACAACAGGGGTGTGGCAGCCATCCAGGCCGCCTTGGACATGGCTATCGACGGGTCGACCATCCAGCGACGGCCCGACATCCACAAGAACCCCCATCTACCCCAAAAACCCTAGCCCCCGAAATTTCCCCTCTCCCTCTCGCGCTTCTCCTCTGGACCTCATGCCCGAGCTGCCGTCGACGCACCATCGCCGTCCCCGTGGCCACTGGCCTCCCCGACGTCTGAGAGGTGGTCCAGGGACTTCCTCATCCTCGTCTCCGTCATCCCCGTGCATCTATTCAATCGGAGCCGCACTGTACGCTAGGGATCGAGCTGATTTTCCGCCACGGATGTCGTCTCTCGTCATCGAGCTCGTCACATCCGGTCGCCCCCGCGCCTCCAATCCACAACTACGAGCTTCGTGGTGAGCTCCTCGGCTGATTCCACCCCTTTCCCCCTTAGATATGTGCCTCTTTATGTCGTTGTTCGCTGTGGCCCGAGCTCCCATGTATGCGCACACTCACCTGCGCCCTCTGGCTGTGATCGGCTGACCGCGGCCGGGCTCGCGCACCCTGGCCACACCCCGTGCGCCCCCTGCGCGACCCCCTGCCCTTGCATACCCGGCGCCTCGGCCGCGCCGAGCCACCGCAAGCAGCGGCCGCACACTGCTCTGCATGCTTTTTCTTGCAGCGCTGCCAGTGCTGCCGCTGCTTCTGTTGCCGCTTGCTCTGCCTTGCTGCTGCCGCCACACCAGGCCGTGACGCCTCTATAGCGCTGCTGCTCCTGCGGTGCTTCTGCCCGTCTCTACGCTCGCCTGCTGCCATGGCCGCCCGTGCAGCCTCGCGCCCCTGCCCCCTGCTGCTCTGCTTGCTGCGTCACTGCACTGCTTGCTACTGTAGCTTCTAATATTTAGCTTTTCAATTTCTATATTAACTAACCCCCTAAACAGCCTCTAATCAGTGGTTAAACAGTTGTTAATATGTGTAAAAATAATATGAGTAGATAGTACACTTGACAAGGCTCAAATGTTTCCATTCTACCAAATCCACCAGATGCATGGATTAAATCCTATGAAAATCATAAATTTCTATCTTCAGTTAAACAAAGAACAGTGTGTGTGATGTGTGTGTGCGTACGTGTGTGTTAGGACCGACCCTTGTCTTAGCAGTACGCTTAGTTTAGGGGCATTTTTAGTGCTAAGTTATTAGTCTAGTAGTAGATGACATGTAGGGCCAATTAAATAAGTTAGATTTATTTATTAGTTTTTGGTTTAGCCAATGACATGTGGGCCACACCCTGCCCTTTTGACTAGTCAAAGTTGACTTGGTCAATTCGGATTAAAACAAATAAAATTAAAATCAGATATTTCAGAAAATGATTAAATCTTTGAAAAATCATATAAAATAAACCCTAACTCGGATTAAAATAATTTATATATATATAAATTGCTCAGAAAGACGAGACGAGTGTGAATATGTGGTCTGTTTGTCCGCCACATATCCCTAGCATAGCGAACATCAAACATTTCCCCTCCGGATTCGTTTGTCCGAAAATGCCTAACCCCAGGAAAACTTTCCCGGATGTTATCCCACTTCGCCGGTATCGTGGAGCACCACGTTAGAACACCCCGAGCGCTGCTTATTACCTGTCCTGCATCTGTTTTATCTGTATTTACTATTTCTTCCCCCTCTTCTCTCTGGTAGACCCCGAGGCCGATGTTGCTGTCCCTGTGATCGACTACATTATAGACTACCCTTCTTCCCTTTCAGCGGAGCTTCCAGGCAAGCCGCCTCCTTTGATAATCTCGATATCGCCCATTCCAATCTCTCTCTTGCTTGCATTAGATTTTTCTACTATTATTGATTGCCCCTATTCTGATGCATAGCCTGTTTTTGTAATCTACTATTGTACCTTACCTGCTTATCCTAAACTGCTTAGTATAGGTTGGATAGTGATCCGTCAGTGACCCCCACCTTGTCCTTGTTGCACCTGCTTCATCATCGATGACTCGATCAACGTGGTCGATGACCAGAGCCTAACACCTCACATCACTTCACACCCTTAGTTGTACGACTCTGCATAGTTACTATCGAGTGTCGAGGGTGATACCTCGTAACGCACTCCTGATGATAACTCTGTAGTGTAGCTATTCGACCCTGGTCACCAGGGGTGATTCCTCCTGCACCACTCCCAATACAACTCTTTCGTGCAACCCCTCAAGTGTGGACCTCGAGGGTGATTCCTCCTACGTTCGCCTTGATGGTAATCAAGCAGAATCCATCGAGGGTGATTCCTCGGGTTTTCCCCCTTGATGTTTTGGACACACGGTTACCTAGACTTTACTTGAGACCTTTGTTAAAGTCGGGTCGGCCCTAAGGGATACCCGTGAGTTGATTTGAAAGTCGGGCGGGCCTGGAGAGCACCCGCGAGATAATTACGAGGCATGGTCGGGCAGGCAGGCCGCTCCCGAGTGGGTTGGGCTAGCCCTTGCCGTATTTCCTCAAGACGGGGCGACGGGGTCACGTTATCGTGAGTATCTGCTCGTCTCCACGAGCTCCTAATACACTAATGGTCTGAATATTTGATCTGAGTTGGCCTCTAGCCTGTACGCACTAACCGCCATGCGAGACTAGTTATGGGACTCAGCGTCGTGGTATCAGCCGAAGCTTCGTCGAACGTCCTGTTCAACATTGCGGCACGGCCTAGTCGGCGCCCCAGTGGAGGTGGCCTGGATCGCCCTACGCGCAATGACCCGGAGTGCAACGGGTGATGGCCCATGACCCCGAAGTGCTTAGGATGTAGACCGACAGGGACCTCTCTGCTGAGCCTAGGTAGGGCTACGACGTGTTGATCTTCCGAGGCCGGGCATTGACCCAGAAAAGTGTGTCCAGCCAGAGATGATCGAGCCTGAGGGTAATGTGGTGCACCCCTGCAGGAAAGTTATCTATTCGAATAGTCGTGTCCACGTTAATAGAAGTTCAGTCTTATATCCTGATCTATTACAACTAGAAATGGATACTTGGGATATGTGATGGATATTGTTACAACATGCTTGTTAATTATAAAATGCTATTCTTTACTCCCTTCTACTACTGCAAGATGGTGATTTCTAGAAGATGCTTGAAGATGCTAGTCTTCGATAGGCTAGGCCTTTCCATCTATTCTGACATTCTGCAGTTTAGTCCACATATATAGCTCATTCCTTTGATATGATGCATACTTAGTATAGATCAGATGCTTGCGAGTACTTTGGATGAGTACTCATGGTTGCTTTGTTACCCCTTTTCCCCCTTCTCTCTTCTTTCCGGTTGTTGCAACCAGTTGGCGGATCCCAGGAGCCAGATGACACCCCAGTCGACTACTACTACTAACCCGACGGAGCCTACTACTACGTGGAGACCACTGACGACCAGGAGTAGTTTGGAGGTCCCAGGCAGGAGGCCTTGCCTCTTCGATTGCTGATGTTTGTGCTAGACTTCTTAAGGAAAAACTTGTTTAAACTTATGTCTGTACTCAGATATTGTTGATTCCGCTGACTCTGTTGCTTGCAAGCTTCTGCATTCGAGCACTCGAGGCCCCTGGCTTGTAATATGAAGCTTGTATTATTTTAATTTGTGTCTAGAGTTGTGTTGTGATATCATCCCGTGAGTTCCTGATCTTGGTCGTACACATTTGCTTGCATGATTAGTGTATGGTCAAATAAGGGGCGTCACACTACGGGTCCGTAGGCAGTAGCTATATGGCTTCTTCTCTCTTTGTATCTCAATACAACGGTCTCCTGGAGATCTATTTCATGTAGTGACTTTTGTGTGGTGTGGTTGTTGGGATTCAATGAAGTGTGAGTTTATGATCAGATTTGCCTAGATTTAATATCCATTGTTTATTATTATAGCCTCGTATTTCTTATCCGACATTTGGGTTTTGTTTTGCCAACTTGATCTATTTATCTTGCAATGGGAAGAGCTGCTTTGTAATGGGTTCGATCTTATGGTGTCCTTTCCTAGTGACAGAAGGGGCAGCAAGGCACGCATGTATCGTTGCTATTAAGGATAAAAAGATGTGTTCTATTCCTACATGAATAGATCTTGTCCACATCATGTCACCGTTCTTATTGCATTACTCTGTTTTTCCATGAACTTAATACACTTGATGCATGCTGGATAGCGGTTGATGTGTGGAGTAATAGTAGCAGATGCAGGCAGGAGTCGGTCTACTAATCTTGGACGTGATGCCTATATACATGATCATTGTCTTGTATATCGTCAAACTATTTGCATTTCTATCAATTGCCCAACAACAATTTATCTACCCATCGTTGCTATTTTCCGAGAGAAGCCACTAGTGAAATCTACACCCCTCGGGTCTATTTTCCTATCATATACTTTCATATCTATATTGCTATTTGCTTTTTCCTCAGTTTGCAACTTTTATTTTCATATCTTTGTTATCAAAAACACAAAAAAAAATACCTTGTTATGTTTTATTTGCTTTTATTTGCATCTTTCAAACAACTACAATTTTATCCTGTCAACTTGATAATTTCCGGCACCGTTACACGAAAGGGATTGACAACCCCTTTAACTTGTCGGGTAGCAAGTATTTTTTCTTTGTGTGCAGGTACCGTTTACATAGTATTGCTTGGTTCTTCTTCTATTTGCTTGCACCTTCGCTTGCGAAAAATCTATTGATATGATCCTCATCTACTTGCTAATATTTTCAAAAGATCTGATTATGTTGAACCAATTGCTAGTGAGTTGAGTGCACTTGATTATCTTTATGACGTTTTGCTTGAGATTCATGAATCTGAAAATTGTGATGAAGTGATAAGAGCAAAAATTTATGAAGTAATTCATGATAGCTCCTTGAATGACAAGCATGATTGCAATGGTGCTATAATAAATTCTATTAATATCAGTTATGCTAATAATATGCAAAACCCAAGTTTGGGGATGCTAATTTTGATATGTCTTGTACTTATTGCAATGATCATGATTGGGTGATTTTTCTTATGATCTTGAAAATTTATTTAAGCCCCATCATGAATATGTTTGCGAGAATATTGAAGGTGGGTTTGGAAGAGTTCCAACTTTAATTAATAATGATCCCACTACTTTGGAGAATGATCAATCTTATGAATTTTTTGATAAAAGTGGGCTTCGGATGTCATGACTTTATTTGATAATAATCCCACAATTTTAAAAGAGTGTCAACTTCGCATGCAAGTGGATCATATAGAGAATATGTTATGTGATAGATACATTGTTGAATCCGATTATGATCCTACATGCAGTTATTATGAGAGAGGAAAATATGGTTGTGGAAATTTTCATGTTACTAACTTACCTCTCGTTATGTTGAGATTGTCAATGTTTTATTCTTTTCCCTTGCATATGCTAGATATTTATTGTCTTAATAATTTGGTTGCCTACAAAATGCCTATGCATAAGAAGTAGGTTAGACTGAAATGTGTTTGCCACATGTTTTATGATGCTCTCTTTGTGCTTCAATTCTTGTCTTTCATGTGAGCTTCATTGAAACCTCAAACCTATCTTAATGGCTATAGAGAAAGAGCTTGTTGGGAGGCAACCCAACGAATACAATATTTTTTTGCTTTTTTATTTTCTGTACTTGTGTGTTTACCTAATTATACCTCTAGTTAGATGTGTTTTTTGGGTTTAAATTAGTGTTTGTGCCAAGCGAAGCCTTTGGGTTGATTTGATTGTGTTGAAATTCGGAAACTTTTGCATCCAGAGTTATAATTTCTGATGATGACTAGACCATGATAAACTCTTGAATTTTTTCCACGTTATCTAGATACAAATTTTCCACGTTGTCCTAATTTTTTAGAATTTTCAGAGTTATAGAAGTATGATAAAAAATCACGTATTAATAGACTGTTCTGTTTTTGACAGATTTTGTTTTCGTTGTGTTATGTGTTTATTATGACTGATCTATGGTTTCTTTTGAAGAATTTTCCCCATTGCAAAGATAGAATACAGCAGATATAATACAATTACAAAATATGAATTGGTTTGCTACAGTACTTAAAGTAAAGATTAGTTTGGTTATACTAACGGATCTCGAGAGGTTTTGTTGAGTTCTGTGTGGTTGAAGTTTTCAAGTTTTGGGTGAGACTATGATGGATGAAGGAATAAGGATTAGCAAAAGGCTAAGCTTGAGGATGCCCGAGGCACTCCAAGATAATGTGCAAGAAGTATCAAGCAACTAAGCTTGGGGATGCCCCCGAGTGTCATCCTCTCTTTCTTCTAACAACCATCGGTATATTACTTGAGACTATATTTTTATTCGTCACATATTATGAGTTTTGCTTGGAGCGTCTTGTATGATATGAGTTTTTGCTTGTTTTGTTTGCTATTTTGTCATAATCATCCTTACTATAGACACCGATTTGAGAGAGCCAAAACTATGCTATGATTTGTTAGAATTGCTCTTTATGCTTCACTTATAAAAATAGAGCTATGGAATTGCTCTAGTGCTTCACTTATATCTTTTTGACCACGATGTGCTCTATTACTTTCGAAGAAATGCTCTCATGCTTCACTTAGATTAATTTGAGAGTTAGTAAATTTGTAAAGAAATTCTCTCATGCTTCACTTGGATTAATTTGAGAGAAGGAAATTTTATGCTCATGTGCCTCACTTATATTTGTTTGAGCTTATCAAAAGAAACACATGAAACTAGTCCCAATATGATAGATATCCAAGGGGGGTATAATAAAAACTTTCATGAAGATCATTGGACAGAATAAACTTCATTCTTTGTAATAGTTTTGAGATATGATGATAGTGATATGTGAGCCACATTTATGATTAATTATGTTTTAGTAAGAATATTGATGTTAGGGTTTGTGATTCCCTATGCAAGCATGAAAGTCAATAGTTATGCTATAAAATTACATCCTACTTGTGTTGCATTATTCGGTGTTAGTTATGTTTATTGTTCTCTTATGATGGTTTTCGTTCCTTGGTGGGTCGCTTCTCAATCTATTGCTAGCCTCCACCTTGTACTAAGTAGAAATACTACTTGTGCATCCAAATCCTAAAACCAAAGTTATGACAAATGAGTCCACCATACCTACCTATATGTGGTATTTCCATGCTGTTCTAAGCAAATTTGTATGTGCCAATTCTAATTTCAAAATAAATTTCTCTTTTGTGTGCCCATACCGCTCATGGAGCGACAAGGGGTGGCTAATATTTTTCATGCTAGATGTGTTATTCTCAAGATGAGAGTTTATTCACTTGTTATTGCATGAGAGTATGGTGGTAATACGGATTCCCAATCCTGAAATGAAAAAGAAATTTACTTTATGTTGTCAAACAATAAATTTCTTGTTAACTGTTGGTATGGAGGCCACCCATGGATATGGATAAGCCATGGATTGTGAAAAAATGGTGGAAAAAGGAATACACTTTATTTTTTGTTTGGGAACCTCCAATGATATATCTAGCATGGAAAGTGTTGGGAACTCTAAGTCATTTTTGTTGACGGGAAAAGTATGCCTCCCAAGAAATTTATCTCTCTATTTTTAAGCTCTGAGCTCTGGCACCTCTACAAATCGCTACTTCCCTCTACGAAGGGCCTATCTTTTACTTTATGCAATTTTTATTTTCTATTTGAGTCTCCACCTTTGATAGCCCACAAGTATAGGGGATCGCAATAGTTTTCGAGGGTAGAGTATTCACCCCAAATTTGTTGATTCAACACAAGGGGAGACAAAGAATACTCTCAAGTATTAGCAGTTGAGTTGTCAATTCAACCACAACTGGAAGACTTAATATCTGCAGCAAAGTATTTAGTAGCAAAGTAGTATGGAAGTAACGGTAATAGTGGCAAAAGTAACGAGAGCAGTTTTGTAGTGATTGTAACAGTAGCAGCGGTAAAGTAACCAAGCAACAAGCAATGTGTGAAAAGCTCGTAGGCATTGGATCAGTGATGGATAATTATGTCGGATGCGATTCATCATGTAATAGTTATAACATAGGGTGACACAGAACTAGCTCCAGTTCTTCAATGTAATGTAGGCATGTATTCCGAATATAGTCATACGTGCTTATGGAAAAGAACTTGTATGACATCTTTTGTCCTACCCTCCCGTGGCAATGGGGTCCTATTGGAAACTAAGAGATATTAAGGCCTCCTTTTAATAGAGTACTGGACCAAAGCATTAACACTTAGTGAATACATGAACTCCTCAAACTACGATCATCACCGGGAGTGGTCCCGATTATTGTCACTTTGGGGTTGCTGGATCATAACACATAGTAGGTGACTATTGACTTGCAAGATAGGATCAAGAACTCACATATATTCATGAAATCATAATAGGTTCAGATCTGAAGTCATGGCACTCGGGCCCTAGTGACAAGCATTAAGCATGGCAAAGTCATAGCAACATCAATCTTAGAACATAATGGATAATAGGGATCAAACCCTAACAAAACTAACTCGATTACATGGTAAATATCATCCAACCCATCATCGTCCAGCAAGCCTACGATGGAATTACTCACGCACGGCGGTGAGCATCATGAAATTGGTGATGGAGGAAGGTTGATGATGACGACGGCGACGATCTCCACTCTCCGGAGCCTCGAACGGACTCTAGATCAGCCCTCCCGAGAGAGATTAGGGCTTGGCAGCGGCTCCGTATCGTAAAACATGATGAATCCTTATCTCTGATTTTTTCTTCTCGAACGTGAATATTTGGATTCGGAGCTGAGGTCAGTGGAGCATCAGGGGGCCCACAAGACATGGGGGCGCGCCCAAGGGGGCTCGCCCCCCACTCTTGTGGACAAGGTGTGGGCCCCTGGTCTTGATTCTTTCGCCAGTATTTTTTATATATTCTGAAATAATTCTCCGTTGATATTCAGGTCATTACTAGAACTTTTATTTCTGCACAAAAATAACACCATGGTAGTTCTGCTGAAAACATCGGCAGTCCGGGTTAGTTCCATTCAACTCATGCAAGTTAGAGTCCAAAACAAGGGCAAAAGTGTTTGGAAAAGTAGATATGTTGGAGACGTATCAACTCCCCCAAGCTTAAACCTTTGCTTGTCCTCAAGCAATTCAGTTGATAAACTCAAAGTGATAAAGAAAAACTTTTACAAACTCTATTTGCTCTTGTTGTTGCAAATATGTAAAGCCAACATTCAAGTTTTCAGCAAATATTATGAACTAACAACATTCACAATAACTTTTAGGTCTCATGTTTACTCATATCAATGGCATAATCAACTAGCGGGCAATAATAATAAACCTCGCTAGCTCTTTCTGAGACCGCAAAACATAAATGCAGAGCACCTCTGAAGATCAAGGATTGAATAGACATTGTAATTCATGGTAAAAGAGATTCAGTCTTAATCATACTCAATGTAAATTAATAGCAATGCATGCAAATGAAAGCGGTGCTCTCCAACTAGTGCTTTTTAATAAGAGGATGATGACTCAACATAAAAGTAAATAGATAGGCCCTTCGCAGAGGGAAGCAGGGATTTGTAGAGGTGCTAGAGCTTGGTTTTGAAATAGAGATGAATAATATTTTGAGCGGTATACTTTCATTGTCAACATAACAACCAAGATATCTCGATATCTTCCATGCTACACACATTATAGGTGGTTCCCAAACATAATGGTAAAGTTTATACTCCCCCAACCACCAACAAACACACTCCACGGCTAGCTCGAAACAACGGGTACCGTCCATACCAACAACAGCCCTGGGGGAGTTTTGTTTAATTATTTTGATTTGAGCATGTGACTGGGCATCCCGGTTACCAGCCATCTTCTTGTGAATGATGAGCGGAGTCCACTCATCGTGAGAATAACCCACCTAGCATGGAAGATATAGACATCCCTAGTTCATACATGAGTTGTTCGAGCATACAAAACATAATTTCATTTGAAGGTTTAGAGTTTGGCACATAAAAATTTACTTGGAACAGTAGGTAGATACCGCATATAGGAAGGTATGGTGGACTCATATGAAATAACTTTGGGGTTCATGGAAGTGGATGCACAAGCAGTGTTCCCGCTTAGTACAAGTGAAGGCTAGAGATAGACTGGGAAGCGACCAGCTAGAGAGCGACAACAGTCATGAACATGCATTAAGATTAATCGACAATGAGTGCAAGCATGAGTAGGATATAAATCACCATGAACATAAATATTGTGGAGGCTATGTTGATTTTGTTTCAACTACATGTGTGAACATGTGCCAAGTCGAACCACTTGAATCGTTCAAAGGAGGATACCACCCTATCATACCACGTCACAACCATTTTAATATCATGTTGGCACGCAAGGAAGACAATTATAAACTCCTAGCTAATTAAGCATGGCATGAGCAGCTATGATCTCTAATTGTCATTGCAAGCATGTTTCATTCATAATAGGCTCAATCAGGAACGATGAACTATCATATTTACAAAAACAAGAGAGGTTGAGTTCATACCAGCTTTTCTCATCTCAATCAATTCAGCATATATCATCATTATTGCCTTTCACTCGCATGACCGAACGGTGCGGATAATAATAATAGTGCACGTGCATGGGACTAGCTGGAATCTGTAAGCTTGTAATACAAGGGAGAAGACAAGGTAATATGGCTCTTGGTTAAATCAACAGTAATGCATATGAGAGCCACTAAACATTTTCATCATGGTCTTCTCCTCTTGAGCCCCAAAGAAAAGAAAAGAAACTATTTACACGAAAAGCTCCCAACAAGCAAAAGAAGAACGAGAAATCTTTTTGGGTTTTCTAATTACTGCTACTACAGGCATGGAAAGTAAACTAGCTAAAAGATACAACTAAACTTTTTTTCTTAAGGTTTTTCTAACACACAAGAAAAAGACTTAGAAAATAAAATAAACTAGCATGGATAGTACAATGAAAAAGTATGAGCACCGACAATTGGAATGAGTGTGTGAACATGAATGTAACTGAAAGTGCAAGTTATTGACTAGAGGGGGGGTGAGTAGGCGATTTTTATTAAAGTCTTCAAAACATGAGGGCTTTGAAGAAAAATGATAGAAATGAACCTAAATGATAAGCAGCGGAAGATAAACGTATCCAGGCACACAATAGTCAAGCAAGCATCATGAAGATAATACACAGACTATTGACAGATGGATAACATGGATCGATATGGAAGATATAACTGAAGCTAAACAGTGAACAGTCTTCACACGGTGAAGTCAAACAGATCAGATAAACAAGCAATGACTTCACGAAGACAAACTGAAATGTAAAGGAAGTTGGGGATAGAACCAGTTGCTCGGTGAAGACAGGTATTTGGTAGACCAGTTCCAGTTGATGTGTCAACTGTACATCTGGTTAGGGTGGCTAGGTATTCAAACCTGAGGACACACAGTCCCGGACACACAGTCCTCACCGTATCCCCCTTGAGCTAAGGACACACAGTCCTCGCCCAATCACTCTGGTAAGTCTTCAAGGTAGACTTACAAACCTTTACAGACTTCGTTCATTGGCGATCCACAATCACTCTAGGACGCTCAGACCGTGATGCCTAACCAGCTGGAGGAAGCACAATCCTCAAGTGTAACAAATCTTTAGATGACACGGACAGAAAGACTTTAGTGATGCCTAACACTCTTTGGCTCTGGGTGTTTTGGGCTTTCTCCTCGCAAGGATCTTTTCTCTCAAAAGCTTCAGAGGTGGGTTGCTCTCAGACGACAGAAGCCGTGCACTAACTCTGAGAAGCCACCAATTTATGGTGTAGGGGGTGAGCTATTTATAGCCATGAGGCAACCCGACATGATATGTCTGAAATGACCCTTGGTCACTAAGGAACTAACACGTGTCCAACGGTCGGATTGAGAACACACGCGGCAACTTTACTTGAGCTCCAAGTAAAGCTGACTTATCCAGCTCTGGATAAGATTTGCTCTCATTTGTCTTTGCTTGAAGACATAGGTGTTTTAGTTGAGCATCACTTCAGTCATCTGACTATGTTCACTTGGACCCCACTTAACAGTATGATGGTTCCTATGACTCAAGAAAGAATAAAAAGAATAACGAAAGAAACTATGTCTTCGCATTCTATAGTCTTCAATTAATGTCTTCATAGGTCATTATCTTCACGTGAATATCTTCACGCCCACCATTGTCTTCAATGTCTTCACACATTTTTAGGGGTCATCTCTGGAAGTTAAACTAAATCAGTGAGGGACTATTACCTGTGTTATCCTACAATTCTCACTAACACGTTAGTCCCTCAACCACGTTTGTCATCAATACTCCAAAACCAACTAGGGGGCACTAGATGCACTTACAATCTCCCTCCTTTTGGTGATTGATGACAAACAGGTTGAAGTTTTCAACGGGGATAAAATATGTGAAATTATAGATAACACGTTCATTGTGTTCATGAGATTGAGAGGGCTCCCCCTAAAGATGTGCATATAGGAAATTTGCTTTTGAATGCAAAGGCACACTGCAGGTTTTGCTTTGTGGAGATCTCCTTCAATCTTATGAAGACAATCCATCATGCATACAAGGATGTAGTGAAGATAATGATATGCATAATGGGAAATGGGCTTCTGCTGAATGACTTCATGCACATGGGATAGATATTTAACCAAGCAGAAGAAACAACAGAAAATGTAGCAGACGACCATCAAGTTTAAGTGTTACAACTCAAGAGCCAAATGTTTCAAAACGAGAGTTGAAAGAACTAAGCAAAAAAAATAACGCACCCGACCCATATATGGACCCACTTGAAGACTATCAACTCATATGCTTCTCCCCCTTTTGTTAGTAAGGACCAAAAAGGTTTGACAACATAGAGTATCTATGCGTTCCCAGGCGGTGAAGACGCTCGAGCAGACAGGTTGACGTTGGAGTGTGGTGGTGTAGAGGGGCCTGATGCAGAATCCTGATGCAGTGAAGCGATTGCTGGAGAAGTGGCGTCGTCTTCTTCATCGATGACACGAGCAACAACAGTTGCAGCCGAAGAAGAATACTCAGAATCTTCAATGGATGGAGTGGGACGCCAAGTTGCAGCTTGTGGAGTCCTGGAATCAAACTTGAAGCGCTCAGTGAAGCCATCTGCTTGAAGATCATCTTCAGAGCAAAGTAATGTAAGGCTCTTCCAAGACCGTCGATAGGCTTCATGAGCAACAAAAGAGTTTTTGGTGGCCAAGTTGCGAATGCGATTCACATCAGTGAGAAGACTTTGCATCTGCCTCTTCATCTAGTCATGGTGCTTATCTTGCTTCTGATGAAGCGAAACTTGAAGCACTCGGTCATTCAGGACACGGATATGCTTCTTAGGCCTTTGAGCAATAGTGCTACCAGTGGCATCAATGTTGGCACGATGTGGGAGGCGCAGATTTCCAGCCAGAGGATAAGCAGTGACATTTGCATTTGGCACATAAACACTTTCAACATGTTGTGTGAAGCTTTGGTGATCAACATTGAGCTATTGAAGTGGTTGCTTGGCAGGCTCAGGATAGATGGATGCATAAGACATATCAACCTTAGGCAAAAAGACAACATGATTGCATGCTAAGGCTTGATATTTGATAGTTGATTGAAGCTTAATGAGCCTCATTATCCAAGGAGCATAGAGCTTGAGGCCAAACATATCAACACCAGACGCAACTAGTTGACGAATGGAGAAGTCATGGGTATTGAATCTGATGCCATTGAGAATATAGAAGACCAAACTCTTCATGATGCCTTCCAGTGTAGCTTCAGACGGGTGTCCCTTGATAGGCCATATTACGCCTCAGAATATGGTATATGGTGCGAGGCAGATAGTCGAGGTCCTTGACGAAGAATTCCTTTGGAAGATCGGCATCAGGGGGCAATGGCTTCATCATGATGAGCATTTCACTCATGTTGGGCTCAGCTTTTTTGAAGATGCTTTGAAGCTCCTTCTGATGTAGAGAACAACCTGGTTCGTACAACTCACCAGGAGTGGGCAGGGAAGTAAGCTCAAGTAGTGTCTGAGCTTTGGCTTCATGATGAGCGTCACCTGTCATCCACTCAAGGACCCATGTCTTCGGATCCCTGTTGTATCCTCTGATGTGAAGAGTAGCGTAGAATTGCAGGAGAAGCTCTTCATTCCAGTGTTCCTTGGCAGTGATGAAAGGAAGCAATCCAACATCTCTAAAGCAGTCAAGGGCTTCTTCAAGGCATGGCAGTCTAGAAATGGCATCACAATCAAGACGTTGGTGTGGAAAAATATGGTCATGATTGTATAGAATGCAAGAGTAATAACTTCGTTGCTGAAAGCTCCAGAACCTATCACAAGAGATCTTTGGCTTCTTGTATGGGTTCTTAGCAGAATCAAAGAAGGTGTTGTTTGTCCTGAAGCTATGCACACTGAATGATTGTGTTGTACTTGTTGAGCTTGTAAACCATGTCAAGACGCTTTGGGTCTTCAAAGCCTAGAGGTTGTGCAACATACACTTCTTCTTCAACTTTCCCATTCAGAAAGGCGCTCTTCACATCCATTTGATACAGAAATATGTTATGATGGTTGGCATATGCTAGGAGTATACAAATGGCTTCAAGTCTAGCAACAGGAGCAAAGGTTTCATCGAAGTCAATTCCTTCTACTTGAGTATAGCCTTGAGCAACGAGACGAGCCATGTTTCTGACGACTTGACCATGCTCATCTTGTTTGTTGCGATAGATCCATTTGGTGCCAATGATGTTATGCTTCCGTGGATCAGGACGCTTTACGAGTTCCCATACATTATTTAGCTCAAACAGTTGAAGCTCTTCTTGCATTGCTTGAATCCATTAAGATTCCATAAAGGCTTCATCAACTTTCTTGGGTTCACATATTGAGAAAAATGTAGAGTGACCATAAAAGTTGGCTAGCTGAGTTGCTTTTGAGCGAGTAAGTGGACCAGTTGCATTAAGGCCATCAATAATCTTTTCAATTTGGACTTCATTAGCAACACGAGGATGAGCTGGGCGAAGACTTTGCTCAAGGTGTTGATTATCTTCTTGTTCATGATTGGCTTCAGACTGAACATTGTCTTCAGGATGACTAGGTGGAGAGATGATGATTTCCTCTTCAGTTGGTTCCTCGGTGGTTATAATTTCTCCTATACCCATTTGTTTGATAGATTCACTTGGAGAAGCTTCATCTAGCACATTTGACAGGTGCTCTCTTTGCGAGCTGTTAGTTTCATCGAACCGCACATCTATGGTTTCAACCACTTTATAGTGAAAGAGATTGAAGACTCGGTAGGTGCGCGAATCCTTTCCATAACTGAGCATAAAACCTTCATGTGCTTTCGGTGCAAATTTCGAAGTGTGATGCACATCCTTGATCCAGCACTTAGCACCAAAGACTTTGAAATAGCTGTCGTTTGGCTTCTTACCATTCAGAAGTTCATATGATGTTTTCTTGAAGAACTTGTGAAGATAAACTCTCTTGATGATGTGACAAGCAGTATCAATGGCTTCAGCCTAGAACCTTCTTGGTGTCTTGTATTCATCAAGCATAGTACATGCCATTCTGTTGAGGTGTGTATGGAGCGAAGAACTCATGTGTGATGCCCGATGTATCAAGATAGGTGTCGAGCCCAGCATTCTTGAATTCAGTTCCATTGTCACTTCTGATATGCTTTATCTTGATGCCATAGTCGTTCATGGCTCGATTTGCGAAGTGTCTTAAGACATCCTGCACTTTAGTCTTAAATAGGATTATATGCACCCAAGTGTATCTAGAGTAGTCATCAACAATCACGAAACCATATAAACAAGCAGTGGTAGTAAGTGTAGAGTAGTGAGTAGGGCCAAATAAGTCCATGTGAAGTAGCTCGAAAGGATGAGATGTAGTCATGATTGTCTTTGAGGGATGCTTGGCCCTAGTCATCTTTCCAACTTTACAAGCACCACACAGATGATCTTTCTTAAACTTGACGCCCATGATGCCTATGACATGCTTCTTCTTGACGAGACTGTGTAGGTTCCTCATGTCAGCGTCACCAAGTCTTCGATGCCAAAGCCAGCACTCTGAAGCTTTTGCGAGAAGACAAATGGCGAGCTGTGACCCTGTAGAGAAATCTACCATATACAGATCACCTTTTTGATGTCCTTCAAAGACTAGAGATTTTTCAGATTCCATAAGCACAAGGAAACGAAATTTTCCAAATATCACAATCATGTTTAGATCACATAGCATGGAGACTGACATTAAGTTGTATCCAAGGGATTCAACAAGCATTACTTTGTCCACGTGTTGATCCTTTGAGATAGCAACTCTGGCAAGTCCTAGTACCTTGCTTTTATCGGTGTCAGTGAATGTGGTGTGACTTTTGGGAGAAGGACGTAGAGTTGAGTCGATCAGAAGACGTCGATCACTAGTCATGTGGTTGGTACATCCACTGTCAATTATCCATTCAGTGGCTTTTGAAGCATTACCCTACAGATTAGTTAGCGGCATAGTCTTCACAAAGAGAAGTGTGAAGCATAAACATTTGACGAACAAGCATGCTACTAAAGTTTAGGTCCTTGTTAGCCAATATAGGAAGCTTGTCAAGAAAACATGGGACGAAATACATGGTTAAACCATTTGGACATTTGATCTTGCATCCCACAAGATGTTTAAGGTCCCCAGCATTGGCGTCAGAAAATGATTTTCGGCTGGAGACCCTTCCTTGCAAGATAAGTTAATTCTTCTTAACCACCCACATCTTTAGGGGTGGCTTAGAAGCAATAAGTCTAAGTGCAGCATCTGAGGATTTTGGCTTAGGAGCCCTAGCAAATAGCCTTGCAGGAGGTGAATAATACTCAGATGAATAAGGAGAAAAGTTCTTAGTTTTATGAACATAGCGGTTTGAGGAAACACGCTCATATTCATAGGTCTGAGTATGATTTCCCTGTAAAACATTGGCGTTAGGGTGACTCTGTTGAGTCCTCTGTCTGTATGAATCTTTTGGACCATATGAACCCTTTAGTTGGGGTATGTCTTCTTCCCAGGTGGTGTCATGATGACATTCACGGGAAGATTCTCAAGACAACTTTTGGGCACCCAGATCTTCTTCATAGGTGGCCCATTCCTGCAGTTAGTACCGATATACCTGGCAAACACTTCACTGTTCTGATTCTTAAATAGTTTATAGTTTGCATCAAAGGATTCATGAATGATAATCAGGTTAGCACAAGTGAAGCCAGATAAAGTGGATGGATCTACTGGTGGACCCTTTGCAGCAGCCCATGTGGTTTTGGAATACTTCTCAGGCTTCCACTAAGAACCATCAACATTCATTTTCCTTTCGAACCCAACACCCTCTTTTCTAGGGTTTCGGTTCAGAATCTGTTTCTTAAGGACATCACAAAGTGTTTGATGCCCTTTGAGACTTTTGAACATTCATGTTTCAAGCAATGTCTTCAACCTGGCATTCTCATCAGCAATAGTAGTAGTATCCTCATCAGAGGGGTTAGTTACCACATCAGCAGTTGAAGATATTTCAACAGTAGCAGAGTAGAACATTCAGCAACAGAGGTAGCATTATCACACTCAAGGCATTTTAGACATGGGGGGGTTCAAATCCATCCTGAGCGGGACTGATCTGTTGAGCATGAAGTGACTCGTTCTCTTTTTGAAGATCTTCATGAGCCGCTCTCAATTTCTCAAGTTCTTGCTTCCTTTGAAGATAATCATAGCAAAGCTTTTCATGAGTTGTTGAGAGTGTTTCATGATGACTTTCAAGTTCCTCGTACTTAACATGAAGATTTTTTATGTCTTCAATTAAGGACTGAGATTGGGTCATTTCCGTGTCCAACAGATCATCGCTTTTGTTTAAAAGTTTTTGAATATGTTCCATAGCTTTCTGTTGTTCAGTTGCAATTTTAGCAAGCGTTTTGTAGCTTGGTTTGGATTCACAATCGGAGTCATCTTCACTGGATGTTTGAAAGTAAGCATCGCGTGAGTTTACCTTGGCACCACGTGCCATGAAGAAGTAGGTGGGAGCAGAGTCATCCTCTTCCTTGGCATTTGTGTTGGTGACGAGGCCATGGTCTTCAGTGATGGACTTGGCGACATATGCTGAAGACAGAGCCAAGCTTGCCACGCCTGAATCGGACTCCTCCTTAGATTCCACCTCTGCCTCCTCAGAAGTAGACTCCTCCTCTAAATCCATCTCTTTGCCAACAAAAGCACGAGCCTTGCCAGATGAGATCTTCTTGTGTGATGAAGACTTTGACGAAGACTTGGAAGAAGACTTTGAGGATTTCTTCTTCTTCTTCTTCTTGTCATCAGAATCATATTCATTGCTCTTCTTCTTCTTGTTCTCATTGTCCCACTATGGACACTCAGAGATGTAGTGACCAGGTTTCTTGCATTTGTGACATGTTCTCTTCTTGTGGTCATAGGTTTCATCACTTCTTGAGCTGCGTGAAGATTTCCTGAAGCCTTTCTTCTTATAGAATTTCTGTAACTTATTCACGAGCATAGCAAGCTCCTTTCCAATGTCTTCAGGATCATCAGAACTGCAGTCAGATTCTGCTTCAGATGAGGAAACAGCCTTTGCCTTCAAGGCGCGAGTTCGGCCATATTGGGTCCATAGATGTCTCTTTTCTCAAAAAGCTGAAACTCACGTAGTATGTCACACGGATCAAGGGTATTGTAGTCATGACGTTCTTGAATCATTAGGGCTAGGGTGTCAAACGAGCTGTCAAGTGATCTTAGGAGTGTCTTGACGATTTCATGCTTGGTGATCTCAGTGGAGCCGAGTGCATGAAGCTCATTTGTGATGTCAGTGAGGCGATCAAATGTGAGATGGACATTCTCATTGTCGTTTCTCTTGAAGCGGTTGAAGAGGTTGTGAAGAACACTGATCCTTGAGTCTCTCTCGGTTGAGACGCCTTCGTTGACCTTGGAGAGCCAGTCCCAGACAAGCTTCGACGTTTCGAGAGCACTCACACGGCCATACTGTCCTTTGGTCAGATGACCACAGATGATATTCTTGGCAGTTGAATCCAGTTGAATGAACTTCTTGACATCAGCAGGAGTGACACCTTCATCGACCTTGGGAACACCGTTCTTTATGACATACCAGAGGTCGACATCAATTGCTTCAAGATGCATGCGCATCTTATTCTTCCAGTAGGGGTAATCAGTGCCATCGAAGACAGGACACACAGCGGAGACTTTGATTATCCCTGTAGTCGACATAGCTAAAACTCCAGGTGGTTAAACCGAAACACACAGAACAAGGGAGCACCTTGCTCTGATACCAATTGAAAGTGCAAGTTATCGACTAGAGGGGGGTGAATAGGCGATTTTTATGAAAGTCTTCAAAACACGAGGGCTTTGAAGACAAACGATATAAATGAACCTAAATGATAAGCAGCGGAAAATAAACGTATCCAGGCACACAATAGTCAAGCAAGCATCATGAAGATAATACACAGACTATTGACAGCTGGATAACATGGATCGATATGGAAGATATAACTAAAGCTAAATAGTGAACAGTCTTCACACAGTGAAGTCAAACAGATCATACAAACGAGCAATGACTTCACGAAGACAAACTGAAATGTAAAGGAAGTTGGGGATAGAACCAGTTGCTTGGTGAAGACAGGGATTTGGTAGACCAGTTCCAATTGTTGCGTCAACTGTACATCTGGTTAGGGAGGCTAGGTATTCAAACCTAAGGAAACATAGTCCCGGACACACAGTCCTCACCGTATTCCCCTTGAGCTAAGGACACATAGTCCTTACCCAATCACTCTGGTAAGTCTTCAAGGTAGACTTCCGAACCTTTACAGACTTCGTTCACTCGCGGTCCACAGTCACTCTAGGACGCTCAGAACATGACGCCTAACCGGCTAGAGGAAGCACAGTCCTCAAGTGTAACAAGTGTTCAGATCACACAGATAGAAAGACTTCAGTGATGCCTAACACTCTTTGGCTCTGGGTGTTTTGGGCTTTCTCCTCGCTAGTATCTTTTCTCTCAAAATCTTCGGAGGTGGGTTGCTCTCAAACGACAGAAGCCATGCACTAACTCTGAGCAGCCACCAATTTATGGTGTAGGGGGTGAGCTATTTATAGCCATGAGGCAACCCGACATGATATGTCGAAAATGACCCTTGGTCACTAAGGAACTGACACGTGTCCAACTGTCGGATTTAGAACACACGCGGCAACTATACTTGAGCTCCAAGTAAAGCTGACTTATCCAGCTCTGGATAAGATTTGCTCTCATTCATCTTCGCTTGAAGACATGGGTGTTTTGGTTGAGAATCACTCCAGTCATCTGACTATGTTCACTTGGACCCCACTTAACAGTACGGTGGTTCCTATGACCCAAGAAAGAATAAAAAGAACAACGGAAGAAACTATGTCTTCGCATTCTATAGTCTTCAATTAATGTCTTCATAGGTCATTATCTTCACATGAATATCTTCACGCCCACCACTGTCTTCAGTGTGTTCACACATTTTTAGGGGTCATCTCTAGAAGTTAAACCGAATCAGTGAGGGACTATTACATGTGTTATCCTGCAATTCTCACAAACACGTTAGTCCCTCAACCACGTTTGTCGTCAATACTCCAAAACCAACTAGGGGGCACTAGATGCACTTACAATAATGTCGGTGAGAAATACGTACTCCCCCAAGCTTAGGCTGTTGGCCTAAGTTGGTCTATTGCCACGGATCAAAGCTACTCTCTCTGGTGCACGGAGGAGTGTCCTCTGGGTGCCACTAGGTGGCAATCTCCTCCGGATCCCACTGATAAACCGATTGCCGATAGGGGTCAAGTGATGGTTCCGGCTCAGGCTCTGAGGCCTGTGCTTGGCTCCAGTATGCATAAACGGCATCTGGCAAAACGAGGTACGTGCCTGAAAGTAAATCAAAGAAAGAGGGTGCATGCAGGGTAATAATCTCACAATATTTTTCATCAAATATCAATTTATACTTAAGCAAATTCTTGTTTTCTTTAACAATAAAATCATGTGCTATCATACTCTTATAATTTAGAAAATCTGGGGCCAACAACTTCTCTTCCTTCTCATGATGCCTAATTTGTATTCTAAAGTGTTCAGCAAGGTGTGAAGCAAAGTTGCCTCCGAAGATGGGGCCCTTTGTACGGTTCAGACTTAGTTGTTTAGCAACAACAACACCCAACCTGAAAGTTGTATCTAAAAACAAAGCATGGCGCAAAATAACAATATCAGGGGCACTAAGGTTTCCACTGTTCCCACGACCAATTAAGCATCTACTTGCAAATATCACAAAGTAGCGTAGAATAGGAAAATGTATACTAGTAATTCTTTCCCCTGAAACTTTCCTCGTTTCCCCTATAGCTATCATATCGATAAACCTCTCAACATCCTTACGATGTGGTTCCTCTAGACTACCAGCAAAGGGTATCTTACATACTTGACAAAATTCATAGAACGACATCTCCTTAACCTCATCATATAAATGAAACTCCACTGAAGGTGGTGATTTCTTAGCATGGAAATGAAAATTTTGCACGAAAATATTAGTGAGTAAGAGATACTGTTCGCGCTGGTCGTGGAGGAAGTCCGTGAGGCCTGCATTCTCAGCCAAATAATAAAAGTCTTTATAAATCCCGGCGGCTTCCAAGAACTCATTGCAAGGCCATTCACACGGCCGTACTTCCGCAGTGCGAGGAAGATTGTATTTGGGCTTCTTATTCTCTTCCTTCTGCTTATCCTTTGAGCTTTGACTAGAAGAGCCTCTCAACAATCTCCTCATCATTTTCTTCCTCTGAAAATTTCTGAAATTTTTAGTGACTCCAAATAAAAGTGAACCAAACTCAACAAGATTAATAGCAACTACTCCCACAAGTGCCTAGAGACTATATCATGCATTAGACCTACTTAGAACCACATAAATTTGACATGCAAGCTCAAGAACATGGTCACCTAAGCAGCAAAAATTTGCAAAAAATAAAGCACTAGAACAAAAACTAATTGGACCATTGGAGGAGTCACATACCGAATAACAATCTTCCCAAACAGTTTTGTGAATGGAGCTTTGATCAAGGAGATCGAAAATGGCAGCAAGATGTGCTAGAACACGAGTTCGAGCTATGGGAGGATTTTTTTCTGGAGGAAGATGAAGTGTGTGGGTGCTGGAGTAAGTGGAGGGGGGCCACGTGGGGCCCACGAGGCAGGGCGTGCCCAGGGGGGTGGGCGCGACCTGTACCCTCGAGGCCAGGTGCTGGCTTCCCCTGTTGTGTTCTCATTGCCAAATATTCTTAAATATTCTAGAAAAAATCATATTTCATTTTTGGGGCATTTGGAGAACTTCTATTTTCGGGGTATTTTTGATTGCATGGTTAACTCAGAAAACAGACAGAAAATACTATTTTTGCTTTACTAAATCTAAATAACAGAAAGTAAAAGGAGGGTACACAGAGTTGTTCTTTCTAAATTCGTCCATCCCATGCTCATCAAAAGGAATCCATTAACAAGGTTGATCAAGTCTTGTTAACAAACTCTTTCCGAATAACATGAAACCTGAGAATTTTCGAATAACACTAGGTTACCTCAATGGGGATATGTATATTTCTTCTTGACAGTAGGAAGAGGGAATTCAAAACCTCCAATAGTGATCGTTGAAAATTTTCCAATAGAATTGATATTGTTGACCTGAGGTTGTTTCCTCGGGGTGAACCGTATGCTCATTACCATTAACATGAAAAGTGACATTGCCTTTGTTGCAATCAATGATAGCCCCTGTAGTATTAAAAAAAGGGTCTGTCAAGGATAATAGACATACTATCGTCCTCGGGAATATCAAGAATAACAAAGTTCGTTAAAATAGTAACGTTTGCAACCACAACAGGCACATCCTCACAAATACCGACAGGTATAGCAGTTGATTTATCGGCCATTTGCAAAGATATTTCAGTAGGTGTCAACTTATTCAAGTCAAGTCTATGATATAAAGAGAGAGGCATAACACTAACACCGGCTCCAAGATCACATAAAGCAGTTTTAACATAGTTTCTTTTAATGGAGCAAGGTATAGTTGGTACTCCTGGATCTCCTAGTTTCTTTGGTATTCCATCTTTAAAAGTATAATTGGCAAGCATGGTGGAAATTTCAACTTCCGGTATCTTTCTTTTATTCGTGATAATATATTTCATATACTTAGCATAAGGATTTGTTTTAAGCATATTAGTCAAATGCATATGCAAAAAGGTAGGTCTAATCATTTCAGCAAAGCGCTCAAAATCCTCATCATCCTTTTTCTTGGATGGTTTTGGAGGAAAGGGCATGGGTTTCTGAACCCATGGTTCTCTTTCCTTACCGTGCTTCCTAGCAACAGAGTCTCTCTTATCATAACGTTGATTCTTTGATTGTGGGTTATCAAGATCACCATCAGGTTCAATTTCGACATCATCATTATTGCTAGGTTGAGCATCATCATGGACATCGTCATTAACATTATCACTAGGTTCATGTTCATTACAGGATTGTGTTTCAGCATCAGAGATAGAAGTATCATTGGTATTCTCAGGTGTGTCAACAACGGGTTCACTAGAAGCATGCAAAGTCCTATCATTTTTCTTTTTCTTCTTCTTAGAAGAACTAGGTGCATCTACATTAGCTCTCTGAGAATCTTGCTCAATTCCCTTAGGGTGGCCCTCAGGATACAGAGGTTCATGGGTCATTCTACCCCCTCTAGTCACAACTCTAATAGCATTATCATTTTTCTTACTATTTAATTCATTGAGCAAATCATTTTGTGCTTTAAGTACTTGTTCTACTTGAGTGGTAACCATAGAAGCATGTTTACTAATGAGTTTAAGTTCACCCTTAACTCTAGACATATAAATCATATAAGCATTACATTGCAATTTTCTACCAACATAAGCATTGAAGTTTTCTTGTTTCACAATAAAATTGTCAAACTCATCTAAGCATTGGCTAGCAGACTTATAACAAGGAATATCACCTTCATCAAATCTATAGAGGGAATTTACCTTTACTACCTGTGTCGGGTTATCAAGACCATATATTTCTTTAATAGGTGGTAAATTCTTAACATCTTCAGCTTTAATACCTTTTTCTTTCATAGATTTCTTTGCCTCTTGCATATCTTCTCGACTGAGAAATAAAACACCCCTTTTCTTCGGAGTTGGCTTAGGAGCTGGTTCGGGATGTGTCCAATTGTTTTCATTGGTCAACATATTATTCAATATCAATTCAGCTTGATCGACAGTTCTTTCCCTGAAAACACAACCAGCACAACTATCCAGGTGGTCTCTGGAAGCATCAGCTAGTCCATTATAAAATATATCAAGTATTTCATTTTTCTTAAGAGGATGATCACGCAATGCATTAAGTAATCGGAGAAGCCTCCCCCAAGCTTGTGGGAGACTCTCTTCTTCAGTTTGCACAAAATTATATATTTCCTTTAAGGCAGCTTGTTTCTTACAACAACAACAACAACAAAGCCTTTAGTCCCAAACAAGTTGGGGTAGGCTAGAGGTGAAACCCATAAGATCTCGTGACCAACTCATGGCTCCGGCACATGGATAGCAAGCTTCCACGCACCCCTGTCCATAGCTAGTTCTCTGGTGATACTCCAATCCTTTAGGTCTCTCTTAACGGACTCCTCCCATGTCAAATTCGGTCTACCCCGACCTCTCTTGACATTCTCCGCACGCTTTAGCCGTCCGCTATGCACTGGGGCTTCTGGAGGCCTGCGCTGAATATGCCCAAACCATCTCAGACGATGTTGGACAAGCTTCTCTTCAATAGGTTCTACCCCAACTCTATCTCGTATATCATCATTCCGGACTCGATCCTTCCTCATGTGGCCACACATCCATCTCAACATACGCATCTCCGCCACACCTAACTGTTGAACATGTCGCCTTTTAGTCGGCCAACACTCGGCGCCATACAGCATTGCGGGTCGAACCGCCGTCCTGTAGAACTTGCCTTTTAGCTTTTGTGGCACTCTCTTGTCACAGAGAATGCCAGAAGCTTGGCGCCACTTCATCCATCCGGCTTTGATTCGATGGTTCACATCTTCATCAATACCCCCATCCTCCTGCAGCATTGACCCCAAATATCGAAAGGTGTTCTTCTGAGGCACCACCTGTCTTTCTTTTGGGTTTCATCTCCATAAGAGTAGCTGAGTTTTCATGTTGGCTCGCCAAGCCTAACACAACCCTCCTCCTTTACCCGGGCTTGGGACCGGCTATGTTGAGACAACATAGGCGGAGACCGGCTATGTTGAGACAACATAGGCGAAGTTAAGGCAGCTTGTTTCTTATGAGCGGGAAAATATTTAGCAGAGAATAAATAAATCATATCTTGGGGACAACGCACACAACCAGGATCAAGAGAATTAAACCATGTTTTAGCATCACCCTTTAACAAGAACAGAAATAACTTAAGGATATAGTAGTAACGAATTTTTTCCTCATTGGTGAATAGGGTGGCTATATCATTCAATTTAGTAAGATGTGCCACAACAATTTTAGATTCATAGCCATGGAAAGGATCAAATTCAACCAAAGTAATTAACTCAGGATTGATAGAGAAATCAAAATACAGATAGGTGAAGTAGCAAAAGCAGGGTCATATTTCATTCTAGCATTCAAAGACTTTTCTTTCAGCTTAGCTAACAGTTTCTTAAGATCATACCTATCATTGCAAGCTAAAAGATCTCTAGTAGTTTCTTCATCCATAACATAACCCTCAGGCACAACAGGCAATTCATATCTAGGGGGAGAATCTTCATCATCACCTTCATCAATATTATCAGTTTCAATAATTTCATTCTCTCTAACCCTAGCAATTTGTTCATCAAGAAATTCACCTAATGGCAAAGTATTATCAAGCATGGAAGTAGTTTCATCATAAGTATCATGCATAGTAGATGTGGCATCATCAAGAACATGCGACATATCAGATTTAATAGCAGGAGTAGGTGTTGCAAATTTACTCATAACAGAGGGTGAATCAAGTGCAGAGCTAGATGGTAGTTCCTTACCATCCCTCGTAGTTGAGGGATAAATCTTGGTTTTTTAGTCTCTCAAGTTCTTCATAGTGATCAACTGATATAAATCCCAAGTGACTCAAAGAATATAGCTATGATCCCTGGCAACGACGCCAGAAAATAGTCTTGATAACCCACAAGTATAGGGGATCGCAACAATTTTCGAGAGTAGAGTATTCAACCCAAGTTTGTTGATTCGACACAAGGGGAGCCAAAAAATACTCTCAAGTATTAGCAGTTGAGTTGTAAATTCAACCACACCTGGAAGACTTAATATCTCCAGCAAAGTAGTTAGTATCAAAGTAGTATGGAAGTCACGGTAACAGTGGCAAACGTAACGAGAGCAGTTTTGTAGTGATTTTACCAATAGCAGCGGTAAAGTAACTAAGCAACAAGCAATATGTGAAAAGCTCATAGGCATTGGATCAGTGATGGATAATTATGTCGGATGCGATTACTCATGTAATACTTATAACATAGGGTGACACAGAACTAGCTCTAGTTCTTCAATGTAATGTAGGCATGTATTCCGAATATAGTCAGACGTGCTTATGGAAAAGAACTTGTATGACATCTTTTGTCCTACCCTCCCGTGGCGGCGGGGTCCTATTGGAAACTAAGGGATATTAAGGCCTCCTTTTAATAGAGTACCTCACCAAAGCATTAACACTTAGTGAATACATGAACTCCTCAAACTACGGTCATCAACGGGAGTGGTCCCGATTATTGTCACTTCGGGGTTGCTGGATCATAACACATAGTAGGTGACTATTGACTTGCAAGATAGGATCAAGAACTCACATATATTCATGAAAAAAATAATATGTTCAGATCTGAAATCATGGCACTCAGGCCCTAGTGACAAGCATTAAGCATGGCAAAGTCATAGCAACATCAATCTTAGAACATAATGGATACTAGGGATCAAACCCTAACAAAACTAACTCGACTACATGGTAAATCTCATCCAACCCATCACCGTCCAGCAAGCCTACGATGGAATTACTAATGCAAGACCGTGAGAATCATGAAATTGGTGATGGAGGAAGGTTGATGATGACGACGGCGACGATCTCCACTCTCTGGAGCCCCAAACGGACTCTAGATCAGCCCTCTCGAGAGAGATTTGGGCTTGGCGGCGGCTCCGTATCGTAAAACATGATGAATCGTTCTCTCCAAAAATTTTCTCCCCGAACGTGAATATATGGAGTCGGAGCTGAGGTCAGTGGAGCATTAGGGGGCCCACGAGACAGGGGGGCGCGCCCCCCACCCTCGTGGATAGGGTGTGGGGCCTTGGTCTTGATTCTTTCGCCAGTATTTTATATATATTCCAAAATAATTCTCCGTTGATTTTTAGGTCATTTCGAGAACTTTTATTTCTGCACAAAAATAACACCATGGCTGGTTTGCTGAAAACAGCGTCAGTCCGGGTTAGTTCCATTCAAATCATGCAAGTTAGAGTCCAAAACAAGGGCAAAAGTGTTTGGAAAAGTAGATACGTTGGAGACGTATCAACCTTCTCTTATAAAGCACCAACTACAGAACATTATTATCACAATTGAGCATTGGATGTAGTTAATATTTGGATGTGTTGCATGAATGTATCAATGGTTGAGCATAATGGGCTAGGGATAACTTGCTTTAATGTTGATATTTTGAAAAGACATGATTGTTTGTGGGTATACTTGAGTATTAAAGTGTTCATGTCAAAACTAGACTATTGCTTTGAATCGTATAAAATTTCAAATGTCCATGCTACAAAAGAAAAGAATATGTGATGAACATGATACGCAGCATTCCACATCAAAAATTCTGTTCTAAGCATTTACCAACTCGAGGACGAGCAGGAATTCAGCTTGGGGGTGTTGATACGTCTCCAACGTATCTATAATTTTTTATTGTTCCACGTTGTTATATTATCATTCTTACATGTTTTACAATCATTTTATATCATTTTTGGGAACTAACCTATTGACATAGTGCCCAGTGCCAGTTGTTGTTTTTTGCTTGTATTTTACATCGGAGAAAATCAATACCAAATGGAGTCCAAATCCAGCGAAACTTTTTGGAGATTTTTTTTGGACCAGAAGACATCCAGTGGGCTGGAGAATTACTAGTGGGGTACCCCGAGGGGGGGCACAACCCACCTCGGTGGCCTCCCACACCGCCTCTTTGCTTTATAAACACCCCAATATTCCAAAACCCCTAGGGGAGTCGACAAAATTTTATTCCAGCCACCGCAAGTTTCAGAACTACGAGATCAAATCTAGAGCCCTTTTCCGGCACTCCGCCGGAGGGGAACACGGCCACGGAGGGGTTCATCATCCTCATTGCTGCCTCTCTGATGATGTGTGAGTAGTTTAGCACAGACCTACGGATCCGTTGGTAGTAGCAAGATGGCTTCTTCTCTCTTTTTATCTCAATACAATGGTCTCTTGGAGATTTATTTGATGTTATGACTTTTGTGCGGTGTGTTTGTTGGGGCCGATGAATTGTGAGTTTATGATCAAATTTTCCTTGATTTAATACCCATTCTTGATTATTATAGCCTCGTATTTCTTCTCTGATATTTGGTTTTTGTTTGGCCAACTTGATCTATTTATCTTGCAATGGGAAAATGTGCTTTGTAATGGGTTCGATCTTGTGGTGTCCTTTCCCAGTGACAGAAGGGGTGGTAAGGCAAGCATGTATCGTTGCTATTAAGGATAAAAAGATGGGGTCTATTCCTCCATGAATAGATCTTGTGTACATCATGTCATCATTCTTATTACATTACTGCATTTTTCCATGAACTTAATACACTAGATGCATGCTGGATAACGGGTCGATGTGTGGAGTAATAGTAGTAGATGCATGTAGGGGTGTACTAATCTTGGATGTGATGCCTATATACATGATCATTGTCTTGGATATCGTCATAATTATTTGCTTTTCTATCAATTACCCAACAGTAATTTTTCTACCCACCGTTGCTATTTTTCGAGAGAAGCCACTAGTGAAATCTACGGCCCCCAGGTCTATTTTCCTATCATATACTTTCAGATCTATATTGCTATTTGCTTTGTCCTGTATTTGTAACTTTTATTTTCAGATCTATATTATCAAAAACACAAAAATACCTTGCTACATTTTATTTGCTTTTATTGGCATCTTTCAATCTACTGTAATTTTATCCTGTCAACTGGTCAATTTCTGTCACCATTACCCGAAAGGGATTGACAACCCCTTTAACAAGTCAGGTTGCAAGTATTTATTCCTTGTGTGCAGGTATTGTTTACATAGTGTTGCTTGGTTCTCCTACTGGTTCGATAACCTTGGTATCATCACTGAGGGAAATACCTACCGTAGATGTGCTGCATCATTCCTTCCTCTTTGGGGAAATACCGACGTAGGCGACATCACTTCCCCAATGACCCCGACGACGGCACCATCCCGGACCCGGCTCGCAGCACACCGTATCGGACGAGGAAGGATTGGCTCGACCTCCACTTCGACCGAAAGTAGTTTAGTTTAGTTAAAATTTATGTTTTTATGTTCGGTTATGCAAAACTATCTATGTTTATGTTTGAATGCATGCTACTTTCGGTTGAACCTGCTTTGAACTTGATCAAATTGAAGTCTACAATGTTAATTTTAGGGGATCGACTAGAAATGACCAAAAATTGTTGGAGTATATATATTCTCCACTAAGGGTTTTAGTCCGTTAACTTTTAGGGAATCAGCTAGAGATGGCCTCATGCCTTGTTTATTTCAATTCTTCACAGTGCGATGCTCTATATGTGCAACTATTTGTCGTGCAGTTCAATTTCATCAATAACAGTTTCAACAATACCACTATGAATTACGATATTTTATTGTTGTTAAGGATGTTGCAGTTAACATGCCTTTTCATTTTTTTAACAATAACTAGTGTACTTTAGACCTACACAATAGCTGTTTAAATGACTATATTTGCTTGTTTTTAAATATTATGCATGGTGCGGTTAACACACCTTTCCACTTCTTGTTTTGCTTAACTAGTGTGCTTAAAGCTGCACACTGAAGCTATCATTTGTAGATTATGTTGTCTACCATGGATATATTTGGTTCATGTTTAGCCCGTTGTGCTTAACATGCCTTTATATGCACTCATACAGGACAATACTGAGAATAGCTGTTGTTTTCCATCGAGGTTAGTTTCATCGCATTGCTTATATATTGTTCGCACACGAACACGTCACCATGTCCCCTCGACGTCGGGGGTGATGCACCGCAGCTCACGCTGAAGAAGACCCGTCCGGAAGCGTGGTACGCAAGCAGCCCGGCGGGCGCTTTTGTAGACCCGAAGCCCCGCTTGCCTGGGAGGGACCCCGTCAGCATGCGCGGTGGCAATGGGCTGCCCTAGGTCGACCTGATCGCCCTTAGGGCCTTGAAGTTTGCCACCCTACAATAAGAAGAACAAACGAAGAATGAGGAAGAAGAAGAACAAAGGGAGAAGATAAACGTAAAGGTAAAAAGTGGTAGATTGATATGTCGATTGTGTGTTATTCAATCGGCTGTCACCCCTTAGATATATAAGAGGCGGATGGACTTCCCGTACAATAAAAGGACTCCAAACCACGTTTAAATCTTTCCAAACTCAACCAAACTCGGATTTAGATAAGTCTGGAATATCAGTTCGGTTTTTAGGTCCCACAGGCCACAAATGACCTCAGATGAAGATGGGTCCAAAGGAAAATTTGACCGTTTCAACGAGACGAACAACTTTCATGTTGAATGTTTTTCGATTTGGTGCCATCTTCAAGGACAACACTCGGCATCAGACTACTGATGTTGTGCATCCATCAGACTAGTCCTACGCCGTTATATCAAAAGAGAGTTGGACGTACGATTTGCTGCCTAAGCCGCACAAGAGGATATTCTATTTCCTAATTCCGTCCTTTCTTCATTAAAACGAGGCCCGGTCTTCTTCTATAAATCACGGGTATAGATCCCTGATTACGTGCATTGCTCCTTGGTTTTAGGAAACAACTTCCAAAATTTAGGTAGCAGGATTCCTGATACGAAGCCTATATATACAAATAGAAAGGGATTTCCTACGAAGCAATGCTTTCAACGTCATCCAAATTTGCATCCCATGTAATTATAATACATGATTCCACCTTTTTTTCTTGTCGTTTTTCTTCTCAAGAAATTAATTTATGTTTGCTTCTTTTATGCAACAAAAATATATGTTTGCATTCGTTGTAAAGATATCTTCTGTGGTGAATTAAACCAGCCTTGATATATTTCTAATTTTGTGTCCAAGTACCGTGATATTTCCTTTCGGAAGCATCACTATCTCTTTTTTTGCGGGTCAGAAGCATCACTGTCTCTTTTTTTGCGGGTCAGAAACATCACTATCTTGCTTCCATCAATAAGAGAATTGCTTTGACATCCCTTCCATCAAAAAGGAAATTATCCCACATGTTTGAGAAGTGTCATACATCTTGTTTACATCGACTAGACAATTACATCCAAGTAAATATTATTTTGCTTCAATCAAAGAGAAATATATTTCTAGTAAAAGTTACACATGTTTGATACAAGTTTGGGATTTGCATGCAAAGAATGAAAGAAAAAATATAGCCACTGACAAACGAGAGCATGCTTCTATAGGAAAAGTCAAATTACTTTCATCCATCAAATTATGGTAATTCAAATGTGACATAGCCATCATATATGATGAAATACATGGACCACGATGCTGGTGGGTAGAAGTTGTTGTGCCCCTGACTGAGTGCGTTGATCTTCTTCACTATAAGGTCCTTCGGGCTATATATGCAAATGAACCAAACGTCTCAGTCATAGCAATTGGTGTGCGATCTCGACTCGTCTTCTCTCAAGTAGACACAATCAGCCTTGATCTCCGGGCGCCTCCTAATCGGCATAGAAACATAGGTGAGAAATGAGAGATAAAAAAGTATGAATTATAGATGCCACAAAATCAATCATTTGATGCTATCATCCACTAGAAGCATAGAAATTTGATTTGCCAAAACCATCATATGCTTGTTGGGAAAGATTTGGGTGCACAAATTTAATGCCTCGAAATATTGTTGTGGTGCGGCATCCACATTAGAAGCATACGGTATAAATTAAGAAAGCATGATTAACAAGACGCAATAATTTTCTACTTTCCAACGGGTTGCTATTCACCATTTGAAGCATACACTATAGCACAAAGAAGCATATGTATATCAATGTAGAAGCGCAATGGATAGGAAGCATGATAATAGTACTCTCGTCACATAAGTTGTATTACTTGGAAGCATGGATTTTTGATAAACATAGGCAATATGAAAAAAATGCGGCCAACAGGGCAAACATATTTCTGTCATGTACATACACAATGGACATATTTGATGATTTAGTGATAGAGTACATAATGTGCAGGAAAAAAATCAGTCCCACAAAAGGGGAATAAAGTAATATATACACATAGAGATATCAAACAATACTACAGACCATGACTATGTTTCGAAATCAACTAGCAGTGTACAAGGATAAGTGGAGTGAATGGAAGCACACCACAAAAAACGGAAGCATCATTCCCTGCTTCAATAGTAGACCAGCTCATACGCACAAATTCATGTGATTTGCTTCTTTGTTCAGTACCAACATTTCTTCCAAACGAGAGTGGAATTCGCTTCCGAGCGAAAAAATATTTGCTCCCAGTGATATCAAAAATTGCTTCCATATAAAAATAATTGAATGCAGCAGGATCCACAAGATAGAAGAAGTAATAAACATGTGAATGCATAAATTTTTTTGCGGGGAGTGAATGCATAACTAAACTGGCATCAAACAAATCTGAGCAATTGAGCTCTAGAATTCAAGGGACATTAATAAATAATAAGCCACGAAACTAGTACTCCAGTAGTCCAGTCCACAAAGGCAATCACAAGAAGTTTCAAAAGTAAGATTGTTGGCATGTAAAATCTGGAAATAGCCAATTCAACCAGAAGATGTCAAATATGGATCTATAGTCACCAGTGCGGGAGGAGGATGGTGACGGGGCAGGGTCTGGAGGGGGACCGAGACGGCGATGGGTGTTACTAGTCCGGTGATGAGAGCAATGCTTGGTGCAGTGGATAGGGCTGGACGCAACAGCGATGTTGGAACAGTTGTAGGCATGGCAGAGCAAGGAGGTGGCGGAGGTAGCCGCTGCGGTGCACGGGCTAGGCGATGGGCTCGCATGTGCGTTGGGAGACGATGTGGGGGAGGTGTGGGCTGGGGAGGCGAGTTTACTCAAGACGGACGGGGCATCATGCGAGATTCCAACGAGATTTACTACGAAAGGATTAAATCATGCGGCTAATTGACATATGGAATAGAAATATACATCATTGGATTAAATGAGAATCAACGGTCTAGGATCAGTCTGACAAAAACTTCCTTTCAGACTACTGGTACAAAGCGTTTCCCCATCTTCAAGGCTTAATCGCCCCCGCAATCATCAGATTCGTAAAGATACATGATTTTGGTTTGGATTGGATTGTTCGGTCACAACACAAGGTTCTGACGTGTTTCTCGCCCTAGACCGGACAGGCTGGTCCCAATTACCGGATAGTCCAGTAGCAATAGGAAGTTTTGGGCGTCCGGCCATCTCCATCATTTTTTGCAGCATTGCACTATTTTGGCTCTACCTTTTGCATATGACCTCGGATTAAGACGATTTATATATTAAAATCGAGCGTTTCGGTGAGACGAAGACAAATCACGTAGATCATTTTTTCCATATGAGGCCATCTTGGGGGCATAATCAGCCGAATAGTGTTCTGAATACAACATCTCAGTACTTCTGTGACGCCCGAATAGTTAAGCTACAGTAACCCTCTATTAATGACGACACGTCACCGCAAATTACTGTTGATAATCTCGTGTTAGTTTGAAACCGGTTCGAAATTCAAATTCAGAATGAAGCAAACAATAAAAGTTTTCAAACATCAAAACTAAAATGTCCTATAGGTGGCAACTAAATCATATATAATATTGGTGGAGAAACCACACTTTTTATAAGGTATATAAATGCACTAAACAAATATAATAAGTGACAGGAACAAATACTCAAAAGCATTTTAAATAAATAAAATAGTATAGAGTATGTTATTATAACAACAAACTTTTGAGGTATTACTAAATTAGGGATCATTTTAATATTAGTTAAAAACTAGACTAAAAAGGAAGTAAAATAAAAACAGAAAAGAAAATAAGAAAAGTAAAACAAAACAAAAAAGGAGAAGAACCCCCCCTGCTGGGCCATGGCCCAGCTGGCCACCTAGGCCATCCGGCCCAGCCGCCCCCCTCGCTCGCCTTAACACACCACCGACACCCCCCACTCCCCCCTCGATTCCTATCTCCCCCCACGCCCCCTCTGCCCGATCTGGATCGGGAGCTTCGGCCCCAACCTCCGACGCCGATGATCGCCGCCGCCTGGAGCCCCTCCCTCGTCGGACCATCGATGCCGCTCGCACCTCGCCAATGCCGTCGTCCTCGAACACCACCCCGACGCCTCACTGCCCCGTGCCCTACGACGCACCCGTGAGCCCCCCTCTCCTCCTCTGCCCCTGCCCTCGCACACGCACACGCCACCGGCGCCCCGGACCTCCCTCACCGGTGCTCCACCGCGCCCGGCCGCGCCCAGTGCGCGCGCACACGTACCTGGCCGCGTCGCACTGCGGCCACCGCGGCCACCGCGCCCCTTGCCCTGCCAGCCACGGCTGCCCGCACTGACGCGCAGCCACGTCGTCCCTGACCCTCCGTCGCCGCCGCCACCGCACTGCCTCACCGGCTCGCCGTTGGCCGCGGCCATGGCCAGCGCCCCGCCGTGGCCGTCGACGTGCTCTGGCGCCCGCGCGCCGCATCTCCGGGCTCTGCTCCCGCCGTCGCCGCTGCACGGCCTCACCCAGCTTCGCTCCTCGGGCCGCCACCGCACGGCCTCGCTTCGCCGGCCTCGCCCTCACCCCGACGAGCCTCCCTCCCCGCACGCAGCTTCCCCCTCGCAGCTCCCTTGCCGCCCGGCCTCCCTCCGCCACCGCGCCTCGCTCGGCCGTCCCCATCGCTATATGCCCGCCGCCACCGCTCCTGTGGCTCCGGCCGGCCACCCAACTCTGGCCGCCGCGGGGGCGCGGCCTAGCCCCCCCCCCCCTCGGCGCGCCCTCACGACCAGGCGGATGGGGCGGACGCCCGCACCCATGCCCCTCCGCCCGTTAGCCCGCCCCGCTGGGCTGGCCTGCCTAGTGGACCCTGCCCTAGCGCCTAGTAAAAAAAAAGATACAAAAAAAAGAATTTAAAAAAATAAAAATATTAATATTAATTAATTAATTAACTAAATTAATTAACTTAATTAATCACTGTTTAATTAACCTAATCAATTAACTACACTAATTAAACTTCTTTAGTTAGTCTTAGTCAATGACAGCTGGGCCCCGCACGTCAGTTTGACTCAGTCAACTGACTGGTTGACTGCTGACGTCGTGCTGACGTCATCCGTACTATTCTGGATAATGTTCTATTAAATTAATTAATTAAATTCCAGAAATTAATAAAAACTTTAGAAAATCATATAAAATAATCCGTAACTCGGATGAAAATAATTTATATATGAAAGTTGCTCAGAACGACGAGACGAATTCGATTACGCGGTCCGTTCGCCCGCCACACATCTTTATCATACCGAAAATGCAACATTCCCCTCCGTTTCATCTGCCCGAAAATGCCTAACACCGGGAATACTTTCCCGGATGTTATTCCTCTTCGCCTGTATCACCGAGCACCGCGTTAGGTCACACGTAGCACCGCGTTTTGCCATGTTATGCTTTGTGTTACAATTGTTTGCTTTATATTTATTGTTTCTTCCCCCTCTTCTCTCCGATAGACATTGGGTCTGAGACCGTTGATGCTTCAGTGTTCGACTACGGCTACGCTTCCGAAGATTCCTTTCGTCTGCAGAGCTTCCAGGCAAACCCCCCCCCCTTTGATCACCAGATATCGCATATTCTTCTCTCTACTGCTTGCATTAGAGTAGTGTAGCATGTTACTGCTATCGAATAATCCTATTCTGTTGCATAGCCTGTCATTGTTGCTACATTTGTTGATACCCGTACCTGCTATCCTAATGCTTAGTATAGGATGCTAGTATTCCATCAGTGACCCTTCATTCTTGTCCGTCTGCCATGCTATACCATCGGGCCGTGATCACTCGGGTGGTGATCACGGGTATATACTATTTACATACTTTACTTACACATGATGATGATTCGAAGATGGGGGCTGAAGGGGTAGGTGGTTCCACACAGGTAGTGGTGGGCCTAGGTTCCCGGCAGCCCCCTGATGGTTACTTTGTGGCGGAGCGACAGGGCAGGTTGCGACCACCTAGGAGACAGGTGGGCCTGGCCCTGGTCGTTGTCCGCGGTTATTTCATAATAACACGTTTAACGGGATCTTGGTATTTGATCTGAGTCTGGCCATTTGGTCTATAGACACTAACCAGCTGCGTGGGAACAGTTATGGGCACTCGATGTCGTGGTATCAGCTGAAGCCTTCTTGACGTCAGCGACTTAGCGGCGCGCGCCGGATTGGACCGAAACGCCTACTCTGGTATTAGGAGATGCTAGGTCTGCTTACCGGCCGCCCTCGCAACGTGCAGGTGTGCATTGGGCGATGGGCCCAGACCCCCGTGCGCTTAGGGTTTAGACCGGCGTGCTGACCTCTCTGTTGTGCTTAGGTAGGGCTGCGACGTGTTGATCTTCCGAGGCCGGGCATGACCCTGGAAAGTGTGTCCGGCTAAATGGGATCAAGCGTGCTGGGTTATGTGGTGCACCCCTGCAGGGAAGTTAATCTATTCGAATAGCCGTGTCCCTCGGTAAAAGGACGACCCGGAGTTGTACTCGGACCTCATGACAACTAGAACTGGATACTTAATAAAACACACCCAGACAAGTTCCAGATATAACTCGGCGGTTGCTCTCTCACAGGGTGGTGTGCGGGAGGATCGCCGGGTAGGTTTATGCTATATGATGTTACTTGGTGAACTCTTCTGCTACTCAAGACGGAGGCTGCCAGGAGTTTTGATAGTAGTTACTATTCCATCTACTCCCTTCTACTGCTGCAAGACGGAGGCCGCGAGAAGCGAGGATACTTGTTACTTTCCAGCACCCTCATCTTCTGCTGCAAGATGGAGGTTACGAGAAGCGTAGTCTTTGATTGGATTAGCTATCCCCCTCTTATTCTGCTTGCTGCAGTTCAGTCCACATATATTACCCCATTTACACAGATATCATTGCATATGTAGTGTAAATCCTTGCTTGCGAGTACTTTGGATGAGTACTCACAGTTTCTTTGCTCCCCTTTTTCCCCTTTCTGTTCCTTCTTCTCGGATGACGCAACCAGATGGTGGAGTCCAGGAGCCAGAGGATCCCGATGATGTTACTACATGGAGTTCGGCTTCGACGAGTAGTTAGGAGGTCCCAGGCAGGAGGCCTTGCCTTTTCGATCGTTGCTATATTTGTGCTAGCCTTCTTAAGGCAAACTTGTTTAACTTAGGTCTGTACTCAGATACTGTTGCTTCCGCTAACTCTTGTGTTTTCGAGCTTTTGTATTCGAGCCCTCGAGGCCCCTGGCTTGTAATATAAAGCTTGTATTATTTTAATTTGTGTCTAGAGTTGTGTTGTGATATCTTCCAGTGAGTCCCTGATCTTGGTCGTGCACATTTGCGTGCATGATTAGTGTACGGTCAAATCGGGGGCGTCACAAGTTGGTATCAGAGCCGACTGCCTGTAGGAATCCCCCTTTCCAACTCCTTGGCCGAAGTTGAGTCTAGTCTTTGAAAAAAAAATTTACTAACTTGTTGTGTGGCTTACGGGCCCACAACACCATTGGGTGGTATTAGGATCTTTTACTCCTCGTCTATACTCTGGGACTCTTATCTCTCTTCTATTCGGGATAGATGAATTTTTCTAAACCTAACATTAGGATCTCGTTATCACTTTCACCTGGAGAGTGCCTTATGATCGATGATCGTCTGCTGCACCAGAAGACCCTGAAGATACTCCCCGTTGATAACCCGAGAACTTGTGCTCATCACCTTTGCAATTCACTGCCACCGATATATCCCTATGGATATCTGCATGCACTTACCATTCTCATGATCATTCCTCGTCGCTCTTGTTATTACAAGATGCCTCGAAATAATCTCCGTTGTCCCGAGAATCCTTTGAGTTTACTGTCTTTGCAGTTTTATTTCGCATGAAAACCCTTACGGTTATTTCCTCACATTTATCGAGGATCCGTTCTTTTCAATTGTTCATGTGTCTCACAAAATTCTTCGGAATACTTTTCGATTTTTCGAAAATCCTATGCACCCTGTCACTCTTGAAATTCTTACCTGCTTGCATTATGGTTAATTCCATATGACTAGTAGTCTTCATTAACATCCCTTGTCTTAGCCATTTTGAGCCTATTGATTCAATGTGTGCGTATGCACGCAGTCATCAGGTTATCCTTTAAAAAAATTATCTTTCCGACTCAGACGTCATTCCGGACATGAGTTGGTTCTCGGCAATTCAAACCTTTATTGATTGTCCAACTAAGTATTTTCAACTCATCCATCCTTGATCAGAGCGTCTGCTTTTGATCCTTCCTTTTGGAAACCATAATTTCTTTCTATATTAAGCATCAGACTAATCAGGTGATTCTTGAATCTGATGCCTCTGCACTCTTTCTTCCTCTGAGTGAGTATCGATACTCACATCAGCTCCATTGTGGATCGCTCGATCCTTTGTTGAAATATTATCCGACAGTGTCCTTTGTATACAAAAAAAACCTCGAGAAGTTCTGTCCCTGATGCATAATACCTTCGGTGAATTGTATCCTCTTCTTTGAAAACCATGCTCTCCATTTGAGCTGGTGATATTTACTTTTGAAACTTGTGGTATATGTTACTAAGATGCCCGATGGGTGGAACCTATGCCTTCCCCTAATCCGTGAAAACCCGAAAGTTTTCATAAGTCATACTCTTCCGGTTTTCTACCAGTTAAAAATTCCAACACTACAGTTTGATCAAAGCGAGAGGTGAATGAAATGATACGCATTAAAGAAGTGGGAGTCGACCTTGAACTTGTGTTCATGCCCATGAAAATAATGTAGACCGTCTCGGAAGCTTCTTGCAAAATGATTTTATGTCTAAATAATTCTTTCGGTGTCAATAAATTTGATCCCTTGCAGTTATGGTTCCGACCATGTTGTCCTTATTCAATATATCTGGAATAAATCCATTCCAGGCCTCGTCAATTTTTGACAAGGTTAAAGCATCTACTGTCATAGGTCAATGACCTAGTTCAACTTCTATCGTGTTCTACCTTCGAGTTTTACCCTCTGATATCTCGAGGATATCATGCCTTTGCACTACACCTTTTGAACTTTTGATGAAGTAATACCTTTGCTTGTCGTAATCACTCTACGGGTTCTAGGTTGCCGTCAACCGAGGACACCATTTAGTAAATCAAATCTGCTCTAAAAATTCAACACCCCTAGTAGATGTTACTGGGAAATTTTTAAACTCAATCTGGTTTATTCCTAGACTATCGGGTACGTCCCTTGTCTAGCTATCTTTGACTGTGCTACCTCGTCCTTCTTTGGTGCACGAATTCTTCAGAGATTGAGCACAACTTACGTCAAGATTTCAGCATCTGGTTGCTTGTTCAGTAAAGCAACTTTGATTCCGAGCTTGCATCTTATATATTGATCCTATAACTTGCCACTTCGTCATTCCCTTGCTTGTTGTCGTTGTTGTTTGACTGCATCCTCTTAAAACCTCCCGATAAATGTGTCAGATCACCTTCAACACTTTGACTTCTTCTGAGATGTCAACTGTGTTCGTGATGAGAAATCCCCTCCTTACCCTCGATGATTTTTATTATCATCGACAACACCCTTGACTCCCTTTCATCGCATACTTGTCCACATTATAATTACAACTTGCTCTCCAGCTAGTGTTGTGTTCTGCATTGAAGTATTACTGTCTTTATGTCGAAAATGTTGTGGGGATTGCTCCACCTCTTAGAAATTCTCGGTATGATGATACTTCTCACCATCACCATTCTTCCTTGGTGCCCATGTTGTTTTTAACCGGGATACCAATAGGCTAACGATGCTACTTGAGTTCTGTACTTCTAGCAACCCTATTGCTTTGAAGTTAACAATCGACAGTTCGTTCTTAGACTGTTGGTTATTGAATCATCACTCTAACATTGATCTTGCTGCCTAAGGTCATATTTCGGGCACACCTTTCAACTAATGATTAATGGTGTATGTTTTCCTCGAGCATACAACATTATATCATTTGAATTGACAAGTGTCATCCTCTTGTTCACATTAATGTGGAAATCCCTCCGTTTGGAACTCTCGATGAATGGTCGCTGAGCCCATCAGCCACCGCTTCATCCTCTCCTTGGTTTAATGACGAACTATGGTTTCGGGAACCCGCTCCTATAGTTCATTCCCGAGAATCTTGCAATGTCATTTCGTTGATTGATGTTGCACCGTTTCTTGTCGAACATCCCGAGTCTGAGGTATCATGACACCAATCAGATACGAATCTCGGTCAGATATGATGGTTGGGACAACTTTCCAGTAGTTATAATGTTGGTCCTTTGATGACCTGGTAATATGATGCCATACCTAGCATCCCTGGTTGGAGGACCCATCATTATAATTTCTTTTGCAAGGATAACCATTCTTCCAGGAGGAATTTGTAAGACTTATTCTATAAGTTGTTCCTGACGAATCCTTTGTGTATCCATGTCCGACCTTTGCTTCAAGTCCATGCCAATGCTATCTCGAAGCATGTCTGCGGTACTCCGATTTTTGACAAGGGCATTTAAAGCTCGATGCTAAACGTTTCTTAGTTAGTTATCCAAACACCTTTGTATGGGTAACATCTTGATTAATCCTTGCCCCTTTATCTGAATGGTTGGGTACTTGCTCTCCTACCCTGTATGCCGTATTCTACTTGTCCATGGGAAGGATATACTCCTATTTATTGTGTGTAATCACAATTTTCCTTTCCATTTGTTTGTTTAACCTTTCTTTGATCTACATATAATCTAAGCAGTAATAATTTTCTACTTATGTAAACACCTTGTTGTACAACTCTGTCGGTAAGACCCTGTTACTATGGTTGGTAACATTCCAGTAACCACCGATGGAAGAAAACTTTGCCTACCGGTCCGCCTCGTTTCGACGAGCGGGAAAATGGTTCTCTTCGTTCCCCATCCTTGGTATCGACCTTGTTGGCGACATAGCTGACCAGCTATCCACTGACATGCCTCCCTGTCGTGGCTGTGCAAGTTGTCACCACCCCCTCCTAATTTCAACCCACATGGTGGGCCCATAACCCACAGGTCCACTGGATTGAAACCTGACTCTTCCTTACAACCCGTATTCTAAAGTATCCTTGGCACCTGGCTTCGTGTATGATTCACGAGCTAAATTCTACCATGTTTCATCCTGATATCAAACACCATATTATTCTCGTTGTTCAAGCCCCCATTCCAGCTTCTGGTTAGGCATCGAATGACTGCCTACCCGTTTGAAACTTTGATACCATCGCTTATTGTTCTCAATGCATTCACTGAAATACTACGCGTAGGGTACTTCGTGTACCACTTTCTGAATTCGCCGTCGGATGCACATACTTCGTAGAGATACGTCCCTCCAAAGTTCCCCCCCCCCTATTCGTTTCGTAGGACGATGGAGATCCGGAAGAAAGATTGACAACGAGATCACGATGACTTGAAGCAGAAGAATGAAGACATCAACGCAAGGGATCAACCCCTTCGAGAAGAGCAACCAAGACCGGGAAGACTCGTTAGGTTTTCGCTACCAGCACTCCCCCCCCTACTCCACTGCTTAAATCTCGGGACGAGATTTCTTGTAGTGGAGGAGAATTGTGACGCCCGGATAGTTAAGCTACAGTAACCCTCTATTAATGACGACACGTCACCGCAAATTACTGTTGATAATCTCGTGTTAGTTTGAAACCGGTTCGAAATTCAAATTCAGAATGAAGCAAACAATAAAAGTTTTCAAACATCAAAACTAAAATGTCCTATAGGTGGCAACTAAATCATATGTAATATTGGTGGAGAAACCACACTTTTTATAAGGTATATAAATGCACTAAACAAATATAATAAGTGACAGGAACAAATACTCAAAAGCATTTTAAATAAATAAAATAGTATAGAGTATGTTATTATAACAACAAACTTTTGAGGTATTACTAAATTAGGGATCATTTTAATATTAGTTAAAAACTAGACTAAAAAGGAAATAAAATAAAAACAGAAAAGAAAATAAGAAAAGTAAAACAAAACAAAAAAAGGAGAAGAACCCCCCCTGCTGGGCCGTGGCCCAGCTGGCCACCTAGGCCATCCGGCCCAGCCGCCCCCCTCGCTCGCCTTAACACACCACCGACACCCCCCACTCCCCCCTCGATTCCTATCTCCCCCACGCCCCCTCTGCCCGATCTGGATCGGGAGCTTCGGCCCCAACCTCCGACGCCGATGATCGCCGCCGCCTGGAGCCCCTCCCTCGTCGGACCATCGATGCCGCCCGCACCTCGCCAACGCCGTCGTCCTCGACCACCACCCCGACGCCTTACTGCCCCGTGCCCTACGACGCACCCGTGATCCCCCCTCTCCTCCTCTGCCCCTGCCCTCGCACACGCACACGCCACCGGCGCTCCACCGCGCCCGGCCGCGCCCCGTGCGCGCGCACACGTACCTGGCCACGCCACACTGCGGCAACCCCGGCCACCGCGCCCCTTGCCCTGCCAGCCACGGCCGCCCGCACCGACGAGCAGCCACGTCGTCCCTGACCCTCCGCCGCCGCCGCCACCGCACTGCCTCGCAGGCTCACCGTTGGCCGCGGCCATGGCCAGCGCCCTGCCGTGGCCGTCGACGTGCTCTGGCGCCCGCGCGCCGCAGCTCCGGGCTCTGCTCCCGCCGTCGCCGCTGCACGGCCTCACCCAGCTTCGCTCCTCCGGCCGCCACCGCACGGCCTCGCATCGTCGGCCTCGCCCTCACCCCGACGAGCCTCCCTCCCCGCGCGCAGCTTTCCCCTCGCAGCTCCCTTGCCGCCCGGCCTCCCTCCGCCACCGCGCCTCGCTCGGCCGTCCCCATCGCTATATGCCCACCGCCGCCGCTCTTGTGGCTCCGGCCGGCCGCCCAACTCCGGCCGCCGCGGGGGCCGCGGCCAAGCCCTCCCCCCCCGCGCCCGACGGCGGCGCCTCGGCGCGCCCTCACGACCAGGCGGATGGGGCGGACGCCCGCACCCATGCCCCTCCGCCCGTTAGCCCGCCCTGCTGGGCTGGCCTGCCCAGTGGACCCTGCCCCAGCGCCTAGTAAAAAAAGATACAAAAAAAGAATTAAAACATAAAAATAAAAATATTAATTAATTAATTAACTAAATTAATTAACTTAATTAATCACTGTTTAATTAACCTAATCAATTAACTAAACTAATTAAACTTGTTTAGTTAGTCTTAGTCAATGACAGCTGGGCCCCGCACGTCAGTTTGACTCAGTCAACTGACTGGTTGACTTCTGACGTCGTGCTGACGTCATCCGTACTATTCTGGATAATGTTCTATTAAATTAATTAATTAAATTCCGGAAATTAATAAAAACTTTAGAAAATCATATAAAATATTCCGTAACTCAGATGAAAATAATTTATATATGAAAGTTGCTCAAAACGACGAGATGAATCCGAATACGTGGTCCGTTCGCCCGCCACACATCTTTATCATACCGAACATGCAACATTCCCCTCTGTTTCATCTGCCCGAAAATGCCTAACTCCGGGAATACTTTCCCGGATGTTATTCCTCTTTGCCTGTATCACCGAGCACCGCGTTAGGTCACACGTAGCACCGCGTTTTGCCATGTTATGCTTTGTGTTACAATTGTTTGCTTTATATTTATTGTTTCTTCCCCCTCTTCTCTCCGATAGACATTGGGTCTGAGACCGTTGATGCTTCGGTGTTCGACTACGGCTACGCTTCCGAAGATTCCTTTCGTCTACAGAGCTTCCAGGCAAGCCCCCCCCTTTGATCACCAGATATCGCCTATTCTTCTCTCTACTGCTTGCATTAGAGTAGTGTAGCATGTTACTGCTATCGAATAATCCTATTCTGTTGCATAGCCTGTCATTGTTGCTACATTTGTTGATACCCGTACCTGCTATCCTAATGCTTAGTATAGGATGCTAGTATTCCATCAGTGACCCTTCATTCTTGTCCGTCTGCCATGCTATACCATCGGGCCGTGATCACTCGGGTGGTGATCACGGGTATATACTATTTACATACTTTACTTACACATGATGATGATTCGGAGATGGGGGCTGAAGGGGCAGGTGGTTCCACACAGGTAGTGGTGGGCCTGGGTTCCCGGCAGCCCCCTGATGGTTACTTTGTGGCGGAGCGACAGGGCAGGTTGCGACCACCTAGGAGACAGGTGGGCCTGGCCCTGGTCGTAGTCCGCGGTTATTTCATAATAACACGTTTAACGGGATATTGGTATATGATCTGAGTCTGGCCATTTGGTCTATATGCACTAACCAGCTGCGTGGGAACAATTATGGGCACTCGACGTCGTGGTATCAGCCGAAGCCTTCTTGACGTCAGCGACTTAGCGGCGCGCGCCGGATTGGACCGGAACACCTACTCTGGTATTAGGAGAGGCTAGGTCTGCTTACCGGCCGCCCTCGCAACGTGCAGGTGTGCATTGGGCGATGGGCCCAGACCCCTGCGCGCTTAGGGTTTAGACCGGCGTGTTGACCTCTCTGTTGTGCTTAGGTAGGGCTGCGACGTGTTGATCTTCCGAGGCCGGGCATGACCCTGGAAAGTGTGTCCGGCTAAATGGGATCAAGCGTGCTGGATTATGTGGTGCACCCCTGCAGGGAAGTTAATCTATTCGAATAGCCGTGTCCCTCGGTAAAAGGACGACCCGGAGTTGTACTCGGACCTCATGACAACTAGAACTAGATACTTAATAAAACACACCCAGACAAGTTCGAGATATAACTCGGCGGTTGCTCTCTCACAGGGTGGTGTACGGGAGGATCGCCGGGTAGGTTTATGCTATACGATGTTACTTGGTGAACTCTTCTGCTACTCAAGACGGAGGCTGCCAGAAGTTTTGATAGTTGTTACTATTCCATCTACTCCCTTCTACTGCTGCAAGACGGAGGCCGCGAGAAGCGAGGATACTTGTTACTTTCCAGCACCCTCATCTTCTGCTGCAAGATGGAGGTTACGAGAAGCGTAGTCTTCGATTGGATTAGCTATCCCCCTCTTATTCTGCTTGCTGCAGTTCAGTCCACATATATTACCCCCTTTACACAGATATCATTGCATATGTAGTGTAGATCCTTGCTTGCGAGTACTTTGGATGAGTACTCACGATTGCTTTGCTCCCCCTTTTCCCCTTTCTGTTCCTTCTTCTCGGATGACGCAACCAGATGGTGGAGTCCAGGAGCCAGAGGATCCCGATGATGTTACTACATGGAGTTCGGCTTCGAGGAGTAGTTAGGAGGTCCCAGGCAGGAGGCCTTGCCTTTTCGATCGTTGCTATATTTGTGCTAGCCTTCTTAAGGCAAACATGTTTAACTTAGGTCTGTACTCAGATACTGTTGCTTCCGCTAACTCTTGTGTTTTCGAGCTTTTGTATTCGAGCCCTTGAGGCCCCTGGCTTGTAATATAAAGCTAGTATTATTTTAATTTGTGTCTAGAGTTGTGTTGTGATATCTTCCAGTGAGTCCCTGATCTTGGTCGTACACATTTGCGTGCATGATTAGTGTACGGTCAAATCGGGGGCGTCACAACTTCGAACAAAACTTCGGCCTTAGAGATGAGATCGGATGGCTATGGCCCAAATATCAAAGTTTCTCCTTTTGACAATACATAAATTTCTCAATTTGAGCACTTTTCCATCTGAGGTCGTCTTAATTATGTTTTTAACCATGCCAAAATCTGGTGTCAACACATGCCCCCCTGTTTTTCGGCAAAGCTTGTGTGCCGAAAAATAACTTGCACATAGCTTGTTCTAAGGACGATGTCAACACTCCATCGGCCATTTTGCATGTTCTTATGAAGATAAGTATATATCGGCCATTGCTTGTTTGAACCTCTTGTTGCAAACTTGGGTGAAAACTTCTCAACTTCTATAACAATCCGGTGATAAGGTTCCATAGATCAAAACCATCCTCCGAACCATATTTTTCAACCTTTCGCTAGGATTTTGCAGATAATTCCTCCAATCCTTATTTCTCCTGCATAAAAGTGTCATTAGTGGTCGAGGTGGTGAGCTCCAACTCGCCCTTACCTATGTTGGCAAGAACAAGCATCAGCTGTTGATAGGCGTGCAATACACCATGACCAACATGGTAGCTGTATGTTTGCTATACCAACCCTCTCCAATTTTCATGCCTGAATATATGATGAATATTAAACCAACCCAAGGAAATTTTTACATCTAGACATACCTCAAGATAAACTAAAAGTGATTCATCAAAATATTGATAACCATTGTGTCGGTGTACTAAGGTAGGGGTACCTCAGTACCCCAACTTGTGCACGGGCAGTTGCAGCTTCCCGCGGCAGGGTTTGCCGCGCGCTCGCCGGAGACCTTCCTGCTCCCTATTAAACCATTCAAAAACAAAGTATACAAGACAGAAGATCGAGACCCCGGCAAGAGGAGCTTGCCGGGAAGGCCGTACCAGGCTCAAGACTGCCCCGCTAGCACAAGGCCCTGGCAAGAGGAGCTTGCCAGGAAGACTAGAAGACAACGCTTCGGCGCTATATGCGCCCTGGCAAGGGCCCGGGGAGCGGTAAGCTCCCGGGCCCGGCAAGATCAAGGCCCCGGCAAGGTGCTTGCCGGGAAGGCTGCGCTGTGTACCCGCGCTCCAGCTCATCGGCCCACGCGTCGCCCTGGAGCCTATCCAGGGACGCGTGGCGGATGGCTGTGCAGCCTGGGGGACACGGTGGCACTCCACGGTGGTGGATCCATCGCCGTGGCCGACGGAGACGCTAAGGCGGGAGCTTTTGGGGTCGACGGCGACGGGCATTAAATGCCCTTGTCCCCCACTGTTAAAGTAGGTATAGACCACTGTTCTGCACTGTAGCTCCACTGTTCCCGCACTGTTACAACTACCACCTCTTTTACGTTTTTACCCCTTTCTCCTACGTTGACACCTGTCGGTGACCCCTTTGCACTATAAAAGGAGGCCCATGCACAACGTGGAGGGGGTTCGGAACCTAGATCACTCTCACGCTCGGTGTAGCTGCTTCTTCAAGCTCCCGAGCACTCAAACTCAATACACAACTAAGCAGGAGTAGGGTTTTACGCGTCTACCGCGGCCCGAACCTGGGTAAAACTGCCCGCGTGCTCGCTGCGATCTGCTCTTTGTGCTCCCTCCGCCCTCGTACCGCACAGACAAGGGGCTCCGGTCCCATAGGTGTTCGTGGCGGACAGTTTCCCCCGACACATTGGATATTTATTGCACTACTAATAACAAATCACCGGAAGCCGCAATATGTACAGCAGCTATGACAAGGAGAAGCTCCAATCCGAATAACAATGCATATTCGGCTTTCATCATTTGTGCATAAATATTTTAAGCGCCACGAGGCTTCACAAAATAGCACCATAAGGAGATATATAAACAACACCCACACCTTGGCCATTGCTACAAATTTAACCGCCAATATAAAATCTCTGTGGTACTACAGAGATAAAGCTGAAACCAATACTATCCATGTTGTCAATATGATGCTCAGTAATAAAGTCAACCATGATTTGGCCTTACATAAATTCTGAAAACTAATAAGCCATAGTACACCCAATTAAAACATAAGTTCACTTTGCAATTTTGGTGAATTGGTCCATGCATAATATCTTCAATGGCATCAATTTGACAAATTTCTATGCAAGCACTTATCTCAATCTCTACTCAAACTAAGGACGATGTTAGAATACCACACCAACCATTCTTAGATATATTCTTAGGGCGATAGATAAATATCAACCATTACCAAGAGGTCCATCTAAAATTCACCCACCAAAACATGTATAGCGGAAATAAACAAATGAAATAGCACCATAAGAAAATAAATTGCAATTTTTACTTCAATTTTCACTTCAAATTTTCAATAAAATTGTTTACGATTCACCAAACCAATTCTTATCTCTTTCTGAAGAATAAATAAAAAGAATAAGAAAAAATACTGAAATTCTTAATTTTTCCCAAATTTATCTCATTGAAATAATTAAAAATTAAGAATGGTTTAGTTGGTTAATGCCCCTTTGTATTAGTAGCAAAAAATGTAACTAACCAAATGTATAGTGATTTGGTAATACCATGTCATCATATAGAAAATTATGTTGCATCCATGGACAAAAAGAAATCCATGGAGGCTAACTGATCATACCTATGGATGAATTCCATGTCAAAGGCATCAATGACATTGTTGAAGAAAATGGATGATATGCTAATCGAAGTTTTTCATGTTGTGATGCACACCTTCAGCTTAATTGTTTGTCGCTTCCATTCTTCTCTTTCTTCACTTTTATTGTACTTGTTACAATAGAAGTATGCACATCGTTTTTGTTATGATTGATCCTCTTGGGAACCCATGCCATGTTCTTTTGTCTCAGCTCTTGTGCGCTAAGATTTTGTAATTTCTTATTTTGACAATACGATAAGTCGAGTGGGCATCTCGGCTGTGATTCTGGCTTGACCAATGGCAATTCCTTTTTGGCCTTGTGCACTCTTAACTGATTTTCTTCAGATTTGGCACTTTGACTCTCAATAATTTGTTGCTTCATATCATTGCCTTTCGTAGCCAATGTCAACACTTTAATTGGCTCCTTTTCATTTGAGATCAAATCTGAAGTTGCACTCTTACGACCATCTCTTTTAACACGGTAAACTTGCTTGACCACCTCTTTCTTCTTCCTTGAGCTCTGGACTGATTCCTTATGATTGAAACGTTCTTTAACATGTGATTGTTCGAATATTGATCTTCTCGGAGCTGCATAATATTGGTGAGATGGTGATAATATGGATAATGTGCCCTTGTATCATACCTGTCCTATGATGGATATGGATCTACATGAGCATAGGGAGGTATCCACTGCATTAGCATTGGCGGCCCAAAATAAGGATATGAATATGTTGCATGAAGATTCTCACTTTGCCAATACCGATCCTCATATTTGTGCCTTGGGGGTAGTCTTGGTTTCTTTGCATGATTTGGCTGATAAGCATTCTTCTCTTCACTCTTCTTTTGATATTTATCCAATAGTTCAGCGAAAGTGATTTTGATCTCTAACACTTGCGCTTATTTCGGCCTTTGTTTTCTTTTTATTTGCTTTCATTGATAATTGGATTTACCCGTTTCCCCCAGTCCTTGGCGTCTTCATTGTAGCTTTGATAGAATTCTTGCCCTCAAGATTATGTTCATTATGCTCTTCGACAACTTATTCTATTGAAAGCCTGATCCCGTCACCTACAGTTTTTACCTTCTCTTTAAATGGATCGGCTTCAAGGAGCCGATACAAATTTTTTTTGCCATCAGGACCAATCAGAATAGACTGGTCATCTCTTGGTGTAATGCCCAGGATGGGACTATACCTCCTATGTGTCGAGGCACGACTTAAAGGTATAAGCCCATTCTGGAATGATCTCAAGTTCGGTATCTTTGCACGACTCATGTAAAAATAGGGATGAAATTGCAAAAGGATAGTTGCCTTACACTCGCCACGTCACACAATACATTACATAAGCATAACGTCATCCAAATAACATCACAACCCGACTACGGGTGAAGATCCAAATGAAAGATACCAAATACATAAAAGCCACAGGTCCGAATCGCCCCTAGTAGAAACTACTACTGATCATCGGGATAGTGCACATAGTATCGGCTACGTTCTTCATCGTACTCCCAGTACAGCTCTGTGTCGTCACATGAGTAGTTCACCATGGTACCTGCATCTGGTGTGGTGTAGAATCTGTGAGCCACGGAGGACTCAGCAATCCCGTTCCCGGGTAGCAAAACTATCTAAGCCTTGGGTGTGGAACAAGACTGAAGAAAGATAAAAGGTTGCAGCTGCACTAGCACTAGCTTACGTGTTTAGAGCGAGAAGAGAAGTGCCACAAGTGACAAAGTGATCACGAAGTGATCCTATCTAAGCACATCAATCATAACCCCACCGTGTTCACTTCTCGAACCCCTTTCGGAAAATGACCGTCACGGTTACTCACGCTGGTAGTGTGTTTTGAACATGGTGTCTAGTTTTCTACAACCGGATATAAACAAATTCCCATCTGCCACATAACCGCGGGCACGGCATTCGAAAGTTCAAAACCCTGCAGGGGTGTTCCAATTTGGCTCATTACAAGCCCATGATCCGCGGAGTCGCAACTCCAAGGTGGGAAGGCCCGAGTATTCTCGGAATCACGTGCTCAAGATATGCCGACATAGGTAAAACTAATCCAGCAAGACCTCGCGGCGTGCCGACACCCTGACAGTAGCCGCGCGTATGTAGTCTCAGGCCACCACCGGATGAACACAGCGTACAGTGACCAAAACCCAAGTTGCCAAGGGGGGTACCGCACACGACTCTAGTTTGGACCAACACTCAAATCGAGCACTGGCCCAGGGGGGTTGATTAATTAATCCTCGGGTTAATTACTCCCTCGGCAAGTTTTTGTTGTTAGGCAAATGGAGTACCAAAGTCGGGCCTCGCTGGAAGAGTTTTAGCGCTGAGCGGGTTATCGAGGGGGTCCCATAACCCCAACCGTGTGAGGAACGCAAAATCAAGGAACATAACACCGGTTTATACGGTTCCTAGGGCGGCATGAGTGGAACAAATCACCAAGAAAGAGGCTTAGCCTTCCACCCATTGCCAAGTATATAGATGATTTAAGCATGGCAACGGTGCAAGATGCACCCAAACATCAAGCAAACATACTCCAAACATGTTAACAATATGATATTATGAATCTACATGCAAAATCACACAAGTTTCATGTAGGGCACGCTCAAAACTGAGCAACGGACTAAAAGATACACCCGAAACAAGAAACAAAGCAAAGCTGAAATTAACAGCCACATAGCAACTTGGAAGCAAGATATAGATACTCTACACCACTCAAACATGGTGACAAGAAGAATTGACATGAAGTAGACATATCCTATAGCAAACAACTCCATTGGAGCAACTCCATAGGAGGCATGGATCAATAGCAACAAGCTACAACATTTTGATCATGACACTAAAAACCTGATAGTAATATTTTATAGCAACTTGGGAGCAAGAATTAAATAAGCTACAACAACCCAAAAGACCAAGTTAGGGCATGGATGGATAGACAACAACATATACAACAAGGAATGATCAATGGCCACCCCAAAACTAACATGGATTTGCCTAGGACATCAAGCAAACATAGCATCAGGATAAGACAGATTCCAGACTTAGTGAAATTTCACTAAGTGTTAAAACAGTTAAGTTGGCATGGCATGTTTGCAAGCATTTTTAAGTCACCTCAAGGCAAAGACCACATTAAGGAGATTATAAAACATCTAGGCATGTGACAAGGGGACAAACACAACAATAGCAACGAGTTCCTCAACTAGGCATCTCGTAACAAGTTACAAAACCTAACAGCCACATGCACTTTCGCAACAGAGATAAACATGGCAATATGAACTCTAACATGCATGCTACAGCAACCAACATGTAGAGCATCTCATGATTAACATTTTGGCATATCATTTGCTTCATTTGGATAACCATGCACCAAGTTATCACATCTCAAACATGGCATGAAAATAACAAGTAGCAGCAGTTTATATCATGTAGCACTCTTGTCATGAAGATTAAGACATCTAGATGGACTCAAACAAGCATGACACAATGGAAAAAAACGCAGTACACATCACCACGGTCATTTTGACATATCATATGCACCAATCGGACATACACACAAAAAGATATCGCCATGCAAAGATGCCATCAGACAACAAAATATCAGGGACTTAGGAAAAAATCAACCTCCAGATCTGGTCAATGGGCGAATCGGGCCGGGTCAACGCGGGCGAACGGGCGTGGAGCGGGTCGTGGATCGGGCGCCGGGACCCATTAGGGTCGAACCCGCGGTGGCGGATCTGGATCGGCCTCGAGCGCTCGATCCCGGCGGCGGCCTCGATCCGGTCGGCGGGACGCCGGGGGGAAGGCGCGGCCGACGGGGCGAGGTGGCCGGCGACGCGCGAGCGGCCGGGCGGCGGGGCCTCGCCGGAGGAACTTGAGGCACGGGGCGGCGGCGGATCCGGCGCCGGCGGAGATGGCGTCGGAGACCTCGAGGGGCGCAGCGGCGGATCCGGCGCCGGCGGAGATGGCGTTGGAGACCTTGAGGGGCGCGGCGGCGGTCGGCGACCGGCGAGCGCGGCGGCCGGGAGCGGAGCGGCGAGCGCGCGAGGGAGCGGAGGGGCACGGCAGCGGTGCGGGCCCGGAGGGCCGCGGTCGGGCCGGTGGGCCGCGTCGGCGGTGGAGTCAGACGGGCCACATGGCGGCTCCTGACTGGTCCGGCGCATCCGGGTCGACGTGTCCGGTCCGTCCGGACGTGTCCGACGGCGGCTGGAGGGTTGGATCTAGGGTTTTTTGGACGAAAATGGCATGGGGGGCGTTTTTATAGGCACAAGAAGCTAGGAGAGTCCAAATGGGGAGCGGTTTTCGGCCACGCGATCACAATTCGATGACCGAGATGACGGGATGGGTTGTGCTGGGTTGGTGGGCTGTTGTGGAGGTGGTATTGGGCCTCAAAAAAGAGGTTCTTTTAGCCCACTAGGTTAACTGTTGGAGTACCAAATGAACTCCAAACGCGACGAAACTTGACAGGCGGCCTACACGTACCAAAACAACATTGCACGACAAGTCTCACGCCATTCCGGAAACGTTACACGGCCACACACGAAAGAATGACTCGGGGATGCCACGGGCACGTGTGAGAGCGTCGGAACTCGAAACGGACAACGGGAAGAGACGAGTGGGACCAGATGCAAGTGACAACACAAATGCAATGCAATGCACATGACAAAATGACATGAATGAAATGCACACACGCACACGACAAAACGAAGAACTCGAAATGAAAGAAGATCCCGGAAGGGAATTGACGAAGCCAAAGTTTATATATTGCCATATTGGGAAAGTGTTACATCTGGGGCATTACAAACTCTCCTCTACTACGAAAAGATCTCGTCCCGAGATCTAGGACTGGAAGAAGGAAGGGTACTCGGAACGAAGGTGATCTTCTCGTTCCCACGTAGCTTCTCGGTCGGTATGGTGTGACCACTTGACTTTCAAGAACTTGATTGACTTGTTCCGGGTCTTGCGCTCGGTTTCTTCAAGAATAGCAACTGGGTGCTCTCGGTAAGACAAGTCTTGTTGAAGATCAATCTCCTCAAACGGAATGGTGCGTTCAGGTGTCTTGAAGCACTTGCGGAGTTGAGACACATGAAACACATCATGAACATTAGCGAAGTTGGAAGGGAGCTCAAGTTGATAGGCTAGATCGCCTCTTTTACCAAGGATCTTGAAAGGGCCCACGTATCTCGGAGCAAGCTTTAATTTGATACCGAATCTTTGGGTGCCTTTCATAGGAGAAACACGGAGATAGACATGATCTCCAATGTCGAAAGCCAAATCACGATGCTTGCCGTCATAGTAGCTCTTTTGACGCAACTGAGCAGCCTTGAGATTCTCACGTATGACTTTGCACATTTCTTTGGCTTCTGAGATCAAGTCATTGCCAAGAAGTTGACGTTCACCAGTCTCGGACCAGTTGAGAGAAGTACGACACTTTCCGCCATAGAGGATTTCAAACGGAGCTTTGCCGGCACTTGCTTGGCAACTGTTGTTGTAAGAGAACTCGGCAAACGGAAGGCAATCTTCCCACTTCATGCCAAAAGATATGACACAAGCTCTGAGCATGTCTTCTAGGATCTGGTTCACTCTCTCGACTTGACCACTAGTCTGAGGGTGAAACGCAGTGCTGAAACGGATCTTAGTGCCCATGGCAGACTGAAAGGAGTGCCAGAACATGGATGTGAACAAACTTCCACGGTCCGAGGAGATAACTTGAGGAATGCCATGTAAGGACACAATTCTGGAAGTGTACAACTCTGCCAGCTGAGCTGCATTGATGGATTCTTTGACTGGAAGGAAGTGAGCTACTTTGGTTAGCTTGCCAATGACAACAAAGATAGAATCATTCCCCTTCTTGGACTTGGGAAACCCAGTGACGAAATCCATTTCAATGTGGTCGAACTTCCACTCAGGAATAGGAAGAGGTTGGAGGAGACCGGCTGGACGTTGATGCTCTGCCTTCACTCTTCTGCAGACATCACATTCATTCACGAATTGGGCAATCTCCATTTTCATGCGAGTCCACCAGTAAGATTGCTTGAGGTCTTGGTACATCTTGGAACTTCCAGGATGAATCGAGAGGAGGGAGTCATGTGCTTCATTCATTATGAGCTTCCTGAGATCACCCTTGGGAACCACAAGTCTGTCCTCAAAGAACAAGGTATCTCTCTCATCAACGCGATAGCACTTGTATTTGGGAGTACCCTTTGCAATACCATGTTTCACTTTCTGCACCGTAGCATCATTGAGTTGGGCCTCACGGATCTGATCTTCCAAGGTAGGAGCAACTTGAAGATTTGCAAGAAAGCCTTGCGGAACAACTTGGAGGTTGAGCTTCCTGAATGCTTCACAAAGCTCAGGCTGAAACGGCTTGATAAGGAGACTGTTGCAATCTGCCTTTCTGCTCAATGCATCTGCAATGACATTGGCCTTTCCAGGTGTGTATTCGATGCTTGGATCATACTCTTGGATCATCTCAACCCAACGAGTCTGGCGAAGGTTCAGGTTCGGCTGTGTGAAGATGTACTTCAAGCTCTTGTGATCGGTGAAGATGTCGACTTTTCTGCCCAACAGAAGGTGTCTCCACATGATCAAGGCGTGTACCACAGCTGCTAGCTCGAGATCATGTGTGGGGTAGTTCTTCTCACTTGGCTTCAATTGACGAGAGGTGTATGCCACAATTTTCTTGTCTTGCATTAGAACACCACCAAGTCCTTGAAGCGAAGCATCACAGAAAACTTCGTAGGGCTTGGACTCATCTGGAGGGATAAGAACTGGAGCAGAGACGAGCTTTTCTTTGATAGTTTTGAATGCCACATCACAATCCGGAGACCAGTTGTACTTGACATTCTTCTGCAGCAAGTTGGAGAGAGGCTTCGCAATCTTGGAGAAGTTCTCAACGAACCTTCTGCAATAGCTAGCAAGTCCAAGGAAGCTTCGGAGTTGCTTGACGTTCTGAGGAGGTTCCCAGTTGACAATCGCTTCAACTTTCTCGGGGTTGATAGCAATACCGTCAGCAGAGATGATATGGCCCAGATATAAGACCTTATCGAGCCAGAATTCACAGTTGGAGAACTTGGCATAGAACTTATGTTCACGGAGTCTGTCGAGAACCAGACGGAGGTGCTTTTCGTGATCCTCTTCATTCTTGGAGAATACCAAGATGTCATCCAGATAAACAAGCACAAACTCGTTGGTGTAGGGGTTGAAAATGTAGTGCATCATTCTCGAGAAGGTGGGTGGAGCATTAGCGAGGCCAAAAGACATGAATGTATATTCATAGGAGCCGTAGCTTGTTCTGCAAGCAGTCTTGTGAATATCTTCTTCACGGATGCGGATCTGGTGATAACCCATCCGGAGATCGAGCTTTGAGAACACTTTTGCTCCTTTGAGCTGCTCGAACAATCCACTGATGTTGGGGAGCGGATACTTGTTCTTTATTGTCTTCTTGTTCAATGGCCGGTAATCAACGCAAAGGCGCTCCGTGCCATCCTTCTTCTTGACAAATAAGACACCACAGCCCCTAGGAGAAGTGCTAGGCCTGATTAGACCCATACGCTCTTGCTCATCAAGCTGTTTCTTCAACTCCTTCAACTCTTTAGGGGAAAGCTTGTACGGACGCCGGCATGCTGGCTCAGTACCAGGCTCGAGTTCAATGACGAATTCAACTTGACGATGCGGAGGCATGCCTGGAAGCTCTTCAGGGAAAACATCTTCATATTCATTGACCACCGGAATTTGAGAGATGGCATTAATCTCGCCCTTGTCATTGAGAGAGAATAGCCTGATTGTGTTATCTCGAGAGGCGAAGATAATCACGTCTTCGTCAGGATGAGTAAGCTTGACTTCCTTATTTGCACAATCAATGTGAGCATCATGCTTGGAGAGCCAATCCATCCCAAGAATAAGATCAATGTCGGAATTGCCGAGAATAACCGGAGAAACTAGAAAACAGTAATCACCCATATAAATAGATACATCTGGAGCAAAGTTGTTGGAGTTCACAAGCAAACCCGGAGAAAGCACAGACATCGGACTAGGCAAGGCTTGCAATGGCATATCATGTGACAATGAAAAAGGTCCTGACATGAAAGAATGTGATGCACCTGAATCAAACAAGACTTTTGCAGGAATAGAGTTAACTAGAAGATTACCAAGTATCACATCTGAAGAATTCTCTGCTTGAGCTGCATTCATCAGATTCACTCTTGCTGACTTGGGGTTGTGCTTGACAATAGCAGTGCTGACAGGTGGAGGAGGCGGAAGGCACCTTGGGTTGGGGCAGTTGTTAGCATAATGACCCTTGTGAGAGCACTTGTTGCAAACCACTTTTGAGATAAGACGGTGATAAGGAGCACTTGACTTTGAAGCTTGAAAGTGATTCTTTGGCTGATTGCTTGGGTTGGGTGGGTGGGAGAAACCACGGCCACCAGAATTCTTGTTGTTGTTGTTGGGAGCTCGGATCACTGGAGGAGGTGGAAGCCAAAACTTCTATTGCTTTGCGACCACTTGAGAAGAAGAGGAGGAGTGAACGACATCTCTGATCCTCTTTTTGGAAGCTCCCATCTTGAGCTGGGCTGCCTCTTGCTTAAGTGCCATGTTATAGAATTGATCAAACTCATCAGGCTCGAACAAGGTGAGAGCTAGTTGGAGTTCATCCTTCAGACCACCGCGAAACTGATAGATCTTGCTCTTGGCATCTGGGATGTCTTGCTTGGCATAGCGGGCAAGGTTCTGGAACTTGACATTATATTGGTAGACAGTCATTGAGCCTTGCTTCAGGTTGCGGAATTGCTCACGCATACCCTCGATGACACTTGTTGGAATGTGGTGAGAGCGAAAGTCCTTGCAGAAGTCATCCCAGGAGATTACACGCCCTTCTCTGGAGTCTTTGTACTGCTGCCACCAATCAGCGGCTTGGTCCTTGAGTTGGAAGGCTGCAAACTTCACATAGTCCTCGGGCCTGACATTACTGCACTCGAAATGCTTCTTGATATCAGTTATCCAGTCTTCAGCATCTAGAGGGTCCACACAGTAACTGAATGCCTTTGGTTGGTTTGCCAGGAACTGGTTGAGCGTAGCAAAGTGAGGTTGGTTGAACAAATTGCCTTGGCCTTGGTTCCCATGAGCACCCTGATTTGCTTGATTTGCTTGAATGTTCTGCATCATTTGCAAAAGCATCTGGGTGTTCTGGTTCGTCGCTTGCATAATTGCTCTCCAGGCCTCAGACGGAGGAGGAGGTGAAGGAGGACGATCAGGAACCTCTTCACCCTCTGGGTTAGCATTGGGAACCCTTTTAGGAGCCATCCTGCATGAGATGACAACTATTAGCCATTGATTGAAAGAATATATAAGCTGAATCAACGGCTAGAATTGCAACATAGTCTTCACAAGAACTTTCGAATGAGAATGAACGAATGTAAACCACAGTTTAATAGTAACAACAATCTTCAGGAGAAGCCACTTGGGAGAACAAAAGGTAAATAAAAACAACAAGGAGCAGATAGAACAAATACAAGATAGAAGCTTCGTTCGACATATTCGTGCTGAAAGCTTATGGAACGTGTTACAAAAGGGTTTTGCAATCCCCGGATCAGCATAGCCAAGGACCCTTTAAGATGCAACTCTCGATCGGAACAACACTCATAAAACTACTTCACTCAATGTAGAAACCCGAACTCCATATCATGCATTCGTTGGAAGAATGCCTACGAACTACAAGATGAACCCACCTATTAATTTCCGAAAGTTTCCAATTATGCAATCAGGTGTTGGGGATACAGGGGAAGCATCGCACACTCAACTCTAATCCTACATCCAGCTGTATCCATCCTTCAACACATAACCAGTTATTTCCGAAAACCGTCTACCTCGGACCTTCGAAATGCATCTACTATACAAGCTATGGCAATACTCCCGAACTACCTCCCGAGTACTGAGTGACGTCGGGGTTATCTTGCCACTAACCGCATAGGAGAGTTTTCGATGTCGGTCGTCTTAAGTATTCCAGAACTGCTGCGGTATATTCGTGACGACAACACCTCGGAGCTCAACTCCCCGGGACACTGCCACAACCCCTAAATGACAGGAGGCATCGAGAACAATGTTCTCGTTACAAAGACATCGGAACAATCCAAACAATACTCGCGAGATTCCTAAAAAAAATTGGTGAATTTTTGAGAGTAGAAGAGATAAAAGTAATCGTCAGGAGTCCTCACGAGAGTGAAAAGAGATGAGGATCAAAAGAAATCCTACTCTCCGATATATATATAGGACACAAAACATTTTAAGTGCGTGCCTAGACTCAACCGTCAATGATTCGATCAATCAGTGGGGGCTTCTAGGTCGGAGAAGGCTCTGAATACCAACTTGTAATGCCCAGGATGGGACTATACCTCCTACGTGTCGAGGCACGACTTAAAGGTATAAGCCCATTCTGGAATGATCTCAAGTTCGGTATCATTGCACGACTCATGTAAAAATAGGGATGAAATTGCAAAAAGTTAGTTGGCTTACACTCGCCACGTCACACAATACATTACATAAGCATAACATCATCCAAATAACATCACAACCCGACTACGGGTGAAGATCCAAATGAAAGATACCAAATACATAAAAGCCACAGGTCCGAATCGCCCCTAGTAGAAACCACTACTGATCATCGGGATAGTGCACATAGTATCGGCTACGTTCTTCATCGTACTCCCAGTACAACTCTATGCCGTCACCTGAGTAGTTCACCATGGTACCTGCATCTGGTGTGGTGTAGAATCTGTGAGCCACGGAGGACTCAGCAATCCCGTTCCCAGGTAGCAAAACTATCTAAGCCTTGGGTGTGGAACAAGCCTGAAGAAAGATAAAAGGTTGAAGCTGCACTATGATGGCTTCTCACCCCTCGTTGGTTACCCCAAGTGGAAGGTTTGAGATGTAGCGTAGCAGCAAATTTCCCTTGGCAAAGATACCAAGGATCAAATCCCGTGAGACTCCGAGGGATGACAAGAAGGTGTCAACGGCGCCAGAAACTTAGCGGTTGACAGGACCTGCACACAGATACAAATAACTTTGCTCCCAACGAGTACAGAGAGGTTGTCAATCCCTCCGGCCTTGTCGTTTACAAAGGATCAAACACAAGAGATAATAAGGATAGGTATGACTGCAACTAGGAAATAAGAACAAGAAGTAAATAGAAGGTGTGATCAGTGGTGGTAATATGGACCGGGGTCCCATGATGTTCACTAGTGATGTCTCTCTCCCAAAAGACGATAAAACAGCAAAGCGAGGTAAACAAATTACAGCTGGGCAATTGACATGATTATGTGCGTAAACCAATGCTAACTATGCTACAAAGAAAGGTAGAGGCTCAAAAGCATGGGCGGTACGCCAAGGCAAGTAGACCGAAATCCATCTGCATCTACTACTAATCATCCACCTTGAGATATCTATCCAGAACATCTCGCTGGTATTAAGTTGCGAATCCCACCCAAAGTGTAAACTCAAAGCAACAGACAACTACATTAAAAGAACTTTGCGTAAAGTAAACAATCCTTGCACCCGCAAGTACAAGCACCGTTGTTTTCCCCCTTGTGGCAACAGCACATCCCCTAGACTCATGTTTCTGTCACTCAAGCTAGTCATCAGGGGGCATGAACCCACAATCAAGCATAACGCTCCCTCTTGGAGTTACTACCTACTACTTGGCCAAAGAAATAAACAGCAACGGAGAACATGCTAGAATTACTCAAGAACAAAGATATAAAAGAGGTGAATCAAATATATTACTCAAACACAATCTGAACATAGTCTCATAATCCATCGGATCCCAGCAAACTCAGCAGAGAAACAGCATAAATATTACAAATTATGCCTCGATCATGTAGGGCAGCTCACGAGGTCTAAACCATGAAGAACAAAGAGGGGAGGAGAACATCACATAGCTACTAATCATGGACCCATGGTCCAAGGTGGACTACTCACGACTCATCCGGGAAGCGTCCATGGTGGTGGAGAAGCTCCCGGTGGTGGTTCTCCCCTCCGGCAGGGTGCCGCGAAGAGTTCTCCTGATGCTCCCGATCTTGGAAGCGTGGCGGCGGCGAACAGAGGCGAGATCGCGAAAAAGGGTTCCGTCCTCGGGGGTTTCGGGACGCGAGGAATATATATGCGAAGGGGGGTCACCAGAGGCGGAGCTGGGGCCCCAGGCGCCCCCTGGTGCGGCCAGGGGTGGGGCCGCGCCAGGTGGCCGCCTGGGCCCCCCTGGCTCCCCTCTGGCCCCGCTTTGGTTATTCGCGAAGCTTCCTGTACGCTGATTTTTCCTGTATTTTTCCTGGAATTTTTGGAGCACTTTTAATATGGGGGAAACCTGAAATAGAAAAACAGCAGAAAACAGGAACTGGCACTGTGGTGCACTGAGTTAATAGGTTAGTCCAAATATGATCAAAAGTGTATGGAAGTGCATAAATATCATAGCAATATCACACAAAAGAGGCATGGAGCAAGCAGAAATTATAGATACGTTTTGGACGTATCAACATCCCCAAGCTTAATTCCTGCTCGTCCTCGAGTAGGTAAATGATAACAAGCATAATTTCTGTGGTGACATGCTATCAACCATATAAGAACTTTTAAGTAAAGTAATCAAGGCATGTAATTCAATTCAAGTCATAACAAGCAAGAGTGTATATTAGTATTGTAACAAGTAACATAAGAACATAAAGGTGCAAGAGCTATCGCTGTCCGTGACTCGAATGTCTCCAAATGGTGTTTGCGTGCAAGAAAGGGGATAGGGATATATGAGAGAGTAAAACATAGTTTTTGTATTGTTGAGAACTTAATCTACTAAAGTTTCACACTTGGTCTTCTTTGGAATCTTATCTTGACTCATCCCCAGACCACCAGTCAGGTACAAGTCAAAATGATCCACTCCCTTTCGATATTTTGAGCACTCATGCAATGGATGAGCGTAAGCAAGAAAGTCGACACTTAGGATGGCAAAGAGAGAAAAATGATGAAGGGGGAAGACAAAAAAGGTGTGAAAGGCTCACATCAATGAGGACAATCATAGGCGAGAGAAAGCCAAATGATAGATATGATGTGAGGAGTAGGGATTGACATGGAACAGATGCACATATGAGCTAAGGTAAGCTCTCCAATGGAACTAGTGGGGGTGCATCCAACTTGCTTGCTCAAGAAGACCTAGATCTCTTTTGAGGAGGCTCATCATTGGAATATACAAGCCAAGTTCTATAGTGTAAAGGTCCCCACATAGCTATATGCATGAATGATAATCTCTATGGAGTACAAGGTATAAGATGGAGTACGAGTGTGGATCTCTCAAAAGGAATAGTAGTGTGCCCCCTTCTCTCTTTTTATTTCTTTTTCTCTTTTTTCTCTTTTTTTGTATTTTTTTGTGGCCTCAATGGCTCTTTCTATTTAACTCTCATTTGTCCTATTTGGGATCTTTTGATTTTGTCCTCTTTGGGATCTTTTGATTTGTCCTCTTTGGGATCTTTTCCTCACTTTAGGGGCAACACTCTATATATTACAAGCAGTATAGAAGATCTTTCACACTTTACAAAAGTACTCAACATAAAGAAAATGAAACTATCATGATGTATGCAAATGTATGCCTCTGCCAGTGTAGCAGGATATGCAATGATACTAGCGCGTCATGTAGCAATGATTAGGGCAAGGCCCAACTAGCATGCGGCTCATCGATCAAGCAAAAAGCATGTATGACATGAAGATCAAGTCATGAGAAGATGGATGTTGCATGGCAATGTATCTCGGAAAGGCTATGGAAATGCCTTGATAGGTAGGTATGGTGGCTGTTTTGAGGAAGGATATAACGAGGCTTATGATGACAGAGCGTATCGTGCCAAGGATTTGGATGCACCGGCGAAGTATGCGCCAACTCTCGAGGTGAGAAAGGGCAATGCACGTCACCAAAGAGGCTAGAAAATATGGCTAGGTGGAAGTGTCAACTTTCGAATACTCACATTAGTCCGAAGAACTCATGCACTTATTATCGGTAACTCTCAATCTAATTAGGAGGTTCACAAAGAGACAAGTACCCCTAGGAGGAGTGTATGGGGGTTTGGTTATCCTTGCGCATCCTCGGCTCATGGTACGTGAGTGTACTCTAATATTCGATCCCTCCAAAGATTAGTGATCCATTTAGTAGCTAAAGTTCTCAACTATTTTGTTGGTTTTCGAAAATAAACACGGATTGCCCAAAATATGACATCTATCACTAATAGGCTAAAGCTCTTGACACCAAAAGTTCAGACATTGCTCATACCTCAAAACTATTGCAAGTTACTACTAAAATTAAATAGAAACCTCAATTACCTACTTTAAGTTAAGACACACAACTCAGTGCAACAGGCAAACTCTCTTAACAAGATAAACATGAAAACTCAAGAGAGTTCAGCAACCAACTAAACAAAAGCTCTTAAAAAAGAAATCCATGAAAACTAAGAGCTAAACATGACAGCAGCTATGGAAAGACAAAGAACACACACAGCAAAGATAAGCATGAAAATCCTATGTTGTGTTCTAGGTTGAAGTGGAGCGTGTTTCTCTCCCACACAAAGAAAGCTGGGTTCTAACTTGTTATGAACAGCAAGCAAAGCTAAAGAAAACTAAAAAGGAAACTAAGAGCAAGACGCTCCAAGCATAGCACATAACATATGAAGTGATAATTATAGTGGAACGAAAGACGAACTGATAATTGTTGATGGAGAAGGGGATGCATGGGGGCATCCCCAAGCTTAGACGCTTGAGTCTTCTTGAATATTTCTTGGGGGTGCATGGGGGCATCCCCAAGCTTGAGCGTTTGACCCTCCTGAATCTTCTTTTATCATCTTCCCTCGCACACTTGAAAACTCCCTTCATACATAACTCATCATAATCTGATTAGCGAGGTTAGTACCCACAATAAAATAACTTTTCCCTACTGCAAATAAAGATAATCTTGAAGAGCTACTGTTTCTCAAGATTGCCAAAAGGTTTTTGCAAAGAAAAACCAAGCTCAAGGTTTGCAAAATGAAGAAAAGGCAAAACAGGACAGAATCTGTGAAAAACAGACCAGCAGGTAGTAAATAATTTTTTCGGGGCACTTCTGCAACTCAAATCAAAAAACTCAGAACCGACGCTCGAAAGCCAATTGTATAGAGCACGCTGTCAAAAACATTCAGATCAAAAAGATGATCTGGTGATTTTATTCGAATTTTTCTGTCCAAGGACAGAATCTGTTTTCTGGACAGCACGTCACAACTTTTGAACTTTCTTGCAATCGGAGGCTAAACTTGGCACAAAGCTGAAAAGAAAAGATACAATGATGATGCTACTGTAGTAACAAACATCAAGACACAACAAAAACAAAATAAAACCTAATTCGTTGTGGGCTGCCTCCCAAAAGCGCTTTCTTTTATGCCTTTAAGCTAGGCATGATGCAAAGAGAGAAGATCAAGTTTTGTCAAGAGTAAGAGAATAGCTAGCCCGTATAACGGACTCAAAAGGCAACTTAATCTTCTTTCTAGGGAAGTGTTCCATTCCTTTCTTGAGAGGGAATTGGAATTTTATATTCCCCTCTTTCATGTCAATGATAGCACCAACGGTGCGAAGAAAAGGACGTCCCAAAATAATTGGACATGAAGGTTCACATTCAATATCCATAATAGTAAAATCAACGGGAACATAATTGTCATTGACAATGATAAGAACATCGTCGATCTTCCCCAAAGGTTTCTTTACGGAAGAATCAACAAGACGAATACCAAAAGAACAAGGATCAAAAGATTTCAATTTAAACATATCATATATTCTTTTGGGCATAACAGAGGTACTAGCTCCAACATCACATAAAGCATAGCAAGAGAAGTTATTCAACTTAATTTTAATCATAGGATCCCAACTATCTTCTAGCTTTCTAGGTATGGAGGCTTCTACCCTAAGCTTCTCCTCCCTAGCTTTGATAAGAGCATTAGTTTTATGCCCCGTGAAGGCAAGATTAAGTGTGCTAGTGTGGGGATCTCTAGACATCTTGTGAAGAAAACCAATAACTTCAGAAAGGGTGCAATTATCAAAATAAAGGTCACTACTATCAAGTAAAGTGGTAATGGTGTCCTTTAGGCTCACTTGTTTGGTAGCTTCTATGGTTATAGGAGTTTCTTCTTCTACGGTTGAGGTCATAGCATCACCATTAATAGGTCCAATGGGACTAGGAGTGCATTGGGTGCTAAGAGTTTGGATATCCTCAACAACTTGGATAGTAGCAACAGTGTGGTGGGTAGGAAGACTCTTAATTCTATCTTCTTCCTCCTTTTCTCTAGCCCATCTCTCTTTAAGTTTAGCCATCATCCTAATGTTTTCATTAATTTGCACTTGAATAGCATTCATAGGAGTGGTCTTCCTCTCCTCAAGAGGAGAAGTTCTAATTTTAAGCAACTCTACCTCATGGGCTAAATTGTCTACCTTTGAAGAGAGATTATCTAGTTTGTCTAGTTTTTCTTCTACACTCTTATTGAAGGCCTTTTGGGTAGTGATGAAGTCTTTAAGCATAATCTCTAGTTCAGAAGTGGAGTTCTTGGTACTAGGATAAGCATTGTTGTTCCCATAGGAATTAGAGGGGAACGGTCTAGGGTTGCTATCAAAATTACTCCTATAAGCATTGTTATTGAAGTTGTTTCTAGAGATAAAGTTCACATCTACTTGATCTTGAGCAATCAAAGAATTTAAAGGAACATCATGAGGATCAATAGAAGATTGCTTGTAAAGTAGAGACATGATCAAGTCAACTTTTTCATTTAGGGAGGAAATCTCCTCGACAGAGTTTACCTTCCTACCTGTTGGAGCGCGTTCGGTGCGCCATTTGGGAATAATTGGTCATCATCTTGTCGAGAAACTTCGTGGCAGCGCCAAGTGTAGTTGACATAAAGGTTCCTCCCACGGCCGAATCCAACAAGTTCCGCGAAGTAAAGTTCAAGCCTGCATAAAAAATTTGGATAACCATCCAAGTAGTCAAACCATGAGTAGGGCAGTTCTTGACAAGAGATTTCATGTGTTCCCAAGCTTGGGCAACGTGTTCATTATCCAATTGTTTAAAATTCATTATGTTACTCCTTAATTGGATAATTTTAGCAGGGGGATAGTACTTCCCAATAAAGGCATCCTTGCACTTGTCCCAAGAATCTATACTATTCCTAGGCAAGGATTGAAACCAGATTTTAGCTCCTCCTCTCAAGGAGAAAGGAAAAAGCTTAAGCTTAACAATATCACCATCTATTTCTGTGTACTTTTGCATATCACAGAGCTCAACAAAATTATTTAAGTGCAAAGCAGCATCATCTCCAGCTCCGGAGAATTGATCTTTCATAACTAGGTTCAGTAAAGCAGGTTTAATCTCATAAGAAGGTGATGATGTGGCAGGTGTAGCAATAGGCGTGCAGATAAAGTCATCGTTGTTATGACTAGTGAAGTCACACAACTTGGTGTTCTCGGTGGAACCCATAGCAGCAGTAAGCAAGATAACTATTTTTGTGATTTTTGGTAAGGGACACTAAAGCAAAAACTGAAAGGTAAACTAACAAGACTAAAAAGCAAAGATAAAAGATAGCGTGCAACTCCCCTATCTTGAAGAGTGGAGTCCCCAGCAGCGGTGCCAGAAACATTGCTTGATGGCTTCTCGCCCCTCGTTGGTTACCCCAAGTGGAAGGTTTGAGATGTAGCGTAGCAGCAAATTTCCCTTGGCAAAGATACCAAGGATCGAATCCCGTGAGACTCCGAGGGTCGACAAGAAGGTGTCAACGGCGCCAGAAATTAGCGGTTGACAGGACCTGCACACAGATACAAATAACTTTGCTCCCAACAAGTACAGAGAGGTTGTCAATCCCTCCGGCCTTGTCGTTTACAAAGGATCAAACACAAGAGATAATAATGATTGGTATGACTGCAACTAGGAAATAAGAACAGGAAGTAAATAGAAGGTGTGATCAGTGGTGGTAATATGGACCGGGGTCCCATGATGTTCACTAGTGATGTCTCTCTCCCAAAAGACGATAAAACAGCAAAGCGAGGTAAACAAATTACAGCTGGGCAATTGACAGGATTATGTGCGCAAACCAATGCTAACTATGCTGCAAAGAAAGGTAGAGGCTCAAAAGCATGGGCGGTACGCCAAGGCAAGTAGACTGAAATCCATCTGCATCTACTACTAATCATCCACCTTGAGATATCTATCCAGAACATCTCGCTGGTACTAAGTTGCGAATCCCACCCAAAGTGTAAACTCAAAGCAACAGACAACTGCATTAAAAGAACTTTGCGTAAAGTAAACAATCCTTGCACCCGCAAGTACAAGCACCGTTGTTTTCCCCCTTGTGGCAACAGCACATCCCCTAGACTCATGTTTCTGTCACTCAAGCTAGTCATCAGGGGGCATGAACCCACAATCAAGCATAACGCTCCCTCTTGGAGTTACTACCTACTACTTGGCCAAAGCAATAAACAGCAACGGAGAACATGCAAGAATTACTCAAGAACATAAATATAAAAGAGGTGAATCAAATATATTACTCACACACAATCTGAACATAATCTCATAATCCATCGGATCCCAGCAAACTCAGCAGAGAAACAGCATAAAGATTACATATGTGCCTCGATCATGTAGGGCAGCTCACGAGGTCTAAACCATGAAGAACAAAGAGGGGAGGAGAACATCACATAGCTACTGATCATGGACCCATGGTCCAAGGTGGACTACTCACGACTCATCCGGGAAGCGTCCATGGTGGTGGAGAAGCTCCCGGTGGTGGTTCTCCCCTCCCGCAGGGTGCCGGGAAGAGTTCTCTTGATGCTCCCGATCTTGGAAGCGTGGCAGCGGCGGAACAGAGGCGAGATCGCGAAAAAGGATTCCGTCCTCGAGGGTTTCGGGACGCGAGGAATATATATGCGAAGGGGGGTCACAAGAGGCGGAGCCGGGGCCCCAGGCGCCCCCCTGGCGCGGCCAGGGGTGGGGCCGCGCCAGGTGGCTGCCTGGCCCCCCTGGCTCCCCTCTGGCCCCGCTTTGGTTATTCGCGAAGCTTCCTGTACGCTGATTTTTCCTGTATTTTCCCGGAATTTTTGGAGCACTTTTAATATGGGGGAAACCTGAAATAGAAAAACAGCAGAAAACAGGAACTGGCACTGTGGTGCACTGAGTTAATAGGTTAGTCCAAATATGATCAAAAGTGTATGGAAGTGCATAAATATCATAGCAATATCACACAAAAGAGGCATGGAGCAAGCAGAAATTATAGATACGTTTTGGACGTATCACACTAGCACTAGCTTACGTGTTTAGAGCGAGAAGGGAAGTGCCACGAGCGACAAAGTGATCACGAAGTGATCCTATCTAAGCACGTCAATCATAACCCCACCGTGTTCACTTCCCGAACCCCTTTCGGAAAATGACCGTCACGGTTACTCACGCTGGTAGTGTGTTCTGAACTGGTGTCAAGTTTTCTACAACCGGATATTAACAAATTCCCATCTGCCACATAACCGCGGGCACGGCTTTCGAAAGTTCAAAACCCTGCAGGGGTGTTCCAACTTGGCCCATTACAAGCCCACGATCCGTGGAGTCGCAACTCCAAGGTGGGAAGGCCCGAGTATTCTCGGAATCCCGTGCTCAAGATATTCCGACATAGGTAAAACTAATCCAGCAAGACCTCCCGGCGTGCCGCCACCCTGACAGTAGCCGCGCGTATCTAGTCTCAGGCCACGACCGGATGAGCACAGCGTATAGTGACCAAAACCCAAGTTGCCAAGGGGGGTACCGCACACGACTCTAGTTTGGACCAACACTCAAATCGAGCACTGGCCGAGGGGGGTTGATTAATTAATCCTCGGGTTAATTACTCCCTCGGCAAGTATTTGTTGTTTGGCAAATGGAGTACCAAAGTCGGGCCTCGCTGGAAGAGTTTCAGCGCTAAGAGGGTTATCGAGGGGGTCCCATAACCCCAACCGTGTGAGGAACGCAAAATCAAGGAACATAACACCAGTTTATACGGTTCCTAGGGCGGCATGAGTGGAACAAATCACCAAGCAAGAGGCTTAGCCTTCCACCCATTGCCAAGTATATAGATGATTTCATTAAATAGATATTTAGTGTGATATCCCAACAAGCTTCAACATGAAGCAAGAATCTTCAAATCTTCTCCTGCAACTAGCAATGCTATAAGAGGGGCTGAGCGAAGCCTACGTAGCCAAACAAAGGTTTGCATAGGTTGGGTGGTTAAACAGATTCATGGTTACAATCGGAGGCTGACAAACAAACATGGGCATCGAGGCAATGAGCTAAAGAGCGAGACATCTAGCAATAGACAAAGGTAGTAATGATATATGGGTCAGGTTATCTTGCCCGTCGAGTCGTCGATGGGATCGTAAGACGGCTCCTCGTTCTCAACCTCGGTAGTAACCTCGTTCTCATACTCGGTCTCGGCTTCCGGCTCTACTCAACACAAAAACACACGAGGCACGAAATCAAACAAGGTGCAATGCACAAACTATAGGATGCGTGTATGATGCACTTAGGATGATCAGCAGATGCACTTAGGATGCACAACATGTCAACGTAGGAAGCACACACCAGAACAACACAAGAACAAGACAATATGCTCAAGCAAGTAGGATGCAAGACAAGTCTATTTAGGATGCAAAACATGGAAATGTAGGAAGCACAGAGAAACCACATAAGAACAACAAGTTTAAATGAGGCCGGAAATTACTTAAGACAAAACCGGTAAGTCCTCATATGCATAGTTTGAAATTAGTCCAGAACTGAACAAACCTTAAGTTAAAGTTGTTAAACAGCAAGTTAACATGCACCATGATAATCTACACTAAATTCTAATCAAGTTTCATATAAAGTTTGTTTAAAACGGAGCTACGGTCTAAAAGATATGAGCAAAACAAGTTAAGCATGGCAACGGTGCAAGATGCACCCAAACATCAAGCAAACATACTCCAAACATGTTAACAATATGATATTATGAATCTACATGCAAAATCATACAAGTTTCATGTAGGGCATGCTCAAAACTGAGCAATGGACTAAAAGATACACCCAAAACAAGAAACAAAGCAAAGCTGAAATTAACAGCCACATATCAACTTGGAAGCAAGATATATATACTCTACAACACTCAAACATGGTGACAAGAAGCATGGACATGAAGTAGACATATCCTACAGCAAACAACTCCATTGGAGCAACTCCATAGGAGGCATGGATCAATAGCAACAAGCTACAACATTTTGATCATGACACTAAAAACCTGACAATAATATTTTATAGCAACTTGGGAGCAAGAATCAAATAAGCTACAACAACCCAAAAGAGCAAGTTAGGGCATGGATGGATAGACAACAACATATACAGCAAGGAATGATCAATGGCCACCCCAAAACTAACATGGATTTGCCTAGGACATCAAGCAAACATAGCATCAGGATAAGACAGATTCCAGACTTAGTGAAATTTCGCTAAGTGTTAAAACAGTTAAGTTGGCATGGCATGTTTGCAAGTATGTTTAAGTCACCTCAAGGCATATCATGGCAAATGGTTTGCACCATAGCAAAGACCACATTAAGGAGATTCTAAAACATCTAGGCATGTGATAAGGGGACAAACACAACAATAGCAACGAGCTCCTCAACTAGGCATCTCGTAACAAGTTACAAAACCTAACATCCACATGCACTTTTGCAACAGAGATAAACATGGCAATATGAACTCTAACATGCATGCTACAGCAACCAACATGTAGAGCATCTCATGATGAACATTTTGGCATATCATTTGCTTCATTTGGATAAACATGCACCAAGTTATCACATCTCAAACATGGCATGAAAATAACAAGTAGCAGCAGTTTATATCATATAGCACTCTTGGCATGAAGATTAAGAAATCTAGATGGACTCAAACAAGCATGACACAATGGAACAAAACGCAGTACACATCACCACGGTCATTTTGACATATCATATGCACAAATCGGACATACACACAAAAAGATATCGCCATGCAAAGATGCCATCAGACAACAAAATATCAGGGACTTAGGAAAGAATCAACCTCCAGATCTGGTCAACGGGCGGATCGGGCCGGGTCAACGCGGGCGAACGGGCACGGAGCGTGTCGCGGATCGGGCGCCGGGACCCATTAGGGTCGAACCCGCGGTGGCGGATCTGGATCGGCCTCGAGCGATCGATCCCGGCGGCGGCCTCGATCCGGCCGGAGGGAGGCCCGGCGGGACGCCGGCGAGAAGGCACGGCCAACGGGGCGAGGTGGCCGGCGACGCGCGAGCGGCCGGGCCTCGCCGGAGGAACTTGAGGCACGGGGCGGCGGCGGATCCGGCGCCGGCGGAGATGGCGTCAGAGACCTCGAGGGGCGCGGCGGCGGTCGGCGACCGGCGAGCGCGGCGGCCGGGAGGGGAGCGGCGAGCGCGCGAGGGAGCGGAGGGGCGCGGCGGCGGTGCGGGCCCGGAGGGCCGCGGCGGCGGCGGAGTCAGACGGGCCACGTGGCGGCTCCTCACTGGTCCGGCTTGTCCGAGCGGACGTGTCCGGTCCGTCCGGACGTGTCCGGCGGCGGCTGGAGGGTTGGATCTAGGGTTTTTTGGACGAAAATGGCATGGGGGGACGTTCTTATAGGCACAAGGAGCTAGGAGAGTCCAAATGGAGAGCGGTTTTCGGCCACGCGATCACAATTCGATGACCGAGATGATGGGAAGGGTTGTGCTAGGTTGGTGGGCGGTTGTTGAGGGGGTCTTGGGCCTCAAAGAAGAGGTTCTTTTAGCCCACTAGGTTAACCATTGGAGTACGAAACAAACTCCAAACGCGACGAAACTTGACAGGCAGCCTACACGTACCAAAACAACATTGGACAACAAGTCTCACGCCATTCCGGAAACGTTACACGGCCACACACGAAAGAAGGACTCGGGGATGCCACGGGCACATGTGAGAGCGTCGGAACTCGAAATGGACAACGGGAAGAGACGAGTGGGACCGGATGCAAGTGACAACACAAATGCAATGGAATGCACATGACAACATGACATGAATGAAATGCACACACGCACACGACAAAACGAAGAACCCGAAATGAAAGAAGAGCCCGGAAGGGAATTGATGAAGCCAAAGTTTATATATTGCCATATTGGGAAAGTGTTACATCTGGGGCATTACACTTGGTGTCTCAACAAATTTCAATCGTCCTTTATGATTGACTGATTTAACTATTTGACGAAACATATTGCAATCCTCAAATTTATGTTTGAACGAGTGATGCAACCTACAATACATTCGTCTTTGAATTAATGGCTTGACATGGTGATTAAGTATTCTGATGTAATTATTGTCCAGCAACAAATCAAAAATTTGATCACCCATGATTGAATTGAAGGTGAACATTTTATTCTTTAGACGATCTTGCTGTGAAAACGGCTTTGGAGCTAAGCAAACGAATGGTTCAGATTTTGAATTAACCCATTCGGCTATGCATTGTGTTTTGCACTCTATCTCTGATGTCTTTGAAAATTAAATTATACTATCATCGGTTTTCTCAACAGATTATAACCTTGGCTTTAAATTTCTCAAATCAAAGTAGTTAGAACATACATGTCTCAATTGAGACCATGCGTAAGCCAAGTATGAAGCAAGCAAAGCTACCCAATTAGATATGAACTTTAAATGAAGCAATGGGAAAATCTTTGGCTGCAATAATAATTCACTATCAGTCTCTTTGAATGGTATAATGTGTTGACCGACACGCTGTACAATAATTTTATTGCTAATAAGTAAATTGCCCCTCTTCATTGGTCTTTCGAAATTGCTTATGAGAATTTCTCTAATAGATGCAACAACTATGAAGTTGCGACCAAATCTGGAAATAGGTAAATTAATTATTAGGCATACCTCTTCAAATATGTTGGGAGAGAATGATGGTGGTGTGACTTGAACAATTAGCAATTTCGAAAGACCAATGGTGGTGTGACTTGAACAACTACTTGATTCGAAATATAAACTACTTGATTCGCCTTTTTCAACAGAAGTACTTCTAGTTTCCGAATCATCATTCTTTTCATCCGTTTTAATTGGTAAAGCTTCTTTCCTTTGAGACAATTCCCTATCAATTCTGTCTTAGCGAAGTACTTGCACCCTATCACGCAAAGATCTAACTCCCCTCTCAATTTCATCCCGCTCAAGATTTGCCCCCCAATGCTTTTAGGATCTTTCGGCAATGAACTATAAGTGTTGCCGAAATTTTGCAACTGTGTAGGTGGTGTATAGTATGATGCGGTACTAGGTGGAGGTGTATGCACTGGTTTATAATAATATGCTCTCTCGCCAATTCTATCAATTGATGAAGTTTCATCTTCTTGCAAAACTCTAGCCTTTATTGTAGCATAATCAGGAAACAACCCCTTTTCATATTGTTCAAGGAAAAAAACACTAATCCTCTTGTTTTGTGCCAAGCTCTTTTTTAGTGTAGCCGCAGCCGCTTCTGGAAGGGATTGCTCCACAATACTTTCAGATTCTTTCGGCAATGATTCATGAGTGTTGCCGAAATTCTTGAATTGCGTAGAGCTTGCATTATATGCTACAGTATTAGATGACGACACATGTCTTCCTATAAAATTTTCAATTATTCAACTATGACCATGAAGGTTTGGGGCCGAATTATGAACATCTACATTTGCATATGGTGCTGAAAATTTACTAACATGAGGTGTATCATATGATGGTTGAGAGTAACTGGCCAAATAGCTAATAGTAGCATGGCCAATTCTCCCATCCACCGGCAAGGTTGGATTCACATATTGCAAATTAATTGCCGATGAATAAAAGGGTGAAACACTTTCTTGTATGCTATTTGAAATTTTAACACGAGGTTTTTCAAATTGATTAACCAAACCCATCATGTTGTTTATCGGCATATGGATTTGTGGGGTTGCCGATGCATGAGAGTTTGGATACATATGTTGTACATTATTAAAATCATAAGAATTTGAAGCATGAATATTGTTTTGCATCGGCAATTGCGCATAATTAGGTGCATGATTGATAAAACTAGGGCTAGCCGATACATTATGCTCATTAGGTGATCTAGCAACAACATATGGATTATTTGCATCTACAAAGGGGAATTGGGTATTCATATTACCTTTGTAGATTGCAGCAACTTGATGACGATCTCTTCATAGCAAGAACGGGCTAGAGACCGTTCAAAGCTTCGTCCCCAGCGGAGTCGCCAAAAAGTGTGTTCGCACACGAACACGTCACCATGTACCCTCGATACCGGGGGTGATGCACCACAGCTCATGTCGAAGGAGACTCGTCCGGAAGCGTGGTACGCAAGCAGTCCGGCGGGCCCTTTGTGGACCTAAAGCCCCGCTTGCACGTGAGGGACCCCGTCAGGGTGTGCGGCAGCTATGTGCTGCCCTAGGTTGACCTGATCGCCCCTAGGGCCTTGAGGTTCGCCGCCCTGCAACAACAAGAACAGACGAAGAACGAGGAAGAAGAACAACAAAGGGAGAAGATAAAAGTAAAGGTAAAAAGTGGTAGATTGATATGTCGATAGTTCGTTGTTCAATCAACCGTCATCCCTTAGGTATATAAGAGGTGGAAGGACTTCCCGTATAGGAAAATGACTCCAAATCATGCTCAAATCTTTCCAAAATCAACCGAACTCGAATTTAGGTAAGTGTGGAACACTAGTTTGGTTTTTAGGTCCCACGGGCCAGAAACGACTTCGGATGAAGATGAGCCCAAAATCAAATTTGACTGTTTTGACGAGGCGAACAACTTTCATGTTGATTGTTTTTTGATTTAAGGTCATCTTCAAGGCCTAATCGCCGCCGCAATCATCAGATTCGTGAAGATACACAATTTCAGTTTGGACCAGACTGTCCGTTCAACCGGACCAGACTATCCGGTCACAATAGAAGGTTCTGACGTGTTTCTTGCCCCAGACCGTACAGTCTGGTCCCAATTACCATACAGTCCAGTAGCAACAGGAAGTTTTGGGCGGCGTGCCATCTCCATCATTTATTGCAACATTGCACTGTTTTGGCTCTACCTTTTGCATATGACCTTGCATTAAGACGATTTATGTATCAAAATCGACAGTTTCGATGAGACGAAGACAATTCTGTAGATCATTTTGCCATATGAGGCTGTCTTGGGGGCGTAATCAGCTAAATAGTGTTCTAAATACAAAATCACAGTACTTCGAACACAACTTCGCCCTTAGAGATGAGATCGGATGGCTATGGCCGAAATATCAAAGTTTCTCCTTTTGACAATACATAACTTTCTCACTTAGATCACTTTTATCTTTGAGGCCATCTTAGTTATGTTTTTAACTATGCCAAAATCTGTTGTCAACATATATACTCACTGTTCAAGATATCGGTAGCTAGTACCATATAGCTTGGGGCTGATAAGGGATTAATCGTTGAATCGGACATTTCACTAAATATATCTTTAATTCATTTATCGGTAGATTGACTAGGGTCATATTTAATATATCTGAGACTATATAGCAACATGCATTGTATCGAATGACTAAATATGCAATCCCAGGCCAAATAGCAACAAGGAAGAGTGTTACCTTAATGTTTTGATAATGTCTAGATATACATATAGTAAGATCGTATATAATGGGATGGAGGGAGTGTTGTACTACATCATTTTGCAATTATTGTTTAGCTTCTAATATCAACTTGTTGCTTTTAGGTACATATGTCATTGCCAAAGATCCACACTTCGACCCTTTCTGCGTATGAGGCAATGAGATATTCATGAACCAGCATCAAGTGTGATAGCCTGGCTTATTAGGGATGGTATACTACTTATATCAATAAGAAATTCCTTCTTTTCCGGAAGCCCATTCAGATAGAACTCCAAAGTTATGCGTGCTCGGCTTGGAGTAATTTCAAGATGGGTGACTGACCGGGAAGTTGCTCCTAGGTGCGCACAAGTGAGGACAAATTGTGCAGAAAAGACTAGTATTGATCTGTGGGGCCAGCCTAGATCCCGCCAGGAGTAACGACCATCGGCGGGTGTGTCCGGGGTGTTACAAGTTGGTATCAGAGCCGACCCTCACGGTTACACGGATGTTTGCGGACAGGTGCGCGGTCATGTTGTTCATGACGTTCGTGACCCATCGTGGCACACGGTATGGCACGTGTACCGGACTGGATGCATAGACGTATGTGCCAAGAGGGAACGTTCATGTGGCCCGACGAGGACGTCGGTTCCTCTTAGTGGGGGTGTATGTGATAGCCTGGCTTATTAGGGATGGTAGACTACTCATATCAATAAGGAATTCCTTCTTTTCTAGAAGCCCATTCGGATAGAACTCCAAAGTTAAGCATGCTTAGCTTGGAGTAATTTCAGGATGGGTGACCGACCGGGAAGTTGCTCCCGGCGCACGAGCAAGGACAAAGTACGCAGAAAAGACTAGCATTGATCTGTGAGGACAGTCTAGATCCTGCCAGGAGTAATGACCACCGGTGGGTGTGTATGGGGCGTTACATCAACTGAAGAAACTGGTAAAGATTGTTATTAAAATGGATTAAAAGATGTCAATCGAACTATTTGTTTACACTTTATGCAAGACAATAGTGAACTGCAGAATGGTAATTAAGAACTTTGTAGCCTTCTTTTTACTGCATGTAATGAGTTGTGTTAGATCACAATGTGTGAATCTTTTTCCTTTGTAGTGGATCCTGAAGCAGTTTACTCAACATTACCTGTCAGACTACATGATTGGCGGCCGACCATCACAAGGGGTTGGACTAGAGTCATGCGTGCCTTCTGGATCGAGGAGCACAACAAGGCCATTCCGCTTCACCTTGTTCAGCAACCGGAATGTCTCTCACCCTTTTATTTGCAATCTTTAATAGTACAAGTATACAACCCTCGTTCATCATTCTTTATTTAGTGCTTATGTTATTCTCGAACATATGTATCTGTGAATCGAACAATGCATTGATTGTTTGAATCTGATGGATATGAATAAAGCTCTAGCCTACTTTAAAATTCAAATTAGGTACAATTTTAAATAGCAGCAATTAAATTATGGTGAAGTTAGGCTCTGCGTGTCATTACGGAGCACACGGTCTATAAAGCACAGCGTGTGTGATATACATCATAATCCGACATGATTCACGAAGAGGAAACGTGTGTAACCATGCACACAGTTGCCATTTGCAAAGCGTGTGTGAAGTCAGACAATATCACAAACGGTGCGGGAAAACTAAATGTGTGTGATTGTTGACCTATCATACACGGTTTACAATCATGAATTGTTTGTGGTGTGCAAGGCATCTAAACGTACAACTAGTTTGGTACGTGCCTGAAAAAATCCCGTGCCTGGAATGTGCCTGGACTGCGCCTGGTTTTAGGTAAAACCACAGAACTCCAACTGCGATGGCAATGCGAGCACAAACGAGTAGTAAGGATGAAACGTTTGGGATATTCGAGATATCAGAAACAGTTTTATAGGGACAATTGTATGCATCAAGGCTCCCTATCCCCGGCGGTTTCTGGGTCGTGTGGGAAAGACCCCCTATCACAGTCACTCACTTGGCGAGAGTTCAAAACACAGTTGCGGAAAGGGGTTAAAACCGTTTGTATAGCACCTCGATATACCAGTGAGAGGTGACAATTCCACTCGCAGTTTGATATATGGACTAAAATTTGCGCAATTACTCAATTTTGAAAATGTGCTTCTTTTTCATGTAGGAAGGTTTTTCTAATTTTGAACGGTTTAAGAGTAATTTAGAAAACAAGCAAAGTTCCTCCGAGTTCGTATTTTTTAGTTAATTTCTCAATGATTTATCAGAATGTAGCAAACGATATGTCGTTGGAAAGCTTAAACAAATGCGAAACTTTTATGTATAGATTGTCTCTCCCAATTCGCTATGGTTTTTTCTCAATTTTGAAAATGGCTAAAAAAATTGGCTCTAATTTGTGAAAAATTATCCGAATGGAGTAAATAATATACTTTTAGAAATCTATTGAAAATGCGAACCTCTTTTGCATAGAAAGTTTTCTCTAATTCCCTACCATGTTTACATAATTTTAAAAACGGCGAGATCAAGTGTTCTGCATTCATCGCCAAATCAGAGTGTTCGAAGATGCACTGTGTGAAGAAGCTGAACTTCTGGAGCATGTCTATTTGAACTTCGACATGTTATTTTTTGCCCGTAACTCCCCAAATACTTACGAAATTGAGCAAATGTTATACCGTTGGAAAGCTATTGAAAACACGCAACTTTCCCGTGTTGATCAATTTTTCATACTCGCGATGGTTCAAAAGATTTTTTAATACGTAAAAACATGTTATTAACGGTATACATGAAACTTTTAAACAATTCATCGGAATGCATCATATAATATACCATTGGAAAGATTAAGAATATGAGTAACCTTTGCATCTTGACAATTGTTAGAAATTCATTCTTGTTCGAGAGCGGTTTTCAAAATTGCAAAAACAACGTCGTTTTTTTTCCTTTTTTTTGAACATAAAACTGAAGGATGGATGTGATACCCTGAGACCGATGCACCAGGTGTCTTCCAGTTATTCGCTGTCATTGACATGTCATTTTCTTGTGTGTTGCATCTTGCCATGTCGTCATGTTCATTGTATCCTCATGTTTTCAAAATTTGCATCTGATCTTTTTCTCCGTTGTCCGTTTCGGGTTCCGACACTCTCACATGCACCCGTTACACCTCTCAAATCTTGTTTCGTGAGCGGGAGAAAAACGTTCTTGGAATGGGCCGAGATTTGTCGAGTGGCCTCGGGATATCACCGGTAGACCGCGTGTCAAATTTCATTCCATTCGGAGCTTGTTTGATAGCCCAACCGTTAAACTATAGCGGTCGGTCAAATGTCGGATGTTTTCGATCTCCGAAAACCCGTGTCGGGCTGCCATCTCTCTCTCTTCTCAGCCCAACACCCACCTACACAGCCCTCCTAGGCCCATCCAACCCCCCTCTCTACCCGGGACGTTGGATCGTGATCCGAGGGCCCAAATCCCTCCAAAAACCCCTCCAAACCCTATCCCTAACCCTCCTTTCCTATTTAAGCACTCTCCCCTGCCAAAAATGGAAGCCTAGCCCCCCTAGACCCTCCTCCCACCTATAGCCACCGTCTTCTCCTCGAAATCCGGCGCGCCCCAACCTGCCGCCGCCACTTGGCGTCGTGCTAGCCACCAGCGCCGCCGCCACGTCATCACCCACCGCCGCCCGCAGCCATTGGCGAGCCGCCACGTCGCCCCCGGGCCGTCCTCACCCACTCACTGGCCTCCACGTCGCCTCCCTAGCGCCCCCACTTCGCCGCGACCCATGAGGCCCACGTCCGGTCCACCATGGGCCGAACCGGGCCCCAGCCATCGCCACCGCAGCCTGCGAGGCCCGAGCGCCCCGCCTCCCCTGCGCTCGAGACACCTGGCTCCCCGCTCCTCCTCCCGGTCCGCCGCCTCCCATCGGGCCACCTCGCCAACCCTCCGCTCCTCGCCGCCGCTGGCAGCCGGGCCGGTCCCTCGCGCCCCTAGCCCCGGGCTCTGCTTCGCTCGCCTTCCCGCCGGAGCTCCTGCCTCCGCCTCGCCCCCTCACAGTAGCTCGCCGCCCCGCCATGGCCCCGAAGCTCGCCGCCGCCTTCAGCTCGCCGCCGGCCTCCTCCGGCCAGATCCGGGCTGGAGATGCCTGGATCCGACCCCACCTGTGTCGTTCCCGTCCATCCCAGCCATCGCCGCACTCGCCACCGGCCGTCGTCGTCGCTGGACCTCGTCGCCGGCCTCCACCCTCCGCGGGATCCCATCGTCCCGATCCAACTGACCTGCACGGCGGCATCCCGCCATCCAAATGGGACTTCCCCATCTGTTGCATCACGCCATCCCGTACCAGCCCATCCCTGAACAACCCCGTCACCAATCCAAACGGGTCCGCATCATCTCATTGCGCCGTCTCATCCAGTTCCCCGGGGTGAGATTTTGACTAAGTCCCTAAAAATATCTTTATCATGTATGCATCTTGTGATAGTGATACCTTTTTGCATGTTGGTCCTATGATGTTGTATAATATGTCAAAATGTTCTTCTATGTGTGCTCTACATGATGGTGTGCTTTCCATGCATGTTAGGGTTCATCTTGATGCCATTATCTCTGTTGCAGAAGTGCTAAGTGTTGTTAAGTGCTGAAAACCTATATAACTTGCTGATTTGTCTTTTTTATATTTTTTGTGTGATTTTGTTTGAGCATCATGTCAACATGTTTTAGGAGAACAATCATGTCATATTTGCTGTGGTGCAATCCAATTTTAATGTTATGCCTTGTGGTGAGTGGAACAAGCTTGCAAAGTGGCCTACTCGTTGTTTGCTGATTTCTAAGACTTGTTGAAAACTGCCAAGTCTGAAACTGTAATATCATCATGCCATGTTTGCTTGATGCTACAGTCATATCCATGCAAGTTTTGGAATGTCCAATGATCATGTCTTGAAGTCCATCTTATGCTCTATCCATCCATGTCCTTATTTGCAATTATAGGTTTCTGTAGCTTGTCTATTTCTTGCTCTCAAATTGCTATATAATGTTTCTGTCAGCCTGTTATCAGTAAGTTCAATTTTTCCATGTGAATAGCTAGTGGTCGATGCATCATATGACCATGTTCTTTCCATGAGTAGCTGCAAAATCATGTATTCTTGCTGTTGGTTATATTCACATGCCATGATATGCCTTAAGATGAGTTGCACAAACTTGCAAACATGCGTACTTGTCATTGTTGCTGCCATGTTCAGTTTATTTCACTAAGTCTGTGAAACTGTTATCATTTGCAATCTTGCCATGATGTTGTGAGCATGTTCTAGTGGTATTTGGCAGTAGCTCAATTATCACCTTTGTAGTGCTTGACATGTACATGCTTGCCATGCCCTTTGATGCCATGAAATGTTCCTGTAGCATGTTGTTTTGATGATTGCAAAGTGCCTAGTTGCTGTTTTGGGACAGATTGTTGTTATATCTTGTTTCATGTGTATGTATTGAAACGTTGCTCCGTTTCGAGTGTGCTCTATATGAAACTTGCTTGTTTTTGCATGTAGATGCATCATATCATGTTGTATGCATGTTTGGAGTGTGTTTGCTTGATTTTTGAATGCAAGTTGCATCTTTGCCATGCTTAACTTGTTTTGCTCATATCTTCTAGGCCATAACTCCGAATTAAATGAAATTTATATGTAACTTGACTAGAATTTCGTGTAGATCATCATGGTTCATGTTAACTTATTGTTTAACAAATTTGACATAAGGTTTGTTCATATCGGGATCAATTTCGAAATTTCCAGATGAGGACTTACCAGAATTGTTATATGTTGTTTCTGGCCTTATTTAAACTTGCCTTGTGTGCTGTTCTTGTTTGAAATATCTCTTGCCATGAGTTGCATCATGTAGCCTTGTCGTGCATCATACTTGGTTGAGCATCATGTCTTGTTATGTGTTGTGTGTTTACCATGTTGTTTGCTTCTTCTCGTTAGTTCCTGTTTCGTTGCAATCGCGAGGATGCGTTCGACTACACTTGGTTTGTCTTCGTGGCTTCTTTTTCTTCATGGACTCATTCTTCTTCCTTGCGTGATTCCAGGCAAGATGACCATTACCTTGGATCTCATTACTATCATTGCTATGCTAGTTGTCTCGATGCTATCGCTATATGTCGCGCTGCCTATCTATTGTTGTCAGCCTCTCATTGTTGCCATGAAACCTCTAACCTTTGACACCATCCCAGCAAACCGTTGTTTGGCTATGTCACTGCTCACTCAGCCCCTCTTATAGCGTTGTTAGTTGCAGGTGAAGATGCAGATTGCTCCATGTTGGATCTTGGATTTTGGAATATCACAATATATATTACTAGAATTAACACACATATATACTTGGCATTGGGTGGAAGGCTTGGCATTTTGCTCGGTGTTTTGTTCCACTCATGCCGCATGAAGAACCGATAAACCGGTGTTATGTTCCTTGAGTTTGCATTCCTAACATGTTTGGGGGTTATGGGACCCCCTTGACAGTTCGCTTTGAATAAAACTCCTCTAGCAAGGACCAACTTTGGTTTTACCATTTGCCTAATAACTAAAAACTTGCATAGGGACTTTCCGGACACCGAGGACTTCATTTACAACCCGGGCCAGTGCTCGTCATGAATGTGGGTCCAAACTGGGCAGCCTGTGGGGCCGCCTTGGGGAAACCCGAGGTATCTGGTTTTACCCATAGCTTGACCTATCCCGATGTGGCCTGAGACAAGATACGCGTGGCTACTACGAGGGTGTCGGCACGCCAAGAGGTCTTGGTGGACTTGTTTTACCATTGTCGAAATATCTTGTGCACCGGGATTACGAGCCTGATCGGATTGTCCCTAAGATAAGGGGTTTTACCTCTGCTGATCGTGAGAGCTTGTGATGGGCTAAGTTGGGACACCCCTGCATGGTTATGATATTTCAAAAGATGTGCCCACGGTTATGTGGCAGGTTGGAATTTGTTAATGTCCGGTTGTAGAAAACTTGATAGAGGATCCGAAATAAAATACACCAACCGCGTGAGTAACCGTGACCGTCTCTTTTCACTTTGAGAAGAGAACACGGTGGGGTTATGTTTGACTCGTAGGTAGTTCAGGATCATTCAGCGATAATTACTAGTTTGTGACCGTTTGCGTAGATGCTCATCTTATTCTTGTACTCGTAAGTTAGCCACCATATAATGCTTAGCCACTGCTGCAACCTCACCACTTAACCTCTCCATACCCATTAAGATTTACTAGTCTTGATACCCATGGTTATGGGATTGTTGAGTCCTCGTGGCTCATAGATACTACAACATCAGTTGCAGGTGCAGGTTTCTGATGACTTGACGTGAGCGCGTTGTTTACATGTGTTGGAGTTCTTCTTCTTCGTCGGTCTTGGGATAGGTTCCTGATCCGCAGCCTCGGATAGTAGGATTGTGCTTTTCATGTGTTTTCATCCGTAGTCGGCTGTCTTGTGTATAATGTGTTGTATTCATATGACTTGTATGACTTGTTGTATCCCCATCTATTTATGTAATGGTACAATGTAATGATATCCATCTTGCTAAGCGCCCGAAATGCGATTGTGCCCCAATCACGAGTTCATCGTGTGATCGGGATAGAATCGCATCTTGGGCGTGACAATGGATGTCTCACACTAGAAATTTTGAACTGTACCGGGAGGAGCACGTGAACTTCTTGTAACAAACCTTTTAGGCTTTTAAATTTTTATTCGTTTTATTCTCATCTGAAATGCATTCTGTGTAGTAGTTGAACTTTTCGTTTTTTTCACTTTGAACTTCTATCATGAACTTGCTTGGAAACATGAAGAATTTGAGTTTTTTGCCATCGTACTACTCCATTCTTTTAATTTGAACATTGAACTTCTTTGTTATTTTAGTTTGAGTTCATATTTTTAGTTTTGATTAAAGATTTTCTTATTCTAAAATAAATATTTGATTGATTTAAAAAATAACTTCATGGATGTATTCTTTAATAAGGAGAGAAATATGAGTTATTTTTGGAAACATCGGACTACTCAATTTTTTTCATGGAACTTTATTACTCCCTCTGTTCACTTTTGTAAGTCCTTTAGGACAGCTGAAATTGAACTATATTTGGTGTTGTCTTAAATGTATAAAAGGTCTTGAAAGAACATCTGGTGGCCCCATGTTTGGTTTTGGTAATTGATGACAATCTCTACCGACTAACGGTTACCTTGAGTTATATTTGAAGGATTTGTCCATAGGCTTTTCTTGGAGTCCATCTGTTGGTTTCAAGGAGAGTTTGTGTCGACCAAGGTGCTATTCAAGGAATTATCTAAAGATTGATTATGTGAGAGGTTGATCAAGACTAAGTCCGTAACATCCTGTAATGCCCCGGATGTAACACTTTCCCAATATGGCAATATATAAACTTTGGCTTCATCAATTCCATTCCGGGTTCTTCTTCTTTTCAGGTTTCTCGTTTTGTCGTGTGCGTGTGTGCATTTCATCCATGTCATGTTGTCATGTGCATTGCATTGCATTTGTGTTGTCACTTGCATCCGGTCCCACTCGTCTCTTCCCGTTGGCCGTTTCGAGTTCCGACGCTCCCACACGTGCCCGTGGCATCCCCGAGTCCTTCTTTCGTGTTTGGCCGTTTAACGTTTCCGGAATGGCGTGAGAATTGTCGTGCGATGTTGTTTTGATACGTGTAACCCGCCTGTCAAGTTTCGTCGCGTTTGGAGTTCGTTTGGTACTCCAATGAGTAACCTCGTGGGCTAAAAGTACCTCCTCTTTGAGGCCCAAGACCCCCTCCACAACAGCCCACGAACCCAGCACAACCCTTCCCATCATCTCGGTCGATGAATTGTGATTGCGTGACCGAAAACCGCTCCCTATTTGGAGTCTCCTAGCTCCTTGTGCCTATAAAAACGTCTCCCCCGTCCAAATTTTCGGGCAAAACCCTAGCCTCCTCCTAGCTCCAGCCGCCGCCTCGTTTTCCGTGCCGGGCGGACGTGTCCGTCTGCGCTGGACACACCGCCGCCACCCCACCGCGCCGGCCCGCCGGGCCCAGGCGGGGCCCGCCCGGCCCGACCGGCCCGAGCCGCTCGTCACGCCGTCTCCTCGCCCCGTCGCCGCGCCGGCCGGCACCGCGCCGCCGCCCGCCGGTGCTGGGCATCGCGCCGCCTCCGCGCTCGCCGCCGGCCGCCGCGCTCGCCGTCGCCGGCTGCCGCACCTCCGCCGCCGTTCCTGCTGCACCACCGCCGGGCGACAGGCTGCCGCCACCTCCTCTCGGCACCTCGCCGGCCTCGCCATACGCCGGCCACCGCGGGGCCTTCCCGCCGGCCGGGATCGAGGGCCGCCGCCGGCAGCGATCCGATCGGGAGGTGTCCCGATCCAGGATCCCTATCCATTCTCCAACCGGGCCGAAACCCTAACGGGTACGGACCCGCGACCCGCTCCGTTGACCGCCCGCGCCCGCGTTGACCGTTCCAGTGAGGTTGACCCCGTGACCCCTTGTTTTTTTGGTAAGTCTTTTTGCGTTTTAGTTGTCTGATGCATTATTGTGAAGGCTATAACTTTTTGTGCATATGTTCGTTTTATGCATATAATATGTCAAAATGATCGTGGTGACATGTATTATGTTTTGTTCCATTGTGTCATGCATGTTTGAGTCCATCTAGATGTATTAATCTTCATGACAAGAGTGCTATATGATATAAACTGCTGCTATTAGTTATTTTCATGCCATGTTTGAAATGTGATAACTTGGTGCATGTTTATCCAAATGAAGCAAATGACATGTCCAAATGTTCATCATGAGATGCTCTACATGTTGGTTGCTTTAGGTTGCATGTTAGAGTTCATATTGCCATGTTTATCTCGGTTGGAAAAGTCCATGTGGCTGTTAGGTTTAATAACTTGTTACGAGATGCCTAGTTGAGGAGCTCGTTGCTATTGATGTGAGTGTCCCCATGTTGCTTGCTTATATGTTTTGGATTCCCTATCATGTATTCTTTGCTGTGATGCAAGCCACTTGCCATGATATGCTTTGAGGTGACTTAAACATGCTCACAAACATGCCATGATAATATTACTGTCAGGTTCTTATTGTCATGTTCAAAATGTTGTAGCTTGTTGCTATTGATCCATGCCTCCTATGGAGTTCCTCCAATCGAGTTGTTTGCTGTAGGATATGTCTACTTCATGTCCATGCTTCTTGTCACCATGTTTGAGTTCTGTAGAGTATATATTTCTTGCTCCGAAGTTGCTGTGTGGCTGTTAATTTCAGCTTTGCATTGTTTCTTGTTTCGGGTGTATCTTTTAGTCCGTTGCTCCGGTTTGAGCAAGTCCTATATGAAACTTGTGTGATTTTGCATGTAGATTCATAATATCATATTTTTAACATGTTTGGAGTATGTTTGCTTGATGTTTGGGTACTTCTTGCACCGTTGCCATGCTTATCTTGTTTTGATCATATCTTCTAGACCATAGCTCCGTTTTAAACAAACTTTATATGAAACTTGACTAGAATTTCATGTAGATTGTCATGGTGCATGTTAACTTGCTGTTTAATAACTTTAACTCAAGGTTTGTGCAGATCTGGACTAATTTCAAACTATGCATATGAGGACTTACCGGATTTGTCTTAAGTAGTTTCCGGCCTCATTTAAACCTGCTGTTTCTTGTGTTGTTTCTCTGTGCTTCCTACCTTGCCTTGTTTTGCATCCTAAATAGACTTGTCTTGTATCCTACTTGCTGTTTCTCTATGCTTCCTATGTTGTGAGGCTGTGCATCCTGAGTGCATCTGCAATGCTTCCTTAGTGCATCAGCCATGCAACCTGTAGTTTGCGCATTGCACCTTGTTTGATTTCGTGCCTCGTGTGTTCTTGTGTTGAGTAGAGCCGGAAGCCGAGACCGAGTACGAGAATGAGGTTACTACCGAGGTTGAGAACGAGGAGCCGTCTTACGATCCCATCGACGACTCGACAGGCAAGATGACCTGATGATGTAGGGTGGAACCCTAATCAGCAGATCTTTCACGAATGGAGGGTATCCCACGACGAACACGGAGAACACAAGGCGGAAACGGAGGAAAACACGCGGGGGAAACACTCAAATCAACACAAATATGGTCACACAAGTGCTAGATCCATGATACACATCGAGATACACGGTCCATAGTCAACAACGGTGGTACAAAGATAGTCTTCTCCCGGAGGAGGTCTTGGATATCCCTTGGGATCTTCCCCGATGTGGAGGTCTTGAATCCGAGGTGGATCTTCTCCGAAGAGGCCGCGGTCTCGTAGGAGAGAATCCACAGAGGTCTGAAATAAGCTATCCAAAAGCTGCCCCGAAAGGAGGTTAGTCAACGAGTATATATTACACGGGTGGTTGCCGTCGGGGCGGACGTCCGCTGGTTACCGGACGTCCGGAGGTTCCGGAGGGACCGGACGTCCGGTAATCCTCGGATTTCCGATATTTAGCTTCTGTGGTCGTTGTCACGGACGTCCGGTGGCTTTCGGTCGTCCGGTCGTCTGGGAGTGGCCGGACGTCCGGTGGCTTCCGGTCGTCCGGTGCCTGGAAGTCGCCGGTCGTCCGGTGCAGGCCGGACGTCCGGTGCCTGTAGCATCTTCAGCCTTCCTTCTTCTTGTTCCCGGCACTTGTCGAAATCGCCGTCTTGACCATTGTGCAGAGCTGTCCTGTGGCCTTCATCCAAGTACCTGAGTATGCACAGAGTTCCTGATGAGGGTAGAAGCCATGTCTCATGTATATCGGAAGGATTTAGAGCAAGGAGTGAAGTCACCTCGGTCTCGAGAGCTCTTGCACGGGCTCTAGTCATTGGTCCTTTGGGCACTTGATGAGGCGATGAGGGATCCATGGGGATGACCTTTGGATGCTCTGCATCATCTCCCCTCCCTTGGGAAAGATCCGACCTCGGATCGAAATCTTCATCACCATGGAAAGGCGATAGGTCCTTGATGTTGAAAGTATCGCTCACGGAGTACTTGTCTCGTGGGATGTCGATCTTGTAGGCGTTGTCGTTGTAGCGTGCTAGCACCTTGAAGGGTCCGTCGGCGCGAGGTAGAAGTTTGTACTTGCGCTCGTTTGGGAAACGGTCCTTGCGAAGATGGAGCCAAACAAGATCTCCCGGTTGGAACACCATTTGTGCCTTGTTGACGTTGAGCTTGTTGGCGAGACGATGGACTTGTCGCTCGATCATTGCCCTTGTATCTTTGTGCACCTTCTTAAGATAGCTTGCTCGTGCACTTGCGTCCATGTTGATGCGCTCTTGTAGAGGTAGAGGTAGAATGTCCAATGGGGACAAAGGGTTGAAGCCGTAGACAACCTCGAAGGGGGACTTGCCGGTTGTCGAGTGTCTTGCGCGGTTGTAGGCGTACTCGGCGATGGGCAAGCATTGCTCCCATTCCTTGATGTTCTTCTTGATCAACACGCGAAGAAGCGTCGAAAGCGTGCGGTTCGTCACCTCTGTCTGGCCGTCCGTTTGTGGATGGTACTCCGAAGAAAATAGGAGCTTGATTCCGAGCTTAGCGCAGAGGGTTTTCGAAAAGTAACTCAAGAACTTGACGTCCCGGTCCGACACGATCGTTTTCGGCACGCCATGTAGACGAATGACCTCCCTACAAAATAGAGTTGTAACATGTGAAGCATCGTCTATCTTGTTACAAGGAATGAAATGATCCATTTTAGAGAATCGATCCACGACAACTAGCACGGAATCTTTGCCATTTTGAGTCCTAGGCAATCCAAGTACGAAATCCATGCTTATGTCTTCCCATGGATGGTATGGAATAGGAAGAGGCATGTAAAGACCATGAGAATGAGATTTGGACTTAGCTTTGCGGCATGTAGAACATCGGTTGGTGAGTCGCGAGACGTCACGGAGCATCTTGGGCCAAAAATAGTTCTTAGAGAGGGTAGCAAACGTCTTGTCACGTCCAAAGTGTCCCATGAGTCCCCCTCCATGTGATTCCTGCAAAAGGAGCAAACGAAGCGAAGACTCGGGAATGCAAAGTTTGTTAGCTCTCATAAGATATCCATCCTTGATGTAGTAATGTTCCCAAGAAGTGTGAGTCAAGAACTTAGCATAAGCATTTGCAAAGAAAGGATCATGTTCATATAAATCTTTTATGTGCTCAAAGCCAATCACATTCAACTCAAGTTGTGTTACAAGCATGCATTTGCGGGAAAGCGTGTCCGCCACAACATTTTCTTTGCCTTTGATGTACTAAATGACATAGGGAAAAGACTCAATGAACTCACTCCATTTATCATGACGCTTGTTCAACTTAGTTTGACCTTTGAGATACTTGAGAGTCTCATGGTCCGTATGAAGAATGAATTCATGAGGTCTAAGATAATGTTCCCAAACACGTAAAACTCTCACCAAGGCATAAAGCTCTTTATCATAGATGGGATAGTTAAGTTGCGCTCCCGATAGCTTCTCGCTAAAGTACGCAATTGGGCGCTTTTCTTGCATTAGCACGCCACCTATGCCAGTACCACTAGCGTCACAATGAATCTCAAAGGGTTTATCAAAGTTTGGTAGGGCTAGAAGTGGTGCGTGCGTGAGCAAACTTTTAAGCTCATTGAACGCGGTGTCATGCGAAGGACCCCAAATGAAGGGTGCGTTCTTCTTGCTCAAGGCGTGTAGAGGCATAGCAATGGTGCTAAAGTCCATCACAAAACGTCGGTAGAAACCGGCTAGACCAAGGAAACTACGCACTTGCATGAGATTCGTTGCTTGAGGCCAAGTTTTAATTGCGTCAATTTTAGTTTCGTCAATGTGAACACCTTGTGAAGAAACGACAAATCCTAGGAAGACAACCTTATCAACGCCAAAAGTGCATTTCTCCATATTAGCATATAGGCGCTCTTTCCGAAGGGTTCGTAAAACCAAACGGATGTGTGTCACATGGTCCTCTAGCGTCTTGCTAAAAACGAGGATATCATCAAAGTAAACCACTACAAAGATGCCTATGTAGGGTCGTAGACAAAAATGCATGAGACGCATAAAAGAACCGGGTGCTTCCGATAAGCCCATTGGCATAACAAGCCATTCATATAACCCAAACTTGGTTTTGAAAGCCGTTTTCCACTCATCACCCTCTTGAATGCGAATTTGGTAGTAACCACTTTTAAGATCAATTTTTGAAAAGATGGTGGCACCACATAATTCATCAAGCATGTCATCTAAGCGTGGAATAGGGTAACGGTATCTAACGGTGATAGCATTTATAGGTCGACAATCGGAGCCCATGCGAAAACTTCCATCTTTCTTAGGCACGAGAATAACCGGAACGGCACAAGGGCTTAGGCTTTCACGTACATGACATTTGTCGATGAGTTTTTGCACTTGCCGTTGTATCTCCTTTGTTTCCTCGGGGTTGACGCGGTAGGGAGCCTTGTTAGGAAGTGGTGCGCCGGGTATGAGGTCGATGCGGTGTTCGATTCCTCGAAGTGGAGGTAGACCCGGAGGTAGTTCATCGGGAAAGACGTCCGAGAATTCCTGCAACAAATTAGACAACACTAAAGGTAGAGGAGGTGAAGTGTTAGCAGGTTTGGCTTCCCCTTTGCATAAAAGCACAAGGTGGAAGACACTCGATGGGTTCTCACACACTTCTCTCACCTCACTTTTGGTGGCAAATAGCACTAGTTGTTTCTTGTCGCTCATCGTGGAGTCGCTCATACTTGGCTTGTGGCTCTCACTCTCTTTTTGGTGACTCACTCTCTCACCATTCTCTCCACGATGGTTTGTAGGTAAAAGCTTGTCGGCGGCTACTTGACTTGGAGACATTGGTCGGAGCACAAATTCCTTGCCCTTCATCTTGAAGCTATAGTGATTTGTCCGTCCATTGTGTGTGACTCCACGATCATATTGCCATGGACGTCCAAGAATAAGGTGGCACACGGACATGGGTATCACATCACATTCAAGAGTGTCTTCGTAGGCGCCAATCTTGAAAGAGACTTGCACGGTGTGCTTGACTCGAAGAATTCCGGCGTCGTTTAGCCACTGGACCTTGTAGGGGTGAGGATGCTTCGTCTTGACCAAATGAAGCTTGTCGCATAGCTCTTCACTTGCCAAGTTGTGACAACTTCCTCCATCGATGATAACCTTGACGGAGCATCCATTGATGCCAGCTTTCGTATGGAAAATGTGACATCGTTGGTCGTCATCGTGTTGGTGTTGTAGTGTTAAGACTTTGGAGACAACAAGATTGGGGCTTGAGTCATTGTCGCAAAACACTTGACGGTCTTCTTCTTCATTCACTTGGCGATGCATAGCGACATGCTCAAGTGCTTCTATCTCATCATCGCTCATGGAGTCATAAGATCCGTCATCGTTGATGATCATGGTGCGAACGGTCTTGCACTCAAATGACTTGTGGCCTCATCCTTGGCACTTGAAGCATTTGATGGAGCTCGACTTGGAGTTGTCTTCGGCTTGAGTTGTAGTTGAGGAAGCTCTTGGCTTGAAGTTGTTGGTAGAAGGTAGACGACTCGATGTAGTCGCATTCTTGTAGCTTGGCTTGTCGACGAAGTTTGTAGATGGCTTGGTAGAGGTAGGAGGAGTAGCCGAAGTCGTTGAAGCTTGGTTGTAGGAGCCGAAGTTCTTGGAGTTGAACTTGGAGTACTTGTAGTCCTCTTGAACTTGTCGCTCCGCTTTGGTTGCTTGATGTACTAGCTCGAGCAGATTGTTGTATGGTTGGAAGTCCGCAATCTTCTTTATAGGATAGTTGAGTCCATGCAAGAATATCGCCATTGTTTGCTCTTCATCTTCCGTGATGTTTGCTCGTATCATGGCAATCTCCATCTCCTTGTAGTACTCCTCAACGGACTTGGTACCTTGCTTGAGGAGTTGTAGCTTCTTGAACAAGTCACGGTCGTAGTGGGTAGGCACAAAACGTGCTCTCATGACTTCCTTCATTTGAGCCCAAGTGGTGATAGGAGGTTAGCCTTTGGCTTCTCTTCTCTCTATGATTTGCTCCCACCAAATGAGAACATAGTCTTGGAACTCAAGGGATGCCATGGCGATCTTCTTCTCTTCATCGAAGTTGTGAAGGCGAAAGATATTATCAACCTTCAATGCCCATGAGAGATAGTCTTCGGGATCAATGCTTCCGGAAAACTTTGGCATGGTGAATTTGAGCTTGCCATTGCGATGCTCATCATTGTTTCCTTGCCTATTGGGAGGGCGGTCTCGATTTTGGCGGTTTGCCATATCTTGTTGCTCTTGTTGATGTAGATGTTCTTGTTGGGGTTGTTGCTCTTGCCGCGCTTGAGGAGGAGCTTCTTGTTGCATTCTTGCTTGGTGACGTCCCTCTTGCATCTCATCGCGAAGTAAATCCTCTTCTTGACGAGTGTGTCGAGTGCGGGCTGCCACATTGCGATGTGCTTCTTGTAACGCTCGTTGCGCCTCCATAGCTTGAGTTTCTCGACGTTGTTGTGCTTGGCGGTTAGCCTCGGCATCTAGTTCTTCTTGGTGTTGAAGTGCTCACTCTTGTTGTTGTTGGCGTAGTCGTTGCCGTTCTTGTGCTTGCTCAAGTGTAGCTTGGTTTTGACGACGTCGGCCTTCTTGCTCGTGGAATAGCTCTTGTGAACTCTTGTCATGAAGAGGCTGCCGGTTGTCATGTCGATCTTGACGTGCGGCTTGACGAAGAGTGTTGGACGTAGGTGTACTTGAGTCTTGCGTGGAGTCGGAGTGTCGACTTGAGCGGCTTCGTCTTTGAGATGATGTTGAGGAAGAACGTCGGTTGACTATCAAAGTCCGGAGCTCGTTGAATTGAGTAGACATGTTGGTGTTGATGATGTCGAATTGCTCTTTTGTTCTTGCTTCAAATTGGCGCGCGTCCTCGGCGACTTGACCAATGTACTCGCGCATAGCTTCACTCTCTTGATGTAGAGCTCGTTGGACACCGAAGAGATGTAGTTTGGTGACGTAGTTGTTCGCTTCTTGAGGATCGTCGAAGATCGGGTTGGTAGATGTACTTGGCCTATCCATCATCACAAGCAAGTATGTGAGTGGGAGAAAGGAGAAGACAATACCAAATGTACCTTAACCGAAGTTGAAAATGGATCAATGATCACTCGATAATGTAACCCGGAAATAGCACTATTGGTACCACTTCGTGTCGATTCTCACACATACACAAGTAAAGCTTTTAGAGGAGCTTGGTTAGGATGTGGCACAGATTCAATGCATTCGTCAAAGTGACTCAATGATGTTGAAAATGGTTCACAATTTGCGCATGCAACAAGTAGATCACTAGCAAAGTAGCACACGGAACACACGCACGGATAGATAAATGTGGTTGTGCAACCAAGGGTGAGCGAAAAAAATGTGGAATCCACGGAAAATGCTCGTGTTGCACAACACTAGAGAGACACTAACCGATTGCTTAATAGGCGGATACGCACTTGTGCACAACCTATAAGAGGCAAAACGTAACGACTAACTATCACAAGTATTCTATGAGTGTATGATGTGTCGAAGCTTGAGCACAAAATGATGTATTGCTATCTCATATGATCTTTCTTGATGCAAGGCGTATGATGCTATTGTCCTTTTGCTTTGGTTGGCTCTTTTGCTTAAAAGCTTGTGAGCTCTTTCTTTGGATATTTATGCATGCTTTTCGGATCAAGGTAGCTATTGTGTATGCGAATCACTCTTGTGGCACACGGAGATATGATGATATGATATGAAGTATCTATGACTATCACTAATGTGCACAAGTGTCGTGGCCCGGCAACACTCAAATGGCTAGTCTCAAAGGGAAAGCTACGCAAAGATGGTTCATAGGGTGACAATGCAATTGCAGGGTAGAAAGAACAAAGTGTCGTCGATGTTACCGTCCTTGCCGAAGTTGAGCGATGGTGTTGTCGAAGTCTTGCCGTTCCAAGGTAGCCTAAACATCCAAGGAAACGGTGAAACCACAACTCAAGTATCCAAGGCAAAGGGAGACAAGATGTTCCAAATCGTAGCGGTTAAGTGATGTTGGTTGCGGAAGGTGGGATGAAGGGTAGGTGGTTGCGGAAGATGGTACGGAACTGAACAAAGTCAGCTTCGTCAGGGACTGTCGGACGTCCGGTAGGTACCGATCGTCCGGTCTGTCGGAAGGGGTCGGACGTCCGGAAGTGCCGGAAATCCGGGAAATGTTTCTGTAGGCTGGGTACCGGTCGTCCGGTGTTTAGCGAACGTCCGGTGTCTCGAGAGGTGCCGGATGTCCGGTAAACGTCGATCGTCCGGTAGGTCTGGGGCTATGTTTCTCGGATCCGTGGACAAATTGGTCAAACGTGGCCGAATTTGTGGGGGAAAGTCGGTGAAAAGGGTGGGAAAGCTAGATCCACTCGTGGCACAGCAAATCCATGGAACAAAGTCAACAAAATCTTGCCAAATCAACTGATCACAAAAAAAAATTTGGGGCTATTTTTGTGGGGAATTTTCGAAATTGGGAAGAACACAACAAAAACAAGCTAGAAAACAGGGTGTGGGGCTCCAAAATCGTGATCAACCTATGCTCTGGATACCAAGATGATGTAGGGTGGAACCCTAATCAGCAGATCTTTCACGAATGGAGGGTATCCCACGACGAACACGGAGAACACAAGGCGGAAACGGAGGAAAACACTCGGGGGAAACACTCAAATCAACACAAATATGGTCACACAAGTGCTAGATCCACGATACACATCGAGATACACGGTCCATAGTCAACAACGGTGGTACAAAGATAGTCTTCTCCCGGAGGAGGTCTTGGATATCTCTTGGGATCTTCCCCGATGTGGAGGTCTTGAATCCGAGGTGGATCTTCTCCGAAGAGGCCGCGGTCTCGTAGGAGAGAATCCACAAAGGTCTGAAATGAGCTATCCAAAAGCTGCCTCGAAAGGAGGGAAGTCAATGAGTATATATTACACGGGTGGTTGCCCTCGGGGCAGACGTCCGCTAGTTACTGGACGTCCGGAGGTTCCGGAGGGACCGGACGTCCGGTAATCCTCGGATTTCCGCTATTTAGCTTCTGTGGTCGTTGTCACGGACGTCCGGTGGCTTCCGGTCGTCCGGTCGTCTAGGAGTGGCCGGACGTCCGTTGGCTTCCGGTCGTCCGGTGCTTGGAAGTCGCCGGTCGTCCGGTGCAGGCCGGACGTCCGGTGCCTGTAGCATCTTCAGCCTTCCTTCTTCTTGTTCCCGGCACTTGTCGAACTCGCCGTCTTGACCATTGTGCAGAGCTGTCCCGTGGCCTTCATCCAAGTACCTGAGTATGCACAGAGTTCCTGATGAGGGTAGAAGCCATGTCTCATGTATATCGGAAGGATTAGAGCAAGGAGTGAAGTCACCTCGATCTCGAGAGCTCTTGCACGGGCTCTAGTCATTGGTCCTTTGGGCACTTGATGAGGCGATGAGGGGTCCATGGGGATGACCTTTGGATGCTCCGCATCACCTGGCCCACATATCATTACTATCTTTGCCTATTGCTAGAAGTCTCGCTCTTTAGCTTATTGCCTCGATGCCCATGTTTGTTTGTCAGCCTCCTATTGTAACCATGAATCTGTTTAACCACCCAACCTATGCAAACCTTTGTTTGGCTACGTAGGCTTCGCTCAGCCCCTCTTATAGCATTGCTAGTTGCAGGAGAAGATTTGAAGATTCTTGCTTCATGTTGAAGCTTGTTGGGATATCACACTATATAAACTCTTAAATGAAATCATCTATATATTAGTAATGGTGGAAGGCTAAGCCTCTTGCTTGGTGATTTGTTCCACTCATGCCGCCCTAGGAACCGTATAAACCGGTCTTATGTTCCTTGATTTTGCGTTCCTCACACGGTTGGGGTTATGGGACCCTCCTCGATAAACCCCTTAGCGCTAAGGCTTTTCCAGCAAGTCCCAACATTGGTACTCCATTTGCCTAATAACTAAAACTTGCATAGGGCTTTGCAAACCCGAGTTCTTAATTAACAACCCCCGAGCCAGTGCTCCACATGAGTGTTGGTCCAACCGGGCCGACTGCGGGGCCACCACGAGGAAACTCGAGGATTGGTATTTTCCTGTCGGCTGTCCCATCCGGTCGTGGCCTCAGACTAGATACACGCGGCTATTGTCAGGGTGTCGGCACGCCGGGAGGATTTGCTGGATTAGTCTTACCTTAGTCGGAGTATCTTGAGCACGGGATTCTGAGAATACTCGGGCCTTCCCACCTTGGAGTTGCGACTCCGCGGATCGTGGGCTTGTAATGGGCCAAGTTGGAACACCCCTGCAGGGTTTTGAACTTTCGAAAGCCGTGCCCGCGGTTATGTGGCAGATGGGAATTTGTTAATATCCGGTTGTAGAAAACTTGACACCATGTTCAGAACACACTACCAGTGTGAGTACCGTGACGGTCATTTTCCGAAAGGGGTTCGGGAAGTTAACACGGTGGGGTTATGATTGACGTGCTTAGATAGGATCACTTCGTGATCACCTTGTCGCTCGTGGCACTTCTCTTCTCGCTCTTATTACGTAAGCTAGTGCTAGTGCAGCTGCAGCCTTTAATTCTTTCTTCAGCCTTGTTCCACACCCAAGGATTAGATAGTTGTGTTACCCGGGAACGGGATTGCTGAGTCCTCTGTGGCTCACAGATTCTACACCACACCAGATGCAGGTACCATGGTGAACTATTCAGGTGACGGCACAGAGCTATACTGGGAGTACGATGAGGAACGTAGCCGTTACTATGTGCACTATCCCGATGATCAGTAGTGGTTTCTACTAGGGGCGATTCGAACCTGTGGCTTTATGTATGTTTGGTATCTTTCATTTGGATCTTCACCCGTAGACGGGTTGTGATGTTATTTGGATGATGATTTGCTATGTAATGAATTGTGTGACGTGGCGAGTGTAAGCCAACTACCTCTTTTGCTTTTCATCCCTATTTTTACATGAGATGTGCAAAGATACCGAACTTGAGATCATTCCAGAATGGGCTTATACCTTTAAGTCGTGCCTCGACACGTAGGAGGTATAGTCCCATCCTAGGCATTACACATCCCAACTTTCAATTTGGATGTTAACATAGATCATGCATATGCATTCATCATTTGAGCATTTTGAAATTGATTTTGGTTTGGAAATTGATCCCAGAGACTTTAAGCAACTCAAGGACCCAAGTGAAAGAGTTGGAAGTTTACCAAAGAGGACCCATAATTTTTATTAATTTCGAAGTGGGGTTGGATCAAATATTATTTTACAATTTTCATTTTTCCATATTTTTAAAAATAATGAGAGAAAATAATATGACTTCTGCTAAAACAGAAAAAATGTTGGAAATTGAATTTTGAGTAAAAATATATATATATTCGATTTTTATTTGCAGAAGTATTTATTTTTATTATTTATTTGCACTAGAAATTTTATTTTTATTTTAGGCATTTAGGTCCAGGAAAATGTTCACCGGGTCAATAATAAGGCCCTAAGTACGTGTGGATTTTTCTGCGATTTTGAAAAATATTTTCATTGTGTTTTTCTATTTTTCTGTATTTTCGGAAAAAATATTTCACATATAAAAAATCTTTTTGTATCGAACTGGACCGAAGCCCAGCCGGCTCAGCCCCGCGCCGTCCTCCTCCCGTGCTCGCGCCAAACTCTAGCGGAGTCCGACCTCCCCACGGCCGTCACCCGCCCCTCGCCCAAGAAAGGCCTCGCCCCGGGCCTTTATAAGCCGTCGGACACCCCTATCTCTCCTCCTCACCCTGCCGCCGTTGCCGCACGCCGTCGCCGCTGCCGCACGCCGCCCCGCACAGCCCCTCCACTGGAGCCGCCGCCACACGCAATCACCGCCGGACCTGACCGGCCGACCCGAGCCGATCTGCCGCCGCTGCTGGTTTTTTGGAAAACCGCTCGAACCAGTACGAACCACCCGGTTTTTCTCCGGTTTACTTGTAGATCGGTTTTCATTTTATAAACCCAGTTTTGTTTTTTATTTGATCTATTTAGAGATCATTGTTGTTTAGGTTTATAGAATGAACGTTAATTAAGTATATTTTTTCTTTTTCTGTTTAAATTACGCGAGGGGCCTATTCATGATTTTTTTACAGATTAGTCCCTAATCTTAAAATGATCACTACTTTTTACTCGTTTGTCAGAATTAGATGAAACCAACGCCAAACTCTTCTTTTTTATCTCAGCTATCCAGAAAACCAACTAAAATTTATTTTTGAAAGTTTTAAAATTTGAATTGAAACGGATTTGAATTTGAACTTCTTTTGATCGTAACTTGAGTTTCGTAACTCTGTTTGAGTTGATTCTTTTTGCAAATCGAAGCTCTTGGCCTAAACTTTTTGATAAGACCAAATCCACCTAATTTTGATACTGTTAGAAATTGTTTTATGCTGCAAGAGTTATTTGCTTGTTTTCGAAGTTTTCCGAGATCTTTTCTCCGATTCTGTTGCATGATTGCTTATGTATGCTATTGTTTGCTTGCGATAGAATTTTCAGAGTGCAAAGCTAGCTACTACGAGTCTCTAGGTTCCAATGATCATCAGCAAGGCAAGTTACACTTTGATCATACTCTTCAATACCCACATTTACTTGCATTAGTTATACCCTCAGAGATTTGCATGAGTAGGACTTAGATACATATGGTTATTGTTTTGTAGTTCATGAGTTAGGAACCTATGACTTGAGATCAACCTCGGGAATATATGATTTGTTACTTATTGCTTAGCCATGCTCGTAGACGTGGATTGGTATGTGAGATTCATGGAAGTTGTGAGTGTAATAACAACTAAGGGAAAGTGTAAGATGGCAACTTTAATACACATCTGGGTGGATTGGTTGCAGGGCACCTGGAGAATCCAGTGTTGTCCTAGGATATCCCGGAGGAACCGTGTGATCATCCTATGGAATGCCACCCAGGCTCAAAGGGATCATATATCATTCATGCCTAGGAACTTCCGTGTGTAGCCACAAGCCATTATGGGCTCTGACATAGTTGAGTATGTTGTGTGAGCTCTTTCAGTGGTGGACTAGCACATGTAGGGGAAAGTAGGTGTACCGGTCTACCCAGAGTAAAGAGTTAATGCTTCTGAAAGGTTATGTCTCAATCCTCCGATCATGGATGTGGTCAAGTCTTGTGGGGAAAAGTGCGCAAACCTCTGAAGAGTGTACAAACTATTCATGAATATTTGTGTCCCCGGTTATGGACATCTTGAGTATCCTGGTATTTGAATTATTGATTGATCTCATCATTCTATTAATTGAACTGTTGGGTTACTAATGACACTGGTGATTTTGGGATTGAGATGGAGGAACCTTCTCAATATGATTAATTCAACTTAGTAGTAAATAAAATTTATTCCTTTGTTGTAGGAAAAAATTAGCTTTATGGAAAAATAAACTTTACAACCTCCACCAGCCAAATATGCATGTAGTAGTAGATATTTACTCATCATTATTGCTACAGTGTGTCCTTCAGCCATATTTAGTTGGCCTTTAGCCATATTTTTGTAATGATACTCTTTATGAGGATCTTGATGTAATAGGTGTGTGATTGAAACTCTGTTATAAATCCTCAAGTATTGTGTGTGTCTACATACCGATCCAGGGATGACACGTAAGCATGGAGACTTCGATTCATTGGAATTGTGGTCGCTACAAGATGGTATCAGAGCACACGCTGACTGTAGGACGCGACCACTAGGACAAGCCACATGATGCTCTTCTCTACTCATTTCTAATCCTTCTCTATTTATACTCTATAGATGTGAGACCCCGGGAGCAAGTTTAATCAGCTTGAGGACGACACCCCTTTTGGAAGACACTTGAAGGAAGTCACGAGGTACCTGCACATCGGAATACCATGTTTCACTGGAACCTTCACTGCAACATTACTGGAAGAGGGGTGTTGGGGGATCAAAGTTAGTGTTCCTAGGAGGACTATTGCACTTGTCACAGAACCTCTCGAGCTTGCCTTTGATGCACCAACTAGGAGCTTAGGAAAGAGTATGGCATCGCACATGACCTTTGAACGCATTTGTGAAGTCTACAACTAGGATCTTGAAGACACCATCTATCAGATTTGTGGACGCCGAGATGAGCAATGAGAGATGATTCACACCAGGAATGATAAGTCCATTGCAGCATTCATACAGGAGATGGACCAGCACATTCGTCGCTATGAGAATCAAATGTGCACACTCATGCTGAAGACCAAGATGGTGATGACACGGAATATCGAGCTAGAAGAAGAACTCAAGACAACACATGATGGATATGAAGAGAAAATTGTTGTGCTACTGGAGCAGAATGAAGAACTGAAGAACAAGATTGGAGCACCCGTGGTGAAGCAAGAACTAGAGATGGGCATTCTTTCGAAAAACTACATCTTAATAGACGACACTAACAGTGATGAAAGTGACTATGAAGACAAAGTTGGAGCAGATATTATGGAATCATCTCCTGATCAATGCTATTAGATGACCACCCTGTAACTATTAGTGTGCTGCCAAGTAGTTAAAATCGTTCGCGAGCTTTGTATTAGTAGCTTAATTAGGATCTTTTGTGTGACCTTGTTTGAAATTGAGTGGTATGATATGAATATGTTGTCTCATGTGCATATATGGGTAGTGGAATCTCTCTAGACCTCATTATATTCTATTTCTCGTCCCTCTAACCCATCGGATGCCTCCGAGACGTGAGCCCGGATTCCAGTTCCCACCTGAGCTCACTCAGTTGATCCGGCAACAAAACACTTTGATGCAACTACTAGTTCAGAACCAAGCCAACAACAACAACAACAACAACGACAACAACAACAACGACAACAACGACGACG
>LR738710.1:408967779-408982028 GCA_902687465.1 Secale cereale
CATCCCCGTGGCCCGCTTCGCCGCTCGCCCGCGGGCTTCTTCACCACCAGGCCGGCCCACCGCGGGGCCGCTCCTTCGCCACCGCGCCGCGCCGGGCCGCGGGCTTCCTCTCCGGCCGGGCCGCGCCCCCGCGCCGACCGGGCTCCGCCTCAGCGCACCGGGCCGCCGCACCAGCTAGCCGAGCGGGCCGCCGCTCTCCTCTCCGCCTGGGCCGCCCCACGGGCCAGATCCGCTGCGCCACTGTTCCAGCTCCACCGGGCCGCCGCACTGTTCATCCCCGAGGCCCAGTACTGTTCACCAGATCTGAGAGGTTGACCTAAATCTCTCTGTTTTCTCTGTTCTGAAATGCCTACTTTGACCATGCATAACTTTCTCTGTGTTGCTCCGTTTTGCGCGTGTAGCATGTCCAGATGTTCGTGGGGATGCCCTCTACGTTTTACCTGTTGTAGTCATGCATGTTAGAGGTCCTCTTGACACTTGTTTTGCTGTTGCAAGAGTGTATGATGATATAAACTGCTGTTATGTGTTATTTTTGTGCCACCTTCGACATGTGATATCTTCTAGCTCGTTTGTCCAAACGAGGCAAATGACATGTCCACGTGTTCGTCTTGACACGAACTACGTGTTGTGTGTGATAGGTTGCATGGTAGATGTATTGTTTCCTTGTTATCATCATTGCAAGATGCCATGTTCATATGTTGTGTTTTCACTTGTTATGAAATGCCATGTTGTTGAGCTCGTTGTAATCGGTGTGTTCACCACAATGATGCATGCTTGTGTGTTTCGGGATCACCGTCACATGTATTTTGATGAGGTGCTTACCCTTTGCCATGTTTAGTTTCGAGGTGTCTTAAACATGCTCTTTTGTGTGCTATGATGATGTTGCTGTTTTGGGACTTAGTGAAATTTCACTAAGTCTGAAATCTGTAACGTTCCGATGCCATGTTCGTGTGATGTTGTAGGACAAAGCATGATAGTTTTGGGGTGGATTTTGATTGTTCCATGAAGTATATATTGTTGTCTTTCCATCCATGCCCTCACATGTCCATTTGAGTGGCTGTAGCATGTTTATCTTTTGCTCCAAACTTTCAATAAAATTCTGCTGCCAGAATTTTATTTCAAAGTTCAATATGTCCAAGATCATTGCTATTGATCCGTGACTCCGTTTGGGGTGCACTTTGGACCTAGTTGCTGTACATTATATCTAGTTTATGTTCAAGTCCTTTGCCATGCTTTTTGGGTGCTGTAGATTAATTATTTTGTGCTCCCAAGATGCTATGTTGCTGTAATTTGCAGTTTTCGCTCAAATCTTGTTTCGGGCATAACTTTTAGCCCGTAACTCCGATTTCAGCGAGTCTTATATCAAACTTGGGTGATTTTCTGTGTAGATTAATAATATCAGGTTGTTATCTTGTTTTGAGGTGTTTTGCTTGAGTGATGTTTTACGTGCTCCATGTGCTTCACTAGTGCATCCATCATGCATACATGTTTTTCGAGTGCGCATTGCATCGTGTTGATTGGTGCTTGGTGTGTTTGTCTTGTTTAGACCCGGAAGTTGAGCACGAGTTTTCCAACGAGGTTGAGCACGAGGTTTCCAACGAGTTTGAGCAAGAGGACCCTTCTTTTGATCCGAACTTCTTCTCTTCAGGCAAGATGACCGAACCCCGATAACATTACTATCTTCGTCTTTTGCTAGTAGTCTCGATCTATAGTTTTGCCTCGATGCCCATGTTCTTCTTGTCAGCCTCCTACTTGTAACCAATTGCCATGTTTAACCACCTTACCTATGCAAACTGTTGCTTGGCTAAGTACGCTTCGCTCAGCCCTTCTTATAGCGTTGCTAGTTGCAGGTGAAGTGGAGATGCTTGCTTCATGTTGAAGTTTGGTTGGGTTATATCACACTATATAAATGCTTTAATTGAAATCACATATATATTGGCAAGGGTGGAAGGCTAAGCCTTTTGCTTGGTGTTTTGTTCCACTCATGCCGTTAGGATCCGTATAAGCCGGTTTTATGTTCCTTGATTATGCGTTCCTAACACGGTTGGGGTGTATGGGACCCCCTCGATAAACCGCTATGTGCTAAGTCTTTTCCAGCAAGTCCCAACATTGGTACTATTCGCCTAACACAACTAAAACCTTTCCGAGGGAGTAATTAACCCGAGGCTTAATTAATTCAACCCCCCTGGGCCAGTGCTCGATTTGAGTGTTGGTCCAAACTAGAGTCGTGTGCGGGGCCCCCCTTGGCAACTTGGGTTTCGGCCACTGTACGCTGTGCTCATCCGGTCGTGGCCTGAGACTAGATACGCGCGGCTACTATCAGGGTGTCGGCACGCCGGGAGGATTTGCTGGATTAGCCTTACCTTAGTTCGGTTTAACTTGAGCACGGGATTCCGAGGATACTCGGGTCTTCCCACTTTGGAGTTGCGACTCCGCGGATCGTGGGCTTGTAATGGGTCAAGTTGGAACACCCCTGCAGGGTTTGAACTTTCGAAAGCCGTGCCCGCGGTTATGTGGCAGATGGGAGCTTGTTAATTCCGGTTGTAGATGACTTGACACAATGATGCTAATACACTACCAGCGTGTGTTCCGTGACTGTCAATTTCCGAATAGGGATTCGGGAGTTGAACACGGAGGGGTTATGTTTGTGAGCTTGTAGCTAGGATCACTTCGTGATCACTTCTCGCGTTGCCTTCTCTTCTCGCTCTCTCTTGCGTAAGTTAGTGCTAGTTGCTGCTGCAGACTCTTTGTTGTTCCTTCACCTCATTTCTTTCTTCAGCCTTTCCCTCACCTAAAGACTTTGATAGTTCTGTTACCCGGGAACGGGATTGCTGAGTCCTCTGTGGCTCACAGTTACTTCACTCACCAGATGCAGGTCCAGCTGTGAGCTATCCAGGTGATGGCACCGAGCTGGATTGGGAGTACGACGAGGAGCGTAGTCGTTACTACGTGCGCTACCCGGACGATCAGTAGTGGAGTCTCTTACTAGGATTCGATCCGCCTGTGGTTGTTTTATTTATCTGAGTTTGGTACTTTGACTTTTGGCTTTTGCCCTTAGAGGGTTGTAGTGATCTTATTGTTTGATGTTTGAGACTTGTACTGTTATTCTGTGACGTGGCGATTGTAAGCCAACTATTTTCAGTTTACTATCCCTCTTTTACATGAGTTGTGCAAAGATTACCAAACTTGAGATCATTCTAGGATGGACTTATGCCTTTAAGTCGTGCCTCGACACGTAGGAGGTATAATTCCATCCTGGGCATTATAAGTTGGTATTCAGAGCCTTCTCCGACCTAGGAGCCCCCACTGTTTGATCGAACCGTTGACGGTTGAGTCTAGGCACACACTGAAAACTTTTTGAGTCCTATATTATATCGGAGAGTAGGATTTCTTTGCTTCCATCCCCTTTTCTCTCTGGTGAGGACTCCTGACGTCTACTCTTGTCTCTCCTATCTTCAAAATTTGCACAAAAATTTTTTTTTTAGGAATCCCGCGAGTATTCTGGGATTGTTTCGATGTTCTTGTGACAAGGATATTGTTCTCGATGCCTCCTGTTACCGAGGCTCAACCAGTTCTTGGCCAACAATCCTAAAGCTTTCAGTTACTGTGTCGACCCTCTTGATGCTGAGGATTGGCTGACCGATATCAAGAAGCATTTTGAGTGCAGTAACGTGAAAGAAGATGACTATGTGAAGTTTGCAGCCTTCCAACTGAAAGATCAAGCAGCTGACTGGTGGCAGCAGTACAAAGACTCAAGGCCGGGTCAAGTGATCTCATGGGAGAATTTCTGCAAGGATTTCCGCTCGCATCACATTCCTACAAGTGTTATTGAGGGTATGCGTGAGCAATTCCGCAACCTCAAGCAGGGCTCCATGACAGTCTATCAGTATAATGTCAAGTTCCAAAACCTCGCTCGCTATGCAAAGCAAGACATTCCTGATGCAAAGAGCAAAATCTATCAGTTCCGTGGAGGTCTCAAAGATGAACTTCAGCTTGCTCTCACTCTGTTCGAGCCAGATGAATTCGATAAGTTCTATAACATGGCTTTGAAACAAGAAGCAGCTCAGCTCAAGATGGAGGCTTCTAAGAAGAGAATTCGAGATGCTGTTCACTCTACCTCATCGTCTCAGTTGGCTGCGAAACAACAGAAATTCTGGCTTCCTCCTCCTCCAATGATTCGAGCTCCATACAACAACTCCAGCAACTTCAACAACTCCAACAACAAGAACTCTAGTGGCCGTGGTTTCTCCCACCCACCCAACCCAAGCAACCAGTCGAAGAAGCAGTTTCAGTCTCAAGGCTCTAAGTCCAGTGGCTCTCAGTTCCGTCCTCTCTCAGAAGTGACTTGCAACAAATGCACTCAGAAAGGTCATTATGCCAACAGATGTCCGAATCCGAAGCGTCTTCCTCCGCCTCCTCCTGTCGGTACCGCTATGGTCAAGCATGATCCAAAGGCTGCCAGGGTCAATCTGATGAATGCAGCACAAGCAGAGGCTTCTTCTGATGTCATTCTGGGTAACCTTCCAGTGAACTCTATACCTGCTAAAGTGTTATTTGATTCGGGTGCATCATGCTCTTTCATGTCTCAACCTTTTGCATCCAAGTTTAATGTGGGCATCAAAAGCTTGCCAAGGGAGTTATCAGTTATTTCTCCGGGGAGACGAATGCATTCCAGTATTTATGCTCCGGATGTTTCTATTCGCATGGGTGATTATCGATTTTTGGCTTCTCCGGTGATTCTTGGTCATTCTGATATCGACCTCATTCTCGGAATGGATTGGCTTTCTCAGCATGATGCTCACATTGATTGCGCTCAAAAGGAAGTCAAATTGACTCATTCTGATGAAGATGTTATTATCTTCGCCTCCAGGGATAATACTATTCGGCTTTTCTCTCTTAATGATAAGGGTGAAATTAATGCCATAGAGCAAATTCCAGTGGTGAATGAATATCAAGACGTCTTTCCAGAAGAGCTTCCAGGCATGCCTCCACACCGTCAGGTGGAGTTTGTCATTGAACTCGAGCCGGGCACCGAACCTGTCTGTCGGCGTCCTTACAAGCTCTCTTCAGATGAATTGAAGGAATTGAAGAAACAGTTGGATGAACAGGAGCGTATGGGTCTCATCAGACCGAGTACATCTCCGTGGGGATGTGGTGTCTTATTTGTCAAGAAGAAAGATGGCACGGAGCGTCTCTGTGTTGACTACCGGCCACTGAACAAGAAGACGATTAAGAACAAGTACCCGCTCCCCAACATCAATGAACTCTTTGAGCAGCTCAAAGGAGCTAAAGTATTCTCTAAGCTTGACCTCCGAATGGGCTACCATCAAATTCGCATTCGCGAGGAAGACATTCCCAAGACGGCGTTCAGAACGAGCTACGGTTCATATGAGTATACCGTCATGTCCTTCGGCCTCGCCAATGCTCCTCCTACCTTCTCAAGGATGATGCATTACATCTTCAACCCCTATACAGGAGAGTTTGTGCTAGTGTATCTGGATGATATTTTGGTGTTTTCCAAGAATGAAGAAGATCACGAAAAGCACTTGCGTCTGGTTCTTGATCGACTCCGAGAGCACAAATTCTATGCCAAGTTCTCAAAGTGCGAGTTTTGGCTCGATAAGGTTCTCTACCTGGGCCACATTATCTCAGCTGAAGGTATTGCGGTTAATCCCGAGAAAGTTGAAGCAATTGTCAACTGGGAAGCTCCTCAGAACGTCAAGCAGCTCCGCAGTTTTCTGGGTCTTGCCAGCTATTGCAGAAGGTTTGTGGAGAACTTCTCCAAGATTGCCAAGCCTCTTTCCAACCTCCTCCAGAAGAATATCAAATACTTTTGGTCTCCCGAGTGTGAAGTGGCTTTCAAAACACTCAAAGAGAAGCTTGTCTCAGCTCCAGTTCTGATTCCTCCTGATGAATCCAAGCCCTATGAAGTGTTCTGTGACGCTTCTCTTCAAGGCCTTGGTGGTGTGCTTATGCAAGAGAAGAGAATTGTGGCATACACTTCACGTCAGCTCAAGCCAGCTGAGAAGAACTATCCCACACATGATCTCGAGCTAGCAGCTGTGGTACATGCTCTGATTACGTGGAGACATCTGTTGTTGGGCAGAAAGGTCGACATCTTCACTGATCACAAGAGTTTGAAGTACATCTTCACGCAGCCGCATCTGAACCTCCGCCAGACTCGTTGGGTCGAGATGATCCAAGAGTACAACCCCAGCATTGAGTACACTCCAGGCAAGGCGAATGTGATTGCAGATGCTTTGAGCAGAAAGGCATATTGCAACAGCCTTCTTATCAAGCCACACCAGCCTGAGCTTTGTGAAGCATTCAGGAAGCTCAACCTTCAGGTTGTTCCGCAGGGTTTTCTTGCTAATCTCCAGATTGCTCCTACCTTGGAAGATCAAGTCCGTGAGGCCCAGCTCAGTGATACCATGGTGAAGAAGGTGAAACATGGGATTGCAAAGGGCACTCCAAAATACAAGTGCTTCCGTGTTGATGAGAGAGATACCTTGTTCTTCGAGGACAGACTCGTTGTTCCCAAAGGTGATCTCAGGAAGCTCATAATGGAAGAAGCTCATGATTCTCTCCTTTCCATTCATCCTGGCAGTTCCAAGATGTATCAAGACCTCAAGCAGTCTTACTGGTGGACACGCATGAAAAGGGAGATCGCCCAATTCGTGAACGAATGTGATGTATGCAGAAGAGTGAAAGCAGAACATCAACGTCCAGCCGGTCTTCTCCAACCTCTTCCTATTCCCGAGTGGAAGTTCGACCACATTGAAATGGACTTCGTCACTGGCTTTCCTAAATCCAAGCGAGGCAATGATGCTATCTTTGTGGTGATTGACAAGCTTACCAAAGTCGCTCACTTTCTTCCAGTCAAAGAATCAATCAATGCAGCTCAACTTGCAGAGCTGTACACTTCCAGAATTGTGTCCCTACATGGCATTCCTCAAGTGATATCCTCAGACCGTGGCAGCTTGTTCACATCAAAGTTCTGGGACTCCTTTCAGTCCGCCATGGGCACGAAGATCAGGTTCAGCACTGCCTTTCACCCTCAGACTAGTGGTCAAGTCGAGCGTGTGAATCAGATCCTTGAAGATATGCTCAGAGCCTGTGTCATCTCCTTCGGCATGAAATGGGAGGACTGTCTTCCATTTGCAGAATTCTCTTACAACAACAGCTTCCAAGCGAGTGCAGGCAAAGCACCGTTTGAAATACTCTATGGCAGAAAGTGCCGTACCCCTCTCAACTGGTCTGAAACAGGTGAACGCCAACTCCTTGGCAATGATTTGATCTCTGAAGCCGAAGAAATGTGCAAAGTCATACGTGAGAATCTCAAGGCCGCTCAGTCGCGTCAGAAGAGTTACTATGACGGAAAGCATCGTGATTTGGCTTTCGACATCGGTGATCATGTCTATCTCCGAGTTTCTCCGATGAAAGGAACCCAAAGGTTCGGTATCAAAGGAAAGCTTGCTCCTAGATACGTCGGTCCTTTCAAAATTCTTGGCAAAAGAGGCGATCTAGCCTATCAGCTCGAGCTCCCTTCCAACTTTGCAAATGTTCATGATGTCTTCCATGTGTCTCAGCTTCGCAAATGCTTCAAGGCACCTGAGCGGATGATTCCGTTTGAGGAGATTGATCTTCAACAAGACCTTTCCTACCGAGAGCATCCAGTTGCCATTCTCGAAGAAACTGAACGCAAGACTCGCAACAAGTCCATCAAGTTTCTGAAAGTCAAGTGGTCACATCACACAGACCGAGAAGCTACCTGGGAACGAGAAGATCATCTTCGTTCCGAGTACCCTTCTTTTTTCCAGTCCTAGATCTCGGGACGAGATCTTTTTGTAGTAGAGGAGAGTTTGTAATGCCCCGGATGTAATACTTTCCCTTTTGGGCATATAATAAATCTCCGGCTTCATCTATTTCCATTTCGGGTTCTTTGTCTTTCGGGCTTTCGTCGTTTTGTTGTGCGAGTGTGTGGCATTCATTCATATCATGTAGACATGTGCATTGCATTTTGTTTGTGTTGTGGGTTGCATCCGGTTCGTGGCGTTTCTTCCCGTTGTCCGTTTCGTGTTCCGGAGCTCCCTCACGTGTTCGTGACGTCCCGTAGGCCTACTTTGTTGTTCGGGCGTTTTTCGTTACCGGTGTGCCGCGAGGTTGTGTTGTGTGTTGTTGTTTTGTTGTGTGCAACCTGCCTCTCAAATCTCGTCTCGTTTGGACTCCGTTGACTTTTCCCTCCGTTGTCCGTGTGGGTCCGAAGTGCCCTTACTTCGTGTCCCGGAAATACCCCTGCTGTTTTCGTTTATCTCCGTTTAGGCCCTTTTATTTTGTCCCCGCGATCGGATCCGTTGGATCACGATCGTAGGGCTCCTAAACATCCCTAGTCTCCCAAACCCTAGTCTAATTGCTATATATAGACCCCTAGGTCTATTTGGGCATCCCCTTCTTCTTCCTCCCCTCTCCTTTCTTTTTTTTTCCAGATCTTCCAGATCCCAAAATCAGTTCCGAAATTCCTGCCAGATCCCCTCGGGATCCATAGGATCCTTCGATCCAAAAACCAGCGCCGCGCCGGGTTTTCCTCGATCTGCTCGCAGAGTCAACGCGCGCCGCCGCACGTTTCCCAGGCGACCGACCGCGCCTGCCTCCCTCGACCGAGCCGACCGCGTCGGCCAGATCGACCGCACCGGGCCGGTCCAGCCAGGGGACCGCATCGCCCGCGAGGCGCGTCGCCGCTCGTCAGATCCGCAGCGCGGACCACATCCCCGTGGCCCGCTTCGCCGCTCGCCCGCGGGCTTCTTCACCACCAGGCCGGCCCACCGCGGGGCCGCTCCTTCGCCACCGCGCCGCGCCGGGCCGCGGGCTTCCTCTCCGGCCGGGCCGCGCCCCCGCGCCGACCGGGCTCCGCCTCAGCGCACCGGGCCGCCGCACCAGCTAGCCGAGCGGGCCGCCGCTCTCCTCTCCGCCTGGGCCGCCCCACGGGCCAGATCCGCTGCGCCACTGTTCCAGCTCCACCGGGCCGCCGCACTGTTCATCCCCGAGGCCCAGTACTGTTCACCAGATCTGAGAGGTTGACCTAAATCTCTCTGTTTTCTCTGTTCTGAAATGCCTACTTTGACCATGCATAACTTTCTCTGTGTTGCTCCGTTTTGCGCGTGTAGCATGTCCAGATGTTCGTGGGGATGCCCTCTACGTTTTACCTGTTGTAGTCATGCATGTTAGAGGTCCTCTTGACACTTGTTTTGCTGTTGCAAGAGTGTATGATGATATAAACTGCTGTTATGTGTTATTTTTGTGCCACCTTCGACATGTGATATCTTCTAGCTCGTTTGTCCAAACGAGGCAAATGACATGTCCACGTGTTCGTCTTGACACGAACTACGTGTTGTGTGTGATAGGTTGCATGGTAGATGTATTGTTTCCTTGTTATCATCGTTGCAAGATGCCATGTTCATATGTTGTGTTTTCACTTGTTATGAAATGCCATGTTGTTGAGCTCGTTGTAATCGGTGTGTTCACCACAATGATGCATGCTTGTGTGTTTCGGGATCACCGTCACATGTATTTTGATGAGGTGCTTACCCTTTGCCATGTTTAGTTTCGAGGTGTCTTAAACATGCTCTTTTGTGTGCTATGATGATGTTGCTGTTTTGGGACTTAGTGAAATTTCACTAAGTCTGAAATCTGTAACGTTCCGATGCCATGTTCGTGTGATGTTGTAGGACAAAGCATGATAGTTTTGGGGTGGATTTTGATTGTTCCATGAAGTATATATTGTTGTCTTTCCATCCATGCCCTCACATGTCCATTTGAGTGGCTGTAGCATGTTTATCTTTTGCTCCAAACTTTCAATAAAATTCTGCTGCCAGAATTTTATTTCAAAGTTCAATATGTCCAAGATCATTGCTATTGATCCGTGACTCCGTTTGGGGTGCACTTTGGACCTAGTTGCTGTACATTATATCTAGTTTATGTTCAAGTCCTTTGCCATGCTTTTTGGGTGCTGTAGATTAATTATTTTGTGCTCCCAAGATGCTATGTTGCTGTAATTTGCAGTTTTCGCTCAAATCTTGTTTCGGGCATAACTTTTAGCCCGTAACTCCGATTTCAGCGAGTCTTATATCAAACTTGGGTGATTTTCTGTGTAGATTAATAATATCAGGTTGTTATCTTGTTTTGAGGTGTTTTGCTTGAGTGATGTTTTACGTGCTCCATGTGCTTCACTAGTGCATCCATCATGCATACATGTTTTTCGAGTGCGCATTGCATCGTGTTGATTGGTGCTTGGTGTGTTTGTCTTGTTTAGACCCGGAAGTTGAGCACGAGTTTTCCAACGAGGTTGAGCACGAGGTTTCCAACGAGTTTGAGCAAGAGGACCCTTCTTTTGATCCGAACTTCTTCTCTTCAGGCAAGATGACCGAACCCCGATAACATTACTATCTTCGTCTTTTGCTAGTAGTCTCGATCTATAGTTTTGCCTCGATGCCCATGTTCTTCTTGTCAGCCTCCTACTTGTAACCAATTGCCATGTTTAACCACCTTACCTATGCAAACTGTTGCTTGGCTAAGTACGCTTCGCTCAGCCCTTCTTATAGCGTTGCTAGTTGCAGGTGAAGTGGAGATGCTTGCTTCATGTTGAAGTTTGGTTGGGTTATATCACACTATATAAATGCTTTAATTGAAATCACATATATATTGGCAAGGGTGGAAGGCTAAGCCTTTTGCTTGGTGTTTTGTTCCACTCATGCCGTTAGGATCCGTATAAGCCGGTTTTATGTTCCTTGATTATGCGTTCCTAACACGGTTGGGGTGTATGGGACCCCCTCGATAAACCGCTATGTGCTAAGTCTTTTCCAGCAAGTCCCAACATTGGTACTATTCGCCTAACACAACTAAAACCTTTCCGAGGGAGTAATTAACCCGAGGCTTAATTAATTCAACCCCCCTGGGCCAGTGCTCGATTTGAGTGTTGGTCCAAACTAGAGTCGTGTGCGGGGCCCCCCTTGGCAACTTGGGTTTCGGCCACTGTACGCTGTGCTCATCCGGTCGTGGCCTGAGACGAGATACGCGCGGCTACTATCAGGGTGTCGGCACGCCGGGAGGATTTGCTGGATTAGCCTTACCTTAGTTCGGTTTAACGTGAGCACGGGATTCCGAGGATACTCGGGTCTTCCCACTTTGGAGTTGCGACTCCGCGGATCGTGGGCTTGTAATGGGTCAAGTTGGAACACCCCTGCAGGGTTTGAACTTTCGAAAGCCGTGCCCGCGGTTATGTGGCAGATGGGAGCTTGTTAATTCCGGTTGTAGAAAACTTGACACAATGATACTAATACACTACCAGCGTGTGTTCCGTGACTGTCAATTTCCGAATAGGGATTCGGGAGTTGAACACGGAGGGGTTATGTTTGTGAGCTTGTAGCTAGGATCACTTAGTGATCACTTCTCGCTTTGCCTTCTCTTCTCGCTCTCACTTGCGTAAGCTAGATGCTAGTTGCTGCTGCAGACTCTTTGTTGTTCCTTCACCTCATTTCTTTCTTCAGCCTTTCCCTCACCTAAAGGCTTTGATAGTTCTGTTACCCGGGAACGGGATTGCTGAGTCCTCTGTGGCTCACAGTTACTTCACACACCAGATGCAGGTCCAGCCGTGAGCTATCCAGGTGATGGCACCGAGCTGGATTGGGAGTACGACGAGGAGCGTAGTCGTTACTACGTTCGCTACCCGGACGATCAGTAGTGGAGACTCTTACTAGGATTCGATCCGCCTGTGGTTGTTTTATTTATCTGAGTTTGGTACTTTGGCATTTGGTTTTGCCCTTAGAGGGTTGTAGTGATCTTATTGTATGATGTTTGAGACTTGTACTGTTATTCTGTGACGTGGCGATTGTAAGCCAACTATTTTTAAGTTTACTATTCCCCTTTTACATGAGTGGTGCAAAGATTACCAGACTTGAGATCATTCTAGGATGGATTTATGCCTTTAAGTCGGGCCTCGACCCGTAGGAGGTATAACTCCATCCTGGGCATTACAAGACCCTCACAGCGATGAAACAACTGCACATTTAAATTCACCCGATCAACGCAAATATATATGATGTTTTTCATAACATAATTGGAAAATATAGGACCTAACTCATAATTCACAAATACTAGAACATAAAGGCGCGCGTTGCCGCGCCCGGCCATCTTTAAAAATATTGATATATGTATACATTAAGATGGTAGAAACATACAATATTTACAATTCACAAAGATAGAAATATATTAACAAGGTAGAAACATACAATATAATTGAAACAATTGAAATTACAATGTCTTGTTAGGCTTTGTATTTATTTTAAAGAATAAAATATATCATAATGGAAATATTTCATAATTGAAATTGCAATGTCTTGTTAGGCTTTGTATCTTTGAAGTAGTCCATCATTTGTTCTTCATAATAGTGACATGTTTAATTAAGGACCTGAATGGTTTGTGTTCTTAATAAATCTGATCCAAGGAGTCCATCATTTGTTCTTCATAAAACATAAAAATGGGTAACTGGTGTTATAGAAAATGACAATTAAATGTTTACCTTTTTTGTTGCTCTTAGAAAGAAAAGAAAAACTATAGTGATACTGGTTTTCGGATGAAGAGGAACGTCTATGCTTACCAAAATGGTATGCGCAAGAATGTCGACATATCATGGAATATGTAACCAGTAGAAACATACTGGTTTGCTGTCTGTTACCAATTCTCTTTGGATAACACATTTGCTACAATCTATTATATACATAATACAGAAGACAAATAAGCCACCACGTTCGTCCACACAGATTAAATTACCTCAACCGTTAATTTTAGATATAAATGGTTGAGATTTAAAGATCTAACGTTACATACAAATATTGTGTATGAGAAATTTCTATCACATGCCAAGTAAACAAAAGACCTGTCACGTATAAGCAATCATAATCACGTAGAGTACATGATAAGGACTCCTCCAAACAAAACATCATGTATGTCACAAAAGAAATAAAGGAACATCTTATATTTGCAAGCACCAACCAAGGCTCCGTTAATCCTCAAGAAAAAAAAACATCCGGTTATGCACCAATGGCAATGGAAAGACGTCCTTTCCTCTAGGACTCCTTCCCTACCTAAATAGCTGCAGCGCTGCTCCGTCCAAATAATGTTTCATGTACAACTGCTACCCTCCGTAAGTTCCTGTATGGCTGTTTGTCTCACGCCCTTCATCGCTGCATCATCAACCCCTCCCGTGAGCCACAGTACCGGAATCTATTCCATGCCCCTCCTTTTCCTTAAGCAGACGCCTCCTATACTAACGCGGTGCTGGCTCCTCTACCACCAACATGGAATCCCGCCTACCTCTAATCCACCCAGGACGAAAGATTTTTCTCCATTCAAATTGAATCTGAGAATACTCCTTGGGAGGAGCATCCTTTGTGTCTTGCTACAATTATAAGGTGTGGATTACCCAAACTTGCGAAGTTTAGTGAAGATTCAAAGAACAGGCACGAAAGCCTCCCAAGTAGCAACGTCCTCTCATTGGTCAAACATGTAAAGTTGAGTGAAGATTCAAAGTACATGCAGATTATTTTGTCCTGCCTACAATCCTACAGTTGTGTGCAGACATAATCGATCTGTTTATAAGAATTTTGCAATACTGCAATTTGGTTCGGATGCTCCCCTTGCTTACTATTATTGCTAAATAATTATTTTTGTGGCATATAAGGACTAGACCGAGTTATGCCAGCCACCGCACCCCAGGAGTCCTCTCCGTCGACGTGTCAGGTGTCACAGAGGGTCATGTATATAGAGGTAATTAATTTGATTTACTCAATTTGATGAAGGTGCCCTATTTGGGCATCGGAAGTGGTTCGTACATGCTGCTCTTGAGCTTTGTATGATGTTGGATAGAGCAGAGAGCATTTGTTTCTGCTAAGTATTTTATAAGCCTTCTTCTGCCAGCTGAGTTCTGAAACATATAGGAAGTTTAGCTTTCAGGTTGAGCATGTCATGATTTCTGTCAATAGAAGTGCTGGCGGATAGTATAAGCTAATGTATGATTTGTGTCTTTTGTTTCGGGTATATGTTAACTGAAGCTCTGAAGGGGGAGGAAAGGCCACTGGCTTAAACATTGAAGCCCATATCACATGAACTAGATCCGCCACTGGCTGTACCTATGCATCAGAGGGGGAGGAAAGGCACCTGGAATGAAATGAGGGCCGGCGACGGGGCGGGGGAGG
>LR738710.1:408982155-409032142 GCA_902687465.1 Secale cereale
GGCCGGCAACGGGGCGGGGGACGGCCGGCGACGGGGCGGGGGAGGGCCGGCCACGGGGCGGGGGAGGGCCGGCGACGGGGGCGGGGGAGGGCCGGCGACGGGGGCGGCGAGCTTCTGCGACGGCCATGGGGTGGTCTGGTTCGATGGGGGGGTTCGATGGGGCGATGGTCTGACCAGCCCAAGCGCGCCCATGCCAAAATATTGGCTCACGGGTGTGATTTGGCGGTCGGATCGACGCCAAAACTTTCGTTCGCCAATTTTAAAAAAAAACATTGGTTCGCCCCCCTGACCAGCCCGAGCGCGCCCATGTAATTAAATGGTCTTGCATGTTCATTTCATTTTTTATTATAGTTAATTAAGTTTTCTTTATTATGAAAATATATGTTTTATGCATCTTTTTTATGAGCTCAACATTACAACCAAAATAGAATCTAACCAATAACTAGCAATCTAAGTTCCAAATGAACAACAACTCAGTTGTTCAAAAACCAAATGGAGGCCTAGTAGTTTTGCCAAAAATTTGGCACATGCAAGGGCTATAATCCAAACAAATATAGGCTAGTTTTCTTTTTTTTGGGGAGGATTAGGCTAGTTTCCTTGTTAAATGAGTGATTTATGAGTGTACTAGTAAAGGATTTGTGTGTGCACGATATATTATCTCTTTTTTGTTTTTTTACCTGAAAAAAAATCCATCTCTTTGCCATCTGCCAGCAGATGGCAAAGAGGTGGGGCTGGTACGCCGTTACCCACTTAACGGCAACAGGAGTTGGCTACCTCTTTGCCATCTGCTGGCAGATGGCAAAGATTGTTTGCCATCTGCTGGCAGATGGCAAAGAATTGGCTGATGGCAACCATGGTCCTACAATCCCTCTTATTTCCTCTTCTATCCTTGGCGGGAACTGCCATTGCCACTGCTTTTGCCGCAACTGCATCCCGATACATCTTGTCCAAACAAATAATTGAATCCTTCTCATCCGATGGGATAGTGAGGACTCCCAATGGCCCATGAATTTTCAAGGACTTGTAAGCATAGTGGGATGCTGCCATGAACTTGGCCAGTGCTGGTCATCCAAGAATCCCATTGTACGACAGGGGGAGATCAAACACATCAAACACAATCTTCTCAGTCCAATAGTTCAGGTCTCCCCAAATGTCACCGGCAACGTAATCTTTACCTTGGGATGGCTCCTATTGGGGTTAACTCCTAGAAAACGTGCCAGTGACCTCTAGCTCTTCTTCTCCTATCTGAAGCTTGCTGATAACTGCTGGGGAAAGCATATTCAACCCAACCCCGCCATCCACTAGCATCTTTGTAACCATGAGGTTGCGGATCGTCGACAAGACCAACAACGGGAAGCACCCTACCGCAGTGGTGCGACCAGGGTGATCCTCTTCATCAAAGATGATGGGCGTGCATGACCATTTGAGCGGTTTCCGGGTCTGTGGCGCTGGTTCCACATCATTGACCTGTCGTGCCCATCGCTTGAGTTGGCGATGAGAGGAGTGCAAAGATGCACCCCCATCAATGCATAGGGTGTCAGTGGCCTTCTGGAATTCCTGGTCACTAGTTTCCTCTTCATCCCCTCCATTACTGGCATCATCACGGATCTCCTTCACTACAAACAAAATACACTTCCCTAATGATACGTGTTTGTCACAGTAGGTCACGTTTTCTGTCATGCATGTACATCCATGACAAATTTATGACAGAATCAAGATAGTCATACATGTGCTGTCGTAGAAGTGTTCCATGACATTACCAAAATTATCATCACGGAAGTGTCCACTTCCATGATGATAAATCGCGCATCACAGAAGTGCTTTCGTCAAGGGTGACCGACACGTGGCATCCACCGTAACGGAACGCCGTTAAGATATCAGTCCCAGTTTTGGATCCGATAACCCGTTAACAGCCCCGACCAATGGGGATTTTCCACGTGTAAAATCATCATTGGCCGGAGGAAACACGTGTCGGCTCACAGTTGGGACAAATGTCATCCATTCATTAGACCCAAAGCGCCTATGATACGTCGACACGTGGCACGGCCCAACAGAGGCCCATTCCTGTGAAAAGGCCGTCCCGTTTGACTTGGTCAAAAGGTGGCGGGCCGGCCCACGGCAAGCCTGTGAACGGCCTGTTCGCATATAGCCCATTTACAGCCCGCTAACCCGGGTCCCATTTACATCCTATCCGAATTAGGCCCAGTAGCATCATCTGGGCCGTCCAATATAATTCCATCCCATGTATGGCCCATGACGTCTTTCGGCCCATATGAGGCCCTTATTACTCTCGGCCCATTAAGGGCCCGTGGTAAAACTGAACCGTAATGAACAGTGTATCACTTTATACCCATTAACGTCACGTGGTGAAACTGGCCATAATGAACAGTGTATCACTTTATACCCATTAACGGCCCATTATTCCGTTGGGCCGTTTCCAGCCCATGTTACTTTTCGGCATTCTCGGGGCCCATTTATTCTTGGGATCATTTCCACATTCGTTTACTTATGACCAGTTACTGTCATTTTCTGCTTGTGAGCCAAATTCAGCCTGTGGTTACAGTCGGCCCGTTTGTGGCCCGATAATACGTTGGGCTATTTTCATGTCAAAAAAAACTCGTTGGGCTGTTTTCATAGAGTTATCAAATACGGCCTATTAACGGCACGTTATTGTCCATGAATAGTACGGCCCATGATTGGTGAAATGATGATACGCCCCGTATAAGTCCCACGGATACTACGGCTCGTAAAAGGCCCATGAATCGTACAACCCGTAGAAGGCCCATGGATCCTACGGCCCATATAGAAGTCCAATGGATCCTACCACCCGTAGAAGGCCCATGGATCATACCGCTCGCAGGAGGCCCATGGTTACAATAGTCCGTGTGTTGCCACGATTATTTTGGCCTAGTTTCCAAAGATAGGTTATTGTGGCCACTAGAAAAACACAGAAAAGAACTGCAGTGACTACAAGCAAACAACTCAACAAGACAATAAGGAAATAAATAAGCAAGCAATTAACGCTAGCCTATTACCGCTATTACACACATCACATCCACTGGGCATCAATGTTCGCCACCAGTGCAAATATAGGGAACAAAGCAGCATATTACATACACTAGCCGTCAAATTGGCCACCAGTGCAAATAAACGAGACAGCAAAACAAGAGCATAACTGAAACAACTTCAGAAGATCTCAAGAAACATGGTATCCACCATGCTGGCAATAGCAATAAGCTTAGCAAGCTTATTAGCTTTGTCCTGTTTGGCGCTAACATCCTCCAACGCTTGCTGTTGCACCAGAAAGTATGCATCTAAATGTTCCAGGGACTTCCGCAGTCCTTCCACTTCTTGTCGCAACACAGCTGATCGATGTCTTTCATCTTGTAGTTGAGACTCAAGAAACCGAACTGATTCAGACAGTGAGTTTGAATAGCTTGTGCAAGCGGTAGTGTCCAGTAACTCCAACACTAAACCAAGACAGGACTTTGGGGTTGTCTCACTATCTTTGAGATAGTCTTCCTTAGCTGTTTTATCAGCTTTGTTGGAGACCAAGAAGGATGTGTCACTATCCTGAACCTTATCTGCATTACTTCCTTTACCATTGCTTAATAAGACACTCTTCCCCAATATTCTGTCAGCATTCTAAAAGAAGAAACAAGCAGACACATAATAGTTTAGCATCTACTAGTATATGAAACTCATTTCGGTGAACCAGTTCATTAGTAAGGTGAAGAGGATTAAACTACCAAGTCTTCTATTGCCAAGTACTAGTACATAATAAAATCATAAATCAAACATATATATATGTCCTATGGTTACTAAATTGTCTTGCCAAATCAAAATAGAGACACAGTTCAAATCATATCAGTTCAAGACAAAGCAGTAGTGAAAGAATACAAAGCGTGGGAAACTACACGGCACAACAAGATTTTAGATGGGTACCACATGTCTACATGTACAACAACACTATTTGCTTTGTTGTGATGCTAGTAATGTGCGTGATATGAGAAGTCAACTGTATACACAATTGAATTGAAACCAACAGAGCTATTGATAAGTGCAAGCCCGTTAAAGAAACATGCGTGAACATACCTGCTGTGCCATTGGAGTTTCGATTGGATCCTTCAATTTAAAAATAAGTTTGTATGAGTAAATACAGTGATACAAGAGCAAAGCAGTATGCACGATAGCAATCATAGTTAAAAAGGTGCGCCTAAGCGAGCGCTTAAGCGCGCCTAGGCTCTAGGCGTTGGCGAAACGCATTGCGCATAACTACGCTTAATCTGTGTGTAACTGTGCATAAGCATGCGCTTTGGTCAGTAAAGCGCAAGGCGGTGGCAAAACGCACAATTAACGCCTAGTGCTTTTTGGAACTATGATAGCAATGGAATCTTAAATTTGAACAGTTGTTCTTCAGGTTTAGGCACTTGTTCTACATGAACAAAGTATAGTAATACGCAAGAATATAGTACTTCAAAATAGAAAATGAGCTCATAGACCTTATCACATTCTTGATTCGAGACCCGTACAGAACAAGGCGTTCCCAGTCATCGTCCAGTAAATGTGTCTCCGGAGAATGTAAGGGAATTTGATGAGTTTCTTTGCCGGTGAAGAACGTTTTCTTCAGGTAATTCCGATACTGCCACCAAGCATTCTTGGAGATAGCAGAGGTATTAGCACAGGTTACCTCATCCTGAGTTTCCAAATCGGTCCTTCTCTATAGAGAAAAATGGGAAAATTTGCTGTATTATAACCATCATGGAGGTAGGGTGTATTGGACAAAGCAAAGTAATTGCCATGAATAACATTACTTACACATAACTCCTGGACAAACACCTGCAACTGGCATTTTCCTTCATCTTCAGTATAATATTTCCAAGATGGGAAGATACGCACATACGATTTATCAACATCAAATGCGATAGATGCTACAGTACGACTAGCTGGTTGTGCTTCCTCCACAGGAATAGGCGTACTAACTGGTGGAGTTGGGGTTCGCCGTGGTAGTACTGGCCCTTTGGGCACTGGAGCTGCCTTACTAACTGCTCTTCTTTGGGAGCTCTATGGTGCAGATGGTGCTGTGTCAACAGGAACTGGGTTACTATCTGCTGGGGTTGGGGTTAGATTGGGTGAAGCTGGTTCTCTGTCCATCGCAGTAGGGGTAAAATCTGCGAGAGTTTGGGTTATGCGTGGTTGGGCTAGTTCTCGTGCATGTACAGCTGGGGTGCTATCTCCACCACGAGGTAGCACTGTTTTATTTGAAGACCATGTTTTTAGTTCGCTAGATGCTGGCATCACCCGGTCCAATTCAAATGGCTGATAAACAGGAAACATAGTTGAATGTACAGACATTGTATGAGAGACAGATGCAATAGATAGTGTGGTTAGAATAGATGAAATAATTGACATGTATATTGTTCAAATAAAACGGATAGCATGACATAATTTCACATATATGATGCCTATCTAAACTGGATAGCATAGCATAACATAATTCAAAGATATGATGAATAACTAAAACGCCATGCCGAGTTAGAGCATACACTTCGGTGGGGGAATATGACTGGTCATCTATCTCTGAATCCATCTCTGAGGAGCTATCAGGACCCAACAAGAGATCTGCTTCGACAGTTAGCACTGTCTGCTCTCAAGGCCTTGTTTTCACTCCAGATGTTTCAATCTCCCACCCAAATGGCTGATTCACGGGAAGAGTAGTTTAATGTACAAACATTGTCGACAAATGGAAATGTAATGAAGAAAAGGATGGGCAAGATATCATTGAAATATATGATGCCTGGTTAAACAGGATGGCATTGCACATTTCACATATATTATGGCTGGCTAAAAGACACGAGACTGCATAATTCCCATATATGATATAGAAACTAAACAGGTGGCGACAGAACATGTCTAAACTACGCAGATGACATATATGATGTCAAAAGTAGGCACTGCAAGGCACCATATGCATGATATATGACTAACATCATCATGCCAAGGTAGAGCAAACATCTTGGGGGTTAAATAGGAGTGGTCAGCGGCGTCTGAATCCGCCTCAGAACAGATATCTTCCTCTGGATTACAATCTGGAGAGGGGTGAGGAGGGTTTGCCATTGAACTCACCATGGAGCGATGTCTGCATGACATTGTATTGCCGCGCAAAACTCTTCTCTTTTTCTCTACATGTTCAGCATGACTGTGTACAATATCTGACATGCATACGAAAAACATATGGTGAGATTATGTAAGGAGAGCATGCAGAAATTAAGAGTGATGGTAACAACCAGTAGATGGATCCAAAAATAATGATAGCAGGCTGATGATTGCTTTAATTTATTAAAAAGACAAATGATGATTGCTTTACTATTTGTTTCCCACCCAAGATGAAAAACATAGGCATCCCCTAGATGAACCAGATATTAGACAGAGATATGAACACAAGATTTTCCTAAATGGCTGCTTCCTCGATATGTGCCCCACAACTAATTTAGAACTCAAGTTTGAACATTAATTTGGACCTGACTTGGAGTCCAAGAGGTGAACAGGACGATAAAGTAGCAGGTAATTTTAAGCAATGCATAACATAAGCAGAATCAAAAGAGTGCGACCTCTCTTGTGGACCCGTGTACTCCTCAGGTTCATCTGTTGAGTCGATGATGATGATGCCGTTGCGGTGGGTGCCCGCGGCAGGGAAGGAGATCTGAGGCGGCGAAAGATGGTCAAGAGTCGTGATGTCTGGTTTGGTGGATGTTTCTGTCGATGGAGCACCCCAGGTGAGGTGGACGACATCGCGGCAGGAGCAGGACAAACCACAGAAAGTTCCCTTTGACACCTACCTGTAACTAAAGTAATTCTGTTAGGGCTCATTTGGCTTGCATGATTCTAAAAACGCAGGGATAGGAAAAACACCGGAATAGGATAGGAATGCACATGGTAAACAGAGCATTTGTAAACACAATATTTCTGTCAACTTGGGTGTTTGGTTTACAAGAATTGGAACAGCAGAGGAATGCAAAAAAGCATGGCCAAAATAAAGTGAAACCATATGAAAGCGTGTACAGTTAGAATGTTATTCTGCCACTCATGCACTATTCTTGTTTTCATGCATAGGATTTTGAAAAGTAGGTCCATGTGGATGTTTTGCTTCATTCCATTCAACAAAATGCATGAGTAATTGAATAGTAGAGTGCCATTGGAAAATTCCCTATTGCTATGTTTTTCCGTCGAACCAAAATAGCCCTAATGGATCGACATGAATGTATAGTAATAAGTGATGCAACAAGTGTACAACCTCTTTGCCGTAGCCGTGTCGACCTCAGCATCATGGGTTGGTCGCTGAAGCAGTTGAGGCAGAGGTGGCTATCGGAGGTGTGGAAGAAGATCTGAAGAATCTATAGACGGCGTCCAGGGCACTGCTTTGTTGTGATGGATCGTTCTGTCGTTGGAGCAGCCCCGGTGAGCCGTAAGACGTCAAGGCTGAAGCAGCGCAAGACAAACGTCGTTAATCTCAAGTGGGATTCTAATAGCATCTCAAATAGATGATGTAAAATAGATGTAAAATTTACATCACCAAAAACCACCTGACTACAACAGATGAGGTAAAAACTGTTGACTTTGAACTTAACTGTCGAAACTGAAATTTACTGTGGAATCTGAATGTTACTGTCGAAACTGAACGCAATGATAGCAGAGAGGCACTTGACATGTAGTTTAGGGAGGGCCTGCAGTTCATCTTCAACCTGCACCCCCTGAGCCGCCAGCCACCACCGGCCGAACCGCCGGCCCCAGCGCCGCCTCGCCGCCCCGAAACAACTCCCCACCGCCGGTCCGCCGCCGCCCTGGCCAGCCCTATAGGCCCCTCGCCCCCACCCTGAACCCTAAGATAGATAGTAGGGTACCTCTCCAGCGAGCCCCCGTCCTCGCTGCGGGTGGTTCTTCCTTAACTCCGGCGAGCCCCCCACCCCCTGAAAATCGACTGACCCAAAAGTAGATTCAGTCGGCTGAAGCGTAGCTAAATCGGAGCTGAGCAGCAGCACGAGCGAGGGGGAGAGCAGCAACAGCAGCACGAGCGAGCGAGAGCCGGAGCAGCAGCAGCTGGGCGAGCGAGCGATCGAGCGAGAGCCGGCGCAGCAGGAGTAGATCCGGCTGGGGGAGAGCCGCCGTGGAGATGTCGCCCGCGGCACCGGCTTCAAGGTAGCCGCTCCATGGGGGCGCGGGATGGAGCACCATCGGTGCCGGGAGGTCGAGCTAAGGAGAAGGTGTGATGCGATGAGTGTACAACCTCTTTGGTGGCACCAAGTAGGCCTTGGCTTCTTCCGACGAGTCGGTGAGGATGTTGCGGTTCCGGTGGAGCAGGTTAAGGCGGCGCTGTGGGGATGGAGCAGCCGCGATAGAGGAGGCGATCGTCGGAGCAGCTCCTTGGAGGTGGAGGACGGGGCGGCTGAACCGGCGGGACCACGAGATGGATGACGGATCCTCATCCGGGGAGGTGGACGAGGGACATCGAGCTATTGCGGTGGACGACGTCGTCGGGGAAGAGGCTCCGGCTGGGCAGTGGTGAGGTGGCGGACAAAGGAGGGTGGGGTTTCGCGGCTGGAGCGGAGTGGTTATGGCGGTCTGGGATTTCGAATGGCAAAAAGGAGGCGATGGAGACGCGCTTGTCCAAAATGTAGGACGTGTTACAAAAGTACCCCCCACTGATTTGAACTAGCGACCCTTTCGGCTTAGGGTTAGAAGGGGGATTTTGCGTGTCGGGATTTGGCAGCTGGAGGGAGTTTTCACGCGCGTTGTAATTTCGGGATAGCAAGGCGCGGGTTGTGAAGGCGCCAGTTTTGGGAGCACGATATCTGAATTTTCGGGATATAACAAGGCGCGGGTTGAATTTTCGGGACAAGCTTAATGTGTAGTATTGTACTTGTACGTACCAAATCAATTCGCACTTCCCTCAACCAAAAAGAAAACGAAAAAATAAAACTATTCACACCACACAAAAAGAGAGTCTTGCCCCGTTTTACTAAAAAAATGCTATTCAAAGTTACTCCCTCCTTCCATCTATATAGGGCCAAATGCGTTTTTCGATGCTAACTTTGACCAAATATTAGAGCAATAATATATGACATGCAACTTACACAAAGCACCCCATTAAATTCGTCTGTGGAAGGTTTTTTCAATGATATAATTTTCACATTGTGCATGTCATGTACTATTAATCTTGTCAATAGTCAAAGGCGGTCTTAAAAAACGCATTACGCCCTATATAGATGGAAGGAGGGAGTATGAATCCATGTTATGTCCAATTAAAGTTTTTCGCTTGCTGTATAATGCATGTAACCTACTCATACCAACGTTTTAGTGCATTCCAAATGTCTATACTACCGTTGCAATTCGAACTGAATTTGAATTCGTTTCTCTATTTCAATAACAATCTACAATCATTATTGTTGCCAACTTCAACCATCATTCGTGTATTACCTTAATAACACACCACATGATTACTATAGAGATAGATATGAACAATGTGTACTACATGAACTCGAATTCTATTTTTTGAATACACTTGATGTTGATTCCAAATAATAGTACATTTGATGTACTGACTATATATTCATAATCTAAACCATGTTCCATACGTGTACATCGTGTTTGTCACACATAGTATAGTGCCCCGCCCCCTACATTATGGCAAGTATTTAGACCCGAGCTGCAAAAGCAACACATTACCCCAAATTATGATCAATGTTCTATATATTATACGTAGTACTAGCAAGATGCCCATGCGTTCCACAGAACATCAACATGATCAAGGGGAGGCCTAATTTGCAAATATGGAGAGGGGTGTGGGTATTTTTTTTAAATTTCCGTAGTTTCCTTCCTATCCGTCAGATATAAATCGGACGGCCTACATTGCAGGATGGCAGGCACACCATCATCAACTCCGTTTTTTATAAGAGTAGAGATAAAATATATTATATGTAGTATAACATGTTCATAACCAAACCATGTGTATCATCGTTATATATATTCACACATGCGTCGGTTTAAAACTCTATGATAAATTCTTCAAATATCTGAATTTGCTTTTTATAATGAAGTATGATCTCTGTTCGTCTTTTACACCCACACAATCCTCTTATCTTTGTAGCTAGCTAGCGCTAACTTTCTCTCGTGCATGCACACACCCACATCCCTCTCACCCTCCCTCAGCATTCTCTAGCTCCATCGCGCAAATTCATCTTTTCACTTTACGTCGTTCACCCACGGTGTGTGTAGGCCCCCGAGCTCCTTCTTTTCAGCACACATCGATCGGTATGCCTCTCTAGCCAGGTGTGCCTAGCACAAACACAAGCTTCCCCTATCCTCTTATCACCGTCCATGCCTCACTCTCACCACTCTTTTCATCGATCTCGTACTCGCACGCTCCTTCCCCCTCGATATAGTATGACTCTCGCACCACCTCCTAGATGCATCCCTCTCTCTCTATCCTTCTCCACATGCCTCATTTGCTTCTAACACACACATTCATGTATACCGATCGATCTCGCAACATATACCTAGGTCTACTTTAACTATTCCACCCATCGATCGACGTACCTCACAAGTTATGTCACTCCTTTCTCTGACAAAGGACGATTGATCTTCCTATGTAGTTATGTCTGCTTACCACAACCATGCATATGGTCCCCCCTCATCATTAGTGCATGCCTCCTGACCCGTCTCTCACACGCACATGCACAGACAGGCAGCCATCCCCTCTCTTATTGATATTGCAGGCGTGTCGTCCAGTTCTCTAGCAAGCCTATCCCACCATTTGTTAGAAGCAACTCCACTACCACCCCCTCCAACACTCTAGCTCTGTCTCTCTCCCAACCTTATTCCTCTCCTACACATATGCATGGATGCCGATCGATCTCCCTTAATACATGAGGTAGATCGATCTACATTAATACACGAGGTAGGCCTCTCTTCTCCTCCACACATATACCAGCCATTGTACCTCTATAGTTAATTAGGCCTCCCTCCCCCCACCACACACCGATAGTCGAGCGTTGTAGGTAGGTATCCATGCCACAGAGTCTAACTCTATATCTTTGACATGGGCACACACAAATTCGATTGCACTCTTTATCGTCCGTGCACGCACACACACACATCATCCCTCTCTTCGATTCTATGGACACCTCAAGTCGATGATACCTCCACTCTCTTCTCGTGGATCGCCCCCTCTATATATATGATATATCTAGGACTCTATTTCACACACATTGCATATGTTACATTTTTTGATTGACCCCTCCCCCCCCCCAAAAAGAACTCTCACGTACCCACACACTATATCTCTCTATGTTTGTATATCTCTCACACAACCTCACATAGGTGGTGTACGTTTACAAGAAGAGAATGGGTGCACCGTGCACGTACTCACGCTTCATGCCCAGCCGCACCCGCGCGGGTACACGATGGAGCCCATTTCCTTACGAAATGGTAGCCCACGTGCTAATCGAAGACCAAGTGACCAGAAGCCGGAAGCACCTATGGAGGCGATGGTCGCGAGCGGTAGTCGGCTGTGCCAAATCATCCAAGGTGTCGGCCTGCGGCCCCGCACCGCGCAGCGTTTCCAGACGGTGCTGGCGACCGCCGGCGTCATAGCCCTCGCCTATGCGGGCTTCGCCTCTTGCATGGACGACATGATGGTCAACTCCATCCGCAAGTTCGCCGCCGTCAAGAAGCGTGTAGCGAAAGCTCCTACTAGTCCTGCCAGCCACCACGCTCATGCATGAGGGAGCGACGCAGCTTCATTGACTTACTCCTCCTACCTTTGCGTCAATGACAGGTGGGCCCAATAGGTGGTTGGCCCACCTGTCATGCAGCCAAAGGCAGGTGCAGTTAAGGCACCAGAGCTCAGTCCGCGAGGGAGAGGGCATTGTAGTAATCCAACTTCTCGGTCTTGTACGAGTTGACGCGACACATCAAAGCACTGCATTCGATATAAATCTTTTTACACATTTCAAATGGAATACTACATACGGATGTATGTAGACATATTTTGCTTCATATGTAGTCACTTGTTGCAATCTCTAAAAAGACATATATTTGGAAACGGAGGGAGTACAACGCATGCATGCATGCCGTGACTTCCCTTTTGATACTTGCATGTGTTGATTTGATGCACCTTGCCAAATTTTGACTATAAATTTAACTAACCAAATTTTCATGCATGTCATACAAAATTACGGAGCTGTTTGGACTGTGACTATGTTTGTCTTATGTTGCCACATTATTTTTCCCACACTTGCCGCACTTGCCTAACTTGAGTTGCTCAAATTGTTAGACACACTTTGGCTTGCCTAACGGAATCTTGCCCCATTTTTTGTGTCTATGACATGTGGGGTTCACTGCTAGTAAAAAAAATCTTGTCTTAGGTGTGGCTAATAAAAAAGACTTATATTTAGGAACGGAGGGAAACCCATGTCTATGACCTATACTTGCATGTTGGGGAAACCCATGTTTCTGATAACTTTAGACGTGGGCTTGTTCACAATTTTTACGAGGGGGTGGTTGTTCATTTAATGGAGGGACTTGTACCATACTTGAACGATACAAAGTGCGACCTGGCACACCATAACACCACTTGGAACAAGCGGGTAGCTATCTCAAAAAACAATCAACAACTAAAAAACGGTGACCTGGCACGTAGTACACAATTTTAAACGATTGTTTTGATGGAGTGAAAAAGGAAAACTACCCCACTACATATATATAGGCCCGAGCCTCCGCGCTTGCTTGCTAGGGTTGCTCTATTCACACACTATCATCCTCTCCAGATCTAAACAACATAGGGGTGGTAATACTATCTTTCTCCCTTCAAAAAACACTGTCTTTCTATCATCACCGCTGCTTACAGATCCAGACGTATCCCCTTCCGCCGGTGAAGGGGAGTAGGGGCAGCGTTTAGGCCGTCGTCGACAATGAGGGAGGAGACCCACTGCCGGCCGCACCGTTATCTCTAGCCGCGCGCTGGCGCGGGAGGTCCTCCGATCCCTTTGTCGTTGCCCTAGTGTGGGCGGATCCGCCTCCCGCCGCTCACCTATCCACATCCCGACGACCTTCAGGTATATCTTCCTTCGAAACCGCCTTAGCTCTACTTCCCCAACTCGCTACGTCACTGCATGTGCATCATTTTCTACCTCTCAGCCCCTCTTGATCGGATGGTCAAACGTCACCTATTTTTTTCTTCTATTGTTAGATGTAAAGCTACTTCATGGAGTCGAATCTTGTACTTGGTTCAAACAAGAAATAAAGTGGGGGGTAGGGGAATTTAGTATGTACTCCCTCCGTCGGGAAATACTTGTCATCAAAATGAATAAAAGAGGATGTATCTAGATGTATTTTAGTTCTAGATACATCCCTTTTGTCCATTTTGATGACAAGTATTTTTCGGACGGAGGGAGTAGTACATCGGACTTGGTACAAACAGGAAGGAAAGGGGGTGAAAGTAGTACAAACTGGTCATCCAACCGGTCTCTTGGTCGAAAAGGGAAATATAGGGGTAACGCTGAACACAGTGGTATGACCAGGACTAGATTTTCTATCCACACATAGGAGTAGGTGGCTAGAGTGAACAAAAATGGGACCAACCCAGATATGTTTCTTGGATGTTTGTTTCTCGGGGCAACAAACTATGAATCACCACCTTATGCCCCTGTTTAGGTACATGGTGCTGGACTGCTGGTGCTCCCACTGTCCCATGCCCTTATACCAAATATTTAGCTGTTCTTAATCTTATGCCCCTAGTAAAAATGAAGCCATGCCACAGCAATAAGCCATGACAAGTTTAGCCAAATGTTTTTGCCTATAATTGTTTGGGACTCTAACTGTTTCCTCTGTAGCTTTTTGTGCAAACAGGGATATCCATTTCACCTGGTTGCTGTTGTGACCTTTTGGTGCATTGCACAAAACTCTTCTTGAAAGAAGTGACTTTTGTACTGTTTAACTGGAATGTCAGAATGGAATAGTTGGTTCATTTAGGTGGAACTGCACAAAGGGAGATCTGTGTTCCAATCCTCATCATCCATATTGGCACCATAACCTTCCTTTAGGTGAGAATGATATTTAATGCATGTGTTCATCTCTATTTTGCGACTACCATGAGAAAATAGTGCTATTTTTTACTAGTACACTTGTACTCCCTCACTGACAAAACCAATTCTGAAATAGAAGGCCAATCATGTACTTGGTTTCACCAACTGGTGAGGAGAATGAGAAACAGAGCATGAAGAGAAAGAAAACGAAGAATAAACAGTGCCAAGACGATCTTGCTGAAGCCAGAGGCCTTAGTCGAGGCTATTCAAGGGCTCCGGCAACAACTAACTTACATGTGAGACTATCCTCCAGGGAGCCCTTCCACTTCTGCTGTCTCACTTAATTAATTAGGAGTACTTAACTACCACTAATTTTATTGCTGCCTAATTTTCCTGTCAGAGTTAAACAAATCTTTAGTAGCACCCTATGATGAATCATGTACGTGTGTATGTTTGTCTATGGAGGTGAATCATGCGGTGGAGTAGGGAGGGAATATTATTAGTGCCATGACATAATAGTGCTATTGTTTTGCATGTCAATTTATTGCCATTGGTTCAATGCGGCATTGTTTTGCATATTGTCCATCATGAATTTGATGCTACTGTTAGATTAATATGTTAATGTCTTTCTATCCTTTCTCACTAAGATAATGAAGGTTTCACCTTGTTCCTACTTGTGCAAACATGGATCATGTTGTGCCAATCATACATTTTAGTGGAACTACACAAGACAATACAATGAACTGTATCCCAGCCTATGCTTTAATTCTGCTAGAAGTTCTTGATAATCTTTCAATATAATCTCAGCACTGGTAAAAAAGAGTGATTTCGACCATATGTTTGAAGTGCACAAAAATATATACTATTGAGTGATTCCAGTGAGTGCTTTATCATCTCTTATGGGACTACATGAATAAGCTTTTTTCCTCTTGTTGGTACGGGCCTAAGGCCTTCATCCATATTAGTTTGCTGTCATCTCTATTTGTATCGTGCTACTGTCATGAGAAACACCTTTATCTTTGCATGTTAAAGTTTTGCAACCAATGATACATGGCAATGCTCTGAGTGTTGAGCTAATTGGCACTGATTAAATAAACTAATACCTCTCTTTAAGCAAGACTACTATGTTGCTAACTTTAGCCATTAAGATAATGAGGGTGCTTCTATTTGTTAGTGTGTACTTCATCAACTAGTCCCACTATTACAGTAATCTCACTCTCTCAATATATGTGCCAATAGGGATGCTCGATTTTGGTGGAACTGCACAAAAACTTTGGGTGCTTCATTGCCTCGGCAGCTTCCGTCCTTTCTTGTCAGTCGCTAATCTGGGCCTGCTTTCTTCCTTGACTGTCAGTCGCTTCGCTTATCTCGGCTTCCAGTCAAAGGAAAAAAGTAATTGATGTGCTACCTCACACAGGTTGGTACTGGTCTTTATCCTGATTATTGTGCTTGTCATGTATTGGTAATTTGGTACTGTGCTACTGTTTGCCGATTTTATAAAGGAGTAACTTGGAGCCTGAACTCGCAGGCAAATCATTGCATTGGGTGATTTCAGTAGAACTACAAAAAAAGATCAGATGGACAGAACATATGCTGCTACTATGTACTACAAAGTTCACTCAAACAAGCATCGATGTTGACAAGAAGTGCCTATATAAATTCGAGTATCAACCGGCGTCAACCAGTTGTCAAACTCCAAGTATTAGGAGAGTGAACGCTAAAAATATTGCTTGGCACATAGCCCAGAAAAAAACAGTCCAGTCTTTGGTCCCAACTTGTGCCTTTTGGTTATCGGCAGATATGGTAGCGAACTGTATGGCATGGAGTCTAAAGATTCTAGACAAGTTGGTTGACGCGTATATTCATCTGGCACTTAATCAGTCTACATGCCAGGGATGCTCCATTTCATTTGATCTGCACAAAAAACTTGGGTGGTTCATTTTCTCAACCGCCTCCTTTCTCGTCTGCAATGTAGAATTTTGGCAAGCTACATGACCAAGATGAGCCAGTAAACTAGTTGGATGAAAGTAGTGGCCAGGTTGCTCAAACCTCCCTCGGCACGAGGCCACTATTGGAGGATAAACCTACAAGCAAAGTTCAGATTGTCTGTGCTACCTCTTATGTACTCGAAAGGTTACTCATACAAGCATTAATTTTAGCAAGAAGTACCTCCGACTGAACACCATTTACCAGTCTTTACCCTAGGTAATCAAAGTTCGTCCATGGATCATATTGGCTGTTATCTCAATCATTTGGATGCATAAACATACTGAACATGTGTATATCTAAATCTTTTTGTGAATTATCTATAAATATTGTTGTGTGATCTATCAATCATTTGGATCCATAGACATGTTGAACTTGTGTATATATGAATCTTTTGAGTTGTTGATAGTGAATGTTGGCTATGAATATGAACGTGTCATGTGAACCTGAGTTTGATACGAATGTTTACCTTTTCTGTTGTGCTTGTGTGTGAACTTGTTAGTATGCCTACTGTGGGGTATGTGACGTGTGGGTGTCAACGGCACACCTTCTTCCCGAGAAGAATTGCACCTGCTTTTATAGGGTAGCAACGGCGCATCAGCTCTTTTTAATTTTTTTGCTCTGCCTTGCCCCCTCCCCTGCTCAACCCCCGCCGTAATGCTTTCGGCCTCAAAACAAACATAGTACTGCGTTGTTTTTGGGGCTTGATGAAAAATCGAGTGCTGGTTTCTATAGGTTGGCCCGCCCAACAAATGGGTTGCTGGTCCACCACAGACTGGGAGGCTAAAAATACAAGTTGTATGGTGCACATGCAAGTAAAAACTCCATCGAGAGCCATCCACTGAAGAAAAAAAATCGCTCTTGATGTGCTTCTTCAGTCGTGCCGCCGACCCCCTCTATATTCCAGTTCGCTCGGGGATCTGGTATCATTTTTTTCCAGAGGGCGAACAAGTATCAGCTAGGCCTAGGTTTTGTATTTTAACATGCGTAGCCCACCTTGTTCTTAAAGATCGGCAGCACAATGTATTTTTTAACCATATTATATATATTTATATTATTACTATTATCGTATATTTTATAGAGAACTATATATACATTATAAAAACATCCCACGTGCTATTAACTTATAAAAGTAAATGCTTAACAGAAGTTTGCAAGGAAAATCCTGGTTGTTTTTGACTCACCGGCAAGGAAAATCCTGGTGATTGCGTACAAAAGCTTGCGAAGATTTTAAGGACCAATGTAATAATAACGCGCTCATTTTTATTTTGAGCAATAACTCGCTAATTTGTTAATTATGTATATCAAAAATGTGCCTCTCTGGTTTATTTTTGATATTAATTTCTCCTTCTAACATAACATTATATATATAACGAGCCCAGCTAATTCGTGTATTTGAAGGAAGTGCAAATGGGCTGGGATTTCTTAGATACTCCCTCCATTCCCTTATACAAGGCCACTATGAAAAATACATTTCGCATTTATATAAGGCCACTAACAGTAATCGAGACAAAAATTAATGATGTTTTCTCGTAATACCAACTTGTTTAATATTTGCATGCATTTATTCATAATGACACTGTACTATTTCTTTCTCATCCCTTCCTTGCATGCATCCGGGCGTATTAATGATCCCGCTAAACGAAAAGAAAAGTTAGCATGCAAAAGAGTCATTAAATTTTACCTTGGTACCTGTAATTTGAGTTTGTGGCCTTGTATAAGGGAATGGAGGGAGTAATATAAATGGGCCACATTGACGCGAAATTATTTGTTCACCCAGCCCAACAAATGGACTGTACATTCTAGAAAACATGGGTTAAATATATGCCACCTTTTTGGAGGCTGACATGTGGGCCAATAGGGTCGAAGCCTACGCAGGGCGTTGTTAACTTGGTCGGCATGCACCTTCAATCTCTCGGCTTCTTCCTCCAGCATCGCCGGGACCGCCTGGTCCGGCCTCCTGTAGCTAGCGGCTCTGCTTAGCACGCATCGCTGCGAAGCGCTACCCCACCGCCGGCCAGGCTATCCCTCCACCCCTCCACACCTCCTGTTAATCTCCACCAACTTCAGCCCCACACAGCACCAGAACCAATTATAACCCTTCTCCTCCACTCAATCTGCGACTCCACTGCCGCGTCTTCCCATCTCCGAGTCGTTCCCATCCGGGGCCTCGCCGTCGTCCATCGCCTCGCTACGCTCGATGTGGCATGGTTAACAAACGAGAGTCATCGGAAGAGGACTGTACATGGAGAGCCTGACGGCTGGGGCCCACGAGGTCCATCGTCGCACGCAAAGAAAGTTCCTCCTTATTAAGCTGAAAAAAATGTTTCCTCCACCTGACAGCTGGGACCCACCGGCTGTATCTTCGCACGGAAGGAAGTGCCTCATTATGCGAAAAATATTATTCCTCCCGTTGACAGCTGGGACCCATCAGATTTGGTGGCTGACTTGTGGGCCTACTAAGCGGGCGTGTACGCAGGGCTTTGTCAACTTAATCAACAAATGATTCTAGCAGCTGGACTGTTGGATGTTAATCCAACAGCCATGCTCCTTCTTCAACCTCTTTTCTTGCTCCTGTCTCCCGTGGACGGCACCGCGGCTGTGCTGCCGCCCACCCGAACGAGTCAAGTTTCCCACTCCTCTTCATCTGCGACTCCACTGCCCCGTCTTCCCCATCTCCGGGTCTTTCTAGTCTAGGGCCTCGTCGTCATCCACCGGCCTTTGGTGCACTCGGCACGGTATGGTCAACGTGGTCAACAACCGACAGTCATCGGAAGATGACTGTACTTGAGAGGCTCACAGTGGGGACGCACCACGCCCATGGATGCATGCATGCAACGGAACGTGGCGTGGTCAACGTGGTCAAGGAACGACTTCCGTCAGAAGTGTAATGTACGTAGAGAGGCTGACAGCTGGGTCCACAGCCGCAGCAAGGAAGTTCCTCCTCATTACGCAGAAAATAATGATTCCTCCACCTAATAGCAGGGACCCACCGGATGGGCCACCATATTTTGCAAAAAAAACGTTCCCCCCCTTACTGCTGGGACCCACCGGACGGGTCACTGTATTTCGCGGAAAAAATGTTCCTCCCGCTGTCAGCTCGGACCCACCGGAAGTGCCTCCTTATTACGCAGAAAAAAAATGAATACCCCCCTGCTAGCTAGGACCCACCTTGGTGGGAGGTTGACTTGTGGGCCTACTAAGTTGACGGGGATGGAGGGCTTTGTCAACTTAGTCAATATGAACGATTCTAGCTCTAGTGACCGTACGATTTCCATCCAACGGCCGTAGTGCTTCTTCAACCTCTGGTCTTCTTGCCCCAGCCGCCCAAACCAGCGCCGGTCGTGCCGCGTGCTCCTGCCTCTCGTGGCTGGCTGTGATGCCGTGGAGGCCTAACCGCCCCTACTACTCCCACCGCTGGCCAGGCCATCCCTCTACTCACCCACACCCCGTGTTATTTTGCGGCGACGGCAGCCTGACACCGCAGCCGAACCAGTGAACCCTCGTACTCCTCTCCGCGTGGGCTTCCACTACCGCGTCTTGCCCAACTCCGTGTCATCCCCTTCCTAGGCCTCACCGTCATCCACCGCCTTGGTGCTATCGGCGCAGCGTGGTCAATGTGGTTAACGATCTACTTCCATGAGAAGAGTACTGTACGTGGAGAGGCTGACAGCTGGGTCCACGGCCGCAGCTGGGTCCATGGCCACAACCCAGTTTTTTTGTGATTTGCCAAGTAAGTCGCTTTGTTAGGCCTGTTGGGCTGCAAATCTTTCAAGACGAGGAGAGCTTCATTCGGCTGGCCGAGAAATGGCCTATCAGTAATGAGAAATGGGCTGTACATTTTTAAAACACATCTAATCGGCAATTAGTTTCAAATTTGTTTTTTTCATTTCGAGATTTAAAATTGCATTCATTTTTATGCGTGGACAATTTGTTGGATTTTATATTGATATACATTTATTTTTTAAATCAGTTTGAATGTGACTCAAAATTTCGGGATTAAAAACCGTTTGGACCGCACTGAAATATGCAAAATTTCGTATAATGTTTTAACCGTGGCCACAATATGGGCTGTAATGCTAACAAAAATAATATGGGCTCCAAAAAAACCTTAAGAATTAGCAAATGGGTTGTAAATTATTAGAAATAATGGCAGATGGGATGTATGATGTTTTCTACGGATTTGAGGCTTTCCTAAAAAAAGGTTGACGTACAAGCAGTGACTGTTGGATGTCCATCCAACGGCCGTCATGCTTCTTCAATCTCTGCTCTTCCTGCTCCAGCCGCTCAAAAAGCGTCGGCGAGACTGCCTGCTCCCTCCTCCCCGCGGCCGGCTGTGCTGCCGCGCAGGCCTCACCGCCCCACCGTACTCCCATCGCTAGCCTGGCCATACCTCTAATCACCCACACTTGTTGTTATTCTCCGGCGACGGCTGATGAACCAGTAAACCCTCATATAGTCGTACTCCCCTCCGCGTGGGAAACAACTGTCGAGTCTTCCCTGCCTCCATGTCGTTCCCTTCCTAGGCCTCGCCATCGTCCACCACCCTGGTGCTCTCAGCGCGGCGTGGTCAACATGGTCAAGGAACGACTTCCATCGGAACAGTATTGTACATGGAGAGGCTGACAGCTCGATCCACGGCAGCCGCAAGGAAGTGCCTCCTTATTACAAGGAAAATAATTATTCCTCCACCTGACAGCAGGGACCCACCGGACGGGCCACCGTATTTGGCGGAAAAAAATGTCCCCCCTGACTGTTGGGACCCACCGGACGGGCCACCATATTTCGTGAAAAAACGTTCCCCCCGCTGTCAGCTCGGATCCACCGGAAGTGCCTCCTTATTATGCACAAAAAAATGAATACTCCCCCTGCTAGTTGGGACCCACCTTGGTGTGCGGCTGACATGTGGGCCTACTAAGTTGACGGGGACGGAGTGCTTTGTCAACCTAGTCAATATGAACGATTCTAGCTCCAGTGACCGTACGATGTCCATCCAACGGCCGTAGTGCTTCTTCAACCTCTGGTCTTCTTGCTCCAGCCACCCAAAGTAGTGCCGGTCGTGCTGCATGCTCCTGTGTCCCGTGGCCGGCTGTGGTACCACAGAGTCCTCACCGCCCCCTAATATTCCCACTGCTTGCCAGGCCCTGCGGTGACGGTAGCCTCACACCGCAGCCAAACCAGTGAACCCTCGTACTCCACTCCGTGCAGGCTTCCATTGCCACGTCTTCCCCTACTCCGCATCGTCCCCTTCCTAGGCCTCGCCGTCGTCCACCGCCCTGGTGCTCTCGGCGCGGTGTGGTCAACGTGGTCAAGGAACGACTTTCATCGGAAGAGTACTGTACGTGGAGAGGCTGACAGCTGGGTCCACGGCCGTAGCAAGGAAGGGCCTCCTTATTACGTGCAAAATAATTATTCCTCCACCTGTCATCGGGGACCCACCGGCGGGCCACCATATTTCGTGAAAAAAATGTTTCTCCTTGACTACTGGGACCCACCAGCTACATCTACGCACGCAAGGAAGTGCCTGGCAGTCGGGACCCACCTGGTCGAAGCGTACGTAGCGTTGCATTCTGGTCGCGAACGTGTACGTATATACTGGTCGATGTAGAGGCACACACTTGTCATAGCAGAGGCACGCATGTAGCATGTACACATATGTACATCGGCCATGGTGCAAGAAAGTAAATACGGCCACGAACGTACATACGGGCAGGGTCTTGAACGCCTACTCATGCGTACGTACGGCCAGGGCTCGTGTACATGGCTGGGTCGGAACGGAGAAACGGCATCGTCGTCGTGTTCAAGGGGAGCCAACCGGCTGGGTCGGAACGGAATGTGTTGTTGTGTTCATCGGGAGGGCTTGGATGGAATAGCCGATGGAAACGAGGCCTAGCGTACCGCAGAACGAAGGAAACAGCATTGTGTTCGATTGGCCACGGTCGAAACGAGATCCTCTTCAACGGGAGGGGTCTGGCGTACCGCAAAACGTAGGAAACGGACCTCCTACGGTCGAAACGGGGGTGCTGTTGATCGGGAGGGGTGTGGCGTACCGCAAAACGGAGGAAACGGACTCGTGTTGGAGAGCTACGGTCAAAACGGGGGTTCTGTTCATCCGGAGGTGTGTGGCGTACCGCAAAACGGGACTCCACGGGATACTGTTCATCTCCACCGTCGACCCCCTCCAGCTTCGACGGGCTACTGTTCATCCACCGTCGACCTCCTCTAGCCTCCACCTGCGACTGTTCATCCACGGCTCATGTTCATCCAGCCTCCACTGCGCGCTACTCCACCGGCTACTGTTCAACCAGCCCTCTCCACGGGCTCCTGTTCAACCACCCCTCCACGGGCTACTGTTCATCTAGCCCTCCACTGTCTACTCTCATCCTGCCCTCCACGGGGTGGTCCTGTTCATCCAGCCCTCCACGGGGTCCTGTTCATGCAGCCCCAACCGGCTCGATCGATCGGGGTCCTGTTCATCCAGAGGCAACACCACGGGGTCCTATTCATCCACCCCCAGCGGGAACTGTTCATCTAAACCCCCCAGCAACGCTCACTATTCATGCAGAGGCAGCATCGACCGGCTTCAGTTAGCAGCAGTAGCGAAGGAATCGCTCGATCGGTTTCAGTTAACAGCCATCGATCGATCACTCGGGTTCAGTAACGCGTAGCCTGCAGTGCAATCGCTCGGGTTTAGTTAGAGCCCAACGCCTCGCTCGGGTTCAGTTAGAGCCCAACGCCTCGCACCCACGCGCGTGCGTGTATGATAGAAACGCACATCGCTCAGCCCTGACCACCCACCGTAACTGGGAACACCCCGATATTTTCCTCGCCCTCGCTTCTACCATGATTTTTTCCGTCATGAACGGCCCAAAGAATGTCATGCAGCTGCGTTTCCGGCCCGCCCAGGACGAAAAGCCCATTTCTGTCATAGAAGTAGGACCCCACCACATCTATGATGATACCGGGTTTTGTCACAATTATCGTCATAGAAGTGTCATAAGTATGATAGAGAAGATTTTCGTTCGGGCCAAAATGTCATGGATGTGTCTTTTTTTTTGTAGTGCTTGTCGGTGTCAAAACCGGCAAATCTCAGGTAGGGGTGCCCAAGCTGTACGTCTAAGGATCAATGGTAATAGGAGACAAGGGACATGATGTTTACCCAGGTTCAGGCCCTCTCGATCGATGTAATACCCTACATCCTGCTTGATTGATCTTCATGAATATGGGAATACAAGAGTTGATCTACCTCGAGATCGTAATGGCTAAACCCTAAAAGTCTAGCCTATGCGATATGATTTTGTTGTCTCTACGGACTAAACCCCTCGGCTTATATACACGCCGGAGGGGCCCTAGGGTTACAAAGGTGACTTGGGGAGGAAGGAATTGTTACATACGGATATCTTTCTTGCCTTAGTAGACACATAGGAGTCCTAACCGAATACGGGGGAGGGCCCTCTGCTTCTATCTTCATGGCCCATCAGTTCGGCCCAATATCAATGGTCCGGACGCCTGAGGACCCCTAAATACATGACTCCCTCAGTAGCCCCCAGACTTGGCTTCAAGGACAAGGTTGTATCCGTCTTCATGTCTTCGGTCTTGCAAGGTGAGTCCTCCTTTGAATCAGGTGATAGTTTTGCTTTATATTTAATATTATATCATGATGATTCCCTGCCGCCGTCGTCTTGGCTTCCACGTGTCAGACAAATGTGAACCGTCTGGATATTTTTACGATTAACTCCTCGGCTGCATAAGGAAGGCGCCTATTTAAGGAGGCTAGATCTCAGATGCCATTCCATTCCACGCGGAAAATCCTTAGAGCCTTCCACAAAAAATCTTCAAACATGGACGACGTTCCTAGTTCTTCCTCGCTCCCTCATGGCCCTCAAGCGGGCGATTGGGAGAGTTTCTCGGTATCAGATGCGCATTTGAGAAAACTTCAGATGCAGGGCTATCTCCCTCCCGAGGATCTTGTCCCCGTCCGAGTTGGATTAACTTCTCTTGACGGTCAAGCCCTGGCAGAAAGTTTCCCCAATCCTTCCAAAGAAGAATGGGTGTGCATCGTCTCCTTCCTTCTAAGAGGAGTAGTATTTCCTATCCACCCTTTCCTCGGGGGGTTTCTGGAGTTCTATGGCCTCCAACTGCACAACCTTACACCGGGGTCTATCCTGCACATTGCGGGCTTCGTCGCTCTTTGTGAACAATTTCTAGGCTGCGAGGCTCATTTCGAGCTATGGTGAAAGTTCTTCTGCCTTGTCCCTCGCTCCCAGAAGGGATCTATATTCGAGGTAGGCGGCGCTGAAGTGTGGCGTATAGCAGGGACATGTTATCTGTTTGGTACTCCGAAGAAGGCATCCGACGAGTGTCCCTCGGAGTGGTTTTATATCGAGGACGTTGTCCTGCCGGACCCAATCCGGCAAGGCCTTCCCGAATACTCCAGTGCTCCTTTAAAGAAGCGTTTCAATTGGTGTCCCTGCAGTCTCAAGGAGGAAGACATTGCGGAGGTCAAAAGACTTGCAAGCAAGATCATACTACTTGCCCATCTCAAGCTGACGATAATCGAAGTGATGGCGATCTCAATAACGCGATGAGTGCAGTTGCTCCAGGCCAGAGGGTTTCCTATGTGGCACTATAATGGCCAGGATGATGCCTCACGCTGTCTACGCCAGGGTCCGGACAACCCCGCCAATCTGGCCGCCATATTAGCTGATCTCTACAAAGGGGAGAAGGAGGATGTTCTTTGCTTGAAGTGTCGGGAGGGTTTCTCTATGTATAACCCCATCGACTGGGTAAGCCTTTCTCTAATCGCTAGTTTTACTCAATTTCCATTTTGAGATACAATAACCGAACTGAATTCGGGTACTTCCAACATGAGTGGAGGAAGGTGGTCGAAGGGATTAAGAGTCCCATCCCATAGCCAGATGACCATATTCGAGACATGGATCCCGGATTTGAGGAAGATCCGGACATAGGCATAGATCTTAAAAATGGAGTTTTCTATCAAGCCAGCCATGATGGAACATAAGTGTATTATAGTCAACTATCCTGGGCTCCTTCCTTCCTCCCATGTAAGTACCCAAAAGACACCTCTTCAAAGAGAATATTCCCTGCGCACGTCGCCCACCACACTATCTCATGCTCAAAAGGGGCGACGCTCATTGTCAGGACCCCGATCCTAAGTCACACCAATCTATCTTGTAACACATCATATCACTTTGCGGCCTCACGCACGGTATCCCCACGGGTGCCACCTTACCTGGCCCGGGGCCGTTTGCGCATTTTGGCACACGTATATGATAGTGTCGCTAGCATCCATATGACACAGAACCCGGGCCGACATGGCTAGTTATAAACCAAAAGTGGCGCTAAATTATAGAGACAGACATCCATGACCCAGCAACGAATGTGTCGGTCATCAACGTATGAACCCAAGTCGTGGCAAGCTACATGGACTTAAAGGAACAGCGCGTGACATTTCCCCTAAGGGACAGACACAGGAACGAAGAAGGACACATGCCGGCCAGCCTACGTGTTCCGGAGCAGTAGCAAGCTACCAAGGCTCAGTGGAAGCACTAGGAGGCATTTCCCTGTAAGATAGGCTACCAAACGTTACAACTAGGTGTCGGATCCCACACATACCAAGAATTTCAAACATACACACAATATGCTCAATATGTGCAAATACAACATTGCATCACAACAAAACTCTATGACTCAAAGTACTTTATTTAAGGGGCTCCGAAGAGCCATACATAACATATCCATACTGGTAGGGGTCATTTGACCCAACACTCAAGTCATACAAGCATACAAGCACAAGCGGAAGCTAACATGTCTGAGTACAGACAACTTGGAAATAAAATAGGCTTGGTGTAGCCTGATTATCTACAAGGCCCTTCACAAGCTCAGGATCTCCGTCTGGGTAGCAAGCTACTCGTCGACATCAACGTCTATATAAAACCCATCAGAAGGGGCAGGGTTCTCCTCTGCAACAGTTATTAAGCAAACATGAGTACAAATGTACCCAACAAGTCTTACAACAGAACCTATCATACATGCATCATTATCAACAAGGGTAGTGGAGCTCATAGCAGCAAGCCATCTTTGACTCTTGCCTAACCTATACTACAACTCTCAGCAGAATGCAAGATAAGACTACGTACACGAGTCCTCTACTCACCACAACAATACACTACCGTGGATCCTCTTCCGTCATCCTACAGAAGGGCCATCCTCGGCACTCACACTTGTCTTGAGGCTTTTAGTAGTATCAATCAACTTGTCTATGAACTGTATAAGCAACCAAGTGGTCCGTACCGCGAACAACGGCTATTTGAATAGATTGGTAACCCTGCAGGGGTGTACTTCTTCACACATGCTTCCACCACTTATCGCCGTTTACTCGACATGTACTCAACAACCTTCAAGCGGAAGCCCGGCGAGGGTGTCGACCATGACCTGACTAACCACACAAGTCCCTAGTCTAGGTTTATCGCCTATTTGGGTTCCATCCATGGGGAGATCCGGCCGGGGTGTCGCTCACGGTCCCAAAGGATGTGTACAGGGTTCCCGAGTCACCAAACGGGCGACCGGTACACCGTGCCACGTACCTGCCGCATCACAGCCCACCCCGAGGGTCAACGCTGTGCACGACCACCAGTAAACTACAAACACCAGAAACTAGTTGCAACTCCTGGACAGAGGACAAGGGCAGTTAATAAGTCGAGAGAGCTTGGAGCGCCCGGAGCCCAATGCGTGGTAGTAGCTGTAACTTGAATCACACATACAGTTCTCGGGTCCTATGGACGGTTCCAATGAAACAACCCACCATGTACTCCTACATGGCCTTTCATCGATACCTTTACCAAACATGTTCCACACTTCCCTCTCTTTATCGAGCATGATCATTTCACTCTGATCCATCACCCGGATGAACCAGACCTGACACAACTCTAAGCATAGCAGGCAACATAAATAAATTGCATGGTGGAACACACATCACATGACTCAATCAACTCCTACACATGCTAGTGGGTTTCAACTATTTACTGTGGCAATCACAGGTCATGCAAAGGAATAGGGTTCAACTACCGCAGCAAGCAGCAGTTCACACGTTGTTGCCTTAATGCAGTAAAAGAGAGCAGGAGCGAGAAGATGGGTTTGTATTGGAATGATCAATGGGTTGCTTGCCTGACAGATTGGTTGTCGGGTACTGCTCTTCAGTTGGATACACAGATGTATCCTCGGGAGCAGGACCTACCACGGAGAACACCGACGATACAATCAATATACAAACAAATGCAGCGATATGATGCATGCTCATGAGATGGCAAGATGAATGTGTTTTGGGCTAATGCAATTATAAACAAAAAGGTTTGAGTCAATTTGAATCAAAGATTCAAATTTATACCCAAACTATTATTTATTAAAGTGCATTATCATGTTTTGATGTTAACAGCAAGGTTAACTTGCTCAAACGTGCATGAAACCAATGCCAGTGGAAAGATTGGATTTTTTTGATCAATTTTCATATATAAATCTTTTCCATCTGAGCTATTGTTGAATTTATATGATTTTTTGAAGTTTAAAGCATTTTCTGGAATTTCCTGAATTGTTTTAAATCAAAAAAATCCCAGAAAAGCATTTACTGCGTCAGCATGACATCATGCTGACGTCAGCAGGTCAACAGACCTGGTCCAGGTCAAGCCTGACTGGTGGGTCCCGCGTGTCAGTGTCATTAGCTTAACTAATTAACTAAACTGTTAATCCTAATTAAATTAGCCGCGTGGGCCCACCTGTCATTGACTCCAGGGGGTCAACCTGGGCCCACCCGTGGTCAAACGGGGTCAAACTGACCGGTGTTTAGCCGCCGGCGAGGCCAGACGCGGCGGTGCAGGGCGGGATTCGTGCTCCGGCGACCAAATTGACGGCGGAGCACGTCTACGTGATGCTGGGGAAGTGCCGCATCGAGTGGTGGTGGTGGTTGGCCTCGGGGTCGCCGGAAAAGGCGCCGGCGACGACCTTGGCGGCTGCCGGAGCTCGGGTGAGCTCGGGCTAGTCGCTAGGAGGCACGACGAGGCTCGTGGTGTGGCGTGTTAGGCTCCTGGAGGTGCGGTGGAGCTGATGGACAGGGTGGCACGACCGTTGGGTGGTCGGAGCCTCGTCGGGGACGAGCTCCGCGACGACCCGTGCAGGTGAGCTACGTGCGGTCGTTACAGAGCTCGAGAGGGGAAACTAAGAGGATGGGGAGGTAGCCAAGCTCACGGCGGTCGCGTTGGAGTTGACGGCGAGTCTGGGACGAGCTGCTGCGGCGGTGAGCTCGCCGGCGATCTCGACGGCCGAACGGGGGAGAAGTGCTCGGGGACGGCGTGTTGGAGCTTCCGGCGATGCATGGCTCATCGAGGAGGTGTAGCAGACTGTGGTGGAGCTTGGGGACACGAGGGCGAGGCGAGGGGAGCTCGGTGGCTGCGGCTATGGCTGCAGGACGGCGGCGGCTGCGTCGGCCATGGCGCGGGGAGGGCGAGGGAGAGAGGCAGGGGAGGAGTGGATGTGTCCAGCGGCTTCGGGGCGCGACGAGGAGGTCGTCCAGGCCGTTTCCGCGGCGAGGCGGCAAGCAGGTGGCGTCGTGGCGAGCTCGGAGCTCGTCGGCGTCACCTCCCTGCCTGCCTGGCGGGGACGAAGCAGCTGGCTAGCTCGGGCCAGCACAGTGCTGGGCCGCCAGGTGGGCCGGGGTGGTCCAGGTAAGTGGGCTGTGCCCTCTCTCTCTCCTTTTCTATTTTTCTTTCTGTTTTGTTTCTTTTTCAACTTTGTTGAATTAATAAAAATGCTAGAGCATTTTTATAAATCATAAAACTAGTCATGCCCACTGTATATAATATGAACAGCATGGAACATTTTAGTTTATGATTATTTGGGCACCTAAAATATTTTATAGCATTTAAATGCCCAAATGCAAATACAATATGACTTAAACCAGTGACCTTTGGATGTCCTAGAAAATTGTGCACCATTTTTGTCAGAGGTTTAAGACCAAGGCAAAGGTGATGAATATTTTTGAAGGGCATTTTGGGTACATTGGAAAAGATTTATTAAACTCTAGTTGTTAGAAGAGGGGTGCTAGGGTTTCTGTCATTCCCATTTCAGGTTTTTGCAAAAAGTAAACATGATGCACACTCTAGCTAGTCCTAATGCATGCACTGACTAGGGATGTGACAACTCACCCCCACTCAAAAGAATCTCGTCCCGAGATTCAGGTTCCTCCGGAAAAAGGGTGGGGTACTCAAGTCGAAGACGATCCTCCCTTTCCCAAGTAGCTTCGTTCTCGGAATGATGTGACCATTGAACCTTGAGAAACTTGATATTATGACGTCGAGTGGTTCGCTCGGTTTGATCAAGAATACGAACGGGGTATTCTCGATATGTAAGATTGTCTTGGAGGTCACGCGTTTCGTGGTCCACTCCGCGGATAGGATCCAAGAAGCAACGCCTGAGTTGAGAGACGTGGAAGACATCATGAACTCTGGAAAGATGCAGAGGTAGTTCCAATTGGTAGGCAACTTCTCCTTGTTTGGCAAGAATTCGAAAAGGACCGATGTAACGAGGAGCCAATTTGCCTTTGATACCGAAGCGATGGGTTCCCTTAAGAGGAGTAACTCGAAGGTAAGCCTTATCGCCGACTTCATAAGTCACAGCCTTATGATGACTATCATATTGTCTCTTCTGGCGAGACTGGGATGTTTTCGATTTCTCACGAACGATGCGAACTTGCTCTTCTGCTTCCTGGATCATATCCGGACCAAAGAATTGTCTTTCCCCGGTTTCTGACCAGTTAAGAGGCGTTTGACACCTTCGTCCATACAGAACTTCGAAGGGAGCCTTGGCCAAGCTAGCTTGATAACTAGTGTTATAAGCGAATTCGGTGAATGGAAGACACTTCTCCCAATCCATACCGAAAGAGATGACAGAGGCTCGAAGCATATCTTATAGAATTTGATTGACTCGTTCTACTTGACCACTAGACTGTGGATGAAAGGCGGTGCTAAAAGAGAGACGAGTCCCCATAGAATTTTGGAAACTTTCCCAAAATTGAGAGGTGAATAGACTTCCACAGTGTGAGTTAATCTCCAATGGCACACCATGAAGAGATACTATTCGAGAGATATACAAGCCTGCTAGCTGGCTAGCGGTTATACTCTCTCGAACAGGCAGGAAATGGGCTACTTTGGAGAGGCGGTCGATAACAACGAAGATAGCATTATTCCCTTTCCTGGTCCTCGGAAACCCAGTAATGAAGTCCATACCGATCTTATCCCATTTCCATTCAGGAATAGCTAGAGGTTGAAGGGTGCCAGCAGGCCGTTGATGCTCTGCTTTAACTCGACGGAAAATGTCGCAGTTAGCAATGAATTGAGTGATTTCTCTCTTCATCCTAGTCCACCAGAACCTCTGGCGCAGGTCCTGATACATTTTAGTACTACCAGGATGAATCATGAGAGGAGATTCATGGGCCTCCTTAAGGATCAACTGCCATAGATGTTGGTTCTTGGGAACCACTAAACGGTTCTGGAATAAGACAAGACCTCTGTTATCAATGGAGAAACAACCTGCAACTCCTTTATGAATGTTTCTCTTGATTCGGGAAATCCTTGTATCTTGCTTCTGGGCAGCTATGATTTGATCCGTAAGGGTGGGTTTCGCCACCAAGGTGGAAAGGAATCCTCGAGGGACAATGTGAAGGTTAAGCTTACGAAATTCCTCGTGGAGAAGTGGTTGTCCTTGTTGTAACATCAGGTTGTTACAATAAGACTTACGACTTAGTGCGTCAGCCATGACATTGACCTTCCCAGGGGTGTAGGTGATTCCTAAGTCGTAATATGTGAGCAACTCAACCCAGCGTCTTTGCCTGAGATTCAAATCCGGTTAGGTGAAGATGTATTTCAGACTTTGGTGATCAGTGAAGATTTCACAGCGATTACCAATAAGGTAACGTCACCATGTTTTGAGTGTGTGGACTACAGCTGCAAGCTCTAGGTCATGTGTAGGATAGTTATCCTCATGTGGACGCAACTGTCGAGATGCGTAGGCAATCACTTGATGATCTTGCATGAGTATGCAACCTAGTCCTTGTCGCGAGGTGTCGCAATAGATAATAAATTCCTTGGAAAAGTCTGGTGGTACCAGTACGAGAGCAGATGCGAGGCGTCTTTTCAGTTCCTGAAAGCTGGAGTCGCACTGTGGGGTCCACTCGAACTTTTTCTCTTTCTTGAGGAGTTCAGTTAGAGGTTTAGCAACCTTGGACAAATTCTCGACGAAGCGTCGGCAATAGCTTGCTAAGCCAAGGAAACTCCTAACTTGCTTGACCGATTCAGGTGGATTCCAATCAAGGTCGGCCTAAACTCGCTCGAGATTGACGACAATACCCTTACCAGAGATTACATGGCCTAGATAGGTCACTTCTGGCAACCAGAATTTACACTTGGAGAATTTGGCATAAAGGCGGTGCTCTCGAAGTTTCGTCAACACCAGCCTTAGATGTTCGGCATGATCTTCCTTGTTCTTGGAGTAGATGAGTATATCATTGAGGTATACCACGACGAATTTATCCAAGTACTCCATGAATATAGAATTCATTAGCCGGGAGAAAGTGGCTGGGGCATTGGTTAACCCGAAGGACATGACGGTGTACTCGTATTGGCCATAACGAGTAACAAAGGCCGTCTTGGGAATGTCCCCGTTCTTGATTTTGATTTGATGGTAGCCGAACCTCAAATCCATTTTGGAAAAGACTGAGGATCCAGCGAGCTGATCATACAGGTCGTTGATCCTGGGGAGCGGATACTTGTTCTTTATGGTGACCAAATTGACTGGTCGATAATCTACAACCATCCGTTCCGTTCCATCCTTTTTCTTGACGAAGAGGACGGGACAAGCCCAAGGGGAAGAACTAGGATGGATGAAACCCTTTTTCAAGGACTCATCGAGTTGTTTCTTAAGCTCAGCTAGTTCTAGGGGTGCCATCTTATAGGGTCTCTTAGAGATTGGGACAATTCCTGGAACAAGATCTATCACGAACTCGACATCTCTGTTAGGTGGAACACCTGGCAGTTCTTCTAGAAAGACATTCGGAAAGTCACGGACTACCGGGATATCTTCGAATTCTGGTAGAGGACTAGCATTAAGGGAGTAGAGCTGACGCTCAACCATTCGGGCCAAAACATTGACTGTCTTGCCGGATGGGTGTGTAAGTTGAACAGTCCTAGTGTAGCAATCAATCTTGGCGTAATGAGCTGTCATCCAGTCCATACCCAAGATGATGTTTATGTCCGAGGACTTGAGAGCTATTAGTGATGCAAGGAAAACAAGTCTATCGACAAGAATTTCATTTCCATGGCTCACCCTAGAGGTTTGCCATTTTGAACCAGGAGTTTGAATAACCATGGAAGTGGGCATGTCACAAAAGTTCATGTTGTGCATTCGAGCATAGCTCTCAGATATGAACGAATAAGATGCTCCAGGATCGAAAATAACAGATGCCGGATGGCTGTTAACAAGAAGCATACCAAGGACGACGTTACGATCCTCGCAAGCTTCCTCAGCAGAGACATAGTTGACATGACCACGTGCAGTGGGGATTGGCTTGACATAGTTCACCTTACCTGTTGGCTTACCATGGCCAACGGACCTTCCTGGCTGGTTCTGAGGACACTCACGCATGTAGTGCCCTGGTTCTCCACACTTGAAGCATGTCACAGTGCTAGTGCGTGGAGCAAAGTTGGCAGGTGGTCCTCCATAAGTCTTGGCCGGTGCATACTGTTGGGTTGGGGGAGGCGCCTCATAGGATGGCCTCGGAATGAACCTGGGTGGCAGAGCAGTGTTAGGAACCCACACATGGCGCATGTGAGAGCCAGAGCCGGATGAGGAACCAAAGTCACGAGGATGCTTGCGTGTGGCTTCGAAATTAGTCTGGCCCGTCTCATCACTGATGGCTTTGTTCACCAACTTCTGGAAGGAGGTGCACTCGTGCAGACGTAGATCTCGGCGAAGTTCAGGGCTAAGTCCCTTGCGGAACCTCGCCTGCTTCTTGGCATCGGTGGACACTTCCTCGGGAGCATAGTGTGCCAAGTTGCCAAACTCGCGACTATAGCCATCCACGGTTAGCCGGCCGTGGGTGAACTTGCAGAATTCCTCCCGCTTGCGATCCATGAGACCTTCCGGAATGTGATGTTCATGGAATGCCTCACTGAACTTGGCCCAAGTAGTGAGTTGGCCAGCAGGACGCATGGCCTCAAAGTTTTCCCACCAGAGGCTAGCAGGGCCCTCAAGATGGTAGGCGGCGTAAGTAACCTTGTCAACTTCGGCCACACGGGAGAGTGTAGCTTGTGGGTGATACTGTGAAGCCAGTCATCCGCATCAAGAGGTTCAGCGGAATGATGGCACTTCAGTGGGCACATCTTGATAAAGTCATTAATTGACACCACGTCATTCCTCTGGCATAAGGCAGTATTCTGCTCTATGCGTTCCAGCAGACGGTTGGTCTCTCTCTTGTTCCTTTCTGCCTCGAGCATAACTTCAGCCAGATTCTCATCTCTAGCCCCACTGGCCTCACCCTGCTCCTGAGCAGCAGGAGTGCTGCGAGTGTTGACCATCCTAGGAAAACAAAACAAAGGTTTAGACAAGGATGGCAAAACTTTGACATAGGAGTGGAGAATGTAATGGATGACACGGAATGCAGAGATGTTCATCTGTACGACATGGTAATATAGAAACTGCCATATATACACCATTAGTCATACACACCATACATAGTTTAGTACAAGCAAGGCTAAAGTACAACTTGGGTGAAGGACAATACATCTCATCAGAGGCATTCCAAGCTCCTATACAGTATTTAACTATGCCTCCGGAACTCAGAACACACTAAGTCATATCCCACAAGACGCGCAGGACTGTGGAAATACAACTACTACCATACTACTACTGCCACGGTCTGACTCAGACATTCCCGTAGTAATCCTCATAAAGATTACCACCTTAGCCTGGAAGTGGAACATGTGGATCTGGAAACTCTCGAGCACTCGAAGGTTGTGGACCGTAGGGACATGGATGCGGTCTCGGTCCCTCTGCTGGTGGTAACCGACACCCATGTGGAGGTGTAATACCCCCAACATCACGCCAATCCATACGATCGGGCAGACGAGTCCGCACGGGGTACAAATACCGCATATCCAGATACCCAGCATGCACGGCAGGTGCAAGCCGTGTCAAAGTAGTCCAGTGAGCGGCTCGAGTGTTATAAAGCTCCATCCGGAGGGCACGGACCTCACGGTCCCTATCCTCCAAAATCTGAGTAGTAGTCTGAAGCAGTGGCTCCTCATGAGCGGCATCAGTATACAGACCAGTGTAGTAGCCTTCCTCTCCAGGAAGTGAGGCTGGCATGTAGCAGAACTCAGTGTTCAGCAGCAGGGCATGCCTAGCCCGGATGATGGTCATCATCGAGTGAGCGGCATCCTGCACTTCCATCTCGATGGTAACCCCGAGTCCATAAGACCAATGGATGGGGTCGGTAGCTCCGGGATACGACGGGTATATGCGCACGGTGCAGAAATACTGACTCTGGTTGAAATCCCGGTACTGTTCCTCCACAGTGTACTCAGGATACCAACGGTAGCCGGTCTCAGTCAACACACGGACTAGCATGGCCATGTGACCTAGCACATTAATGCACCGAGTCAAACGGACCTCCTGGTGAGGTGTGCGGTCAGACATCTGAAACACGAAATAATGAAAAGGCATTAGAATTTCTGGAAGAAATCGGGCAGCATAACAACTGTAAATGCTCAAAAAGGATTTTGAGACATCATACAAATGATAGCATAGCCACTCAACAACATCATATCAAGGTTCCGGGTCCAACTAATCAACATACTAGAAGGGTAGAAACTGAACTGAGGCTTGAAACCAACAATCCTAAGAGTCTATGGATTAGTGACACCTGAACCTAATAAATATGAGAGGCCTAGTCCTAAACACCCGTAGAAAGAATAGGCTGACTCAGATCAGAAGGGCATAAGGTAAAGAAGTAAAAAGAGCCTTATGTTCCCTTCCACAATCAATTCCCCTACATATAACTAAGAATTTTCTAGACTCAACATCGACCAGTTTGGCTTGAAGAACCTATAGGAAGTCCGGCTCTGATGCCAACGCTGTCAGGACCCCGATCCTAAGTCACACCGATCTACCTTGTAACACATCATATCACTTTGCGGCCTCACGCACGGTATCCCCACGGGTGCCACCTTACCAGGCTCGGGACCGTTTGCGCATTTTGGCACATGTATATGATAGTCTCGCTAGCATCCATATGACAGAGAACCCGGGCCGACATGGCTACTTATAAACCAAAAGTGGCACTAAATTACAAAGACAAGCATCCATGACCTAGCAACGAACATGTCGGTCATCAACGTATGAACCCAAGTCGTAGCAAGCTACATGGACTTAAATGAACAACGCGTGACATTTCCCCTAAGGGACAGACACAGAACGAAGAAGGACACATGCCGGCCAGCCTACGTGTTCCGGAGCAGTAGCAAGCTACGAAGGCTCAGTGGAAGCACTAGGAGGCATTTCCCTGTAAGATAGGCTACCAAAGGTTACAACTAGGTGTCGGATCCACACATACCAAGCATTTCAAACATATAGACAAGATGCTCAATATGTGCAAATACAACATTGCATCACAACAGAACTCTATGACTCAAAGTACTTTATTTAAGAGGCTCCGAAGAGCCATAGATAACATATCCATACAGATAGGGGTCACATGACCCAACACTCAAGTCATACAAGCATACAAGCATAAGCGGAAGCTAACATGTCTGAGTACAGACAACTTGGAAATAAAGCAGGCTTGGTGTAGCCTGACTATCTACAAGGCCCTTCACAAGCTCAGGATCTCCGTCTGGGTAGCAAGCTACTCGTCGACATCAACGTCTATGTAAAACCCATCAGAAGGGGCAGGGTTCTCCTCTGCAACAGTTATTAAGCAAACATGAGTACAAAGGTACTCAGCAAGTCTTACAACAGAAACTATCATACATGCATCATTATCAACAAGGGTAGTGGAGCTCATAGCAGCAAGCCAGCTTTGACTCTTGGCTAACCTATACTACAACTCTCAGCAGATTGCAAGATAAGACTATGTACACGAGTCCTCTACTCACCACAACAACACACTACCGTGGATCCTCTTCTGTCATCCTACGGAAGGGCCATCCACGGCACTCACACTTGACTTGAGGATTCTAGTAGTATCCATCAACTTGTCTATGAACAGTATAAGCAACCAAGTGGTCCGTACCGCGAACAAAGGCTATTCGAATAGATTGGTAACCCTGTAGGGGTGTACTTCTTCACACACGCTTCGACCACTTATCGCCGTTTACTCGACATGTACTCGGCAACCTTCAAGCGGAAGCCCAGCGAGGGTGTCGGCCACGACCTGACTAACCACACAAGTCCCTAGTCCAGGTTTATCGCCTATTTGGATTCCATCCGTGGGAGATCCGGTCGGGGTGTCGCTCACGGCCCCAAACGATGTGTACAGGGTTCCCGAGTCACCAAACGGGCGACCGGTACACCGTGCCATGTACCTGCCGCATCACAGCCCACCCCGAGGGTCAGCGTTGTGCACGACCACCAGTAAACTACAAACACCAGAAACTAGTTGCAAATCCTGGACAGAGGACAAGGGCAGTTAATAAGTCGTGAGAGCTTGGAGCACCTGGAGCCCAATGCGTGGTAGTAGTTGTAACTTGAATCACACATACAGATCTTGGGTCCTATGGACGGTTCCAATGAAACAACCCACCATGTACTCCTACATGGCCTTTCATCGGTACCTTTACCAAACATGTTCCACATTTCCCTCTCTTTATCGAGCATGATCATTTCACTCTAATCCATCACCCAGATGAACCAGACCTGACACAACTCTAAGTATAGCAGGCAACATAAACAAATAGCATGGTGGAACACACATCACATGGCTCAATCAACTCCTACACATGCTAGTGGGTTTCAACTATTTACTGTGGCAATGACAGGTCATGCAAAGGAATAGGGTTCAACTACCGTAGCAAGTAGCAGTTCACACGTTGTTGCCTTAATGCATTGAAAGAGAGCAGGAGCGAGAAGATGGGTTTGTATCGGATGATCAATGGGTTGCTTGCCTGACAGATTGGTTGTCGGGTACTGCTCTTCAGTTGGATACACACATGTATCCTCGGGAGGAGGACCTACCACGGAGAACACCGACGATACAATCAATATACAAATAAATGCAGCAATATGATGCATGTTCATGACATGGCAAGATGAATATGTTTTGGGCTAATGCAACTATAAACAGAAAGGTTTGAGTCCATTTGAATCAAAGATTCAAATTTATACCCAAACTATTATTTATTAAAGTGCATTATCATGTTTTGATGTGAACAGGAAGGTTAACTAGCTCAAACATGCATGCAACTAGTGCCATTGAAAAGATTGGATTTTTCTGATCAATTTTCATATATAAATCTTTTCCATCTGAGCTACTGTTGAATTTATATGATTTTTTGAAGTTCAAAGCATTTTCTGGAATTTCCTGAATTGTTTTAAATAAAAAAATCTCGGAAAAGCATTTACTGCGTCAGCATGACATCATGCTAACGCCAGCAGGTCAACAGACCTGGTCCAGGTCAAACCTGACTGGTGGGTCCCGCGTGTTAGTGTCATTAGCTTAACTAATTAACTAAACTGCTAATCCTAATTAAATTAGCCGCCTGGGCCCACCTGTCATTGACTCCAGGGGGTCAACCTGGGCCCACCTGTGGTCAAACGGGGTCAAACTGACCGGCGTTTAGCCGCCGGCGAGGCCAGACGCGGCGGTGCAGGGTGGGATTCGTGCTCCAGCGACCAAATCGACGGCGGAGCACGTCTACGTGATGCTGGGGAAGTGTCGCATCGAGTGGTGATGGTGGTTGGCCTCAGGGTCGCCGGAAAAGGCGCCAACGACGACCTTGGCAGCTGCCGGAGCTCGGGTGAGCTCGGGCTAGTCGCTAGGAGGCACGGCGAGGCTCGTGGTGTGGCGTGTCAGGCTCCTGGAGGTGCGGTGGAGCTGATGGACAGGGTGGCACGGCCGTTCGGTGGCCAGAGCCTCGTCGACAACGAGCTCCGCGGCGCCGTGTGTAGGTGAGCTACGTGCGGTCATTACAGAGCTCGAGGGGGGAAACGGAGAGGATGGGGAGGTAGCCAAGCTCACGGCGGTCGCGTTGGAGTTGACGGCGAGGTCGGGGACGAGCTGCTGCGACGGTGAGGTCGCCGGCGATCTCGACGGTCGAACGGGGGGGAAGTGCTCGGCGACGCCATGTTGGAGATTCCGGCGATGCGTGGCTCGTCGGTGAGGCGTAGAAGACGGTGGCGGAGCTTGGGGACACGAGGCGAGGCGAGGGGAGCTCGGTGGCTGCGGCTATGGCGGCAGGACGGCGGCGGCTGCGTCGGCCATGGCGCGGGGTGGGCGAGGGAGAGAGGCAGGGGAGGAGTGGATGTGTCCAGCGGCTTCGGGGCGCGATATGGAGGTCGTCTAGGCTGTTTCCGCGGCGAGGCGGTAAGCAGGTGGCGTCGTGGCGAGCTCGGAGCTTGTTGGCGTCACCTCCCTGCCTGCCTGGCGGGGACGAAGCAGCTGGCTGGCTCGGGCCAGCATAGTGCTGGGCCGCCAGGTGGGTCGGGGTGGTCCAGGTAAGTGGGTTGTGCCCTCTCTCTCTCCTTTTCTATTTTTCTTTCTGTTTTGTTTCTTTTTCAACTTTGTTGAATTAATAAAAATGCTAGAGCATTTTTATAAAGCATAAAACTAGTCATTCCCACTGTATATAATATGAACAGCATGGAACATTTTAGTTTATGATTATTTGGGCACCTAAAATATTTTATAGCATTTGAATGCCCAAATGCAAATACAATATGAATTAAACCAGTGACCTTTCGATGTCCTAGAAAATTGTGCACCATTTTTGTCAGAGGTTTAAGACCAAGGCAAAGATGATGAACATTTTTGAAGGGCATTTTGGGTACATTGGAAAAGATTTTCTTAAACCCTAGTTGTTAGAAGAGGGGTGCTGGGGTTTCTGTCATTCCCATTTCAGGTTTCTGCAAAAAGTAAACATGATGCACACTCTAGCTACTCCTAATGCATGCACTGACTAGGGATGTGACACTCATCCCGCCGTACTTCATCAGGAGCGTCTTCCTAGAAGGCGACGCATGCGCAGGGCGGGTCTCTGAAGCGATAGGGGACCGGAGACACCACCGAACCTCCTCCTTTATCGAAGAGGAATGAGTTCTTTAACATATGTTTGGTGGCGGAGCCGGGTCATAATTTTCCGCTTTATTATTTCTTTTTAGGAAGAGTATACGCCGGACTGTGTTCGGGGATCCTGCTAGTCATGTTCCAACCAATCCAGCCCCAGGCCCATCCACAAGGACTAGGTTTGATGCGGGTGTAATGCCGGATTGTCCTTCTCAAGAGGATTGAGATGAGGTATCAGTTACCAATTCCGAAGTGGAAAGCGCAATGACTCATCGGCGGTGAAAAGCAGCCATGCGTGACCTTTCACCGAGGAGGAGTTTAATGCCTTCAGTTCCGCGGATGCATATATTCGAGCCACTCGAGACAGACTTGCCGGAGCCACTCACCAGCTTTCCAAGGATATGTGGGTGAGTGTTAATTCAATGTTCATATGCCAGTAGCCCCCAAGACTTAAAGTAGTTGGCCCAATTGATTTAAGGATCCTTGTGTTTTTAGGTACTCAGGGAAAAGAATAACATATTATCCAAAGAGCTGGAAGAATGCCGGACCAAGCTCAATACAGTTACCACTGAATTAGAAGAAATTAAGTCCAAGAAGGGCTCTGATGGTAAGAACAATAGTGTCCGGATAGTAAGGTTCTATACCAATCAGTGATCTTTAAGTATACATTATTAGAATTGCAGCGACAAGACCAATAGAACAATTGGAGGAAAAGCAAAGGGCTGCTCTGGCAGCATAGTAACAAGCCGAAGGGCAAACAGCTCCTGGTCAGCGTGTACTGACATGGACCATAAATGAGAAAAACAAGCAGCGGGATACAAACGTCAAGCTAGCCGAAGAGCTAAAGGACGTGCGAGCCCAACTCTTGAATGCCTTAAAAGAGAACAAGAAGCTTAAGGGCGGCATATTCAGTATGACCTTGAACCTAGCTTTCATTATAGTCCCTTGATTCATAGTTTCTTTACGAAAATAGTTTCTGCAGGCTTGTTAACTGGTAGGCCCGAAGGAGTGGTGTCCGGATTTCAAGGTGACTTGCTGCAAGATCTCTTCAAGGTACACGAACGAGCTCGGAAAGCCATGAAGAATAGGGCCAGAGCTTTATGGCCAGCCGATTCTCCTTCAGAAATTATGGAGGAATTGGCGAGTTTGTTCAATGGGGCTCGATGCCGCTTTGAATTATGGAAAGCATCAGCATCTCGGAAGGTGCTCGAGAAGCTTGAGCTATGGTGAAGACCCGCTACACCGGACTTAACCCGAACTAGATGGCTCAGGTTGGACCTCGAGGGCCTGACGGACTAGAAATCCCTATAAGCTTGGTATATGACCAAGTAAAGACAGCCGCCAAGTATTCTCAACAAGACTGTAAATTAGACAGTCTTATAGATGGTATAGATGAAGAATAGGTGTTTGATTCAATGTAACGATGTACTTTATCATCAAAATTATCTCCTACCAAATTTAATAGAAAGATTGTCATGGCAGACCTTCCGCTTTAACCTCCGAAAACCCAAGGGCTGGAGTGTTTTCAAATATTATACCTGTATTAAGCACGTGGTATGTTCGGGAACCAGGCAATCTTGTCATATTTGCTTGAACAGATAAACTATGTTTGGGGAGTTATGTTATATTACTATTTAACGTAAGAAATATCTTCCAGAGAGAATAGTTCCATTAAGGGTTCCTTTCCCTGGGTCAGCGTGCGTATGTATGCGTGCCTATGCTTTTATCCTTAAAAAGGATTGTAGGAAGCCTATCCTATGAGATTTTAAAGTTTATGTGCTTTAAAAGCAGTACATCGTGTATCCGCCAAACAATTATTTCCTTAAGAATGCTAGCTTTCGGCTTCACCCGTCTGAGGTACAGGTCCGGATTACCCGGTTTTAAAAATCACAGAGGTGCTCCCTTTACACCCTAACTAAACAATCGGGAACGTAGGTTATAAACAAAGGAGCCAGGCAACCCAGCTTCGCAAAAAATTAAGTCATAATGGTGCATATAATGGCAAGGAGACTGTATGAAACAGACGACATAAATATTTTGAGCAATATGCTTTTTAATAATGGGCTTCGTTATAGAAGGCCCCAAGTATTTTTGAGGTATATACATTTTGAGGATATTCTACCCTGTGATGGTTCGATTGAGCTGAAAACTTATCGATAAGAAAAAATAAGAAAAAGAAAAGGAGAACTTAAAAATAAAAACAGGGAATAAGACCTAGACTGAAAAGAAAACATGTGCTACCGAAATATCCGTAGAATCGTCGGAGCCAGGCAACGTTCCATGGTTTCGGCTCAAGGCGATTGTCTGATACATTTCGAAGGCGGTAGGATCCACCGGTGAGTACTTCATCAATAATGAAGGGGCCCTCCCATATTGGTTTGAGCTTGTGCTTTTTCTTCTCCGGGAGGCGTAAGAGGAGTTCGCCAACATTGTATGTCTTGGCCCGCACTTCTGTGCTTTGGTATCGCCTGGCCTGTTGTTGATAAAATGCGAAACGGGCCTGCGCGATATCGCGTTCCTCTTCAAGGATGTCTGGGTCAATTTCTCGATTGAGCTCAGCCTCTCTCTCTTCGTACATGCGCACTCGAGGTGAGTCATGAATAATATCGTAGAGCAAGACAACCTCTACGCCGTACACCATGAAAAAAGGTGTGTATCCGGTTGTTCGGTTAGGTGTAGTTTGCAGCCCCCAGAGTATAGAGTCCAGCTCCTCCAGCCAGTGTTTATGTGACTCCTGAAAGGAGCACACTAGTCGCGGTTTAATGCCACTCATTATCAAGCCATTGGCTCTTTTTACCTGACCGTTTGTTTGAGGATGGTACACAAAGGCATAATCAAGTTTAATACCAAATTTAGTGCACCAATTTTTCACCTCGTCAGCTGTGAAGTTGGATCCGTTATCTGTGATAATATTGTGCGGGACACCATAATGGTGTACTACGTCGGATATAAAATCTATTACTCGCCCAGGCTCAGTTGTTCGGACTCGCTTGGCTTCTATCCATTTAGTGAATTTTTCCACCATGACCAGTAAATACTTCTTTTTATGGCTTCCCCCTTTAAGAGGTCCGACCATATCCAGCCCCCAGTCCACAAAGGGCCAGGTAATGGGGATGGTTCTGAGAGTGGTGGGAGGCATATGACTTCGATTTGCGAAAAGCTGGCATCCAACACAACGTTGGACTAGGGTCTGTGCGTCTGCACGCGCAGTTGACCAGAAGAAACCAATTCGGAAGGCCTTGCTTACAAGAGCTCAGGCCGTGGCATGATGGCCACCCATGCCAGCGTGTATTTCGGCTAGTAGTTGTCGTCCCTCCTCTTCAGAGATGCGCTGTTGGAGAATATCAGTAGTGCTTTTCTTGTATAGTTCACCTTCGTGAACCTTATAGACTTTCAACGCCGAATTATGCGGCGGGCCTCATTTTGGTCATCGAGGAGCTCTTGCCTATTAAGGTAGGCTAGGAAAGGCTCGGTCCAGGAGGCTATAATAGCCATGATCTCGTGAACCGATGATGTGATTTTGATGGCGGGGTCCCTGATGACATATGTATTGAGTTTGGCTAGGAGCGTGTTAGGGCCCGGATTGGAGTCACTGCTCCTCATCCTGCCATGTTACTGATGGCTTGAACAGCCTTTCCACAAAGGTGTTTGACGGGACTGCGTCGCGTTTAGCGCCCATACGAGCAAGTATTTCCGTTGCCTGGTTACTATCTCGAGCTACATGGTGAAATTCCAGCCCCTCAAATCGAGCCGATATTTTTAATATGGCGTTTCGATAACCTGACATCTTTGAATCCTTCGCATCAAATTTTCCACCTGAGATATGGCGAGGTTTGAGTCTCCGCGCACCTCGAGGCGCCCTATACCCATGGATACGGCCATGGGGCGACCGTGCAGTAATGCCTCATATTCGGCCGCGTTATTTGAGTCTGTGTACATGATCTGCAGCACGTAGCGGACCGTATCCCCTGTTGGGGATATCAAGATTACATGAGTCCCCATCCCGGCTAGAATTTTGGAACCGTCTAAATACATGGTCCAGTGGGAGTATAATCCGTACTATTTAGGGAGTTCGGCTTCAGTCCATTCCGCGACGAAGACGGCCAACACCTGGGACTAAATAGTCCGGCGTGGTTTGTATGTTATTTCGAATGGTAAGAGCTCGATGGCCCATTTGCCTATGCGTCAAGTGGCGTCTTTATTATTTATGATATCATTCAGTGGTACTTCAGATGCCACTGTGATTGAACACTCTTGAAAGTCGTGTTAGATCTTCCGAGATGCCATGAATACCGCATAGGCAATTTTCTGGTAATGGCGGTATCGTGATTTGCATCGTGTGAGAACCTCAGATACATAGTATACGGGTTTTTGAACGGGGAATTTATGTCCCTCTTCATCTCGTTCGACGACGAGCACAGCACTCACTACGTGATGAGTGGCGGAGATATAAAGCAGCATTGGCTCGCCAACACCTGGAGCGGCTAGGATTGGGTTACCCACTAATAGTGTTTTTATTTCCTCCAGTCCGGCCGTGGCCGCATCCGTCCATTCAAAGTTGTATGTGCGCCTCAGCAGTCTATAAAGCGGTAGTGCTTTCTCTCGAAATCTGGAGATAAAGCGGCTTAAGGCCGCTACACAACCTACTAGCTTTTGCACTTGTTTTAGATCGGTTGGCGTAGTTAGGTGTGACAGGGCCCGTATTTTAGCTGGCTTCGCTTCAATTCCTCTATGGGATACGATGAACCCTAATAGCTTTTTGACCGGAACGCCGAAGACGCATTTTTCTGGGTTGAGCCGTATGTCATATTTTCGTAGGTTATCGAACGTGAGGCGGAGATCATCCACTAATGTTTCGACGTGTTTAGTCTCGATGACTACGTCATCAACATATGCCTCCACTATCTTGCCAATTTGTTTCTTTAAACATGTTTGAATCATGTGTTGATACGTGGCACCAACGTTTTTGAGTCCAAATGGCATAGTGTTAAACCAAAAAGGGCCGAGTGATGAATGCCATAGCAGCCTACTCAGATTCCTTTAGTTTTATTTGATGGTATCCAGAGTAGGCATCGAGGAAACACAACGAGTCATGTCCTGCGGTTGCATCGATAATTTGATCAATGCGGGGTAGTGGAAAGGGATCCTTAGGGCAAGCCTTGTTGAAGTCTCTGAAGTCGACACAAAGGCGCCATGATTGTCCTTCTTTGGCACCATGACTAAGTTGCCTAGACAGTCCGGGTGTTTGATTTCCCTTATGAATCTGGCTTCTAGCAGCTTGTCCAGCTCTTCCCCCGTTGCCTGTCTTCTATGTTCAGGAAATCATCGTAATGACTGCTTGACTGGCTTGAACCCTTTGATAATGTTGAGGCTATGTCCGGTCAGCCTGCGTGAGATTCCTGGCATATCTGAAGGATTCCAAGCGAATATGTCCCAGTTTTCGCGAAAGAAGGCGCGCAAAGCGCTATCTACCACCAGGTCCAACTATGCCCCAATGGATGCCGTTTTATTAGGGTCCATTGGGTGCACTTGGAATTTTACAATTTCACCTGTTGGCTTAAAAGAGGTAGATTTCGATCTTTTGTTAAGGACTACATCGTCCCTGTCCACCGTAGATCGTAAGGTGGTTAATTCTTCGGCTGCAAGGGCTCGGATAGTGCCTCTAGAGCTAAAGACGATGTTTTGTTCTCGGCATGGAGTGCTCTATCCATATCACTTGCAACTGTGATTATTCCATTGGGCCCTAGCATTTTGAGCTTCTTGTACCCGTAATGGGGTATAGCCTGAAAGCGTGAGAAAGCGTCCCGCCCTAGAAGGGCGTGGTATCCGCTGTTGAAGGGTACAATGTGGAAGAGAAGTTCCTCCGACCTGTATATCTTGGGTGTACCTAATACTACATCGAACTTAATGCTTCCCGAACATCGGGCTCCCTCGAAAGCTTGTATTGCTTTGTTAATTGCGGGATTTATCAACCTAATTTTTTGCAAGCGTGTCCTCATATATGAGGTTGAGTCTGCTGCCTCCGTCTATCTGTACTTTAGTGAGGAGGAAGCCATCTACTATTGGATTTAGTACGAGAGTGGCTGTGGCTCGGACCGGCTGGACTCGTGGTTCATCTTCGGCAGAAAAGGTGATTGTCTTGTCGTTCCATGGGCTTGCAGTGTTATTTGATCGACCTCAGCAAGTTCACGATTCGTTCTCTTGCACCGGTTGTTTGAGGAGAACGTCTCTATGAAGGCAAAGACATCGAGGTCTTTCTCCCCTGGCATTGCGGTGGCGAGGATTGCTTCACCGCTCTTTGCTACCTGCCGGAGTACCCAACATGCTCTAAGGTAGTGGGTAGGGGTATTGTCCAGGGCGGTATGTATTTGGCAAGGTTTATCCAACAGTTCATCCAGAACGGACCTGTGTCGTGTGAAAGGTATGTTTTTCTTGCCATTGTGTATGTGATCGGACGCTCTGCCATGGTATGTCCGTTTCGCTTTAGCTGTGTATCGTCCGAAGATGGATTGTTCCAGAGGTGTATTCTGGGCTTTCAAGTTGTTTTCCATAGCACAGTACTTTCGTACCAAGTGTGATAATGCTGCAAAGCTCCGTATTTGACGGCGGTTGAGGGCGTTTCAAGACTCCCTCGTTTGTGCAATTGCGGTGAAATATGGATACTATGTCATTGTCGCAGCAGTCCTTAATCTTGTTTTTACCAAGTAGGAATCTGGCCCAGTAGTGATGAACTGTCTCTTGGGGCTACTCCTGTATATACGTGAGATCGCATATGTCCGGTAATCTAGAGTTACTTGGAGAGTTTTTACCGTGGTGGGTGGGTGTGGATAAATTTGAGTCCCGACCCAACGTAGTGTCCGGGGTTTGTACAACCTCCGGTTTGGACGATCTGGGCCCAGCAGGATATGAGTATTCTGCGGGCCCGGTGTCTATCCCAGAGCTCGAAAGGCAAAAAGTGCCACCTGTCAGAGGTGTGTGTCTCTCTATGGGTTCGGAGATCCAAATAGTGCCGGTCTCCGTCTTAAGAGGAGAAGTATCTTCAGCTCGGTCCTCGATTTCTGCCACCAGATGAGTGATCGCGGGGGATTGATTTTGTCCTGACCAGATTTATATCCAATATGATCATCTGACGATGAAAGCCCTAAGGCGGCGCTGCGATCCAGCAGCTCGTTAAAAGACGACGAATCCGCCGAAGTCGCGTCATCGAAGTGGTCGGAGCCCATGTAGGAGTGGTGCTCGATGGCCGCGGGGAGTGCGGCCGGCCAACAAACCCGCCGAGCTGAAGGATCTGGCCCATCGCCAAGTTGTTTTCGAGGGTGATCTTATCGTTGATGATGAGACGAGCCACCGATTGCCTTTCGCGAGCGCATAGTGGATATTTCAATGAAAGCACCATTGTCCGTGTCAAAATCGGCAGATCTCGGGTAAGGTTGCCCGAGCTTTACGTCTAAGGATCAATGGTAACATGAGACAGGGGACACGATGTTTACCCAGGTGCAGGCCCTCTCGATTGAGGTAATACCCTGCATCCTGCTTTATTGATCTTGATGAATATGGGGTTATAAGAGTTGATCTACCTCGAGATCATAATGGCTAAACCCTAAAAGTTTAGCCTATGTGATATGATTCTCCTGTCTCTACGGACTAAACCCCTCGGCTTATATACACGCCGGAGGGGCCCAAGGGTTACAAAGGTGACTTGGGGAGGAAGGAATTGTTATATCCGGACATCTTTCTTTCCTTACTACATACATAGGAGTCCTAACCGAATACGGGGGAGGGCCCTCTGCTTCTATCTTCATGGCCCATCAGTTTAGCCCAGCATCAATGGCCCGGACGCCTGAGGACCCCTATATACAGGACTCCCTCACCCCTCCTATTATACTTTGGTGGGTTTTCCTTGGTTCCGAAAGGGTCTGCCGGGGCGATTTGCTTCACCACCCCGGCCCTTACCGCCAGTAGCATTCCGACCTTTTTCCATATCACGCTTATCGTACTCTGCCCTTTGTTTCTTGACGAGCTGCTCAACCTGATGACACTCTTGAAGGTCGTGGCCTTTAGTCTGATGGATCTTGCAGTACGTCCCATCACCTTTCCAAACTTTTTCGGCGGCAGCTGCTTCCCGGCAGGCATCGCACGTGGTAGCTTCCTTGCCAGGGGCCTCAGCCTTGGCCTTCTTGCCGGTACTAGGTGTGCCCGATCCTTCCACAGGCATCACTGCCTTATCCCTCGGCTTATTATTGCGCTTCTTGCCCTTTCTTTGTCTAGTTGATTCATCCTCATCTTATGAATCAACATTTATGTAATCTTCTTCTCCCGACAACTTCCTTCCTTCCTCCATCCGAGCACATTTATCCACCAGTGTATATAGTTCTTCACAGTCTTGGGCAATCCGCATGTTCATTTTGGAACGAATGCGGCAGTTGCGCACATTGGACTGGAAAGCTACTATAACGGCAGCCGGATGGATATTTGGAACGTTCCTATGAACTTTACCGAATCTCTGCAAATACTTACAGAGGGTTTCTCCTTCCTTCTACTGGAGAAGCTGCAGATCACTGGGCCTGCCGGGCTCTTGGTGGCCACCGGTGAAGGCACCGATGAACTCATGGCATAGGTCAGCCCATGACGAAATGGAGTTCTTCGGCAGGAGCATCAGCCAAGACCTCACATTGGACTTGAGAGCCAAAGGGAAGTAATTGGCAAACACCTTCTCATCTCTTCCCCCGGTAGCCTGAACAACGATGGTGTATATGCTCAGGAACTCTGCCGGGTTCAGCCTCCCATTGAATTTCTCAGGTACCTCTGGCTTGAACGTGCGAACGGATGGCCAACGGATTTGCCGCAACTCTCGTGTAAAGTCAGGGCAGCCAACCTCGAAAGGCAGGAACCTGCCAACACCGAGCGCAGGCTCACCGACGTTGAGGCCGTCGCACCCGTTGGCCTGGTGGGGGTCATTGCGGCGCCGTTCGGCGACGATGCCCATATCTCCCCGCCGCATATCTTCCGGGGTTTGACGTTGGCCTGTACGTGCCCGAGGGTCAGAAGAGGCCATCGAGACATTATCGGGGTCCTGATTTTGTTGCGCCCTCACCGGCTGCCGTGGTGGGGACTGCACCATGGGGACAGCCCCTTACGTAAGGCCAGCAGTGCGGGTAGTGGCTGTCGCTTGGGGAGGTTACGAAACCGAGCAGGCTTTGGATGGTGGCACGCCATTCATTAATCTTCTCAACTGTTGGCGGAAACCTCAGTAGTAGCTAAGCTCGCGCCAAGGACTCCGTGGCTATGCTTGGCATTGATGTCGATGACGTCGACCGCACCGTCGCCTGGCTCCTGATGATGCTAACGGTGGCGGCGGCGGCGGCGCCACACCCACACTGCTATGGGATGACCACCTGGGCAACGGGGTCGTGCGGCGGTGGTGCTCGAAGATTAGCGGTTCCGTCGAGCGCTGCGATCTAGTTGGCTCGACCAGGAGGAGTTGCATGCGTCGCGGTCGCTACTGTGGTGGGGGCGACCGGAGAGCGATGGCTCGTCCCGGACCGAGCACCGTCGGTGAGAGGAGAGGGCACGGATGGAGTAACCCCTAGCCCACACCTTGTAGAGCATGACCGTAGAGGCGTTGCTGATGCTGTTCTCTTCCGGTAGCTCCGGCCCCCATGTCGGCCGTGGGGAAGTGGTGATGGCACCAACAGCTCCAACCACGTCCCCAACAGCGTCCACGTCCTCATGCGCCCCCACATCCTCCGTGACGTTAGAGGCCATGGGCGGTGGAGCCTTCAAGATAGTTGGATGGGCTGAGGCACCAACTTTCTTCTTGGGCGCTATGGTGGATGGCGCTGTCGAAGATAAAGATGGCGATTACGATGACGCACCGCGCACACTTGCAGGTTCGCGCAAGCGACCCCCCTACCTGGCGCGCCAAAGATGCCGCTGGATATCCGCGGCCACCTATGGGACCGGGTCGCCCGTTGCTGGTTTGGCAGGGGGGACGCCGCATTGCACATAGAGCAGATCGGCATACGATAACATGGTAGACAACACACAAGCAATTTACCCAGGTTCGGGCCGCCGCGAGGCGTAAGACCCTACTCCTGGTTTGGTGGATCGATGGTGGAATGAGTGAGGTGGTGCATGGTACACTCGCCCGGCAGGGTTTGCCTTAGGGCCGCAGCGACTGCGCGCGTATGGTGGTGTGGGTTCATCAACTTTCCAACCCCTTCTACGGTTGCCATGGGCCTACTTTTATAGATTAAGGGGTTACCATAGTGGCAAAGTAGTCATTATGCACCGATAAGATAGCGAACAGTGCTATCATACATAACTCTGCAGGCTGACAGGGCGCATTAAATGCGCCTCTTAACATCACATCGTTGGCTGCCCGGCAAGCCTTGCCGGGCTATCCCTCCAGCTCCATGTCTTCCTGCTCGACACGTCACATGACGGGTGTCATCTGCTGGTTCTTCTTGTAGGAACTGGCTGCCATGTGGCTAATGGCTGCCACTTAATCATCTTGTGGCTTGACACCGCATTGATTGACGACGTGGGTCGTGCTTGAGTGTTCGGGGGGGGGGGG
>LR738710.1:409036590-409251706 GCA_902687465.1 Secale cereale
GGGGAACCGAGGTTGTACCGGCCTTGTGCCACTTGATCACAGGAGATTGAGCGGTACTTGGGAGGTAGTTGGGAGGTTGTGCCGGTCGAGCGGTAGTTGGGCGGTTGTACCGGTAATTCTGGACTGGGCAGATTTCCCTCCATGCTCTTGGCGTCCATCTTGCACCATAACTTCTCATTGATCCCTAAGCATACAAAGTGTCTCCGTTTGAGGTAGTAGCCATGTCTCAAGTTGGTCAAATGGGAGTTCAACAAGGAGAGAGTTAACCTCGGTTTCAAGTGCTCTTGCACGAGATCGTGTCATCAGTCCGTTTAGCACTTGGGGAGATGGGTCCATGGGGATGACCGTAGGATGCTCTGCATCATTTACCAGGGGGAGGCCCGCCAGGAGGGGTCCACCCCACCTAACATCCAAGTAGGGGGATCCCCAGCAAGGGTATCCACCCAAGAATCGATCTATGCGGAGGAGATGGCCATCGATGAAGGGAGCACATATTGTGCCTCGACAACTGATGTTGTCGGCGAGACCGATGCCCCTTCGCCGCCATCGCCGTCGGGTAATCCGCTTATTCCTTTTTCTTGTGGTTCGAACTTTTTCTGTCTCTTAAGTCTCTAGCTCGATAAAATGAAACATCCTACGTAATTCCATATTGATTCTGTTTGCAGTTTTGTTGCCAGAGGAGCCTGAACTGCTGGAGGAAGTGGCTAGTATTGGCAAGGATGCTCCCGAGGAGGCCACCGAGATTGCTTATGCAGTGGGCCCAGAACTCACTGCCGGGGATATCCAAGAAGCTTTAAAGGAGACAGAGCAGACCCCCGGCAGCGTGTCGAGGTTGGAGGTAGTGCTTGAGGAGGAAGTTCCCTTCCAAACATTCCCGCCCCACTTCCCTTGTTTGGCATACAGGACGCAACTTCACAGCCATCTAAGCAAGCTGGCACTGGTCCTTTCTCCACCAGGGTCAGACCTCCTGAGTTCATCTGCGGTGATGGGCATGGATTTTGATGAGGAGATAAAATGCATCCTTGTGCCGTTGTCCCAGAGAATCGAGGAGGCCGACGATTCTGTTGGTGTAGCCATGGACTTGTCCTTCTTAGAGTCCATGGCCGCGGGTATCAAGGATATGCAGAGCAGGAGCAGTCTGGAGTGGCAGGCGATCAAGGAGCGGCACGACTTGGCTGGTCTCATAGATCAGAGGTTGAGGGACAAGGGTGACGAGTTGCGCGAGTGGCACAACAAGCAGTTCCAATCTCTCAAGCTGCAACATGAAACAATATCCCTTGCAAGGGAGGATGTCCTTGCTCGGGAGGCCTGTCTAATGGAGCGCGAGGAGCTTCTGAACGCCAAGGACAAGGACGTCTCTTCCTGGGAAGGAAATCTTGAACCCTGATGACCCACAACTGTAGGGGATCTATCGTAGTCCTTTCGATAAGTAAAAGTGTCGAACCCAACGAGGAGCAGAAGGAAATGATGGGCAATTTTCAGTAAGGTATTTTCTGCAAGCGCTGAAATTATCGGTAACAGATAGTTTTGTGATAAGGTAATTGGTAGCAAGTTACAAATAGTAAAAGTAAATAAGGTGCAGCAAGATGGCCCAATCCTTTTTGTAGTAAAGGACAAGCCTGGACAAACTCTTATATGAAGGAAAACGCTCCCGAGGATACATGGGAATTATTGTCAAGCTAGTTTTCATCACGTTCATATGATTCGCGGCTGGTACTTTGATAATTTGATATGTCGGTGGATCGGTGCTTGGGTGCTATCCTTACTTGGACAAGCCTCCCACTTATGATTAACCTCTATTGCAAGCATCCGCAACTACAAAATAAGTATTAAGGTAAACCTAACCATAGCATGAAACAAGTGGATCCAAATCAGCCCCTTACGAAGCAACGCATAAACTATGGTTTAAGCTTCTGTCACTCTAGAAACCCATCATCTACTTATTACTTCCCAATGCCTTCCTCTAGGCCCAAATAATGGTGAAGTGTCATGTAGTTTACGTTCACATCACACCACTAGAGGAGAGACAACATACATCTCATCAAAATATCGAACGAATACCAAATTCACATGACTACTTATAGCAAGACTTCTCCCATGTCCTCAGGAACAAAAGTAACTACTCACAAGACAAAAAATTGTTCATGATCAGAGGGGTATTAATATTCATAATGGATCTGAACATATGATTTTCCACCAAGTAAACCAACTAGCATCAACTACAAGGAGTAATCAACACTACTAGCAACCCACAGGTACCAATATGAGGTTTTGGTACAAAGATTGGATACAAGAGATGAACCAGGATTTGAGAGGAGATGGTGCTGGTGAAGATATTGATGAAGATAACCCTCCCTACGATGGGAGAGTTGTTGGTGATGACAGCGGTGGTGATTTCCCCCTCCCCGGAGGGAAGTATCCCCGGCAGAACAGCTCCGCCGGAGCCCTAGATTGGTTTCCGCCAAGGTTCCGCCTCTAGACGGCGGTGTCTGAACCCGAAAGCCTCCTTATGATTTTTTCCAGGTCAAAACACCTCATATAGGAGAAGATGGGCATCGGGGGGGTCAACGGGTGGCCCATGAGGCAGGGGGTGCGCCTAGGGGGAGGGGCGCGCCCCCCACCCTTGTGGACAGGTGGTGGCCCCCCTGGCAGATCTCTTTCGCCAAATATTTTTTATATTTTCTGAAACGGTGTTTTGTGGAGTTTCGGAGCTTTTTGAGTTGTGAAGAATAGGTCTCCAATGTTTGCTCCTTTTCCAGCCCAGAATTCCAGCTACCGGCATTCTCCCTCTTCATGTAAACCTTGTAAAATAAGAGAGAAAAGGCATAAGTATTGTGACATGACGTGTAATAACAGCCCATAATGCAATAAATATCAACATAAAAGCATGATGCAAAATGGACGTATCAACTCCCCCATGCTTAGACCTCGCTTGTCCTCAAGGGAAAGCCGATATTGAAAAATATGTCCACATGTTTAGAGATAGCATTGTCGATAAAAATAAAATACAGACATGAGGGCATCATGATCATTCTTATAACAGCAACACACATATATTGTCATATGATTCTTATGCTAAAGTAACCATTCATTCACAATGTCAAGTATGAATCAGAAACTTCATTGAAAACCAACAAACTATGATCTCAGTCATTGAAGCAATTGCAATTTATTGCAACATCGGAAAGAGTCAATATAAGAGCTTTTCAGCAAGCCCACATACTCAACTATCATATAGTCTTTCACAATTGCTCACACTCATGCAATACTTATGGGTATAGAGTTTTAATCGGTCACAGAGAAAGATAGGGGCTTATGGTATTTCCTCCCAACCTTTTACCTCAAGGGTAATGTCAACAGTAATAGACCATGATAACTTACATCCAATTGGTTATATATGTCAGGATCTTTCCAACACACTGTGCTTGCCAAAGGATAAAATGTAAAAAGGAAAGGTGATTTTCACCTTGACTCTTATAAGGCAAGAATAATAGATAGGCCCTTCATAGAGGGAAGCAGATGTTGTCAAGTGCCTTTTTGGTTGGATGCACAAAGTCTTAGCGCAAAAGAACTTCACTTTATATTGCCACTTGTGATAAGGACCTTTATTGCGTAGTCCGTTGCTTTTATTACTTACATGTCACAAGATCGTATAAAGCTTATTTCCTCCACACTAATAAGTCATACATATTTTAGAGAGTTTCCAACAATGACAACTTACTTGAAGGATCTTACTCAATCCATATGTAGGTATGGTGGACTCTCATGGCAAAACTGGGTTTAAGGATGTATGGAAGCACAAGTAGTATCTCTACTTGGTGCAAGGAGTTTTGGCTAGCATGAGGGGGAAAGACAAGGTCAACATGTTGGATGATCCATGATAATATATTTTATTTTGGATATAAGAAAACATAACCCATTATGATGTCTTCCTTGTCCAACATCAACTCTTTTGCATGTCATATTTTAATGAGTGCTCACAATCATAAAAGATGTCCAAGATAGTATATTTGTATGTGAAACCTCTCTTTCTTTATTACTTCCTATTAATTGCAACGATGACCAAGACTATGTTTGTCAACTCTCGACAACTTTTATTCATCATACTCTTTCTATGTGAAGTAATTACTTTCCATAAGATCAATATGATCTCTTTGATACTTATTATATTTTATTTTATTCTCTCATGCCCAAAGTAAGGAAATCAAGCCCTTGACTCAACACTAATCTTTATTATATAGCTCACAGACTTGATTACAAAGGCAAGGATCATAAAGCAAAAGCTCACAACTAGATCATGCTAACTTTATTCTACTATGTTTATGATATTTCCGAAAGGATGGAACTAAGAAAAACGGTAAAGATAGGAGTGTGATGGTGATACGATACCGGGGCACCTCCCCCAAGCTTGGCAGTTGCCAAGGGGAGTGCCCATATCCATATGATGGAGTTGAAAGCAGTGATGCCGGATCATCATACATCGAGGGTAGGAGATCTTCCAGCTTGCATATAATACCTTTGAGTGCGGCGATATGCTCCTTCAGCCAAATATTTTCACTTGTGAGATACTTGTTTTGTATTTGAGCTAACTCAATCATGTTGAAAGCTTTAATCTCAGTTAAAGTAAAAAGGTTTGGAAGGGGTTGAAGGATGTCTTCTTCTCCTGTTGCCGGAGCCTGATTTTCCACAACCTTCTTGATCCTATTCTCCTTGTTGATCTCCTCGGGCCCTTCCCTCTTCAGATCTATCTTCATTAGCCAAGCATAGTTGCCCTCATTGTTGGAGGAGGAGGACGACATGATGCCTGGCCTTGTCAACCCTAGCAGAAAAATAGCTCGAAAAAAGAATAGAGGATTTTTGCGTGATACAGTGGTCAAAACCTTCGTAACATGCAAGAAATCGGAGTTCGAGAGGCACACGAGGTGCCCACGAGGCAGGGGGCGCGCCCAGGGGAAGGGGGCACGCCCTCCACCCTCGTGGACGCTTCGTGTCCTTTCCGGACTGCCTCTTATTTTTTATTTTTCTATATATTCCAAAATGGTGAAAAATTGCCATTAGAACTGTTTTGGAGTCGGTTTACTTACCGTACCACATACCCCTTCCTTTTTGGGGTCTGAATTGTTCTGGAAAGTGTCCCTTATGTATTCTTCCAGGGTTACGGTTTCAATAACATGGGTTTCAACATTTATAGGGTTACCTGAGATATAATGTTTGATTCTTTGACCATTCACCACCTTCAGATTTGTGCCTTCGAAGTTGTTGATTTTTATGGCACCGGAACGATAGAGCTCGTCAATAACATAAGGACCTTCCCATTTAGAGAGAAGTTTTCCTGCAAAAAATCTTAAATGAGAGTTGTATAACAAGACATAATCACCTACGTTAAACTCATGTTTTTGTATCATTTTGTCATGCCATCTTTTAACCTTTTCTTTAAACAGCTTGCCATTCTCATAATCTTGGGTTCTCCATTCATCAAGCGAGCTAATGTCAAATAACCTCTTCTCACCGGCAAGTTTGAAATCATAATTGACATCTTTAATAGCCCAATATGCCTTATGTTCTAGCTCAAGAGGTAAGTGACAAGCTTTTCCATAAACCATCTTATATGGAGACATACCCATAGGATTTTTGTATGCATTTCTATAGGCCCATAACACATCATCAAGTTTCTTGGACCAATTCTTTCTAGACCTATTAACTGGCTTTTGCAAAATTAATTTTAGCTCTCTGTTACTTAGTTCTACTTGACCACTAGATTGTGGGTGATAAGGGGATGCAATTCTATGATTAGAATCATACTTAGCAAGCATTTTACGGAAAGCACCATGAATAAAGTGTGAACCACCATCAGTCATTAAATACCTAGGGACTTCAAACCTTGGAAAAATAACTTCTTTAAGCACCTTAATATTGGTCTTGTGATCAGCACTACTAGTTCGAATAGCTTCTACCCACTTAGTAACGTAATCAACACCAATTAAAATATGTGTATACCCATTAGAGGAAGGAAACGGTCCCATATAATCAAATCCCTAGACATCAAATGGTTCAATAACAAGTGAATAATTCATAGGCATTTCTTGACGTCTACTGATATTACCGATTCTTTGACATTCATCACAAGATAGGACAAACTTACGAGCATCCTTGAAGAGAGTAGGCCAATAAAAACCAGATTGCAATACCTTATGTGCAGTTCTATCTCCCGCATGGTGTCCTCCATAAGCTTCGGAGTGGCACTTGCATAGGATCTGTTCCCGTTCATGCTCAGGTACACAACGTCTAATAATACCATCTACTCCTTCTTTATAAATATGTGGGCCATCCAAGAAGTAATGCCTCAAATCATAGAAGAACTTTTTCTTTTGCTGTTATGTGAAGCTAGGTGGTATAAACTTAGCAACAATGTAATTAGCATAATCAGCATACCATGGAGCAGTACGAGAAGTATTTATGATAGCTAATTGTTCATCAAGAAAGCTATCATCAATAGGTTATGGTCATCAAGAATATTCTCTAGCCTAGACAAGTTGTCTGCAACGGGGTTCTCAGCTCCCTTTCTATCAATAATATGCAAGTCAAATTCTTGCAGCAAGAGAACCCATCTAATAAGTCTAGGTTTAGCATCTTTCTTTTCCATAAGGTATTTGATAGCAGCATGATCAGTGTGAATAGTTACTTTAGAATCAACAATATAAGGTCTAAACTTATCACATGCAAATACAACTACTAAAAATTATTTCTCGGTGGTAGCATAATTTCTCTGGGCACTGTCTACAGTTTTACTAGCATATTGGATAAAATTCAATTTCTTATCAACTATTTGTCCTAGAACAGCACCTACATCATAATCACTTGCATCGCACATAATCTCAAAGGGTAAATTCCAGTCAGGGGGTTGGACAATAGGTGCAGAGATCAATGCTTTCTTAAGTATTTCAAATGCTTCTAAACAATCATCATCAAAGACAAAATGAACATCTTTTTGTAAGAGATTAGTCAGAGGCCTGGAGATTTTGGAGAAGTCCTTAATGAACCTCCTATAAAACCCGGCATGACCAAGGAAACTTCGTATACCTTTGATGTCCTTGGGACACGGCATCTTTTCAATAGTATCAACCTTAGCCTTGTCAACTTCAATACCTCTTTCAGAAATTTTATGTCCCAAGACAATGCCTTCATTAACCATAAAGTGGCACTTCTCCCAATTCAAGACAAGATTAGTGTCTTCACATCTCTGCAAAATTCGATCCAGGTTGCTCAAGCAATCATCAAAAGAAGTTCCGTAAACGGAAAAATCATCCATGAAAACCTCAACAATCTTTTCACAAAAATAAGAGAATATAGCCATCATGCATCTTTATCAAAATTAACCTTCTCCAAAGATGGAAGAGGCAACAAATCAATAGGTGCACGAGGTAAGAAACCATACACAATTTCAAAAGGGCACATCTTTGTAGTAGAATGCAGGGAAGGATTATAAGCAAATTTAATATGAGGCAAGCATTCTTCCCACATTTTCTTGTTATTCTTCAATACAGCCCTAAGTATAGTAGACAAATTTATATTAACTACTTCAGTTTGTCCATCAGTTTGGGGGTGACATGTAGTACTAAAAAGCAGCATAGTCCCCAAATTAGCCCATAAACATTTGCAAAAGTGGCTAAGAAATTTAGTATCACGATCTGAAACAATAGTATTTTCCACACCATGCAAGCGAATAATTTCACGAAAGAGAAAATCAGCAACATTAGCAGCATCATCACTTTTATGACATGGTATGAGGTATGCCAGTTTCAAAAATCTATCCACGACAACAAATATGCTATCCCTAACCTTCTTTGTTCGAGGTAAACCCAAAACAAAGTCGATAGATAGATCTTCCCAAGGAACACTAGGTATAGACAAGTGCATATATAAACCATGAGGATTGAGTCGTGACTTAGCTTTTTGACATGTAGTGCAGCGAGCAACAAAACGCTCAACATCCCGTCTCATCTTTGGCCAAAAGAAATGTGTAGCAAGTATGTCCTCCGTCTTCTTCACGTCAAAGTGTCCTATTACCATTAATCCTCCTCCATGCGCCTCCTGTAACAACAAAAGACGAACGAAGCTAGCTGGAATGCATAGCTTGTTAGCATGAAACACAAATCCATCATTAATGACAAACTAGTTCCATGTTCTCCCTTCTTTGCAATTCTGCAATACATCTTTAAATTCAGCATCATGCACATATTGATCTTTGATGGTCCCCAAACCAAATAATTTGAAGTCAAGTTGTGAAAACATAGTACAACAACGAGACAATGCATCAACAATAACATTTTCTTTACCCTTCTTGTGTTTAATGACATAAGAGAAAGTCTCAATGAATCCAGCCCATTTAGCATGTCTATGGTTCAATTTAGCTTGAATTTTAATATGCTTCAAATATTCATGATCAGAATGTATAACAAATTCTTTCGGTCATAAATAATGTTGCCATGTTTCCAAAGTCCGAACAAGAGCATATAATTCCTTGTCATAATTAGAATAGTTCAGACTAGGACCACTCAATTTTTCAGAAAAGTATGCAACAAGTTTACCATCTTGTAATAACACACCTCCTAATCCAATTCCACTAGCATCACATTCAAGCTCAAAAGTCTTATTAAAATCAAGAAGTTGGAGTAATGGAGCATGTGTCAACTTATCTTTCAATACCGTGAAGGCTTCTTCCTGTGCAGTACCCCAAACAAAAGGCACATCCTTCTTTGTAAGCTCATTGAGAGGTGCAACAATGGTGTTGAAATCTCTTACAAAACGCCTATGGAAACTAGCGAGGCCATGGAAAGTCCTCACGTGTGTGATAGTTTTAGGTTGCGGCCAACTCTCAATAGCTTCTATCTTGGCTTTATCAACCTCAATTCCCCATCGATAACAACATAGCCAGGAAAAAGATACTCGATCAGTGCAAAAGGTGCACTCCCAAGGTAACCAAACAAATATACATCACGTAGAGCAATAAAAACAGCATGTAAATGCTAGAAATGTTCCTCCATAGATCTGCTATAAATCAGTTTATCGTCAAAGTAAACTACCATAAATCGCCCAGTGAAAGCACGTCAAACTTCATTCATTAATCTGATGAAAGTACTAGGTGCATTAGTTAACCCAAAAGGCATGACTAACCACTCATATAATCCAAACTTAGTTTTAAATGATGTTTTCCAGTCATCTTCCAATTTCATACAAATTTGATGGTGTCCACTATGCAAATCAAATTTGGAGAAAATAGTAGAGCCACTTAATTCATCAAGCATATTATCTAGCTTAGGAATAGGATGATGATAACAAATAGAAATATTATTAATGCCTCTACAATCAACACACATACGCGATGTACCATCCTTTTTCGGCACTAGAATAATAGGAACAACACAAGGAATAAGGGATTCGCGTATATAACATTTATCTAAGAGCTCTTGTACTTGGCGCATAATCTCCTTCGTCTCCTCTGGATTGGTATGGTATGGTGCACGGTTGGGTAGGGATGCACCAGGAATTAAGTCAATCTAATGATCAATCCCTTGAATAGGTGGTAATCCCGGTGGTACGTCTTGTGCAAAGATGTGAGCGAACTCCTGCAAAATGTTTGTGATAGCAGGAGGCAAGAGGAAGGTACATTCTTGAATGAAAATAATGCCTCTTTGCACACAAAAGCATAGCAAATAGATTTGATGAAATCTATATCATCAATATCAAATTTGATGGCAAGTAAACATCAACTTTTCAATTTATTTTCAGATGCAACATGAGATGATGGTTTGTTAGTAGGTTTCATTTGTTGCTCAAATTCTGTTGTCACCATTTGATTTTCACTCTTATTTTGCTCCTATTTTGCTTTACTAGCTCGACGAATATCATCTTTCAAACAGGAATCAGGAGTCATATAAGAAGCACAGTAATATGTTCAGCTTTGCAAGCAAGATGGAATAAACGAGTGATATTATTATACTCCTTATAATCTAGAATGGTATGAATCTCTCTATTTAAGACACCATAAAACGGGCAAGCATAGCTTCATTATCCTCAACAATACCACATCTGATCACGCCAGTTTGTAATTCCTGATAATATTCTTCTACATAATTTTTTCCTGGTCTTAAACGCTGCAACTTTTGTAGTAATTTACGTTGATAATATGGTGGAACCCAACAAGTATGCATAGCAGTTTTCAAAGCAGCCCAAATAGTTGGAATATTATTCGGATATAACCTACGATGTTGAGAACACCACACACAAGCAAAACTAGTGAAAGCACAAAGAGAAGCAGCAACACGTCTCCCCTTGGGATCTAAAAATGTAAAACATTTTTCGGTTTCTAACTCCCAATTAAGTTATATATCAGGAACATATCTACCCTTAAATGGTGGAATATTCAATTTTAGTTTAGGGAGACAGTCAAGATCTCGTACCTGAGGTGGTGGTGCAGCCCTACCATTGCGATTATATGCATGTGGATGGCTTGGTGGTGGTGGTTGCACATAATTCTGATTTTGATCAACCTCATCCTTGTAATTGCTAGAATAATCGTCATCCTCCTCCGCACCAGCAGCAGTAGTAGCAGGAGCCAAAGAAGCATCAACTGTAGGTACATCATCACCAGAAGTTTGGCCATCCTCAAGAGGAATACACTTCTCTCGTCTGAACTAATTTGGAAGGGGCTGTTGTTGTTGTCATTGCAGAGGTGTGGCAGGTGCATCCGGTGGTTGTTGTGGAAGACGTGTGAGCAATTCATTAAACTTGTTATCCAGCTCTGTTTCGAACAACTTCTCCATGCCAGCTATCTTATCCATGGCCTCTTCAAAATTGTTTAGCACATTGCACCTGTTCAGTCATCATTTGCTAAAATTTATCATGTAATGCCTTGTTCGTCATGTTCTCCTAGTCAGTCTCATCGGCTAGTGATCCTGCCATGGTTAGCTGTAATAAAAACACACAAGAATATGATCCTACAGACTACTAGAAAGTGGTGGTGGTGGCGTGTGTAATCACAAATCCGTCAAGTGAATCTCAACCTCTTACCAGTTCTTACCAAACAGCAGGCGGTGATCTTCAACCGTTGTAGTAAAAAATGCCTCCAAGCTTGGATAGAGCGATTGCCAGCTGGTGTCATATGCATGATGTAGATGTATGTGGAGCTGGGAAGGCTTATAATATGGTAGCAAAAAGGGTCAGCAATAATCAATTCAGAGATACAAAATTGAATAAACGCTCAACGACGGTACTGTGCTGGACCTAGGCTAGACCGTGCTAGAGACACGAGCCTGGAACAGTAACAAAATCACGGCGCGGCACGGAACAAGGGAAAATCACACTCTGGATTTGATGTGGACCATATCATGACCAATGCATCCAAAAGTGGGGTTCATGCTAGCACAAATGTTGAACCATTAGAGCATCCAAAGGAAGACATTGGCAAAACCATTATCTTAGTTAGGAAGCTTCCGGTTCCTATTTTGGGAGAAATGACACATGAGATTTCCAGGTGCAACTCCCCACCTAAACACAATTAATTCTAGAAGGCTGTAACACGTTATAGAGGCTAGAAATGTTGGCCTTTGAAGTCAGCTTTCATTTAAGAAAAACAGTGCATCATTGGAGGTGTTGAGACAAAAGTTGTGCAAGTTTCCATGCAAGCTGTCCGGGAATTTATTATAGCGCGAGCCTCAACAAGTTTGCTCCTGTTATAGCTTGGGGCTCACGAATTTACCTTTCATCTTGAGCTGTTTTCACACCTAACTAGTAGGCGCTTCAAGTATAAATACTCACTAGCTATTCCATGCGAAGGGGGATGAGATTTCTGAGTTTATGCTTGTAGACAGTCGGTGACGTTGTGTTGTGCTGTGAGCACTAGTATCGTTGAGTGTTAGCTCGTGTCTGTGGATTGGAGGGTCTGTCCTCAATTCATATAGGATCTTTGGGGTTCCCTGTTGTGATTCTTAATAGGTTCACAAGCTTCATGGTTTGTCTTGCATCCTTGTAAACCAAGCTAGTTATCAGCTGCAATTTATCTGAGAGTGTTTCCTTTTGTTCTTGCCTCTCGAGAGTAACAAAGTTTTTTGAAAAAAGTTTTGAGTGAGTTTGTTGCTGCTCCTTGTGAGTTCTTAGGCATCGTGAAAGATCATTTCCGAGGAGTCCTGTATCAGGATTGTTTTTTCGCTCTTTTTTGCACTCCATTTTTTTGCCGAAATGGCGAGTGTCTCAAAACTCTTCCCAAGTCAAAATAACTGGATAGGCACACAAAAAATTGACTATTTTTTTGGAAATCAGGTCAGCGACGACCAAAAAGTGCGATAAAAATCAGTATGATGGCACGTGTCTCAACATACTGGGAAAAGCCTAAAAACATGATTAAAATATATTTTCCCCAGCCAATTTTTTCCCAAAACGTACTCAGGGAAGGAAACACGAATCGGAAAACAGATGGATCTCTAAAACAAACCTAATACGAAAAGAACTCGGATTGGTGGTGGATATATGGTGATAGGATCTGGCAGCGGTGGAGGTATATGGCAGGGGTGGTGGTTTAGGGTAGCAGTGATGGTATATGGATACAGATCGGTGGTGGTATATGGATACAGATCGGTGGTGGTATATGGCAGGGGCGTTGAAGATGTTGCGGTGGCGGCGGGACAACTGATGACCAGAACTCGAAACTCTAAAAGACTAGACGCTAAGACCAGCAACTTGACACGACGATGCAACCACCAATTCACGGCGCAACATGTAAACAAGGGAAAAGCACACTCTGGATTTGTTTTTCACTCTTTTTTGCGCTCTTTTTTTTGTCGAAAATCACTATAATGGCGAGTGTCTCAAAACTCTTCCCAAGTCAAAATAACAGGATAGGCACAAAAAATATTTGACTATTTTTTTGGAAATCAGGCAGCGATGACCAAAAAGTGCGATAAAAAATCAGTATGATGGCACGTGTCTCAAAAGACTTGGAAAAGCCTAAAAGCAGGATATGGAAAAATATTTTCACCAGCTGAAATTTTGGCCTAATTTTTTTTCGAGACCTACTCAGGCAAGGAAACACGAATCCAAAACTAGATGGATCTCGAAAACAAACCGAATATGAAAAGAACTCCAAGTGGTGATTGATATATGGTGGTGGTATATGGCAGCGGTGGTGGTATATGGCAGCGGTGGTAAGTATATTGCAGCGATGGTAGGATATGGCAGCGGTGGTGGTATATGGAAGCAACGATGAATATGGTGCGACGGCGGCATGACCAACTATGCCATAACTCGAAACTCTAAAGGACTAGACGCTAAGACCAATAACTAGACCCGACGATGCAACCGCAAATTCAACAAAGCAAAAGCCTAAAAAGATTATGGAAAGGCTCAGATTGGTTCGAATATGATGAACTAACCCTAATATTTATATATTTTTGGCTTTTTTGTGGACTGTAGGTATGAAGAGCAGACTCGATCGAACTATGAAAAACTGGAAAATCACACCGAGCAATCTGGAAATCTGATACCACATGATAGAGGCAAAGGTGTCTCATCTTTCGATGAGATGGTGGCTATTGTTTTCAGTGGAGTAGACTTCGACGATCCGACTATGAACATGCGAGGACGTTGCGCCTTAGCAATCGCTAAACCAACTCCGAGAGGTTATTGACCACGCCAGAGCATGATCAACCTGACCACGAGGGTCTATTTCCTGCAAGCAAATGAGGAACAAGCAAGAAACTAAGATTGCAATCTGGATATTGCAAATTTAAGAGAAAAACTTTATTGATGAAAGTGGGGTTTTGTGACGTCTTTGTCTGGTCGTTGTACACAAATGACGTACGCGAAGTTGCACCTAAGGAAATCTTTAATCTAAACAAAACCCAAAGTCAAAATGACGCCCTAACGACTGTATATATGGAGGAAGAGGGGGCGATTTTGTGGCCCTTGGAGGAGGGGTCCGTAACCAACCCTAACTCTTGTTTCCCCACACATACGGACTATACTAACAGCCTATACTCAAGTATTTTGAAATTACATGGGCATGTCCCAATAATAAGGTGACGGGGCACCTATAATAGCCTCTGGACGAAATTTATGAAGTGGAATCTTGTATATTTCATCCAAGGCTTCATGCACTTATCATGGTGGCTTCAAAGTCCTGAAATCATCACTTGTAACTCCGTTCTTGTTCCCCTTGCGCATGCCATCATCTCCATGCTTGATCTTGCTCCAATGTTCATCCTTCTTGTCCAAGCTAGGCCCTTCATTTCTAAGCAAGACAAAGATATCCAAATTAGGCAGCATCATATTCTCATGAACATTAAAATAATTACTAAGAAACGAAAGTACATGGTAATTTAATTAGCGTGGGCGAGCTCTAGTAATTGGCCTATTATGTATTGCGGCAGGGGAGGTGGGTGTAACAATGGTATTGATGCCCCCATCACATGGTCTTAAGCAACCTTGGATACCGGCACCCCAGCGTCGACCTCTCCGACGGTTTCTGGAGGTTGCCACCGTGTACCGATGCTTCTATTGCCGAGCCAAAGGCTAGATACCTTGCTGACAAGGTTCTTGCCATCCCAAGAGTCCCCAGAGATAAGCAAGCTCGGTCTTGAGACCTTCTTGCTGCCATGACGCCCTGTATCAAATATGACATATGCTTTGTGCTTAGGCCTTGCGCCGTTTGTGTTTCAGCCCTTTTCTTACTAGATGTTTAATTATGCCGATGCGCGTTATCCCTCGTATGTTTTCCATCAATACTTCTATGGTTAGTTTCTTCCACGTACTTAGATTCCCCATCGGTAACATGCTCCCGCGATTGCTGGGAGGAACGGGTCTTTAGCATTCAGCTTGACGTAGCCGCCCGCTTTGTTGAGCAGGCTCGAAACAGAGTGGGGTGATGAGGACGTCGATAAAATTGTTACACCCACAACCCCTGCTACTATACATATTGGACCAATTACTAGAGCTCGTGCACGACCATTAAATTACCATGTATTTTCGTTTCTTTGTAATGATTCTAATGTTCATGAGAATATGATGCTGCCTAAACTGGATACATTTGTCTTGCTTACAAATGAAGGGCCTATCTTGGACAAGTAGGATGAACATTAGAGAAAGATCAAGCATGAAGACGCAAGGAGAACAAGAACGGAGTTACAAGTGATGATTTCAGGACTTTGAAGCCACCACAATGAGTGCATGAAGCCTTGGACAAAATATAAAAGATGCCACTTCATAAATTTCGTCCAGAGGATATTATAGGTGCTGCGTCACCTTATTATTGGGCCAGGCCCATGTAATTTCGAAATACTTGAGCATAGGTTGTTTTTAGAGTTCGTATGTATGGGGACACATGAGTTAGGGTTGGTTTTGGGCCCCTCCTACAAGGGCCAAAAAATTCCCCCCTCTTCCTCCATATATACAGCCTTTAGGGCATCATTTAGACTTTGAGTTTTGTTTAGATTAAAGTTCACCATAGCTGGAAGTTCGTGTACTTCATTTGTGTTCAACGACCAGACAAATGCGTCAGAGAATCCCACCTTAAATCAATAAAGCTTTCCTCTTATATTTGCCATATCCTGATTGCAATCTCAGTTTCTTGCTTGTTCTTCATTTGGTTGCAGGAAATAGACCCTCGTGGTTAGGTTGATCGTGCTTCCGCATGGTCAATAACCTCTCGGAGTTGGTTTAGCGATTGCTAAGGCGTGATGTCTTCGCACGTTCTTAGTCGGATCGTCAAAGTCTACTCCTCCAAAAACGATAATCAGCATCTCATCGAAAGACGGGACACCTTTGCCTCTGTCAAGTGGTATTGGATTTCATAGTTGCTCGGTGAGATTTTACAGTTTTTCTTAGTTTAGATCGAGTCTGTTCTTCATACCTACAGTCCACGAGAAAGTCACACAAAAAAATTAGGGTTAGTTCCTCATATCCGAACCAGTCTGAGCCTATGCATAGTATTTTCAGTATTTTGCTTTGTTGAATTTGCAGTTGCATCGTCGTGTCAAATTGCTGGTCTTAGCGTGGTCTTTTAGAGTTTCGAGTTCTGTTCATAAGTTGTCTCGCTGCCGCTGAAACATCTTCATCGCCCCTGCCATATACCACCACAAGTCAGTATCCATATACCACCACCGATCTGTATCCATATACCACCACTGCTACCATATACCACCACCCCTACCATATACCACCGGCGCTGCCATATCCTATCACCATATATCCACCACCAATCCGAGTTCTTTTCGTATTATTAGGTTAGTTTTCGAGATCCATCTATTTTCCGATTCGTGTCTCCTTGTCTAAGTAGGTCTCGGGGAAAAATCTGCTGGTGAAAATATTTTTCCCTATCTTGTTTTTAGGCTTTTCTGAGTCTTTTTAGACACGTGCCATGGCACTTTTTGGTCATCGCTGCCCTGATTTCCAAAAATAGTCATAAATTTTTTGGGCCTATCCTGTTATTTTGACTTGGGAAGAGTTTTGAGACACTCGCCATTATAATGATTTTCGGCAAAAAAAAGGTGCGAAAAAACGGATTTTTTTCCAGAGCGTGCTTCTCCCTTGTTTCTGTGTCGCGCCATGATTTATTTAGTGTTCTTGTCTCGTGTCTCTAGCATGGTCTAGCCTAGGACCAGCACCATACCATCGTGAGTGTTTTTTCAACTTTGCATCTATGAATTGATTACTGCTGACCCTTTTTGCTACCATATTATAAGCCTTCCCAGCTCCACATACATCTACATCGTGCGTTTGACACCACCTGGTAATCGCTCTGTCCACGCTTTGAGAGTTTTGACTACAACGGTTGTCGATCACCACCTGTTGCTCGGTAAGAACTGGTAAGAATTTGAGATTTGCTTGACGGATTTGTGACGCCCCGCCACCACCATTTTCTAGTAGTCTGTAGGATCATATACTTGTGTGTTTCTATTGCTGTTAACCATGGCAGGGTCAAAAGCTGATGAGATTGACTGGTAGAACATGATAAACAAGGAGTTACATGATAAGTTTCAGTAAATGATGAGTGCCATAAACAAGGAGTTACGTGTTGCTGCTTCTCTTTGTGCGTTCACTAGTTTTTCTTATGTATGGTGGTCTGAACATCGTAGATTATATCCGAATAATATTCCAACTACTTGGGATGCTTTGAAAAATTCTATGCATACTCATTAGGTTCCACCATATTATCAACGTGAATTACTACAAAAATTGTAGCATTTAAGACAAGGAAAAAATTCTGTAGAAGAATATTATCAAGAATTACAAACTAGAATGATTAGATGTGGTATTGTTGATGACAATGAAGCTATGCTTGCACGTTTTATGGGTGACATAAATAGAGAGATTTAGACCATTCTATAGTATAAGGAGTATAATAATATCACTCATTTATTCCATCTTGCTTGCAAAGCTGACGTGAAGTGCAGGATTGACGGGCATTGTCGCAGAGTAACTTTTCTTTAGGTCGACCTTCATCATGGACACCACGTGCATCTTCTACTTCCACACACTTTGCTGCACCGGAACCTCCGTCGGTTGCCACCTCCAGCCGTGATACTAGAAAGCAGGCACTATCGCCACTATCTGCCAAGAGCACACCCACCGGGCCTACACAGAGCTCCTCTTCATCCATGGCATCTATAGGGCACACAAGTGATATTATTTTTCATCGTTGTAAGGGAAGAGGTCATTTGGCGAGGGAATGCAAATCTCAGTGTGTGATGATTGCTACTGTGGATGGTGGGTATCAGTCCGCTAATGACTATGATGAGGAGACTTTGGCTCTTATTACAAGTGAAGAACATTGTGGAGTTGATTCTGAACAAGAGACGCATTACATGGCTGCTGACGCCGCTGACAGGTATTACTGTTTAGTTTCTCAATGTGTTTTGAGTGTGCAGGTCATACAAGCTGAGCAAAACTAGAGGCACAATTTGTTCCATACAAAGGGAGTTGTGAAGGAACGTTCCGTTCGCATCATCATGGATGGAGGGAGCTGCAACAATTTGGCTAGCATGGAGATGGTGGAGAAGGTGTCTCTCACCACAATACCACATCCACATCCTGACTACATCCAATGGTTCAATAATAGTGGCAAGGTTATGGTAACATGTACTGTTCGCGTGCATTTTAGTATAGCTACATATGCTGATTATGTTGATTGTGATGTGGTACCTGTCGTGGTTCTAGGTCTGACAGTACGAGTAGGGGGTACAAATGGGGAGGCTAGGCCCTAGCTATGGTGAAGTTGTACACAAGGTGTTTTACGAGTTCAGGCCCTTCTTGGAGGAAGTAACAACCCTACGTCTCGGTGCCCGGAGGCGGTCGACTGAAGTGTGTATAGGTGTGTGTTACAGGGGTGCGAACCCTTGTACTGGAGGAGGGGGTGGCTTATATAGTGCGCCAGGACCCCAGCCATGCTCCACGTTACTAAGGGTTCAATGTACATTAAGGCGGGCGTTACTGAAAACGTCTGCAGTAAAGAGTAATAAAGGCATTCACTACGGTGAGTAAATCCCAGATCGTTGCTATCCTAAGGGGCCTTTGACCTTCGGGGGTCGAGTGCCTTGGACGGGTCGAGTGAAGTTGAGTCGTTTGGTAGGTGGTGTCCAGTCGAGTGGGATGTCCTCTTGGGCTGTCTCAGTCGACTGTCCTTATCATCATCGGGTTTGTCTTTTGATCTTCTGGGGTAGTGACCTTGGGTGGGGTACCTTGGTCAGGCCTGTGACCCTACCCTAGGTCTGTAACCTCGTGAGTAGCCCCCGAATAGATTGAGGCTTGAGCAGGAGAGAGTGTTGAAGAGAGCCTTGGTCCGGGTTCGACGCCCTTGGGGTAGTCTTCTTTGAGCTTGTGGACTAGGCTGTTTTTTCCATCTTGTCTTGGTCGCCTTGATCCATTCTGGAACCGTCGAGTGTGTTTGTCGTGTTGCCCGTCGACTAAACTTTGCGCTAGGCGTGGAGCGCCGTTGGTGTGCGCAGTTTTTGGCGGGATTGGTTGTTCTCTGGTTGCCGGATTTTGCGGCATTTCGAAATTTGGGGAAGCGCGCGGGACGGGTCGTGCCGCGGCAATCGGATCGGATATGCTCGGGACGCCTCGATCTTCGCGCCGCCTTTTTAGCCACGTATCGCGTCCGCGCCTGTTGCGGGATTTGATAGGATCGCTCGGGGCCACCAGTCAGTCACTCGACCGTGGTGCTATAAATGCGCGCCGAGCCCGTGACAAGGGCACTGTGCGCCCATCTTCTGTTCCTTCGCCTCCACCTCTTCGCCGTGCCTCTGCTTCTTCTCCCTTTCTCCATAGCTAGCGCCGGCTCGCGTGCCATGGGCAAATACAAGACCGCGACGATGGAGCACTCGAAGAAGGCGGCGACGGGGAAGGCGAAGCGGTCCGGCCGTGGCGGGTCATCGTGGAGGTCCGGGCTCCCTCCTGGTTGGATCCGAGGGGATTGGATCAGGTCCACCATCACGGTGGAGGACTTGGAGGATCTGGAGGAAGAGGGGCTGGTCGCCCGCGGCTCCTGGCGGGTGCCGGAAGGCGAGCTTGAGCCCCGGCCGTGGGAGGGCGAGTGCGTCCTCCTCGCGACTCACATCGGCCGAGGTTTCTCCATGCCCCCGCACCCCTTCTTTCGCTCCTTCCTGACTTTTTTCGGCGCCGAGCTGCACTACTTCACGCCCAACTCCATTGCCTTCCTTGTTGCGTTTACCTCGATGTGCGAGAACTTCCTCGGCTGTCGGCCGCACTGGGGTTTGTTCAAACATATCTTCACTTGTCGCTCGCAAACCGTCAAGAAGGCGAACTCAAGTGACGAGAGGACGCACGTCCTCCAAGCGTGCGGAGAGCTAGGCATCCAGCTTAGGAATAGGAGCACCTTTCCTGCTATGATTCTTCTAGAGTCGGTTCGGGGCTGGCAGTCGACTTGGTTCTATTATAAGGACAGTCCGACTCCTGGTCAGTCGACCGGGCTTCCTCCCTTCTCTCTTGGTCGAGCCAGCCAGCCTCCGTCGTTGATTGTGGGTCGGGCCGAGAGGGCGGAAGTGGAACGGGTCGTCCAATTGGTCCGCGAGGTGGTCACAGGGTTGGACCTGCTTGAGGTGTACCTCATGCGAAGGATGCAGCCTCTCCAGGCTCGAGACCACCCGATGTGGCTGTACTCCGGCGTCGACGACTCGTCACGAGTCCACCCAGAGGCAACGGACGTGAAGTATGTGGCGCAGTGCCTGAAGTGTATCACGGGGAACAAAGACAACCCCAGGGGGTCCGGCAGGGTTCTCCCATTCGACGCCGACCATCTTCCTGACAAGGTCTGGCCTAGGCTTCCGAGTGATGTTCTTGTTCTTGGCTTGCAGTTGTCTTGATGAGTCCGACTGACATTTGGCTAATCTTTCTTCTCTGCAGATCTACACCGAAATGTACTCGGTGCCCAACGGGGATCAGGTCCAAGAGGGCGAAGTGGGCATGGGCGACATCTCCGAATGGAAGTCTGATGAAGAGACCGAAGAGGAGAGCGAGGACTCCAGCAGCAGGGAGGAGGTCGAGTCACCTCCCCGTGGCGAGAAGCGATCCAAGGAGAAGCACACCTAGGGGTTGTGCGCTCTCGGACGGGTCCCTCTAGCACCCAGGTGCAAAAGCGGGCTCGTATGGCCACTCCCGACCCATCTGAAAAGGTGCCCAAGCAGCCCAAGGTCACCACCGCCAAGCCCCGGAAGGCCCTGCCCAAGATCAAGGTGGATATCCCAATCGCCTCCATGTAAGTGATGTTCAGCTTTATTTCTTTCTGCCTTTCGGAGGTCGACTCTGTCTACGTCGACTCATCTTCAAGGAAATTTTTTAGTGCTGCTGCTTCTGCGACCTCGATGGATATCGACAAGGGCCAGGACGATGAGGAGACCACGGAAGCTGCTACATCCCGCGCAGGTGCGAGTTGTAGATCGTGTTTTGCTTTTCGTTCGTTTGAGCTGACGGTCGACTGAACCTCATAATTGTCTTTTTTGCCGTACCATGCCATGTCATAGAGCTCCCAGACGATGATGATGACGATGAGGAGCGCTCGGGAGTGGCTCGACGACGCACGGGAAGGAAGGGCCGGAAGGTGCCTTCTGACCCTGAGGCCCAGCAACAGGAAGACGTGGTCCGGACCACGGTCTCCTTCGCCGTCCCCGTGTCGACCATGCGCCCACCTTCGTCGGCTGGAGGGGCCGTTGACCCAGCGCCTGCTCTGGCCGTCGACCCAGCGCCTGCTCCGGCCGTCAACCCAGCGCCTGCTCCGTCTTCCATTCTCTTCTCCACCTATCGCCTCCCGGAGGATCCCGTGGGCGCGGCTCAAGAAGCCATTCGTCAGGCGGGGCTGATGATGGAGAGGACGAAGGCGGCGTACGAGGCTAGCATGGCTGCTTAAGACGCTAGTTCCGCCCTTCGGTCCAATGTCCAGGTTTGCTTATTTCGACTGATTGATTTGCTGTGTTGGTGTAGTCTTCGGTTTGTGAAATCCACCGCTTTGTTCGTAAGATGATGCCACACCCGCTGGGTGCCTTGCCTTGTAGCTTTTATCATTTGAAGGTTGTCCGATAGTGCCACTGGGCGCACGCTCAGTGCGCCCAGTGGGTGTAGTCCCCGAGGCCATGGTCGACTGAGGTCGTCGGTCGACTGGGGTCTGTAGAATTTCTTGTTTGCTTTGAACTTCACTTGAGCTCGGGCCAGTCTGATCTTGGTCGAGCGAGAACCAGTGGGGGCACGCTCAGTGCACCCATTGGGTGTAGCCCCCGAGACCGTGGTCGGTTGCAGGTAGTCGGCCATGGTCTGATAATAGAACTCCCTTTTTTTAGCTCGGGCTGACTGATCTTGGGCGAGCAAGAACCAATGGGGGCATGCTCAGTGCACCCACTGGGTGTAGTCCCCGAGACTGTGGTTGAGTGTTTGACTCGACTATAGTCTTAGAATTCTGGTTTGTTGTGTTGATGCAGAGATCTTGTGAGTTTGGAGCCAAATTTGGAGATCTTGAGAAGAAGCAGGTCCAGCTCAATCTTGACTTGCAGCTGGCTCGGGACCACTTGAAGAAGACTCAGGACAAAGCACCTGGTAACTAACGCGAGTGACTCGTCGACTGACCTTTGATAGGTATGCCCTGTGTTTCCTCATGTTCATCTATTTAGTGACGTCCCTTGTAGGCCAATTGACGGCGGCCCTGGAGCAGAAGGACCTTGACCTGGCGGAGGCGCAGCAGAGGGCACAGGAGAAAATAGAACTGGCGGAGTAGAAGCTGGCTTCGGTTGGCACGCTCGAGGCGAAGATCACCAGGCTGAAGAGTTCTCTCGACGCGGCCAACCAAGAAGTGACTCGACTGAAGGGTGCTAAGAACACCCTGAACGAGAAATACGAGGGCCTCTTCTAGAAGAAGAACGACCTGGAGGCTTATCTGAGCGACCTCACCAAGAAGTTGTATCTCGTGCTTGAAGGTATATCTCTTAGGCTCAGACTTAGTTGGATTGGTCGACTCGTATTTTGCTTGCCGACTCGACGCGTTTCTTGTTGTGTAGAATTCTGCCGCAACCTTGAAGAAGAGACTGGGCGGGTCAAACCCGGTCTGGACCCAGCCAATTCCATTGTCAAGGACGAAGCTACCATGAATATCTTGAGGCTAGAGTCCCGCCTTACTGCTGCCACGGGCTATCTGGGTCGACTGAAAGCTGTGATGGCTCGTATTGACGCTGCACTCTAGAGGGGAGTCGTGCAGGAGAATGACCTCGAGTCTCTGATGACTCGACTCAATGCGATCCCTGGTCGAGTGCAGGAATGGAAGAAGTCTTCTGCCCGTTGTGGAGCTGACGTGGCACTATCCCTCGTTCGTGTGCACTGCAAGGAAGTGAAGGAGAGAAGGCTCGCGGCACTAAAGGTCGCCAATACGAAGGACCTCCAGTTCCAGTCCTTCATGGAGATTTTCCTGGAAGCTGCCACTCGCATCGCCGATGGGATCGACCTGGACGAGTTTGTGGCACCTGCGAGTCTGCCTCCCCCCGAGGAGTGAATGAACTTCGATACTCTGATTCAATTTGCCTCGGTATGCCGAGTGATCCTGTAACCGTTAAACTCTTGTGGGCTCGTGGCCCAGGTTGTGACGCCCGAGACCGACGTCCGAGAAGATTCCAGAAGATTCCAGATGTTCCGGGTTCTCCCGTGTGTTTTTTTTTGTGCTTGTGTTATTTATTTTTGCATTGCATCATGTCATCATGCCATCATGTCATTAATCTTTGCATCTCAACCTAAATAAATTGTGTGGACCTTCGGTCCATTTAAATCGAGGGAAGGATGTCTTCTCTTTATAACGTATCCTCCTAATATTTAGGGAGCTATTATAATATTATTCCATTGCTTCGGAATAACCCAACACACTTGCATTTTTTCCCCATGCCTTTTCTTCTAAATTCCTTGCCTTAAACCCTCCCTGTATTCTTTTCCCGTTTATCGAGGTTCCTCCAAATATTTGAACATTTTTGGACACTTCTATAATCAAGTCTTAGTTCAAACCCATTTGATTAAATTCAAATATGTTTGAATTATTTCTTTCGATCTTGCCTTTTCTATTTTTCTCGAACCGTGCTCATTTTATGATGCCCGAGAAAAATAGCCGCTTGCCCAAATTCTATCTCTACCTTCCTTTCTCCTCCTTTTCTTCTTTGATTTTTCTGTTTTGGGAAATAAAAGAAGAAGGAGAGCAGCCCAGCTTTAGGAAGAGAGTCCAGCCGCAGGCCCAGGCCTCCCTAGGCGCGGCCCATCCCTCAGGCCCATCTGGCATCTGGCCCGACAGCCAGGTCTAAAACCCTAGCTCGAGCCAGCGCTCCTCTCGCTCACTCCCTCTCCCGCAAGCCGCCGCCACCCCCTCGTGCCCTCTCGCCCGAACCCCATCCCATCGTCCACCCTCTCCCCTTCGCCCAACTCTCTCTCGCCCGAGCCCCGCTCCATCGATCTCTCCTCTCGATCTGCTACGCCCTCAGGCCCTCGTCACCGCAGCGCCCTGCCTCCTTGCCTCCATCCCTCCGTCGCCAGGCCGAGGCCCCGAGCGCCCAGCCCGCCTCAAGCAGCGCACCTCCTCCTCTCCGCCCTCGCGTGACCGCGAGCTCGCGGCCCAGTCGTCCGCCGCGTCGGGCCTCGTCCTCGCCGGCCCGACCGCCGTCCCGCTGCCATCGACGACCCCGTGCCCTCCTTCTCCAGTGCCAAGAGGCCGCAGACCTCGACCCCTCCATGCTCCAGCGCCCCGGCCCTCTGGTTCCCTCGCGCGCCGCCGTCCAAGTACGACGACGGAGCCCCGCGCCCTGCTGGCCGCCGCTGCGCCATGACGCCCCTTCCCTCGTCCAGCCAACGTCCGCCGCCGGACTCCTCCTCCGCGCCGGGAGCCCAGCGCCGTTCCTCCCCGAGTCCTAGCGCGCAGCACCACCTCATCGCCTCCAGTGCGCCGAGCCATGGCCGAGCCCCCCTCTTCGCCATGCTGCTGCCATGGCCTCGTCGTCCGGAGCAGCCTCCTCGCCGTGACCGAGACCACCGAAAAATATTGCTGCTGTTTTTCTTTTCGCTAAGTGCCAGGTTGACATGTACAACTACGGATCATGTACAACTACCGTCGCCGAGACCAAGTACCATTACATAACGTGTACCACGACGGCCGACTCGACAAGTACACCGCCGGCAAGTACCCCGAACGTGAACGACTACCGTCGCCAAGTTCCACTACCGTCGCCCCGTGTACGACTACCGATGCGCCAAGTACCTCTACGGAACGTGCGTGTACGACTACATTCGATGTTGTTTTGGCAAGTACCACAACGACCGAGTTCAACTACGACCCGAGACCGGCAAGACCGCTACGAACATGTACGACTACCTTCGGTGAAGAAACGAGTACAACTACTTTCTCTCCGAACGGAACGTCTACTTCCTCTACGGCCGTGTACAACTACTTCCACTACGACCTCGAACCCCTCCGAGAACGTTCGTTCCGAAGGTATAACCCCGAGACGATGACCCGTGGACGCTTGCATGTGATGTATGAGATGTTTTTCCTTGTGTGCACCGTGCCCGTTTAGTCTTTTGTCGTGCTCCTCGGTTGCCTCGTCGCCAACCCGTGGGAATCCGGTGACGGGATCACCCCACCTTTCATCTTGATCCGCTCGCTCACTCCACCTTTGCTTTTGCTCCGGACTCTCAACGAGTTACGGAACCGAGATGTTGCCGTTGCATCATTTTTGGATCGTTGCCGTGGCACCCTTTCCTTCCACCACGGTGACAAATGCTCCGTATCGTCTTCATATCTCTTCATGTTAACTTTTACTAAAATTACATAAACTTGATCATGCCATCCGCATCATGTTAACAACATTATAATGTGTGATTGTTGTTTGCTTATAATTGCTAAACATGCTCATGGGGATTTTCCGGAATTGTTGTTGTTATTTCCGGCCTCATTTAAAATGCCTAAATAGTGTAGTTTTATTATGCTTCACCTCTTGCCATGTTAAAAACATTTAACCTTGTCTTGTAAATAACGAGAGTCAATTAAATAATTATAATGTGGTGTTTCGTCAATAGGCAACTCGTTGCATATTGAGCTCCACTTAACTTGTAGTTTTGTTTGTGCCCTTTGACATGCCATGCATAATTAAACCGGACATGCATCATACTTGTTTGTGCATCGTATGCCATGTTTATGCTTGTGTGTTTACCGTGTTGTTTGCTTCTTTCCGGTTGCTTCTCTTGTTAGCTTCGGTTTCGTTCCGGAGTTGTGAGGATTCGCTCGACTGTTGCTCCGTCTACTTCATGGATCCGTTCTTCTCCCTTGTGGATTCCAGGCAAGATGACCGAACCCCGATAACGTTACTATCTTTGCCTATTGCTAGTAGTTCCGCTCTAGAGTTTTGCCTCGATGCCCATGTCTTTCTTGTCAGCCTCCTACTTGTAACCATGAACCTGTTTAACCACCCTACCTATGCAAACCGTGAAATGGCTAAGTACGCTTCGCTCAGCCCTTCTTATAGCATTGCTAGTTGCAGGTGAAGATCGAAGATGCTTGCTTCATGTTGAAGTTTTGTTGGGTTATATCACACTATATAAATGCTTAAAATGAAATCATCTATATATTGGCAAGGGTGGAAGGCTAAGCCTTTTGCTTGGTGATTTGTTCCACTCATGCCGCTAGGAACCGTATAAACCGGTGTTATGTTCCTTGATTATGCGTTCCTCACACGGTTGGGGTTTATGGGGCCCCCTCGATAAACCGCTAAGTGCTAAGTCTTTTCCAGCAAGTCCCAACATTGGTACTATTCGCCTAAACAACTAAAACTTTCTGAGGGAGTAATTAACCCGAGGCTTAATTAATTCAACCCCCCTGGGCCAGTGCTCGATGTGAGTGTTGGTCCAAACTAGAGTCGTGTGCGGGGCCCCCCTTGGCAACTTGGGTATTTCGGCCACTATACGTTGTGCTCATCCGGTCGTGGCCTGAGACTAGATACGCGCTGCTACTATCAGGGTGTCGGCACACCGGGAGGATTTGCTGGATTAGCCTTACCTTAGCTCGGAGTATCTTGAGCACGGGATTCCGAGAATACTCGGGTCTTCCCACCTTGGAGTTGCGACTCCGCGGATCGTGGGCTTGTAATGGGCCAAGTTGGAACACCCCTGCAGGGTTATGAACTTTCGAAAGCCGTGCCCGCGGTTATGTGGCAGATGGGAGCTTGTTAATATCCGGTTGTAGATAACTTGACACATTGTTCTAATACACTACCAGCGTGTGTACCGTGACTGTCAATTTCCGAATAGCTAGGATCACTTCGTGATCATCTTTCGACCGAGGCACTTCTCTTCTCGCACTCTCTCACGTAAGCTAGTGCTAGTTGCTGCTGCAGACTCTTATTCTTTTCTTCAGCCTTATCCTCTCCCAAGGCTTAAATAGTCTTGTTACCCGGGAACGGGATTGCTGAGTCCTCTGTGGCTCACAGTTACTTCACCACACCAGATGCAGGTCCGATGGTGAGCTATCCAGGTGATGGCACCGAGCTAGACTGGGAGTATGACGAGGAGCGTAGTCGGTAATATGTTCGTTATCCTGATGATCAGTAGTGGAGACTTCTACTAGGATTCGGTCCGACCTGTGGATTTAAATTATGTTTGGTATCTTGTCATTTGGATTTTACCCTTAGAGGGCTGTGATGTTTTATTGAATGATGATTGAGACATGTATTGTATTTGTGTGACGTGGCGATTGTAAGCCAATTATTTTATGTTTTCCATCCCCATCTTTTACATGAGTTGTGCAAAGATACCAGACTTGCGATCATTCCAGCATGGGGTTATGTCTCTAAGTCGTGCCTCGACACGTAGGAGATATAGTCCCATCCTGGGCATTACACAAGTACTCTTGCCCAAATCTTGCGGGGCTTTTATCTGGATTTGATTCCGTTCGCGTTTGCTTGCTTTGCTTCCGACTCTTTTGATCGTTTGGATTTTGAGTCGACGTCTTGACGGCAATGTTATGCTTGCGGCGGGGCTCGGAGGACCGTAGCTACGCCCCGAATGAGAGGGTTGCTCTTCACTCGGTGTGGTTCACGTAAGTTAGGCGATTCCAAGCTGCGTTGTATTTGTGGCGGAGCTCGGAAGACAGAGCCACGTTGTACTTATGACGCAGCTCGGAGTACCACAGCTAAGGCCCCGAGTGAGAGGTTGCTCTTCACTCGGAGTAGTTTTTGTAACTTAGGCGATCACGACGGCGCAGCTAAGCCCCCGAGTGAGAGGGTTGCTCTTCACTCGAAGGGGTTCACGTAACTTAGGCGATTCCAAGCTGTGTTGTATTTGTGGCGGAGCTCGGAAGACAGAGCCACGTTGTACTTATGACGCGGCTCGGAGGACCGCAGCTAAGCCCCCGAGTGAGAGGGTCGCTCTTCACTCGGAGTAGTTTTTGTAAATTAGGCGATCACGGGGTCGCAGTAAGCCCCCGAGTGAGAGGGTTGCTCTTCACTTGGAGTAGTTTTGTAACTTAGGCGAATCGGGTTCGCGGCTAAGCCCCTGAGTGCGAGGGTTGCTCTTCACTCAGAGTGGTTTTCGTAACTTAGGCGATTCCAAGCTGCGTTGTATTTGTGGCAGAGCTCGGAAGATAGAGCCACGTTGTACTTATGACGCAGCTCAGAGGATCGCAGCTAAGCCCCCGAGTAAGAGGGTTGCTCTCCACTCGGAGTAGTTTTGTAACTTAGGCGAATCGGGTTCGCGGCTAAGCCCCCCGAGTGAGAGGGTTGCTCTTCACTCGGAGTGGTTTTCGTAACTTAGGCGATTCCAAGCTACGTTGTATTTGTGGCGGAGCTCGGAAGACAGAGTGATGTAGGGTGGAACCCTAATCAGCGGATCTTTCACGTTTTGGAGGGTGGCACACGATGAACACGGGAAACACAAAGAGGAAGACGGGAAAAACACAAGAGGAAACACTCAATCAACACGAAGATGATCACACAAGCGCTAGATTCGCGATACAAAGTCGAGATCCATGATCCAAAGTCAACAACGGTGATAGAGATAGTCTTCTCCCGGAGGAGGTCTTGATATCCCTGGGGATCTTCTCCAATGAAGGAGGTCCTGAATCCGTAGTGGATCTTCTCCGTAGAGGCGCACCGTCTCGTGGGAGAAATCCACACAAGTCTGAGAAATGAGCTAAACCACAGCTAACCCTAAACGGAATGGGGAAAGGAGTATATATAGTGTACGGGACGAATGGGTACACGGGCCTCGGCCCAGGGGATGCGCGCAGGCATATCAGGGGCCGGACGTCCGGGTGTCGAGCCGGATGTCCGGGGCTTCGCGGGGCGCCGGATGTCCGGGGCCATGGGCGGGATGTCCGGGCTGGAGTGGATGCGCCTCGGGTGCTCTCTGGACAGAGGCGCCGGATTTCTGGGCCTGAGGCCGGATGTCCGGGCCATGCCTGGCCGGATGTCCGGGCCCTGTAGCTTCGGCTGCGGCTGGCCTTCTGTAGATGAATGCCCAGGGGCCGGATGTCCGGGCCAGGGGGCCGGATGTCCGGGGCCTGGAGCTTCTTTCTGCCCTTCTTGATGCATCAACTCGTCCATGAACTTGGGGACTTGTCCATCTTCAAGGCCTTCCCCAATGTGGTATTTTTCACACCTGAGCACACAAAGCATATCCGTTTGAGGTAGCAACCATGTCTCGCAAGATTCGTAAGGAAGTAGGGCTAGGAGTGACGTCACCTCGGTCTCGAAAGCTCTAGCACGAGCACGAGTCATCGGTCCTTGAGGCACTTGAGGAGGTGAAGGAGGGTCCATGGGGATGACCTTGGGATGCTCCGCATCATCTCCCCTCCCTTGGGAAAGATCCGACCTCGGATCGAAATCTTCATCACCATGGAAAGGAGAGAGATCCTTGTCGTGGAAGGTGTCGCTCACGGAGTACTTGTCTCGAGAGAGGTCGATCTTGTAGGCGTTGTCGTTGTAGCGAGCTAGCACCTTGAAGGGTCCGTCCGCGTGATGTAGAAGCTTGGACTTGCGCTCTTGTGCGGAACGGTCCTTGTGAAGATGTAGCCAACTAAGATCTCCCGGGTGAAACACCATTGTTGCCTTGTTGACGTTGAGCTTGGTGGTGAGGCGATGTACTTGTCGCTCGATTGTTGCCCTTGTTTTTTCGTGCACCTTCTTGAGTATTTCACTACAAAAGAGAGGGGCAACATGTGAAGTATCGTCGATCTTGTTACCAGGAATGAAATGAGCCATTTTAGAGAATCTATCTATCACGACAAGCACGGAATCTTTTCCATTTTTAGTCTAAGGCAAGCCAAGTATGAAATCCATGTTTATGTCTTCCCATGGATGATATGGAGTAGGAAGAGGTATGTAAAGACCATGAGATTGAGCTTTGGACTTAGCTTTGCGGCATGTCGAACATGGGTTGGTGAGGCATGAGACGTCACGAAGCATCTTGGTCCAAAAATAGTTCTTAGAGAGGGTAGCAAACGTCTTGTCGCGTCCACAGTGTCCCATGAGTCCTCCGCCATGAAATTCCTGCAAAAGGAGCAAACGAAGCGAAGACTCGGGAATGCAAGATTTGTTAGCTCTCATAAGATATCCATCCTTAATGTAGTCATATTCCCAAGAAGTGTGAGTCAAGTACGTAGCATAGGGATTTGCAAAGAGAGTATCATGCTCATATAAATCTTTTAGGTGCTCAAAGCCAATCACATTCAACTCAAGTTGGGTAACAAGTAAGCATCTGCGTAACAAGCATGCATTTGCGTGAAAACTTTCATCGTTCGTAGGCAAGAGAATAACCGGAGCGGCACAAGTGCGAAAGCTGTCACGTACATGACTTTTGTCGATGAGTTTGGGCACTTGCCGTTGTATCTCGTGGTTGACACGGTAGAGAGCCTTGTTGGGAAATGGTGCACCGGGTACGAGGTCTATGCGGTGTTCTATCCCGCGAAGTGGAGGTAGACCCGGTGGTAGCTCGTCGGGAAAGACGTCTGAGAATTCCTGTAACAATTGAGACAACACAAAAGGTGGAGGTGGTGAAGTGTTAGTAGGTTTGGCTTCCCCTTTGCATAAAAGCACAAGGTGGAAGACGCTCGATGGGTTCTCACACACTTCTCTCATCTCACGTTTGGTGGTAAATAGAACTAGTTGCTTCTTGTCGCTCATCGTGGAGGCGCTCATATTTGGCTTGTGGCTCTCGCTCTCTTTTTGGTGGCTCGCTCTCTCACCATTCTCTCCACGATGGGTGGTAGGTAAAAGCTTGTTGGCGGCTACTTGACTTGGAGTCATTGGTCGGAGCACGAATTCCTTGTCCTTCATCTTGAAGTGATAGTGATATGTCCATCCATTGTGTGTGACTCCACGATCATATTGCCATGGACGTCCAAGAATAAGGTGGCACACGGACATGGGTATAACATCACATTCGAGAGTGTCCTCGTAGGCGCCAATCTTGGAAGAGACTTGCATGGTGTGCTCGACTCGAAGAATTCCTGCGTCGTTGAGCCACTGGACCTTGTAGGGGTGAGGATGCTTCGTCTTGACCAAATGAAGCTTGTCGCATAGCTCTTTGCTTGCCAAGTTGTGACAACTTCCTCCATCGATGATAACCTTGACGGAGCGTCCATTGATGCCGGCCTTCGTATAGAAAATATGACATCGTTGGTCATCATCTTGTTGATGTTGGAGTGTCAAGACTTTGGAAACAACCAGGTTGGGGCTTGAGTCATTGTCGCAAAACACTTGACGATCTTCTTCTTCATTGATACGTCGGTGGATGGCCAAGTGCTTGATGGCGTCCACTTCGTCGTCGCTCATTGAGTCATATGTGCCATCGTCGTTGAAGATCATGGTTCTCTTGTTGGTGCACTCGAATGACTTGTGACCGCGGCCACCACATGTGAAACATTTGATGGAGCTTGTCTTGGTGTTGTCTTCCGTTGGAGTTGTAGATGATGAAGCTTTAGACTTGACGTAGTTGGTAGAAGGTGTATGGCTCGATGTAGTCGCGTTCTTGTAGCTTGACTTGTCGCCGATGTTTGTAGATGGCTTGGTAGAGGTAGGAGGAGTATCCAGAGTCGTTGAAGCTTGGTTGTAGGAGCCGAAGTTCTTGGAGTTGAACTTGGAGTACTTGTAGTCCTCTTGAACTTGTCGCTCCGCTTTGCTTGCTTGATGTACTAGCTCGAGGAGATTGTTGTATGGTTGGAAGTCCGCAATCTTCTTGATGGGATAGTTGAGTCCATTCAAGAATCTCGCCATAGTTTGCTCTTCATCTTCCGTGATGTTGGCTCTTATCATGGCAATCTCCATCTCCTTGTAGTACTCTTCAACGGACTTGGTTCCTTGCTTGAGGAGTTGTAGCTTCTTGAACAAGTCACGATTGTAGTGGGTAGGCACAAAGCGTGCTCTCATGACTTCCTTCATTTGAGCCCAAGTGGTGATAGGAGGGTCGCCTTTTGCTTCTCTTCTCTCTATGATTTGCTCCCACCAAATGAGAACATAGTCTTGGAACTCAAGGGATGCCATTGCGATCTTTTTCTCTTCATCGAAGTTGTGAAGGCGAAAGATCTTGTCAACTTTCAATGCCCATGAGAGATAGTCTTCGGGATCAATGCTTCCGGAGAACTTTGGCATGTTGAACTTGAGCTTGCCATAGCGATGGTCGTCGTTGTTTCCTTGCCTATTGGGAGGGCGATCTCGAATTTGGTGGTTTGCCATATCTTGTTGCTCTTGAGGATGTAGATGTTCTTGTTGGGGTTGTTGCTCTTGCCGCGCTTGAGGAGGAGCTTCTTCTTGCATTCTTGCTTGAAGTCGTCCATGTTGCACCTCATCACGAAGGAGATCCTCTTGTTGACGAGTGTGTCGGTTGCGGGCGGCCACATTGCGATGTGTATCTTGTAATGCTCGTTGCGCCTCCAGAGCTTGAGCTTCTCGACGTTGTTGTGCTTGGCGGTTAGCCTCGGCATCTTGTTCTTCTTGATATTGACGTGCTCGCTCTTGTTGTTGTTGGCGTAGTCGTTGCCGTTCTTGTGCTTGCTCAAGTGTAGTTTGGTTTTGGCGGCGTCGGCTTTCTTGCTCGTCGAATAGCTCTTGAGAACTCTTGTCATGTAGAGGATGCCGGTGGTCATGTCGAGCTTGACGTGCGGCTTGACGAAGAGTATTTGACGTAGGTGTACTTGAGTCTTGCGTGGAGTCGGTGTGTCGACTTGAGCGGCTTCGTCTTTGAGAAGATGTTGAGGAAGAACGTCGGTTGATTATCAATGTCCGGAGCTCGTTGTATTGAGTAGACATGTTGGTGTTGATGAGGTCGAATTGCTCCTTAGTGCTTTGTTGGAATTGTCGCGCGTCCTCGGCGACTTGACCAATGTACTCGCGCATAGCTTCACTCTCTTGATGTAGAGCTCGTTGGACACCGAAGAGATGTAGTTTGGTGACGTAGTTGTTCGCTTCTTGAGGATCGTCGAAGATCGGGTTGGAAGAGGAACTTGGCCTATCCATCATCACAAGCAAGTATGTGAGTAGGAGAAAGGAGAAGACAATATCAATGTACCTTAACCGAGGTTGAAAATGGATCAATGATCACTCAATAATGTAACCCGGAAATAGCACTATTGGTATCACTTCGTGTCGATTCTCACACCTACACAAATAAAGCTTTGAGAGGAGCTTGGTTAGGATGTGGCACAAATTCAATGCAATCGTCAAAATGACTCAATGATGTTGAAAATGTTTCACAATTTGCTCATGCAACAAGTAGATCACTAGCAAAGGTAGCACACGGAACACACGCACGGATAGATAAATGTGGTTGTGCAACCAAGGATGAGCGAAAATGTGGAAAACCACGGAAAATGCTCGTGTTGCACAACGCTAGAGAGACGCTAACCGATTGCTTAATAGGCTGATACGCACTTGTGCACGACCTATAAGAGGCAAAACGTAACGACTATCTATCACAAGTATGCTATGAGTGTATGATGTGCCGATGCTTGAGCACAAGATGATGTTGCTATGATGTATGATCTCCGTTGATGCAGGGCGTATGATGCTATTGTGTTTTGCTTGGATTGGCTCGTTTGCTTAGAAGCTTGTGAGCTCTTTCTTTGGGCACATATGCATGCTTCTCGGATCGAGGTAGCTATTGTGTATGCGGAGCACTCTTGTGGCACACGGAGATATGCAAGATACCAAGATGATGTGATGTTACTCACAATGATGTAGTATGCAATATCTATGACTATCACTAATGTGCACAAGTGTCGTGGCCCGACAATACTCAAATGGCTAGTCTCAATGGGAAAGCTACGCAAAGATGGTTCATAGGGTGACAATGCAATTGCAAGGTAGAATGAGCGAAGTGTCGTCGGTGTTACCGTCCTTGCCGAAGTTGAGCGGTGGTGTTGTATAAGTCTTGCCGTTCCAAGGTAGCCTAAACATCCAAGGAAACGGCGAAACCACAATTCAAGTATCCAAGGCAAATGGAGACAAACTTTTCAAACTCGGAGCGGGTAAGCGTTGGTGGTTGCGGAAGATTGGTGGTGGTTTTGCGGAAGGATGGGTGGGTTACCGGACGAAAATGGCGGTGGAGGAGTGCAAGGTGGGGTGGAGTGGAGGAAAAATGGCTGCGGGAGGCCGGATGTCTGGGCCAGGGGCCGAATGTCCGGGCCGGGCCGGATGTTCGGGGCACGTGCCGGATGTCCGGGGTGCCCGAGCCAGGAAGAATTCCTTGCAATCGGCGGTGTTGGGGCCAAAATTCGGCGGATTTTGCGGAAGAAAATTGGGGAAAAGTGGAGGAAAAGCTAGATCCACACGTGGCACAACAAATCCATGGAACAAATTCAACAAAATCTTGCCAAATCAACAGATCACAAAAAAAATTTGGGGCTCTTTTTGTGGGGAATTTTTCGAAATTGGGAAGAACACGACAAAAACAAGCTAGAAGACGGGGTGTGGGGCTCCAAAATCGTGATCAACCTTGCTCTTGATACCAAGATGATGTAGGGTGGAACCCTAATCAGCGGATCTTTCATGTTTTGGAGGGTGGCACACGATGAACACGGGAAACACAAAGAGGAAGACGGGAAAAACACAAGAGGAAACACTCAATCAACACGAAGATGATCACACAAGCGCTAGATTCGCGATACAAAGTCGAGATCCATGATCCAAAGTCAACAACGGTGATACAGATAGTCTTCTCCCGGAGGAGGTCTTGATATCCCTGGGGATCTTCTCCAATGAAGGAGGTCCTGAATCCGTAGTGGATCTTCTCCGTAGAGGCGCACCGTCTCGTGGGAGAAATCCACACAAGTCTGAGAAATGAGCTAAACCACAGCTAACCCTAAACGGAATGGGGAAAGGAGTATATATAGTGTACGGGACGAAAGGGTACACGGGCCTCGGCCCCGGGGATGCGCGCAGGCATATCAGGGGCCGGACGTCCGGGCGTCGAGCCGGATGTCCGGGGCTTCGCGGGGCGCCGGATGTCCGGGGCCATGGGCCGGATGTCCGGGCTGGAGTGGATGCACCTCGGGTGCTCTCTGGACAGAGGCGCCGGATTTCCGGGCCCGAGGCCGGATGTCCGGGCCATGCCTGGCCGGATGTCCGGGCCCTGGCCGGATGTCCGGGCCCTGTAGCTTCGGCTGCGGCTGGCCTTCTGTAGATGAATGCCCAGGGGCCGGATGTCCGGGCCAGGGGGCCGGATGTCCGGGGCCTGGAGCTTCTTTCTGCCCTTCTTGATGCATCAACTCGTCCATGAACTTGGGGACTTGTCCATCTTCAAGGCCTTCCCCAATGTGGTCTTCTTCACACCTGAGCACACAAAGCATATCCGTTTGAGGTAGCAACCATGTCTCGCAAGAATCGTAAGGAAGTAGGGCTAGGAGTGACGTCACCTCGGTCTCGAAAGCTCTAGCACGAGCACGTGTCATCGGTCCTTGAGGCACTTGAGGAGGTGAAGGAGGGTCCATGGGGATGACCTTGGGATGCTCCGCATCACAGAGCCATGTTGTACTTATGACGCAGCTCGGAGGACCGCAGCTAAGCCCCCGAGTGAGAGGGTTGCTCTTCACTCGGAGTAGTTTTGTAACTTAGGCGAATCGGGTTCGGGGCTAAGCCCCCGTGTGAGAGGGTTGCTCTTCACTCGTAGTGGTTTTCGTAACTTAGGCGATTCCAAGCTGCGTTGTATTTGTGGCGGAGCTCGGAAGACAGAGCCACGTTGTACTTATGACGCAGCTCAGAGGACCGCGGCTAAGCCCCCGAGTGAGAGGGTTGCTCTTCACTCGGAGTAGTTTTGTAACTTAGGTGAATCGGGTTCGCGACTAAGCCCCCCGAGTGAGAGGGTTGCTCTTCACTCGGAGATGTTTTCGTAACTTAGGCGATTCCAAGCTACGTTGTATTTGTGGCGGAGCTCGGGAGACAGAGCCACGTTGTACTTATGATGCAGATCGGAGGACCGCAGCTAAGCCCCCGAGTGATAGGGTTGCTCTTCACTCGGGGTAGTTTTTGTAACATAGGTGAATCGGGTTCGCGGCAAAGCCCCCGAGTGAGAGGGTTGCTCTTCTGTCGGAGTGGTTTTTTGTAACTTAGGCGAATCGGGTTCGCGGCTAAGCCCCCGAGTGAGAGGGTTGCTCTTCACTCGGAGTGGTTTTTTGTAACTTAGGCGAATCGGGTTCGCGGCTAAGCCCCCGAGTGAGAGGGTTGCTCTTCACTCAGAGTAGTTTTTGTAACTTAGGCGAATCGGGTTCGCGGCTAAGCCCCCGAGTGAGAGGGCTGCTCTTCACTCGGAGTGGTTTTTTGTAACTTAGGCGAATCGGGTTCGCAGCTAAGCATCCACTGGGGGATTTTGAAGACCAGCATCTTAGAAACCGACAATCATTAAGGGATCATTGCAAACTTGTCTTTGAAATAAATCAGAAAATCTTTATTACAACTCGAGTGTTCGAGTGTTTCAAGTGTAGAAGAGGCGGAGCAGGTCCGCGTTCCACGAACAAGGTTCGTCTTTCTTCATAGCGACGTTGTAGAGGTGATACGCTCCATTGTGCAGCACCTTGGTAATGACGAAGGGGCCTTCCCAGGCCGGGGCAAGCTTGTGTGGTCGTTTTTGATGCACTCGAAGAACCAGGTCTCCTTCTTGAAATGCTCGGCTTCGGATGTTGCGAGCATGGAATCGACGCAGGTCTTGTTGATAGATGGTCGATGGGATCAAGGCCATCTCACGTTCTTCCTCCAAGAGGTCGACTGCATCCTGACGAGCTTGCTCTACCTCGGCTTCGAAGAAGAGTTCCACTCGGGTGGTATTATGTAACAAATCACTCGGTAGCACGGCTTCAGCTCCATAGACCATGAAGAAATAGGTACGGCCAGTAGACCGGTTTGGAGTTTTCCTCAGACCCCATAAGACAGACGGTAGTTCGGTTACCCAAGCTCCGGCGGCATGCTTAAGGTCACGCATGAGCCGTGGCTTCAGGCCTTGGAGAATCAAACCGTTTGCCCTTTCCGCCTGTCCATTCGACTGCGGATGTGCCACAGAGGCATAGTCGACTCGTGTTCCTTGAGAAGAACCGAAAGCTCTGAATTAATCCGAGTCAAAGTTGGAGCCGTTGTCCGCGATGATGCTGTGGGGGACTCCATATCTGAATATTAATTCCCTAATGAAGCTGATGGCGGTGCTGGACTCGAGGTTCTTGATGGGTTTGGCCTCAATCCATTTGGTGAACTTGTCGACTGCCACGAGCACGTGAGTGAATCCGCTTCTGCTTGTTTTGAAGGGACCGACCATGCCTAAGCCCCACACGGCAAAGGGCCAGACTAGTGTAATGGTCTTCAGAGCAGACGCTGGCTTGTAGGACATGTTGGAGTAGGACTGGCAGCCTTCGCACTTATCCACAATATCCTTGGCCATCTCGTTGGCTTGGGGCCAATAAAACCCGGCTCGGTACGCTTTGGCCACTATAGTCCGAGAGGAAGCGTGGTGGCCACAAGTCCCCGAGTGAATCTCATTCCGAATTAGTCGACTCTCCTCTGGGGTGATGCAGTGCGGAGCGACTCCGGTGACACTTTCTCTGTAGAGTTGACCCTGAATGACGGTGAACGCCTTGGATTGATGGACGATCTGGCGCGCTTCTTCTTCATCTTCCGGGAGTTCTTTCCTGAGCATATATGCCATGTATGGCACAGTCCAGTCGGGCGTAATCACTAAAACCTCCATGATCAGGTCGACCACTACAGGCACTTCGACTTCAGTCGGATCTGACGCACTGACTGGCTGTGGGGGTTCCTCCGTGAAGGGGTCTTCGTTGACTGAAGGGGTGTGTAGATGTTCCAGAAACACATTCTTGGGTGTAGGCTTCCGAGTCAACCCAATTTTTGCGAGGTCATCGGCAAGCTGATTCTTTGCTCTGGGCACGTGATGGAGCTCTAAACCTTCAAACTTCTTTTCAAGCTTCCGTACTGCACTGCAATAACTGGTCATTGCCGGGCTCCTGACGTCACATTCCTTCATCACTTGGTTCACCACTAAGTCTGAGTCGCCATAGACCATCAGGCGATGGACGCCGAGTGAGATGGCCATGCGCAATCCATACAAAAGTGCTTCGTACTCAGCCTCGTTGTTCGATGAGTCAAAGTGGACTTGAAGGACGTAACTGAGCTTGTCGCCCCTGGGAGATACCAGGACCACGCCTGCATCGGATCCATTCAACATCTTGGATCCATCGAAGAACATAGTCCAGTGATCCGACTGAACTTGAGTCGGCAGCTCTTGTTCTATCCGCTCGGCCACAAAATCTGCTATAGCCTTAGACTTGATGGCTTTCTTCGTTTCAAACTTGATATCTAATGGAAGAAGTTAAATCGCCCATTTTGCCACTCGACCGGTTGCGTCTCGGTTGTTTAGAATCTCGGATAGAGGGGCGTCGCTGAGGACTGAGATTCTATGATCCGAGAAGTAGTGGGAACCTTCTTTACGGTCAAGTAAATCCCGTACACAAGCTTCTGGTAATGTGGGTACCTTTGCTTAGAGGGAGGCAAAACTTCGGATATGTAATAGATTGGGCGTTGGACTTTGTAGGCCTTGCCTTCTTCTTCCCGCTCGACCGTGAGTACAGTGCTGACAACTGTCCGATGGCTGCAATGTATAGTAAGAGAGGCTCTTTGCTGACTGGGGCAGCAAGCACCGGCTGGGTGGACAGCAGGGCTTTGAGCTCTTCAAACGCTACTTCGGCTTCGGAATTCCACTCGAACTTTTCTGATTTCTTCATCAGTTGGTAGAGAGGCAATGCCTTCTCACCGAGATGAGAAATGAATCGACTCAATGTGGCCAAGCAACCAGTAAGCTTCTGGACATCGTGTATACGCTCGGGGCGTTTCATTCTTAGGATGGTGTTGACCTTTTCTGGGTTGGCGTCGATTCCTCGTTCGGAAACGAGAAAACCGAGTAGCTTGCCGCGAGGAACTACAAACGTACACTTTGATGGACTGAGCTTGATATTAGAGCTTCTCAAATTTGCGAATGTCTCAGCGAGGTCAGTCAACAGGTCAGAACCTTTCCGTGACTTGACCACAATGTCATCCATGTATGCTTCGACGTTCCGACTGATTTGCTTCAGCAGGCACTTCTGGATCATGCACATGAAGGTAGCGCCGGCATTTTTGAGACAGAAAGGCATGGTGACATAACAGAAACACCCGAAGGGGGTGATGAAAGCTGTCTTGATTTCGTCGGGTCCGAACAGATGGATCTGATGGTACCCGGAATACGCGTTCAGAAAGGACAAACGCTCGCATCCCGCAGTCGAGTCGACTATCTGATCGATGCGGGGGAGAGGAAAATGATCCTTCGGGCAGGCCCGATTGATATGCTTGAAATCGATGCACATGCGGAGAGACTTGTCCTTCTTGGGAACCATGACGACATTGGCGAGCCACTCGGAGTGGTAGATCTCGCGGATGAACTTAGCTGCCAGAGACCGAGCTACTTCCTCGCCAATTGCCTTTCTCTTCTCCGCAGCGTACCGACGGAGATGTTCCTTCACAGGCTTCACTTTTGGGTCGACTCGCAAATAGTGCTCAGCCAGTCCCCTGGGTACACCTGGCATGTCTGATGGTTTCCATGCGAAGATGTCCCAGTTCTCACGGAGGAACTGGATGAGCGCTTCTTCCTATTTGCTGTCGAGTGTAGTGGAAATGTGGGTCGGTGCTGCATTGGGGGCGGTGGGGTGTATGTGTACGGGCTGCGTCTCCCCAGCCGACTGGAAAGCTGACTCAGAAGCTGGCTTCTTGGCCCGCAGCAAGTCACTCGGATCCACGCTTTTCTGTTACTCCTCCATCTCTACTACTGCCACCTGCTCATCAGCGATCTTCGAGCCTTTCTGGAAGCACTCTTCCGCTTTCTGATGGTTCCCAGTGACGGTTATAACGCCGTTGGGTCCCGGCATCTTTAGCTTGAGGTATAGATAACACAGTCGAGCCATGAACCTTGCGTAGGCGGGCCTACCCAGAATGGCATGATAAGCACTGTTGAAGTCTACCACTTCAAACGTCAGCTTCTCTTTGCGAAAATTCTTCGAGTCGCGAAAGACTACGTCGAGTGTGATTTGGCCAAGTGAGTCGGCCTTCTTCCCGGGGATGACCCCGTGGAACCTCATGTTGCTTTCACTCATCTTGGACATCGGGATGCCCATATCCCGAAGGGTTGCTGCATACAGAATATTCAAACCACTGCCTCCATCCATCAGGACCCTGGTCAGACGTGTGCCCTCGGCCACTGGGTTGACCACCAGCGCCTGCCGCCCAGGGGTAGCAATGTGCATAGGGTGATCAGACTGGTCGAATATGATGGGGGTCTTGGACCACTTCAGAAACGTGGTGGTTGCCGGGGCAACCATGTTGACTTCTCTGTTGATGACCTTCAGTCGACTTTTGCTCTCGACGTCTGCGAAGATCACTAAAGTGGAGTTGATCTGGGGGTATACTCCATCGCCTTCCTTGTCCTCGGTCTCCTCTGACTCCATTTCCTTTTCAGTCGAATGATCTTTCTGGAAGTTCTGGATCAGTAGCCGACACTGTCGAGTGGTGTGCTTGGGATACACCAAGTTTCCCTCTTCATCTTTCTTCGTGTGAATAGGACACGGCTGGTCGAGTACATCATTCCCAGCTTGATCCTTTACTTTCTTGGGGACCCAGGGCCCCTTCGAATTTCCTTTGCCTTTCCCTTGGTTGACTACCACAGCTTCGCCCTGAGCGGCTGGCTCGGCCTTGCGCTTGGGCTTCCGATTGGAATTCTGATCATCTTGTCCGACTGGTTTCTTGCCACTGCGGAGCCGATCGGCCTCTTCGCTGTTAGCATACCGACTGGCAATCTCCATCAGCCGGGACAAGGACATATCGCCCGTTCGACCAAACTTCAAATTCAGCTCTCGGTATCGCACGCCCTCCTTGAAGGCGCAAACTTCTTGGTGGTCACACACATTTTCCACCGTGTGATGCAAGGTGGTCCATCGCCGCATGTAATCCCTCAAGGTTTCATTCAGCTTCTGCACGCAATGTTGAAGCTCCGCGAGACCAGCTGGCCACTTGTAGGTGCCCTCGAAGGTCCGGATAAACACTCGGGCAGCTCCTCCCAACTATAAATACTCCCAGGGGCCAACTGATTGAGCCACGCCCGAGCCGAACCGCCCAACATCAGAGGAAGGTGCTTCATGTCTACGTCGTCGTTGCCGCCTCCGATCTGCACAGCCACTCGGTAGTCGTCTAGCAGGTGTCGGGTTTCGACTCGCCAGTGAACTTATTTACCCCCGCCGCCTACCTGAAGTTTTGGGGGATCTCAGCGGCCCTGATGGCACTGCTAAAACACTCGGGCCCAGAGACTGGTGCTCGGCTTCCACTCGGACGATCTCTGCCTTGCTCTTCTCTGAATGCCCTGTTCCGGTTGACTAGCCCCTGCACAAGGACAGACCTTGCATCGAAGCCTGGCCTCCGGGGATCTGGGGGAATGCTCCGCTCGTCGTCGCGTAAGCGCCTGCCTTCGTGTCGCCTGGGCGAGAACGATCCGCTTCCCGGAGGAGGCGCAGGCACTCGACGCCGGTCGTGATGACCGGGTCAACAGTCATATTGCTCGTCATTCCGACTCAGATGCCGGTCTTGCCGTGGGCCATGCTCCTCACGCCTTGGGGGCGATCTTGGACTGTGGGCTGACCAAACGGTGTCTGCAGCCACCGATCTGCTGTGAATCCTGTTGCACGACTGAGAAACAGCCGTGTTTTGCTCCTCGGCCATTCGGAGCAACGCCCGAATCTGCTGAAGGCCTCTCCCAGCCTCCAACTGAGATGGTTGAATAGACTCCACGATGCGAGCCGCGGCTTCGAGGTTCTGGACTGGTGTGCGGAACACCTTAGTCTCGCATGGGTGCGACTGCCGCGGTCGTCGACTGGACTCGGGAACCAGTCGGCGAGCCTGCTCATCGAGTGCGCGCTCGATATTTTCCAAGCGCGTGGCCTCTAGGGCCAGAGCCTCTGGAGAATCTCCCACGATGGGAGTGAAGAGCGCATCTTCATTGCGGTGACAGAGCTCGTCCCTCTGCTCGGCAGTGAGGGGTTGAGGAATGTATCCGTCGTTGTCGTATGAACGGCCGCCACCGTTGCCGCCACCGCCACCACAAGGAAAACCCGGTGGGCTGCAGCGTGAGTCGACCATAAGGACCTCTGCTGCGAGATCGCTGCTCCCGCACTCAGAAACTGAATCCACGAGCTTGACCGATGGATCGACCGTCCCATAGAGGTAACCGTCGGGCTCGATGGCCGCGACCGGAGGGGTGGCCGTCTGGCGAGCCACCGCGTGTTTCACCCACCGCTGGAGCCGTGAGCGACCGGATTGCTTGCGACGGCGTCCGGCGGGGATGGAGGACGAAGTAGGAATTGGCAGGTACTGAGTCGACGGCTGCCGAAGGAGGACGCCGCGGGCGCTGGCGCAGAAGTGCGCGGCTCCGCGGACGGGCAGCGCCTCGATGTCGAGAGGAGCCTCCTGGAGCCAGGCGGAGTCGTCGGCGACGAAGACGAGCACGCCGAGTCGGATCTCGCGGCCCAACGCCAGACCACCGCCGGAAACCATGATGAAGGAGGTCGGAGAAAAGATTGCAACCTCACCAGAAGTCGCTAAGACGCCCTGCCCCACGGTGGGCGCCAACTGTCGTGGTTCTAGGTCTGACAGTACGAGTAGGGGGTACGAATTGGGAGGCAATGCCCTAGCTATGGTGAAGTTGTACACAAGGTGTTTTACGAGTTCAGGCCCTTCTCAGAGGAAGTAACAGCCCTACGTCTTGGTGCCCAGAGGCGCTCGACTGAAGTGTGTATAGGTGTGTGTTACAGGGGTGCGAACCCTTTTACTAGTGGAGGGGGTGGCTTATATAGTGCGCCAGGACCCCAGCCATGCTCCACGTTACTAAGGGTTCAATGTACATTAAGGCGGACGTTACTGAAAACGTCTGTAGTAAAGAGTAATAAAGGCATTCACTACGGTGAGTAAATCCCAGACCGTTGCTGTCCTAAGGGGCCTTTGACCTTCGGGGGTCGAGTGCCTTGGACGGGTCGAGTGAAGTTGAGTCGGCTGGTAGGTGGTGTCCAGTCGAGTGGGATGTCCTCTTGGGCTGTCTGAGTCGACTGTCCTTATCATCATCGGTTTTCTCTTTTGATCTTCTGGGGTAGTGAGCTTGGGTGGGGTACCTTGGTCAGGCTGTGACCCTACCCTAGGTCTGTAACCTCGTCAGTACCCATGCAAGCATGTTCCTTATTACTTGGTAGACCATGGAGATTTGATAAAAAAATATGTATACCATGGTGGAAACAATAAGTATACTATTCTTCATAGGGATAAACATATTACTTGGCTGCCTATGACTCCTGATTCCAGTTTGAAAGATGATATTCATCGAGCTAGCAAAGCAAAATAGGGGCAAAACAAGAGTGCAAATAGAATTGTGGCAAAAGAATTTGAGCAACAAATGAAGCTTAATTACAAACCATCATGTCATGTTGCATCTGCAATTAAATTGAAAAATGGGTGTTTACTTGCCACCAAATCTATATTGATGATCTAGATTTTAGCAAATCTGTTTGCTTTGCTTTTGTGTGCAAAGAGGCATTATTTTCATTCCAGGACGTGCCTTCCTCTTTGCCTCCTACTGTCACTAACATTTTGCAGGAGTTCACTGATGACTTTCCACAAGACGTACCACCGGGATTACTACCTAATCGAGGGATTGAGCATCATATTGACTTAATTCCAAGTGCATCGCTACCCAACCGTACACCATACCGTGCCAATCCAGAGGAGACGAAGGAGATTATGCGCCATGTACAAGAGCTACTCGATAAAGGTTATATACACGAATCCCTTCGTCCTTGTGCTGTTCCTATTATTCTAGAGCCGAAAAATGATGGTACATTGCGTATGTGTGTTGATTGTAGAGGAATTAATAATATTACTATTCGTTATCGTCATCCTATTCCTAGGCTAGATGGTATGCTTGATGAATTAAGTGGCTCTACTATTTTCTCCAAAGTTGATTGGCGTAGTGGATACCATCAAATTCGTATGAAAATGGGAGATGAATGGAAAAAACATTTAAAACTAAGTTTGGATTATATCAGTGGTTAGTCATGGCTTTTGGGTTAACTAATGCACCTAGTACTTTCATGAGATTAATGAATGAAGTTGTATGTGATTTCGTTGGATCTTTGGAGGAACATTTGGAACATTTACGAGTTGTTTTTATTGCTCTATGTGATGCACATTTGTTTGGTTACCTTCGGAAGTGCACCTTTTGCACCGACTAAGTCTCTTTTCTTGGCTATGTTGTTACGCCACAGGGAATTGAAGTTGATAAAGCCAAGATTGAAGTTATTGAGAGTTGGCTGCAGCCCAAAACGGTCACACAAGTGAGGAGTTTTCTTAGACTTGCTGGTTTCTATAGGCGTTTTGTGAGAGATTTCAGCACCATTGATGCACCTCTCAATGAGCTTACAAAGAAGGATGTGCCTTTTGTTTGGGGTACTACACAGGAAGAAGCCTTCACAATATTGAAAGATAAGTTGACACATGCTCCATTACTCCAACTTCCTGATTTTAATAAGACTTCTGAGCTTGAATGTGATGCTAGTGGAATTTGATTAGGAGGTGTGCTATTACAAGATTGTAAACCCATTGCATACTTTTCTGAAAACATGAGTGGGCCTAGTCTTAACTATTCTACTTTTGACAAAGAATTATATGCTCTTCTTCGGACTTTGCAAACATGGCAACATTATTTATAGCCCAAAGAATTTGTTATACATTCTAATCATGAATCTTTGAAGCATATTAAACTCAAGCTAAATTGAACCGTAGACATGCTAAATGGGTTGAATTCATTGAGACTTTCCCTTATGTCATTAAACACGAGAAGGGTTAAGAAAATGTTATTGCTGATGCATTGTCTCGTTGTTATACTATGCTTTCACAACTTTACTTTAAAATATTTGGTTTGGAGACCATCAAAGATCAATATGTGCATGATGCTGAATTTAAAGATGTTATGCAACATTGTAAAGATGGGAGAACATGCAACGAGTTTGTCATTAATGATGGATTTGTGTTTCATGCTAACAAGCTATGCATTCGAGCAAGCTCCGTTCGCCTATTGTTGTTGGAGGAGGCACACAGAGGAGTATTAATGGGACACTTTGGCGTGAAGAAGACGGAGGATGTACTTGCTACACATTTGTTTCGGCCAAAGATGAGACAGGATGTTGAGCGTTTTGTTGCTCACTGCACTACATGTCAAAAAGCTAAGTCATGACTCAATCCTTATGGTTTATATATGCCTTTTCCTATACCTAGTGTTCCATGGGAGGATATATCTATGTACTTTGTTTTGGGTTTACCTCGAACAAAGAAGGGGAGGGATAGCATATTTGTTATCATGGATAGGTTCTTTAAAATGGCACACTTTATACCATGTCATAAAAGCGATGCTGCTGCTAATATTTGTTCTTTCGTAAAATTATTTGCTTGCATGGTGTTCCAAATACTAGTATTTCAGATCGTGATACTAAATTTCTTAGCCACTTTTGTAGATTTTTATGGGCTAAGTTGGGGACTAAACTATTTTTTAATACTACTTATTACCCCCAAACTGATAGACAGATTGAAGTAGTTAATAGAACTTTGTCTACTATGCTTACGGCTGTTTTGAAGAATAACAAGAAAATGTGGGAAGAATGCTTGCCTCATACTGAATTTGCTTACAATCGTTCGCCGCTTTCTACTACTAAGATGTGCACTTTTGAAATTGCATATGGTTTCCTACCGCATGTACCTATTGATTTGTAGCATGTTCCATCTTCAGGAAATGTTAATTGTGATGCTAAACAATGTGATTAATTGATATTAAAAATGTATGATTTAACTAAGGAAAACATTGAGCGTATCAATGCTAGATATAAACTTGCTGGAGATAAAGGTAGAAAACATGTTGTCTTTGCACCTTGAGATCTTGTTTGATTACATTTGCGTGAGGATAGGTTTCCTGATTTGCGCAAATCAAAGCTAATGCCATGTGTTGAAGGTCTTTTTAAGGTGTTAGAGAAATTAAATGATAATGCATATAAACTTGAGCTGCCTGCAGATTTCGGGGTTAGTCCCACTTTTAACATTGTAGATGTGAATCATTATTTGGGTGAGTAAGATGAGCTTCCAGTAAGGACGACTTCACTTCAAGAAGGGGAGGATGATGAGGACATCAATACCATTGTTACACCCACAGCCCCTGTTGCTATACATACTGGACAAATTACTAGAGCTCGCGCACGCCAATTAAATTACCATGTACTTTCATTTCTTGGTAATGATTCTAATGGTCAAGAGAATATGATGTTGTGTAAATTGGAAACATTTGTCTTGCTTACAAATGAAGGGCATTGGAGCAAGATAAAGCATGAAGATGATGGCATGCGCTAGGGGAATAAGAACGGAGTTACAAGTGATGATTTCAGGACTTTGAAGCCACCATAATGAGTGCATGAAGCCTTGGACGAAATATACAAGATGCCACTTCATAAATTTTGTCTGGAGGCTATTATAGGTGTTGTGTCACCTTATTATTGGGCCAAGCCCATGTAATTTCGAAATACTTGAGTATAGGCTGTTTTTAGAGTCCGTATGTGTGGGGAAACATGAGTTAGGGTTGGTTTTGGACCACTCCTCCAAGGGCCATGGAATTCCTTCCTCTTCCTCCATATATATAGCCCTTAGGGCATTGTTTAGAATTTGGGTTTTGTTTAGATTAAAGTCCGCCATAGCTACAACTTCGCGTACTTCATTTGTATTCAATGACCAGACCAAGGCGTCACAGAACCCCACCTTGAATCAATAAAGCTTTCCTCTTATATTCACAATATCCGGATTGCAATCTCAATTTCTTGCTTGTTCTTTGTTTGTTTGCAGGAAATAGACCTTCCTGGTCAGGTTGATCATGCTCTGGTGTGGTCAGTAACCTTTCGGAGTTGGTTTAGCAATTGCAAAGGTGCGACGTCTTCGCACGTTCGTCGTAGGATCGTCAAAGTCTACTCCTTCAAAAACGATAATCAGCATATCATCGAAAGATGGGACACCTTTGCCTCTATCACGAGGGCGCATACCACATAGTAAGGTGCCGCCTTACGGAAGACTCGTCATACAAAAACTTGGTTGTTCGAGGGATAAGCGAGTTCATATTCCGAAGAGAAGTAAAAGATTATGTCAACCGATCTTCCATCGGGGAGTGTCTTCAGCCACGCACGACATTCTCTTTTCCACCAGTGTCTGTCTCCCAGGTTGATGTACCTTAGGGAGATGGCGCCCGTACGCCCACCTTTGTCCTATAATGACGACAAGCGAGAACAATGTCACAGCCCTAGCTTCCCTATTGTCTTTGCTTGCTCTCCATGTCATCATGTTTAAAATTTTGTTAACTTGAAATGGGGATTGATCAAACCCCAGCACTAAATGAACTCATCTAGGGTCAAGAATAAAATCATTTCCAATGACCCAAAATTCCTTCATCAATGTTTGATAATTTTGGCAAGGCATTGAGACCAAACCAAAAATAGTGAGCATTCTTGTGGAATATTTTGGGCTTTGAATTAAATCAATAAGTTTTTAAATTGGGGCATATAAATATTTTTAATATCTTTAAATGCTCCAACAATTCTGAAAATAGTTTAGGGTCTCTGTAATAATTTATTTAATGCCCACAATTATTTTTAGGATTTATTAAAATGATTTGGGCTATAAACTAAATCAAAACAAAATAACAGAATTAGAAAAAAAACAGAAACAGAAATTAAAACAGAGAGAGAAGGAACTACCTGGCCTTTACCTGTGCAGCCCACCTGGCGGCCCAAGTGGCCGGCCCAGCCCACCACCGCAGCACCCCTCCGTCGTCTTCCTCCCCACGCCCCAAAGCAGCTGCGTGCCAGCAGCGGCGCGTGGCCGTGGCCACCTCCTGCTTCGCGCTGGAGGCCGCCCCTTCGCCCTAATCTGCGCCGCTGGAGACGCCCAGCACCCCCTGCACCTCTCTCTCTCTTCCCCGAACGTTCTCCCCTCCTCTATCTCCCTCGCACACACCCACCCGAACGGGCTCGTCGCCGCCGCTCGCCGTAGCCTTGACCACCGACCACACCTCGCCCCGTGACCATGTCCCGAAGCCCCGCAATCGAGCACCACATCCCCAAGCCGAAGGAATCGAGCCGGAGGGCTCCACCTCGTCGTCTACGTCATCGTCTTCAACCTCGGGTGCCGCCGTTCATCGCCGTCGATTTGTTCCGGTCAAGCCTTCCCCGAGCCCGCTGAACCTCTCTCCGTCCTCCCTGTGAGCTGTTGAGTCCTTCCCCTCTTTTTCCACCGCTGTACGTGCATCCTAGCTAGCTCCACCGCTGACGCCCGACCTCACCGCCGCCGGCGATGCCGCCGCCGTGGCCACAACCACGCAAGCTCAAAACCGAGCACGCCACCGCACTCGTCGTTCCTCCAGGAAGCCGTAGCACCCAGCCATTGCTCCTGCCATGCCCTGTGGCGTTGAATCCGTCGACGTCCGAACTCCGGCGCCGTCCCGCTCGCCGGTGCGGTCGATTCCGGCCACCCCGCGACCTCCCGAGCAGCCAGCTGGATGCGGACGTGTGCGGGCTGTCTGCTGGTGGCCTTCGCGCGCCCTCCCGCCGTCTGTAGCGCGAGCCCGAGCAACTCCGGCGAGCCTCCGCCGCTACTTTGGTCGCCGCCGGCCTGTCTCCGGCGACTGCCAACGTGGCTACTTAGTTAGGGGTTAATCACCTCTCTAATCACCCCTACGGCCACTGACATACAGGCCCCACTGCCTAATTAACTTAGCTTATTATTCTGTTTAGTTTAAACTAACCCAACGGACCCCACGTGCCAGAGTTGACCCAGCTGACATGGCTGTTGACTGGGCCCACATGTCATTGACACTAACCAGCCCCAGTCACTGACCAGTGGAGCCCACTGGTCAGGTTTGACCTGGACCAGCCCTTTTGACTTGCTGGCGTCATGATGACGCAGTGCTGACGCAGTAACTATTTTCTGTAATTTAAAATAAATCAGAAATGATTTATTTATTTCAGAAAATAGCCAAAACTTCTAAAAATCATATAAAATCAACCGTAGCTCAGATGAAAATAATTTATATATGAAAATTGATCAGAAAAATCCAAGGAATCTATTTATGGCATTTTCATGCATGTTTGAATAACTTACAGCCACTGTTTAGGGCAATTTGCATAAATGGCATTTGAATAATCACTTATGGAGTTTGAATTTGAACCCTTGGTTCAAACCAACTTCATTTAATTTGTTGCTAGTTGCATTAGCTCAACCAATAGCATATTGCCATGTCACATTCATGCATCATATTGTTGCATTGCATTGATTGTGTTCTTTCTCTGTTTGCCGGTTTTGTTCTCTCTCAGTAGACGACGTTCCGACGATGAGTTCGATGACACCGATGAAGAGCTATTAATATCTTCAGAAGTGCCAGGCAAGCAAACCCCCATTGAGCATCCCGATACAATCCCACTCTCTCGTTCCTGCTCTCTTTTACTGCATTAGGACAACAATGATTGAACTGCTTTTTGCTGCGGTAGCTGAACCCCTTTCCTCTGCATGACCTGTCATTGCCCTAGTAAATAGTTGAAACCCACTAGCATGAGTAGGAATTGTTTGAGCCATGTTGTGTCTACTCATACATGCTTTCTGGTTATGCCTGCTATTTCTTAGAGTTGAGTCAGGTCTGATTCATCGGGGATGAATTGGAATGTGGTGAACATGTCCTACTGTGTGTGAGCTAAGTGTGTGAACACGATTTGGTAAAGGTAGCGGTGAGAGGCCATGTAGGAGTACATGGTGGGTTGTCTCACTGGAGCCGTCCTTAAGAACTGAGTTCTGTGTAAGTTGTCCAATGACATAGTTACTACCACACATTGGGTTCCGGTAACTCGACCCCTCTCGACTTATTAATCAACTAGATCTCTGTCCAGGAGTTGCAACTAGTTTCTAGTGTTTGTAGGTAGTGTTAGTAGTCTACCAAGTGGCACACGGTACATGTGGGCTTGGGGCAGACTAGGCACCGTGGCACGGTGTACCAAGCGTAGATCCATCCGACGAGGTGGGCTTGAGAACCCTGCGCACATCTTTTGGGGCCGTGAGCGACACCCCGGCCGGATCTCCCCACGGATGGAACCCGAATAGGCGATAAACCTGGACGAGAGACATGTGTGGTTAGTCAGGTCGTGGCCGACACCCTCGCCAGGCTTCCGCTTGAAGGTTGCCGAGATACACGACGTGTACATGGCGGTAAGTGGCGAGAGCGTGTGTGAAGAAGTACACCCCTGCAGGGTTAACATGATCTATTCGAATAGCCGGGTCCACGGATATGGACTTCTTGGATGCTTACGTGGTACATAGACAATCGAAAGTGGATACTCTAAAATGCGCAAGATAAGCGTGAGTGCTATGGATGGCCTTCTCATAGGGAGACAGGAGCGGGTCCATAGTGGTGTATTGATTGGTGAATATGTGGACTCGTGTGCGCCACCTCAAAAGAGTTACTTGCAGTCGTAGTTCAGGGTAGCCACGAGTCAAAGCTGGCTTGCTGCAGTCAAACTCCACTACCCCCTTGTTGATACTGATGCATATATAGTTAGTTCTGATGTAAGTCTTGCTGAGTACCTTTGTACTCACGTTTGCTTAATTTATGTTTTTGCAGAGAGACTTCAGTCTCGCTAGTGGTTCCGCGTGGACTTCGACGTTTAGCTTGTTACCTCAGCTACGATCTTGTGCCCTTAGGAGGGTCTTGTAGATAGTCAGGCTTCTCAGCCTTTTTCCTTTGTAGTTGTCTGTACTCAGACATGTTATGCTTCCGTTGCCTGTATGCTCTGTATGTTGGGTCATGTGACCTCTGATTGTAATAATGCTATGATGGCTCTTCTGGGCCTTTATCTATATGAGTTGTTGAGTTATGTTGTGATGCCATATTGAACAGCACATACTTGCATGTTATGCGTACGTGTAATGTGTATTGCTATGTGTGGGATCCGACACCTAGTTGTTTACCTTTGGTAGCCTATCTTACAGGGAAATGTCTCCTAGTGCTTCCACTGAGCCTTGGTAGCTTGCTACTACTCCGGAACACTTAGGCTGGCCGGCATGTGTCCTTCTTCGTTCCTGTGTCTGTCCCTTAGGGGAAATGTCACGCGTTGTTCCTTTAAGTCCTTGTAGCTTGCTACGACTTGGGTTCATACGTTGATGACCGACACGTTCGTTGCTGGGTCATGTATGCCTGTCTCTGTAATTTAGTGCCACTTTTGGTTTATAACTGGTCATGTCGGCCCGGGTTCTCTGTCATATGGATGCTAGCGACACTATCATATACGTGTGCCAAAATACGCAAACGGTCCCGGGCCAGGTAAGGTGGCACCCGTGGGGATACCGTGCATGAGGCCGCAAAGTGATATGGTGTGTTACAGGCTAGACCTGTGTGACTTAGGATCGGGGTCCCGACAGCTTTGGTATCAGAGCCTGACTGCCTGTACGATTAGCAAGCCAAACAGGTCGAAGTTGTGTCTATAAACTCTTTAGTTATATAAGGGAATTGATTGTGGAAGGGAACGTGATGTAGGGTGGAACCCTAATCAGCGGATCTTTCACATTTTGGAGGGTGGCACACGATGAACACGGGGAAAACAGTGAGAAAGACGGGGAAAACACAAGAAGAAACACTCAATCAACACGAAGATGATCACACAAGCTCTAGATTCGCGATACAAAGTCGAGGTACATGATCCAAGGTCAACAACGGTGATACAGAGATAGTCTTCTCCGTGAGGAGGTCTTGGAATCCCGTGGGATCTTCTCCGCGAAGGAGGTCCTGAATCCGTAGTGGATCTTCTCCGTAGAGGCGCACCGTCTCGTGGGAGAAATCCACACAAGTCTAAGAAATGAGCTAAACCACAACTAACCCTAAACGGAATGGGGAAAGGAGTATATATAGTGTACGGGACGAATAGGTACACGGGCCTCGGCCCAGGGGATGCGCGCAGGCATATCAGGGGCCGGACGTCCGGGTGTCGAGCCGGATGTCTGGGGCTTCGCGGGGCGCCGGATGTCCGGGGCCATGGGCCGGATGTCCGGGCTAGAGTGGATGCGCCTCGGGTGCTCTCTGGACAGAGGCGCCGGATTTCCGGGCCCGAGGCCGGATGTCCGGGCCCTGTAGCTTCGGCTGCGGCTGGCCTTCTGTAGATGAATGCCCAGGGGCCGGATGTCCGGGCCAGGGGGCCGGATGTCCGGGGCCTGGAGCTTCTTTCTGCCCTTCTTGATGCATCAACTCGTCCATGAACTTGGGGACTTGTCCATCTTCAAGGCCTTCCCCAATGTGGTGTTCTTCACACCTGAGCACACAAAGCATATCCGTTTGAGGTAGCAACCATGTCTCGCAAGATTCGTAAGGAAGTAGGGCTAGGAGTGACGTCACCTCGGTCTCGAAAGCTCTAGCACGAGCACGTGTCATCGGTCCTTGAGGCACTTGAGGAGGTGAAGGAGGGTCCATGGGGATGACCTTGGGATGCTCCGCATCATCTCCCCTCCCTTGGGAAAGATCCGACCTCGGATCGAAATCTTCATCACCATGGAAAGGAGAGAGATCCTTGCCGTGGAAGGTGTCGCTCACGGAGTAGTTGTCTCGAGAGAGGTCGATCTTGTAGGCGTTGTCGTTGTAGCGAGCTAGCACCTTGAAGGGTTCGTCGGCGCGAGATAGAAGCTTGGACTTGCGCTCTTGTGCGGAACGGTCCTTGTGAAGATGTAGCCAACTAAGATCTCCCGGGTGAAACAATATTGTTGCCTTGTTGACGTTGAGCTTGGTGGTGAGGCGATGTACTTGTCGCTCGATTGTTGCCCTCGTTTGTTCGTGCACCTTCTTGAGTATTTCACTACAAAAGAGAGGGGCAACATGTGAAGTATCGTCGATCTTGTTACCAGGAATGAAATGAGCCATTTTAGAGAATCTATCTATCACGACAAGCACAGAATCTTTTCCATTTTTAGTCGTAGGCAAGCCAAGTATGAAATCCATGTTTATGTCTTCCCATGGATGATATGGAGTAGGAAGAGGTATGTAAAGACCATGAGATTGAGCTTTGGACTTAGCTTTGCGGCATGTCGAACATGGGTTGGTGAGGCGTGAGACGTCACGAAGCATCTTGGTCCAAAAATAGTTCTTAGAGAGGGTAGCAAACGTCTTGTCGCGTCCACAGTGTCCCATGAGTCCTCCGCCATGAAATTCCTGCAAAAGGAGCAAACGAAGCGAAGACTCGGGAATGCAAGATTTGTTAGCTCTCATAAGATATCCATCCTTAATGTAGTCATATTCCCAAGAAGTGTGAGTCAAGTACGTAGCATAGGGATTTGCAAAGAGAGTATCATGCTCATATAAATCTTTTAGGTGCTCAAAGCCAATCACATTCAACTCAAGTTGGGTAACAAGTAAGCATCTGCGTAAGAAGCATGCATTTGTGTGAAAACTGCCATCGTTCGTAGGCAAGAGAATAACCGGAGCGGCACAAGTGCGAAAGCTGTCACGTACATGACTTTTGTCGATGAGTTTGGGCACTTGCCGTTGTATCTCGTGGTTGACACGGTAGAGAGCCTTGTTGGGAAATGGTGCACCGGGTACGAGGTCTATGCGGTGTTCTATCCCGCGAAGTGGAGGTAGACCCGGTGGTAGCTCGTCGGGAAAGACGTCCGAGAATTCCTGTAACAATTGAGACAACACAAAAGGTGGAGGTGGTGAAGTGTTAGTAGGTTTGGCTTCCCCTTTGCATAAAAGCACAAGGTGGAAGACGCTCGATGGGTTCTCACACACTTCTCTCATCTCACGTTTGGTGGTAAATAGAACTAGTTGCTTCTTGTCGCTCATCGTGGAGGCGCTCATATTTGGCTTGTGGCTCTCGCTCTCTTTTTGGTGGCTCGCTCTCTCACCATTCTCTCCACGATGGGTGGTAGGTAAAAGCTTGTTGCCGGCTACTTGACTTGGAGTCATTGGTCGGAGCACGAATTCCTTGCCCTTCATCTTGAAGTGATAGTGATTTGTCCGTCCATTGTGTGTGACTCCACGATCATATTGCCATGGACGTCCAAGAATAAGGTGGCACACGGACATGGGTATCACATCACATTCGAGAGTGTCCTCGTAGGCGCCAATCTTGGAAGGGACTTGCACGGTGTGCTCGACTCGAAGAATTCCGGCGTCGTTGAGCCACTGGACCTTGTAGGGGTGAGGATGCTTCGTCTTGACCAAATGAAGCTTGTCGCATAGCTCTTTGCTTGCCAAGTTGTGACAACTTCCTCCATCGATGATAACCTTGACGGAGCGTCCATTGATGCCGGCCTTCGTATAGAAAATATGACATCGTTGGTCGTCATCTTGTTGATGTTGGAGTGTCAAGACTTTGGAAACAACCAGGTTGGGGCTTGAGTCATTGTCGCAAAACACTTGACGATCTTCTTCTTCATTGATACGCCGGTGGATGGCCAAGTGCTTGATGGCGTCCACTTCGTCGTCGCTCATCGAGTCATATGTGCCATCGTCGTTGAAGATCATGGTTCTCTTGTTGGTGCACTCGAATGACTTGTGACCGCGGCCACCACATGTGAAACATTTGATGGAGCTTGTCTTGGTGTTGTCTTCCGTTGGAGTTGTAGATGATGAAGCTTTAGACTTGACGTAGTTGGTAGAAGGTGTATGGCTCGATGTAGTCGCGTTCTTGTAGCTTGACTTGTCGCCGATGTTTGTAGATGGCTTGGTAGAGGTAGGAGGAGTATCCGGAGTCGTTGAAGCTTGGTTGTAGGAGCCGAAGTTCTTGGAGTTGAACTTGGAGTACTTGTAGTCCTCTTGAACTTGTCGCTCCGCTTTGGTTGCTTGATGTACTAGCTCGAGGAGATTGTTGTATGGTTGGAAGTCCGCAATCTTCTTGATGGGATAGTTGAGTCCATTCAAGAATCTCGCCATAGTTTGCTCATCATCTTCCGTGATGTTTGCTCGTATCATGGCAATCTCCATCTCCTTGTAGTACTCTTCAACGGAATTGGTTCCTTGCTTGAGGAGTTGTAGCTTCTTGAACAAGTCACGATTGTAGTGGGTAGGCACAAAGCGTGCTCTCATGACTTCCTTCATTTGAGCCCAAGTGGTGATAGGAGGTTCGCCTTTTGCTTCTCTTCTCTCTATGATTTGCTCCCACCAAATGAGAACATAGTCTTGGAACTCAAGGGATGCCATTGCGATCTTCTTCTCTTCATCGAAGTTGTGAAGGCGGAAGATCTTGTCAACTTTCAATGCCCATGAGAGATAGTCTTCGGGATCATTGCTTCCGGAAAACTTTGGCATGGTGAACTTGAGCTTGCCATAGCGATGCTCGTCATTGTTTCCTTGCCTATTGGGAGGGTGATCTCGATTTTGGCGGTTTGCCATATCGTGTTGCTCTTGTGGATGTAGATGTTCTTGTTGGGGCTGTTGCTCTTGTCGTGCTTGAGGAGGAGCTTCTTCTTGCATTCTTGCTTGATGGCGCCTTTCTTGCATCTCATCGCGAAGGAAATCCTCTTCTTGACGAGTGTGTCGAGTGCGGGCTGCCACATTGCGATGTGCATCTTGTAAAGCACGTTGCGCCTCCATAGCTTGAGCTTCTCGACGTTGTTGTGCTTGGCGGTTGGCCTCGGCATCTTGTTCTTCTTGATATTGACGTGCTCGCTCTTGTTGTTGTTGGCGTAGTCGTTGCCGTTCTTGTGCTTGCTCAAGTGTAGCTTGGTTTTGGCGACGTCGGCTTTCTTGCTCGTTGAATAGCTCTTGAGAACTCTTGTCATGTAGAGGATGCCGGTGGTCATGTCGAGCTTGACGTGCGGCTTGATGAAGAGTATTTGACGTAGGTGTACTTGAGTCTTGCGTGGAGTCGGTGTGTCGACTTGAGCGGCTTCGTCTTTGAGAAGATGTTGAGGAAGAACGTCGGTTGATTATCAATGTCCGGAGCTCGTTGTATTGAGTAGACATGTTGGTGTTGATGAGGTCGAATTGCTCCTTAGTGCTTTGTTGGAATTGTCGCGCGTCCTCGGCGACTTGACCAATGTACTCGCGCATAGCTTCACTCTCTTGATGTAGAGCTCGTTGGACACCGAAGAGATGTAGTTTGGTGACGTAGTTGTTCGCTTCTTGAGGATCGTCGAAGATCGGGTTGGAAGATGAACTTGGCCTATCCATCATCACAAGCAAGTATGTAAGTGGGAGAAAGGAGAAGACAATATCAATGTACCTTAACCGAGGTTGAAAATGGATCAATGATCACTCAATAATGTAACCCGGAAATAGCACTATTGGTATCACTTCGTGTCGATTCTCACACCTACACAAATAAAGCTTTGAGAGGAGCTTGGTTAGGATGTGGCACAAATTCAATGCAATCGTCAAAATGACTCAATGATGTTGAAAATGTTTCACAATTTGCTCATGCAACAAGTAGATCACTAGCAAAGGTAGCACACGGAACACACGCACCGATAGATAAATGTGGTTGTGCAACCAAGGATGAGCGAAAATGTGGAAAACCACGGAAAATGCTCGTGTTGCACAACTCTAGAGAGACGCTAACCGATTGCTTAATAGGCGGATACGCACTTGTGCACGACCTATAAGAGGCAAAATGTAACGACTATCTATCACAAGTATGCTATGAGTGTATGATGTGCCGATGCTTGAGCACAAGATGATGTTGCTATGATGTATGATCTCTTTGGATGCAAGCCGTATGATGCTATTGTGTTTTTGCTTTGGTGGCTCTTTTGCTTAGAAGCTTGTGAGCTCTTTCTTTGGGCACATATGCATGCTTCTCGGATCGAGGTAGCTATTGTTTATGCGGAGCACTCTTGTGGCACACGGAGATATGCAAGATACCAAGATGATGTGATGTTACTCGCAATGATGTAGTATGCAATATCTATAACTATCACTAATGTGCACAAGTGTCGTGGCCCGGCAATACTCAAATGGCTAGTCTCAATGGGAAAGCTACGCAAAGATGGTTCATAGGGTGACAATGCAATTGCAAGGTAGAATGAGCGAAGTGTCGTCGATGTTACCGTCCTTGCCGAAGTCGAGCGGTGGTGTTGTCGGAGTCTTGCAGTTCCAAGGTAGCCTAAACATCCAAGGAAATGGTGAAACCACAACTCAAGTATCGAAAGCAAATGGAGACAAACTTTTCGAACTCGGAGCGGGTAAGCGATGGTGGTTGCGGAAGATTGGTGGTGGTTTTGCGGAAGGATGGGTGGGTTACCGGACGAAAATGGCGGTGGAGGAGTGCAAGGTGGGGTGGAGTGGAGGAAAAATGGCTGCGGGAGGCCGGATGTCCGGGCCGGGCCGGATGTCCGGGGCACGTGCCGCATGTCCGGGGTGCCCGAGCCAGGAAGAATTCCTTGCAATCGGTGGTGTTGGGGCAAAAATTCGGCGGATTTTGCGGAAGAAAATTGGGGAAAAGTGGAGGAAAAGCTAGATCCACACGTGGCACAGCAAATCCATGGGACAAATTCAACAAAATCTTGCCAAATCAACAGATCACAAAAAAAATTTGGGGCTCTTTTTGTGGGGAATTTTTCGAAATTGGGAAGAACACGACAAAAACAAGCTAGAAGACGGGGTGTGGGGCTCCAAAATCGTGATCAACCTTGCTCTTGATACCAAGATGATGTAGGGTGGAACCCTAATCAGCGGATCTTTCACGTTTTGGAGGGTGGCACACGATGAACACGGGGAAAACAGTGAGAAAGACGGGGAAAACACAAGAAGAAACACTCAATCAACACGAAGATGATCACACAAGCGCTAGATTCGCGATACAAAGTCGAGGTACATGATCCAAGGTCAACAACGGTGATACAGAGATAGTCTTCTCCGTGAGGAGGTCTTGGAATCCCGTGGGATCTTCTCCGCGAAGGAGGTCCTGAATCCGTAGTGGATCTTCTCCGTAGAGGCGCACCGTCTCGTGGGAGAAATCCACACAAGTCTGAGAAATGAGATAAACCACAGCTAACCCTAAACGGAATGGGGAAAGGAGTATATATAGTGTACGGGACGAATGGGTACACGGGCCTCGGCCCAGGGGATGCGCGCAGGCATATCAGGGGCCGGACGTCCGGGTGTCGAGCCGGATGTCCGGGGCTTCGCGGGGCGCCGGATGTCCGGGGCCATGGGCCGGATGTCCGGGCTGGAGTGGATGCGCCTCGGGTGCTCTCTGGATAGAGGCGCCGGATTTCCGGGCCCGAGGCCGGATGTCCGGGCCATGCCTGGCCGGATGTCCGGGCCCTGTAGCTTCGGCTGCGGCTGGCCTTCTGTAGATGAATGCCCAGGGGCCGGATGTCCGGGCCAGGGGGCCGGATGTCCGGGGCCTGGAGCTTCTTTCTGCCCTTCTTGATGCATCAACTCGTCCATGAACTTGGGGACTTGTCCATCTTCAAGGCCTTCCCCAATGTGGTCTTCTTCACACCTGAGCACACAAAGCATATCCGTTTGAGGTAGCAAGCATGTCTCGCAAGATTCGTAAGGAAGTAGGGCTAGGAGTGACGTCACCTCGGTCTCGAAAGCTCTAGCACGAGCACGTGTCATCGGTCCTTGAGGCACTTGAGGAGGTGAAGGAGGGTCCATGGGGATGACCTTGGGATGCTCCGCATCAGAACGTAAGGCTCTTTTTACTCCTTTGCCCTACGACCTTCTGATCTGAGTCACCTTCTTCTTTCTACGGGGATTAAGAACTAGGATTCTCATTCTATTTATCAGGATCACGTTATTGTGGATTCAACCCTCAGTTCAGTTTCTACTACACCTGTTGCTCATCTGTTGGTCTCAGAACCTTGACATGATAATGTTAAGTGGTTATGCTATCTTTGTGCATGAGTCTCAAAAGTATTTTCGAGCATTTACTGCCGTTATGCTGTCCGAGTCATCCCAGGTTTCTAAATAATCTGATGCATTTGCAAACCATTCCTATCTGTTCTTAATGTCCTTTTAGGCCAGATTAACCACATTAGTCGGTATGTTGAGGTACTTCGTTGCCACGACATATAGGTTGGAGCTACTACTATGACCCTAAGTGTCTTAGAAGATTACCCGGTAATGCAGCAATACTTTGTATCCTTAGTGTGATGATTCTGACCGTCATTCTCAAAGCATCCCGTGATGCCATTTAGTTGGTAGGTATTCTATTCCTGGGTTCTTAAACCGAGCTTCACCCTACTTACTTCATGTTGATAGTATTTGTTCGTTCCTTTAGGATACTAGTAACCTTGTGATAGTCCTCGAGGTCTGTGGTTATCGTTCTTCCAATACCATGAACCATCATGGCAGAAGTTCTTCTGAACCAAAAGATCACAACCTGAGTGCTCTTGAGTAGTACTCCATTTATATTGTGACTCTGCCAGTTCTACCTTTCTGCATAGGTTATCTGGAGGAAATATGTTGAACTCGTTCGACATGTTAATCTATGCTTCCACAACTCAGAAGTTATATGTTCCTTGAGTTGTCTCCTTTTTCGTTGTATTGTGACCCTCATCTATCAGTTGATAGTCAGGAGTAGTCGTGCACTTGTGTTCATCGGTGCCTTTTACTCTTGAGGTCCGTCAAGCCATTCTATTCCGGAATGACTAGGAGAAACAAACTCCAGTATCTTATCCTTATCCAGGATTTGGTCAACGAAGTTGTACTTCACAGATGAAGAATGCTAATGCAGTTTCTAAACTGTTCTATCCTGGAGTATTACCATCTTTATGTCATGAATGTCGTGAGAATTGCACTATCTTTTATGAATTCTTGATGTAGTAATACTTCTTGCCATCATTGTTCATCCCTCGGTTTCCGTGTTATTGTAACCGGAATGCTGACAAGTGAATTGTGATGTGTGAAATCAATACTCCTAGCAACTCTGTTGCTTGGTAGTTAAATGGACGATAATTCCATTCTTAGCATGATGGTTACCGAATCACCATCCTAAGATGGATCGTGCTACCTAGTCCACTTTCCTGGTGCACTCCTTGATTGATGAGTTAGGATTTTGTCAAGTCCTTGCTCATTTGATCATATCGTCTTGCCTTGAAAAGCAAGATTGTTCCCGAGCTTAGTAACATATCGGTGGTTCGTGATTTTCTGAATATCTTCTCGGAAGTATTACCAGGTTGTCACCTGACCGCTATATTGAGCTCGTGATCAAGTTGGTTTCTTGTAAACCACCCTTTCTCCAAGAATCTGTGTTGGATACCCCGAACTAGTTGGTTAAGCTAAACAACAACTTGAAGAGTTGGAAGATAAAAGCTTAACCCACATAGCTCACTCCAAAGGGATATCTTGTGTGTGTATTGAAGATAGATGATATCTTCTCCGACTGATCTCCGTGATCATTTGTGAATCTATTGTCTTGTCCAAACTTTGAATTGAGTATGGGTCATCATCAAGTCAAATCAGAACCAACGATATTCGTAGTGTTGTCTTACTCATTGTTGTTCCCTTGAGCATACACCATTATATCTTTTGGGTCTGACCAATACTATCACTTGATCGCTTAATTGTGGAATTCCACCTCTATGGAAACCTGGATGAATTGTTGTTGAGCCCACCAACAACATTGTTATCTTCTCCATGCTCTATCTTGAACATCCAGTTAGTATTGGAAACTTTTATAAGCATTATCTTCATGGCCGTTCGTGAAGCATATGTACGGAAGAAAGAAGTGACTTCCTCAAATTCATGAGCATTTGATGAAAGTTGTCACCGTGAATGCGAGAAAGTTGTTTTGCTTCCTGTGGAATCATCCCAAATCAGTCATGCATACGTGCGAAGTATTATGTGGTTTGGAGACTTGCAACCTTCACTCTATATGTATTCCTAGCACACCAAGCCACTGATTGGTTGTTCAAGGAGAAGAAGTTCCCTCTTAAGAATCATGGCTTATGATAGGACTTCGCTATCCTTGTTGATGGTTCCCCACCCGAACTCGGTAGTGTTTTATTATAAGACTACTCCGTGGTCATGCTTGTCTTGGACAACGTGTTCACATGTTTGTAGCAGAACTAGCTCATGTTTTGGAGCTTACTACCGCAGTCCATTTCCCGAGAATCTCGCAACGCCGTCTCGTCGATTTGTGTTGCAAACCTTCATTTTCCTTCCTAGACTTGATGAGTCTGGAATATCTTGACACCAGCCAGATCTGAATCTCAGGCAGATATGATGGTTGGTGCATTTCCCAAGAACTATAATATTGGTCTCTCGATAACCGGTAAAGTGGATGTAGTGGCTAACACACCCAACCGGAAGACCTATTGTTGAAGTATCTTGTTTGAAGAAGTTGGCCACCTCCCCATAAGGACTTCGTAGGATTTACTTCCTAATTGTTCCTTATGGACTTTTTGTGCTCCCGAAGTCCGACCTTTACTTGATGGCCATGTTGATGCTTTTAAGCATTGACCATGGTACCTAGCACATCAAGGAGAACATTAGAAGCGGAGTGCTAAATGTCTCTCGGTCGATCATCCAGATCTTGCCCCTTGGCCTCGCTAAGGTGAAATCTGAGAAAGTGTTATCTTCCTTTGCATCTGCATCGTCCATCGCTATTCATCATGGTCGTATGTTGTGTTGCCAGAATCCTTGACACGGATATTGGTAAAACCTTGATGAATATGGGAATGCTCAAGTTCTTGAGAGCACACACAAGCATTAGGTGTTATCACCGGCACTATCCGGGATTGCTTACAGTGTTCTTGGTTATGCTATAACCCCTCAAGAGTAGATTTACTCTCTACTGTTGGGATTCACCCCAGTTACCAGAATCATTCCCAGCATTTGTATTTTGTTCCCAGCTTGCACCGCCAATGTGCCACTTGCCATGGGTCCCATCCATTTCCGATGATAACCTAAATCATCCATTGTGTTGTCTTCAACAAGGTAGTTCCCCCTCATCCATTATAGATGGAGTATGTCGTTCTCTCGAACTCCTTCAAACTATCTTTTCTGTTTGCCTCGGGCTGGTATAGGGAATTTCAATGATCTCTATATCAAAAGTAATTCTTTTTGGCACTTAAGGAATAACTCTACGAGTCACCTTCGCTAAGGTGCCCCGTCTGATGACATCGATCACCATCTTCTTAGGTGTGGAATTATTGCCTACTGAGGGAACCATCATCATTTGTTTCACTCCATCCCTCTGGATGTGTGTTCCGTGTCTTAGCTCAAGGGATGTTTCGACGTCTCAATCCTTGAGTTGATCTTGAGTTCCTCGATCTTCGGAAAGATTGATTTCTACAGATAATGACTCCGTTATCGTCTGTTTAGATGAAGATTTCAAGCAAGGATGACAAGATCATTATGATGCAATAAATCAACATCTCCAATAAGGAAAAATTGGATCGAGAAGATTGTGCTAGCTTGTGTCCCCTCTGATTTCTTACCCTACGCTTGAATCTCGGGACGAGATTCTTGTTTTAGTGGGGGTGAGTTGTCACAGCCCTAGCTTCCCTGTTGTCTTTGCTTGCTCTCCATGTCATCATGTTTAAAATTTTGTTAACTTGAAATGGGGATTGATCAAACCCCAGCACTAAATGAACTCAACTAGGGTCAAGAATAAAATCATTTCCAATGACCCAAAATTCCTTCATCAATGTTTGATAATTTTGGCAAGGCATTGAGACCAAACCAAAAATAGTGAGCATTTTTGTGGAATATTTTGGGCTTTGAATTAAATCAATAAGTTTTTAAATTGGGGCATATAAATATTTTTAATATCTTTAAATGCTCCAACAATTCTGAAAATAGTTGAGGGTCTCTGTAATAATTTATTTAATGCCCACAATTATTTTTAGGATTTATTAAAATGATTTGGGCTATAAACTAAATCAAAACAAAATAACAGAATTAGAAAAAAAACCAGAAACAGAAATTAAAACAGAGAGAGAAGGAACTACCTGGCCTTTACCTGTGCAGCCCACCTGGCGGCCCAAGTGGCCGGCCCAGCTCACCACCGCAGCACCCCTCCGTCGTCTTCCTCCCCACGCCCCAAAGCAGCTGCGTGCCAGCAACGGCGCGTGGCCGTGGCCACCTCCTGCTTCGCGCTGGAGGCCGCCCCTTCGCCCTAATCTGCGCCGCTGGAGATGCCCAGCACCCCCTGCACCTCTCTCTCTCTTCCCCGAACGTTCTACCCTCCTCTATCTCCCTCGCACGCACCCACCCGAACGGGCTCGTCGCCGCCGCTCGCCGTAGCCTTGACCACCGACCACACCTCGCCCCATGACCATGTCCCGAAGCCCCGCAATCGAGCACCACATCCCCAAGCCGAAGGAATCGAGCCGGAGGGCTCCACCTCGTCGTCTACGTCATCGTCTTCAACCTCGGGTGCCGCCGTTCATCGCCGTCGATTTGTTCCGGTCAAGCCTTCCCCGAGCCCGCTGAACCTCTCTCCGTCCTCCCTGTGAGCTGTTGAGTCCTTCCCCTCTTTTTCCACCGCTGTACGTGCATCCTAGCTAGCTCCACCGCTGACGCCCGACCTCACCGCCGCCGGCGATGCCGCCGCCGTGGCCACAGCCACGCAAGCTCAAAACCGAGCACGCCACTGCACTCGCCGTTCCTCCAGGAAGCCGTAGCACCCAGCCATTGCTCCTGCCGTGCCCCGTGGCGTTGAATTCGTCGATGTCCGAACTCCGGCGCCGCCCCGCTCGCCGGTGCGGTCGATTCCGGCCACCCCGCGACCTCCCGAGCAGCCAGCTGGATGCGGACGTGTGCGGGCTGTCTGCTGGTGGCCTTCGCGCGCCCTCCCGCCGTCTGTAGCGCGAGCCCGAGCAACTCCGGCGAGCCTCCGCTGCTACTTTGGTCGCCGCCGGCCTGTCTCCGGCGACTGCCAACGTGGCCACTTAGTTATGGGTTAATCACCTCACTAATCACCCCTAGGGCCACTGACATACGGGCCCCACTGCCTAATTAACTTAGCTTATTATTCTGTTTAGTTTAAACTAACCCAACGGACCCCACGTGCCAGAGTTGACCCAGCTGACATGGCTGTTGACTGGGCCCACATGTCATTGACACTAACCAGCCCCAGTCACTGACCAGTGGAGCCCACTGGTCAGGTTTGACCTGGACCAGCCCTTTTGACTTGCTGACGTCATGATGACGCAGTGCTGACGCAGTAACTATTTTCTGTAATTTAAAATAAATCAGAAATGATTTATTTATTTCAGAAAATAGCCAAAACTTCTAAAAATCATATAAAATCAACCGTAGCTCAGATGAAAATAATTTATATATGAAAATTGATCAGAAAAATCCAAGGAATCTGTTTATGGCATTTTCATGCATGTTTGAATAACTTACAGCCACTGTTTAGGGCAATTTGCATAAATGGCATTTGAATAATCACATATGGAGTTTGAATTTGAACCCTTGGTTCAAACCAACTTCATTTAATTTGTTGCTAGTTGCATTAGCTCAACCAACAGCATATTGCCATGTCACATTCATGCATCATATTGTTGCATTGCATTGATTGTGTTCTTTCTCTGTTTGCCGGTTTTGTTCTCTCTCAGTAGACGACGTTCCGACGATGAGTTCGATGACACCGATGAAGAGCTATTAATATCTTCAGAAGTGCCAGGCAAGCAAACCCCCATTGAGCATCCCGATACAATCCCACTCTCTCGCTCCTGCTCTCTTTTACTGCATTAGGACAACAATGATTGAACTGCTTTTTGCTGCGGTAGCTAAACCCCTTTCCTCTGCATAACCTGTCATTGCCACAGTAAATAGTTGAAACCCACTAGCATGAGTAGGAATTGTTTGAGCCATGTTGTGTCTACTCATACATGCTTTCTGGTTATGCCTGCTATTGCTTAGAGTTGAGTCAGGTCTGATTCATCGGGGATGAATTGGAATGTGGTGAACATGTCCTACTGTGTGTGAGCTAAGTTTTGTGAACACGATTTGGTAAAGGTAGCGGTGAGAGGCCATGTAGGAGTACATGGTGGGTTGTCTCACTGGAGCCGTCCTTAAGAACTGAGTTCTGTGTAAGTTGTCCAATGAAATAGTTACTACCACACATTGGGTTCCGGTAACTCGACCCCTCTCAACTTATTAATCAACTAGATCTCTGTCCAGGAGTTGCAACTAGTTTCTGGTGTTTGTAGGTAGTGTTAGTAGTCTACCAAGTGGCACACGGTACATGTGGGCTTGGGGCAGACTAGGCACCGTGGCACGGTGTACCAAGCGTAGATCCATCCGACGAGGTGGGCTTGGGAACCCTGCGCACATCTTTTGGGGCCGTGAGCGACACCCCGGCCGGATCTCCCCACGGATGGAACCCGAATAGGCGATAAACCTGGACTAGAGACTTGTGTGGTTAGTCAGGTCGTGGCCGACACCCTCGCCAGGCTTCCGCTTGAAGGTTGCCGAGATACACGACGTGTACATGGCGGTAAGTGGCGAGAGCGTGTGTGAAGAAGTACACCCCTGCAGGGTTAACATGATCTATTCGAATAGCCGGGTCCGCGGATATGGACTTCTTGGATGCTTACGTGGTACATAGACAATCGAAAGTGGATACTCTAAAATGCGCAAGATAAGCGTGAGTGCTATGGATGGCCTTCTCGTAGGGAGACGGGAGCGGGTCCACAGTGGTGTATTGATTGGTGAATATGTGGACTCGTGTGCGCCACCTCAAAAGAGTTACTTGCAGTCGTAGTTCAGGTTAGCCACGAGTCAAAGCTGGCTTGCTGCAGTCAAACTCCACTACCCCCTTGTTGATACTGATACATATATAGTTAGTTCTGATGTAAGTCTTGCTGAGTACCTTTGTACTCACGTTTGCTTAATTTATGTTTTTGCAGAGAGACTTCAGTCTCGCTAGTGGTTCCGCGTGGACTTCGACGTTTAGCTTGTTACCTCAGCTACGATCTTGTGCCCTTAGGAGGGTCTTGTAGATAGTCAGGCTTCTCAGCCTTTTTCCTTTGTAGTTGTCTGTACTCAGACATGTTATGCTTCCGTTGCCTGTATGCTCTGTATGTTGGATCATGTGACCTCTGATTGTAATAATGCTATGATGGCTCTTCTGGGCCTTTATCTATATGAGTTGTTGAGTTATGTTGTGATGCCATGTTGAACATCACATACTTGCATGTTATGCGTACGTGTAATGTGTATTGCTATGTGTGGGATCCGACACCTAGTTGTTTACCTTTGGTAGCCTATCTTACAGGGAAATGTCTCCTAGTGCTTCCACTGAGCCTTGGTAGCTTGCTACTGCTCCGGAACACTTAGGCTGGCCGGCATGTGTCCTTCTTCGTTCCTGTGTCTGTCCCTTAGGGGAAATGTCACGCATTGTTCCTTTAAGTCCTTGTAGCTTGCTACGACTTGGGTTCATACGTTGATGACCGACACGTTCGTTGCTGGGTCATGTATGCCTGTCTCTATAATTTAGTGCCACTTTTGGTTTATAACTGGTCATGTCGGCCCGGGTTCTCTGTCATATGGATGCTAGCGACACTATCATATACGTGTGCCAAAATACGCAAACGGTCCCGGGCCAGGTAAGGTGGCACCCGTGGGGATACCGTGCGTGAGGCCGCAAAGTGATATGGTGTGTTACAGGCTAGACCTGTGTGACTTAGGATCGGGGTCCCGACAAACAAACTCAGGGAAAAGACTCTACAACTTATCAATTCCACATCCTTCCCTAGCAAGAACCGAGAGAAATAATAAAGACTTTCATAATCAATGACATACTGCGAGAAAGAGAAGGACCAGCCCCCTCCCCTTCCCCTCTTTTCTTCCCACGATTTCCCGGCAATGGTCGCGAAGGACGCGTGGGTGCAGGAGGATCCTGCTAGGGGGATGCTTGCTGGGGTGCGTCAGCTAGGGGATTCGCACCAATGATCCACTCAGGATTTTCCCCTGGCAGGGTAGAATGCAAGACCGAATACTTCACGGGCTCATCGACACCGGCAACGTTACTACCACGCGGCTTGATCCATGGGGAGAATGAAAAGGAGAGGAAGTCCGGTCATGCACCATTTCTCTTGTCCACCCGCCTAGGCACTCTATCTGGAGCTAGAAATGCCTTAACGGGGGACCGCGAAGAGGACAGCGCCACCGCCCGCTCGTATCTTCTTTTGGTTGCAGACAGCATAAAGCTCACGCAACTTGGGCCAAGCAGACCATCAGCACCGCGTGATCGTTCCCCGTTCCCTTCGTCGTCTTTGTGGTGGCGAAGACGAACGGGGGGAGCGTGGAAGAGATGCCACTGCAAAATCGCCACGACCAGGTGAAGACGATGGAGGTGATGATCGCGAAGCTCGACACGCTGTGAATGACTTCAGGTCTGCACAAAGTGATGCCCCCTACCTGGCGCGCCAAAGTTGTCATGGGAAAACAAGATCAGCTATGGGGCCATTGGCCCCTATGTGGTTAGGCGAGGAGGGGGGTCACGTTGCACAAAGAGTAGAAGCCATGGAATAGCGTGGCTACGGTGACACTAGAAATTTTTACCAAGGTTCGGACCGCCGTGAGGCATAAAACCCTACTCCTAATTTGGTGGGGTTAATGGGAGGACCCAAAGGAAACGCAGCGCTCGTGCTCGGCAAGGAGACCTCGTGGAGAGCGACTACATGCGTACATGTACGTGAGGGTCCGAATCCTTTGCTAATCGCCTCGGGCTTCCTTTTATAGTTCAAGGGGCATCCACAGTGGCAAAACAGTCACTGTTTGTCAATTTGATAGCTAACAATGATATCATACGTAGCTCTGGTAGTTAAAACAAAGTGCATTAAATGCATTGCTAGGTGTCACGCTGAGGAGGTAGCCCGGCAAGCATGTCGCATCTCTTATCCATCACTTTGCTTATCAACTGGACACACCTCTGGACGAGTGTCATTTGGAGGTGATTCACTACTGCAGGATGCTGCTAACGTGACACTACGATCAGAGACCCTTCGACGAAACTGTGTGCGATGCAATAATCGCAAACTATGGTGTAAAAACCCCATCAAAAAGGTGCAAAACGTTTGTGATGACGGATGCATCAAACACGATTCAGATTTTGGTTGCATGTGCTTGATGGGCATACGATTCAGTTTAATTAACTGTTTGCGATGAGGAGGAACAAAAGAAACGGGCTGCCAGATGAAGGCGTGTGTGATGTACAACATACCGCTCACTCGGATGAACTGTTTGTGATTAAGCAACACAAAAGAAACGGTCAGCCAGATCAAGGTGTGTGCGATATACGGCATGCAGTTCACTCGGATGAACCGTTTGTGTTGAGACAAGAGAACAAAAATGTTTCAACATGAGAAGATGTGTGTGATATGCGGCAAACAGGTCTCTAATAAAAATTTGTGCGAAGACCGATAATAAGACACACGGTTGCTGCTAATAAGACGTGTGTGTTGTGCGATGGGATTGCATACAGAACAACATAGACACACACACACACACACACACACACTTATAAGGACATGGTTGCATAACCAAATTAAACATCCACTTACATAGGTGGCTACTACAACCATGGTATTTACACAAACCAAAGTAAGCAATTACATGCATAATTACATATGTGGCTACTACACACATGACATTCCCACACACCAATCAAGTAAACTATATATTACAAGCATGATTAACTAGCATAAACGATCATCTAGTCATCATCTACTACTTGTGACACTTGCTCTGCTTGTGGCTCAATCCGAGGTCATCGATTTGGGTAACAAGGCACTTCCTCATGTCAATGATCCGCCTATGCATCTCGTAGCATGTGTACACGCTCTTGGCCGTGAACCTGAGGTGTGGTTCATCCACTTGCCGCATCCAGGCCTTGTGCCAGGATACGAGATTTGTTCTCTTGGCATCCTGCTTCATCTTTTCGTAGAAGGGGTCGATGTTAGCCGAGGCAAGTTCAACCAGAGAGTCCTTCTTCGTGCTACCCCAGACCCTATAGTGCTCACGGATTTCGACAAGGTCCTAGCAGGCCAAGCCCGTAACCCTGAGCAGTTTTACATCGTCGGTGGTTTCCACCGTGGCGAACATGTAGTCGGTTCTGTTGACAAACCTGCTGAAACGGTCGCAAGGCTCTGTGGCCATGTAGTAGTGGTAGATGAGGACATGATGGCCCACGCACAACTGGGTGATGACAACCTTCTAATCTATGCCGGGACGACCGACAGTGTACTGGAGGTCGATGTCGACCACCTTGTACTTTTCTCAAGCAAGCAACTGCTCAGCGCTGTTGATGTAGTCGTCCACCACGGCCGGGTCGACGGTGTGTACCATCGAGAGATCCGTCTCCCTCGCGTGGGTCTCCACTTTATGCTCGCCAAACTCCATTAGAGCGCCGCTAGACATCCCCTCTCCATATGTCGTCGTGGGTGAGCTTGTTGTGTTGTGGGGCACGATCGAAAGGTTGAAGAGACTAAGGTTATAACCGAATGGCCAGGAATATCGGCAGGCCCTAATGGCAGTTCTAAATTCCAGCGCGTAACTCCATTGTGCCGCACGTAACTGCATCACATGGCAATGCGCATGACGCAACCGCATGCATATGGGGCCTCCGACATGATCGTGTGCACGCCCAACCACTGGAAGAGTGTGCATGGAGGGACGTGAGTAGAGCGCTCCACAGTCGCCTCAATGACGAGCAACCATATATATATAAATAGCAGTTGAACACGCAAGGAAAAGCTTTCCACAAGACGAGCGCGCCGACGGACGCGAGCAGAGCGCGCCGCGGTGCCTAACGGCGAGCACAGCGCGCTGCGGCGCCTAACAGTGAGCAGAGCTTGCCGAGGGACGCGAGCAGAGGCCGGCACAGTGATACGTGGCAAATAAGACAAACTGTGCGATGATAAGTCCATTTTGCATCATGCTTTTATGATTGATATTTATTGCATTATGGGTTGTTATTACACATTATGTCACAATACTTATGCCTTTTCTCTCTTATTTTACAAGGTTTACACGAAGAGGGAGAATACCGGCAGCTGGAATTCTGGGATGGAAAAGGAGCAAACATTGGAGACCTATTCTGCAGAACACAAAAAGCCCTGAAACTCCACGAAAGTAAGTTTGGGAAATATAAAAAATATCTGGCAAAAGAAGTACAGGAGGGGTCCACCCACCGTCCGAGATGGTGGGGGCGAGCCCTACCCTCCTGGGCGTGCCCCTTGCCTCGTGGGCCACCAGGCAGCTACTACTTGTCGAGCTTGTGTTGTATTCCCTCGAAGAGGAAAGGGTGATGCAGCACAGTAGCGTAAGTATTTCCCTTAGATTTTGAGAACCAAGGTATCAATCTAGTAGGAGACCACATGCGAGTCTCTCGCACCTGCAGAAACAAATAAGAACCTCGCAGCCAATGCGATAAAAGGGGTTGGCAATCCCTTCTCGGTCACTTACGAGAGTGAGATCTGATAGATATGATAAGATAATATTTTTTGGTATTTTTGGTATAGATATTGAAAGTAAATAATGCAAAGTAAAGTAAATAGTTGATGGAAGATTAATATGATGAGAATCGACCCGGGGGCCATATGTTTCACTAATGGCTTCTCTCATGATAGCAGAATTCTACGGTGGGTGAACAAATTACTGTCGAGCAATTGATAGAAAAGCGCATAGTTATGAGAATATCTAGGCATGATCATTGTATATAGGCATCACGTCCGTAACAAGTAGACCGAAACGATTCTGCATCTACTACTATTACTCCACACATCGACCGCTATCAAGCATGCATCTAGAGTATTAAGTTCATAAGAACAGAGTAACGCCTTAAGCAAGATTACATGATGTAGAGGGATAAACTCAACTAATATGATATAAAACCCATCTTTTTATCCTTGATGACAACAATACTATATGTGCCTTGCTGCCCCTGCTGTCACTGGGAAAGGACACCGCAAGATTGAACCTAAAGCCAAGCACTTCTCCCATTACAAGAACTATAGATCTAGTAGGACAAACCAAACCAATAATTCAAAGAGACTTGCAAGGATATTATAATCATACATAAAAGATTTCATAAAAGAATCCAATATTGTTCATAGATAATCTTGATCATAAACCCACAATTCATCGGATCTTGACAAACACACCGCAGAAAGATTACATCGAATAGATCTCCTCGAAGATCGAGGAGAACTTTGTATTGAGATCCAAAGAGAGAGAAGAAGCCGTCGAGCTAATATCTATGGACCCTAAGGTCTGTGGTAAACTACTCACAACTCATCGGAGGGGCTATGGTGTTGATGTAGAAGCCCTCCGTGATTGATGCCCCCTCCGACAGAGCTCCGGAATAGGCCCCAAGATGGGATCTCACGGGTACAGAAGGTTGCGGCGGTGGAATTAGGGTTTCGTGGTGCTCCTCGATGTTTTCAAGGTATGAGGGTCTGTATAGGCTGAAGAGGCACGTCAGGGGAGCTAGTGGGGCCCACGTGGGTGGGGGCGCGCCTACCCCCCTGGGCGCGCCCCCTGCCCTCATGGCCGCCTTTTTCATTTCCTCGCGTGTACTCCAAGTCTTCTGTGTTGATATCGTTCCAAAAATAACTCTCGAGGAGGTTTCATTCCGTTTGGACTCCGTTTGATATTCCTTTTCTACGAAACACTGAAATGGGCAAAAAAACAACAATTTGCACTTGGCCTTGGGTTAGTAAGTTGGTCCCAAAAATAATATAAAAGTGTATAATAAAGCCCATTAAACATCCAAAATAGAATATATAATAGCATGGAACAATAAAAAATTATAGATACATTGGAGACGTATCAAGCATCCCCAAGCTTAATTCCTACTCGTCCTCGAGTAGGTAAATGATAAAAACAGAATTTTTGATGTGGAATGCTAACCAACATAATTCTCAATGTAATTTTCTTTATTGTGGCATGAATGTTCAGATCCAAAAGATTCAAGACAAAAGTCTATATTGACATAAGAATAATAATACTTTAAGCATACTAACAAAGCAATCGTGTCTTCTCAAAATAACACGGCCAAAGAAAGTTGTCCCTACAAAATCATATAGTCTTGCTATGCTCTATCTTTATCACACAAAATATTTAAATCATGCACAACCCCGGTTTTAGCCAAGCAATTGTTTCACACTTCAATTCTTTCAAACCTTTCTACATTCATGCAATACATGAGCATGAGCCATGGATATATAGCATAATGTGGAATAGAGTGGTGGTTGTGGAGAAGACAAAAGAGGAAGATAGTCTCACATCAACTAGGCGTATCGATGAGCTATGGAGGTGCCCATCAATAGATATCAATGTGAGTGAGTAGGGATTGCCATGCAACGGATGCACTAGAGCTATAAGTGTATGAAAGCTCAACAAAAGAAACTAAGTGGGTGTGCATCCAACTTGCTTGCTCTCGAAAACCTAAGGCATTTGAGGAAGCCCATCATTGGAATATACAAGCCAAGTTTTATAATGAAAATTCCCACTAGTATATGAAAGTGACAAAACAAGAGACACTCTATCATGAAGATCATGGTGCTACTTTGAAGCACAAGTGTGGAAAAAGGATAGTAACATTGTCCCTTCTCTCTTTTTATCTCATTTTTTTCTTCTCTTTTTTCTCTCTTTTGGGCCTTTTCTCTTTTTCCCTTTTTATGGCCTCTCTCTTGTTTTTTTTTTCGTCCGGAGTCTCATCCCGACTTGTGGGGGAATCATAGTCTCCATCATCCTTTCCTCACCGGGACAATGCTCTAATAATGATGATCATCACACTTTTATTTACTTACAACTCGAAGCTAGAACAAAATATGACTCTATGTGAATGATAATGATGAAGCGTGTCATATGAACGAAACAGTGGAAAGTTGCATGGCAATATATCTCGGAATGGCTATGGAAATGCCATGATAGGTAGGTATGATGGCTGTTTATAGGAAGGTATATGGTGTGTGTATGGTACCGGCGAAAGTTGTGTGGTACAAGAGAGGCTAGCAATGGTGGAAGGGTGAGAGTGCGTATAATCCATGGACTCAACATTAGTCATAAAGAACTCATATACTTATTGCAAAAATTTACGAGTTATAAAAACAAAGTATTCAATGCATGCTCCTATGGGAAGGGTTGGTAGGAGTTAACCATCGCGCGATCCCGACCTCCACACAAAGGATGACACTCAATAAATAAATCATGCTCCAACTTCATCACATAACGGTTCACCATACATGCATGCTACGGGAATCACAAACATTAGCACAAGTGTTTCTCAAATTCACAATTATTCCACTAGCATAACTCTAATATCACCATCCTCATATCTCAAAACAATCATCAAGTATCAAACTTCTCATAATATTCAATACACTTGTATGAAAGTTTTTACTATACCCATCTTAGATGCCTATCATATTAGGACTAGTTTTATAACCAAAGCACATTACCATGCTGTTCTAAGAGACTTTCAAAAATATATAAGTGAAGCATGATAGATCAATAATTTCTAAAAAATAACAACCACCACCGTGCTCGAAAAGATATAAGTGAAGCACTAGAGCAAAGCTATATAGCTCAAAAGATATAAGTGAAGCACATAGAGTATTATAATAAATTCCAATTCATTTGTATCTCTCTCAAAAGGTGTGTCCAGCAAGGATTATTGTGGCAAACTAAAAATCAAAGACTCAAATCATATATGACGCTCCAAGCAAAACACATATCATGTGGTGAATAAAAATATAGTCTCAAGTAAAGTTACCGATAGATGAAGACGAAAGAGGGGATGCCTTCACGGGGCATCCCCAAGCTTAGGCTTTTGGTTGTCTCTGAATTTTACCTTGGGAAGCCTTGGGAATCCCCAAGCTTAGTATTTTGCCACTCTTTCTTCCATAGTCCATCGAATCCTTACCCGAAACTTCAAAACTTCACAACACAAAACTTAGCCAATAATATCGCGAGCTCCGTTAGTATAAGAAAACAAACCACTACTCAAAGGTACTGTAATGAACTCATTCTTTGTTTATATTGGTGTTAAACCTACTATAATACAACTTCTCTATGATTCATACCCCCCGATGCTACTCATAGATTCATCAAAATAAGCAAACAACACACGAAAAACAGAATCTGTCAAAAACAAAACAGTCTGTAGTAATCTGTAACTTTAGAATACTTCTGTAGCTCTAAAAATTTGAAATAAAATGGTCGACTTGAGGAATTTGTCTATTAATCCTCTGCAAAAAGAATCACCCAAAAAGCACTCTCCAGTAAAAAATGGTAGCTAATCTTGTGAGCGCTATAGTTTATGTTTTTTACAGCATGATCACATAAACTTCACACAAGTCTTCCCAAAGGTTCTACTTGGCACGAACACTAATTAATACACAAAACCACATATAAACAGAAGCTAGATGCAATATTTATTCCTAAACAGAAGCAAAAACAAAGAAAATAAAATTGGGTTGCCTCCCAACAAGCGCTATCGTTTAACGCGCCTAGCTAGGCACGATACAAGAATAGATCTAGGTATTGCCATCTTTGGTAGGCAATCCATAAGTGGCTCTCATAATAGATTCATAAGGTAATTTTATTTTCTTTCTAGGAAAGTGTTCCATGCCTTTCCTTAATGGAAATTGGAATCTAATATTTCCTTCCTTCATATCAATAATTGCACCAATTGTTATAAGGAAAGGTATACCAAGAATAATAGGACATGTAGGATTGCAATCTATATCAAGAACGATGAAATCCACGGGCACATAGTTTCTAGTTGCAACAATAAGAACATCATTGATCCTTCCCATAGGTTTCTTAATGGTAGAATCCGCAAGATGCAAATTTAAAGAAAAATCATCAAGTTCAGGGAAACCTAACATATCACACAATGTTTTTGGAATTGTGGAAACACTTGCACCCAAATCACACAAAGCAAATCATTCATGATCTTTAATCTTAATTTTAATAGTAGGTTCCCACTCACCATAAAGTTTTCCAGGGATAGAAACTTCTAATTCAAGTTTTTCTTCACAAGACTGCATTAAAGCATCAACTATGTGTTTGGTAAAAGAATTATTTTGACTATAAGCATGCGGAGAATTTAGCACAGATTGCAACAAGGAAATACAATCTATTAAAGAGCAATTATCATAATTAAATACCTTGAAATCCAAGATAGTGGGTTCATTGCTATGTAAAGTCTTGACCTCTTCAATCCCACTTTTAACAATTTTAGCATCAAGATCTAAAAACTCCGAATCATCGGTATGCCTTTTAACTAAAGTAGACTCATCTCCAGTCCCATCTTTATCAAGATTCATACTAGAAAACAAGGATTTAATAGGAGACACATCAATCATTTTCATATCCTCATCCTTATTATCATGAAAACTAGAAGAACACGATTTCATTAAGTAATCTCTTTTAGCACGCATCCTAGCGGTTCTTTCTTTGCACTCATCAATGTAAATTCTCATGGCTTTGAGAGACTCATTGATATCATGCTTAGGTGGAATAGATCTAAGTTTCAAAGAATTAACATCAAGAGTAATTCTATCCACGTTTCTTGCCAACTCATCAATTTTAAGCAATTTTTCTTCAAGCAAAGCATTGGAAAAATCTTTTGTAGGAATTACCATAATTATTAGAGGAATTACTAGGGAAAGGCCTAGGATTAAAGTTTCCTCTATAAGCATTGTTACCAAAATTATTCCTACCAACAAAATTCACATCCAAAGATTCATTATTATTTTCAATCAACGTGGATAAAGGCATATCATTAGGATCAGAAGAAGCACTCGTAGTAGCAAATAATTTCATAAGTTCATCCATCTTTCCACTCAGACACTAATCTCTTCAATAGCATGCACTTTTTTACTAGTAGATCTTTCGGTGTACCATTGAGAGTAGTTAACCATAATATTATCTAGGAGTTTGGTAGCTTCTCCTAAAGTGATTTCCATGAAAGTGCCCCCCGAGGCCGAGTCTTAAAGATATCTAGAAGCAAAATTCAAGCCGGCATAAATCTTTTGTATAATCATCCATATGTTCAAACCATGTGTAGGGCAACTACGTATCATTAATTTCATTCTATCCCAAGCTTGTGCAACATGCTCACGATCTAGTTGCTTACAATTCATAATATCGTTTCTAAGAGAGATAATCTTAGCGGGAGGATAATACTTAGAGATAAAGGCATCTTTGCACTTATTCCATGAATCAATACTATTTCTAGGCAAAGAGGAAAATCAAGTTTTAGCACGATCTCTAAGTGAAAATGGAAATAGCTTTAATTTAACAATATCATTATCCGTATCCCTCTTCTTTTGCATATCGCACAAATCAACAAAGTTGTTTAGATGGATAGCGGCATCTTCACTAGGAAGGCCAGAATATTGATCTTTCATGACAAGATTCAATAGAGCAGCATCTATCTCACAAGATTCAACATCTAAGTTAGGAGCAATCGAAGTGCTAATAAAATCATTATTGTTGGTATTGGAAAATTCACACAATTTGGTATTATCTTGAGCCATAGTGACAAGCAAGCAATCCAACACACAAGCAAACAAGAGGCAAGCGAACGGTAAAGCGCACGGAAAAAGAAGGGCGAATAAAACGGCAAGGGTGAAGTGGGGGAGAGGAAAACGAGAGGCAAATAATGTAGTGCGAGGGATAAGGGTTTGTGATAGGTACTTGGTATATGACTTCTGCGTAGATCTCCCGGAAACGGTGCCAGAAATTCTTCTTGCTACTTCTCGAGCTTGCGTTGTATTCCCTCGAAGAGAAAGGGTGATGCAGCACAGTAGCGTAAGTATTTCCCTCCGTTTTTGAGAACCAAGGTATCAATCCAGTAGAATACCACGCGTGAGTCCCTCGCACCTGCACAATCAAATAAGAACCTCGCAGCCAACGCGATAAAAGGGGTTTTCAATCCCTTCTCAGTCACTTACGAGACTGAGATCTGATAGATATGATAAGATAATATTTTTTGGTATTTTTGGTATGGAGATTGAAAGTAAATAATGCAAAGTAAAGTAAATAGTTGATGGAAGATTAATATGATGAGAATAGACCCGGGGGCCATAGCTTTCACTAGTGGCTTTTCTCATGATAGCAGAACTCTACGGTGGGTGAACAAATTACTGTCGAGCAATAGATAGAAAAGCGCATAGTTATGAGAATAACTTGGCATGATCATGGTATATAGGCATCACGTCCGTAACAAGTAGACCGAAACGATTCTGCATCTACTACTATTACTCCACACCTCGATCGCTATCCAGCATGCATCTAGAGTATTATGTTCATAAGAACACAGTAACGCCTTAAGCAAGATGACATGATGTAGAGGGATAAACTCAAGCAATATGATCATAACTCCATCTTTTTATCCTCGATGGCAACAATACTATATGTGCCTTGCTGCCCCTGCTGTCACTTGGAAAGGACACCTCAAGATTAAACCCAAAGCCAAGCACTTCTCCCATTGCAAGAACTATAGATCTAGTAGGCCAAACCAAACCAATAATTCGAAGAGACTTGCAAGGATATTATAATCATACATAAAAGATTTCAGAAAAGAATCCACTATTGTTCATAGATAATTTTGATCATAAACCCGCAATTCATCGGATCTCGACAAACACACCGTAAAAAGATTACATCGAATAGATCTCCACGAAGATCGAGGAGAACTTTGTATTGATATCCAAAGAGAGAGAAGAAGCCATCTAGCTAATAACTATGGACCCGAAGGTCTGTGGTAAACTACTCACAACACATCGGAGGGGCTATGGTGTTAATGTAGAAGCCCTCCGTGATCGATGCCCCCTCCGGCGGAGCTCCGGAACAGGCCCCAAGATGAGATCTCACGGGTACAGAAGGTTGCGATGGTGGAATTAGTGTTTCGTGGTGCTCCTCGATGTTTTCAGGGTATGAGGGTATATATAGGCTGAAGAGGCCCGTCAGGGGAGCTAGAGGGGGCCCACGAGGGTGGGGGCGCTCCTACCCCCCTGGGCGCGCCCCCTGCCCTCGTGGTTGTCTCTCTCGTTTCCTCGCGTGTACTCCAAGTCTTCTGTGTTGATATCGTTCCAAAAATAACGCTCCCGAAGGTTTCATTCCGTTTGGACTCCGTTTGATATTCCTTTTCTGTGAAACACTGAAATAGGCAAAAAAACAGCAATTTGCAATGGGCCTTGGGTTAGTAGGTTAGTCCCAAAAATAATGTAAAAGTGTATAATAAAGCCCATTAAACATCCAAAACAGAATATATAATAGCATGGAACAATAAAAAATTATAGATATGTTGGAGACGTATCAGCAGCCCCCCGATGCCCATCTTCTTCTATATGAGGTGTTTTGACCTGGAAAAATCATAAGGAGGCTTTCAGGACAAAGCGTCGCCGTATCAAGGCGGAACCTTGGCGGAACCAGTCTAGGGCTCCGGCGGAGCTGTTCTGCCGGGGATACTTCCCTCCAGGAGGGGGAAATCGTCACCGCCATCATCACCAACAACTCTCCCATCTAGGGGAGTGTTATCTTCATCAACATCTTCACCAGCACCATCTCCTCTCAAACCATAGTTAATCTCTTGTATCCAATCTTTGTATCAAAACCTCAGATTGGTACCTGTGGGTTGCTAGTAGTGTTGATTACTCCTTTTAGTTGATGCTAGTTGGTTTACTTGGTGGAAGATCGTATGTTCAGATCCATTATGCATATTAATACCCCTCTGATTATGAACATGAATATGCTTTGTGAGTAGTTACGTTTGTTCCTGAGGACATGGGAGAAGTCTTGCTATAAGTAGTCATGTGAATTTGGTATTCGTTCGATATTTTGATGAGATGTATGTTGTCTTTCGTCTAGTGGTGTCATGTGAACGTCAACTACATGAAACTTCACCATTGTTTGGGCCTATAGGAAGGAATTTGGAAGTAATAAGTCGATGATGGGTTGCTAGAGTGACAGAAGCTTAAACCCTAGTTTATGTGTTGCTTCATGAGGGGCTGATTTCGATCCATATGTTTCATGCTATGGTTAGGTTTACCTTAATACTTCTCTTGTAGTTGCGAATGCTTGCAATAGAGGTTAATCATAAGTGGGATGCTTGTCCAAGTAAGGGCAGCACCCAAGCACTGGTCCACCCACATTCCAAATTATCAAAGTAATGAACGCGAATCATATGAGCGTGATGAAAACTAGCTTGACGATAATTCCCATGTGTCCTCGGGAGGGCTTTCCTTCATATAAGAGTTTCTCCAGGCTTGTCCTTTGCTACAAAAAGGATTGGGACATCTTGCTGCACCTTATTTAATTTTACCATTTGTTACTTTTTACCAATTACCTTATCACAAAACTATCTGTTACAGATAATTTTAGTGCTTGTAGATAATACATTACTGAAAACTGCCTATCATTTCCTTCTGCTCCTCGTTGGGTTCGACACTCTTACTTATCGAAAGGACTACGATAGATCCCCTACACTTGTGGGTCATCAACACTCTTTTCTGGCGCCGTTGCCGGGGAGTGAAGCGCCTTTGGTAAGGAGAAATTTATATAGTGTGCCGAAATTTACTGTCACTTGTCACTATGGAACATAATCCTCTGAGGGGCTTGTTCGGGGTATCTGCACCCCGACCAGTAGAGCAAAGAGTTGCTCCTCAACCTACTGAACCTACTGAACCTACTGAAAGTGTTTATTTTGAAATCCCTTCGTGTATGATAGAGAAACTGCTAGCTAATTCTTTTACAGGAGATGGAACATTACATCCCGATTTGCACCTAATCTATGTGGATGAAGTTTGTCGATTATTTAAGCTTGAAGGTATGCCCGAGGATATTACCAAGAAGAAGGTCTTCCCTTTATCTTTCAAGTGAGAGGCATTGACATGGTTTAGGCTATGCGATGATATTGGATCATGGAACTACAACCGGTTGAAATTAGAATTTCATCAGAGGTTTTATCCTATGCATCAAGTTCATCGTGATCGTGATTATATATATAATTTTTGGCCTCGCAAAGGAGAAAGCATGGCTCAAGCTTGGGGGAGGCTTAAGTCAACGTTATATTCATGCCCCAATCATGAGCTCTCAAGAGAAATGATTATTCAATATTTATATGCTCAGCTTTCTCTCAATAATCACTCCATGGTCGATACTTCTTGCATTGGTTCTTTTATGATGAAGACTATTGAATTCAAATGGGATTTATTGGAAATAATTAAACACAACTCTGAAGATTGGGATCTCGACGAAGGTAAGGAGTCAGGTATGACACCTAAGTTTGATTATGTTAAATCTAGTGTGGATACCGATGTTTTTCGTGAATTTACCACTAAATATGGACTTGACTCTAAGATAGTACCTTCTTTCTGTGAATCATTTGCTACTCATGTTGATTTCCCTAAGGAGAAGTGGTTTAAATATCATCCTCCCATTGAAGTAAAAGTAGTTGAACCTGTTAGAGTTGAAGAAAAGACTATCACTTATAATGTTGATCCTATCGTTCCTACTCCTTATATCGAGAAACCACCCTTCCCTGTTAGAATAAAGGATCATGCCAAAGCTTCAACCGTGGTTCGTAAGAGTAATACTGGAAAACCTACACCCTCTGAGCAAATTAAATTTCAACCTAGTATTGCTATGGTTAAGGATCTCTTGGTCGATGATATTGATGGGCATGTTATTTACCTCTGTGATAAGGCTGCTAGAATTGCTAAACCCGATACTACGAATAAACATAGACCTGTTGTAGGCATGCCTGTTATTTCGGTTAAAATAGGAGATCACGACTATCATGGATTATGTGACATGGGTGCTAGTGCTAGTTCAATACCTCATTCCTTATATGAAGAAATTATGCACGATATTGCACCTGCTGAGCTAGAAGGTGTTGATGTCACTATAAAGCTTGCCAATAGAGACACTATTTCACCAGTTGGGATTGTTAGAGATGTTGAAGTCTTGTGTGGGAAAGTTAAATACCCATCTGATTTTCTTGTTCTTGGTTCCCCACAAGATGATTTTTGCCCCATTATCTTTGGTAGACCTTCCTTGAATACTGTTAATGCTAAGATAGACTGCATAAAAGGACATTGTTACTGTTGATTTTAAGGATATGTCTCATGACTTTAGCTTTGCTAAATTTCGTAGACAACCCCATGATAAAGCATTGCCTAGTAAGGATTAAATTATTGGTATTGCTTCTATTGTTGTGCCTCCTAACGATCCTTTAGAACAATATCTGCTAGACAATGAAAATGATATGTATATGAATGAGAGAAGGGAAATAGATGAAATATTATTTAAACAGGGACCCTTATTGAAACACAACTTGCATGTTCAAATTCTAGGGGATTCTCCTCCACCCAAGGGTGATCCCGTGTTTGAACTCAAGCCATTACCTGATACTCTTAAGTATGCTTATCTCGATGAAAAGAAGATATATCATGTTATTATTAATGCTAACCTTTCAGAGAAGGAAGAAGATAAATTATTGAAAATTTGAAGAAGCACCGTGCTGCTATTGGATATACTCTTGATGATCTTAAAGGAATTAGTCCCACTCTGTGCCAACACAAAATAAAATTGGAAAAGGACACTAAACCGGTTGTTGATCACCAACGGCGGTTAAATCATAAGATGAAGGAAGTGGTAAGGAAGGAAATACCAAAGCTTCTAGAGGCAGGTATAATTTATCCAGTCGCTGATAGTCAGTGGGTAAGTCCTGTCCATTGTGTCCCTAAGAAGGGAGGCATTATTGTTGTTCCTAATGATAAAGATGAATTCATCCCAAAAAGAATTGTTACAGGCTATAGAATGGTAATTGATTTCCGCAAATTAAATAAAGCTACTAAGAAGGATTATTACCCTCTACCTTTTATTGATCAAATGCTAGAAAGACTATCCAAACACACTCATTTTTGCTTTCTAGATGATTATTCTGGTTTCTCTCAAATACCTGTCTCAAAAGAGGATCAAGAAAGGACCACTTTTACTTGTCCCTTCGGTACCTTTGCTTATAGACGTATGCCTTTTGGTTTATGTAATGCACCTGCTACCTTTCAAAGATGCATGATGGCTATATTCTCTGATTTTTGTGAAAAGATTGTTGAGGTTTTCATGGATGGTTTTTCCGTTTATGGAACTTATTTTGGTGATTGCTTGAGCAACCTTGATCGAGTTTTGCAGAGATGTGAAGAAACTAATCTTTTCTTGAATTGGGAAAAGTGACAATTTATGGTTAATGAAGGTATTGTCTTGGGGCATAAAATTTATGAAAGAGGTATTGAAGTTGATAAAGCTAAGGTTGATGCTATTGAAAAGATGATGTGTCCCAAGGACATCAAAGGTATAAGAAGTTTCCTTGGTCATGCCGGGTTTTATAGGAGGTTCATTAAGGACTTCTCAAAAATCTCTAGGCCTCTCACTAATCTCATGTTTCTTTCGTCTTTGAGGATGATTGTGTAGAAGCATTTGAAATGCTTAAGAAAGCATTGATCTCTGCACCTATTGTCCAGCCACCTGACTGGAATTTACCCTTTGAAATTATGTGCGATGCTAGTGATTATGATGTAGGTGTTGTTCTAGGACAAAGAGTTGATAAGAAATTAAATGTTATCCAATATGCTAATAAAACCCTAGACAGTGCCTAGAGACATTATGCTACTACTGAAAAGGAATTTTTAGGAGTTGTATTTGCTTGTGATAAGTTTAGGCCTTATATTGTTGATTCTAAAGTAACTGTTCACACAGATCATGCTGCTATCAAATATCTTATGGAGAAGAAAGATGCTAAACCTAGACTTATTAGATGGGTTCTCTTGCTTCAAGAATTTGATTTGCATATTACTGATAGAAAGGGAGCTGAGAACCCCGTTGCAGACAATTTGTCTAGGTTAGAGAATATTCTTGATGACACACTACCTATTGATGATAGCTTTCCTGATGAACAATTAGCTGTCATAAATGCTTCTTGTACTGCTCCATGGTATGCTAATTATGCTAATTACATTGTTGCTAAATTTATACCACCTAGTTTCACATACCAGCAAAAGAAAAAGTTCTTCTATGATTCAAGACATTACTTCTGGGTTGATCCACACCTTTATAAAGAAGGAGTAGATGGTATTATTAGACGTTGTGTACCTGAGCATGAACAGGAACAGATCCTACGCAAGTGTCACTCCGAGGCTTATGGAGGACACCATGCTGGAGATAGAACTGCACAGAAGGTACTGCAATCTGGTTTTATTGGCCTACTCTCTTCAAGGATGCCCGTAACTTTATCTTGTCTTGTGATGAATGTCAAAGAATTGGTAATATCAGTAGACGTCAAGAAATGCCTATGAATTATTCACTTGTTATTGAACCATTTGATGTTTGGGGCTTTGATTATATGGGACCGTTTCCTTCCTCTAATGGGTATACACATATTTTAGTTGCTTTTGTTTACGTTACTAAGTGGGTAGAAGCTATTCCAACTAGTAGTGCTGATCATAACACTTCTATTAAGATGCTTAAAGAAGTTATTTTTCTGAGTTTGGGGTCCCTAGATACTTAATCACGGATGGTGGTTCACACTTCATTCATGGTTCTTTCCATAAAATGCTTGCTAAGTATGATGTTAATCATAGAATTGCATCCCTATAACACCCACAGTCTAGTGGTCAAGTAGAAGTAAGTAACACAGAGCTGGAATTAATTTTGCAAAAGACTGTTAATAGATCTAGAAAGAATTGATTCAATAAACTTGATGATGCATTATGGGCCTATAGAACTGCATATAAAAATCCTATGGGTATGTCTCCGTAAAAAATGGTCTATGGAAAAGCATGTCACTTACCTCTTGAACTAGACCATAAGACATATTGGGCCACTAAAGAGCTCAATTATGATTTCAAACTTGCCGGTGAGAAGAGGTTATTTGACATTAGCTCGCTTGATGAATGGAGAACCCAGGCCTATGAAAATGCCAAACTGTTTAGAGAAAAAGTCAAAAGATGGCATGACAAAAGGATACAAAAGCGTGAGTTTAACGTAGGTGATTATGTCTTGCTATAAAACTCTCGTTTAAGATTTTTTACAGCAAAACTTCTCTCTAAATGGGAAGGTCCTTACATTATCGAGGAGGTCTATTGATCCGGTGACACAAAAATCAATAACTTCGAAGGCACAAATCCAAAGGTGGTAAACAGTCAAAGAATCAAACATTATATCTCAGGTAATCCCATAAATGTTGCATCAATGTTATTGAAACCGTAACCCTCGAGGAATACATAAGGGACACTGTCAAGAACGATTCACACTCCTAAAAGGAAGAGGTATGTGGTAGGGTAAGTAAACTAACTCCAAAACAATTCTAATGGCAATTTTTCTCCGTTTTGGAATATTTAGAAAAATAGAAAAATAAGAAGCAGTCCAGAAAGGACACAAGGTGTCCACTATTAGTGTGGTGAAAATAAACTTTATACGATCTTGTGATATGGAAGCAATAAAAGAGACAGACTGCATAATAAAGGTCCATATCACAAGTGGCAATATAAAGTGACGTTATTTTGCGCTAAGATTTCATACATCCAACCATAAAAGCACATGACAACCTCTGCTTCCCTGAGTGAAGGGCTTATCTATTGTTCTTACCTTATAAGAGTCATGGTGATCTTCACCTTTCCTTTTTATATTTTATCCTTTGACAAGCACATTGTGTTGGAAAGATCCTGACAGATATACCCAATTGGATGTAAGTTATCATGATTTATTACTGTTGACATTACCCTTGACGTAAAAGGTTGGGAGGCAACACTATAAGCCCCCATCTTTCTCAATGATGATATAACTTCACATGAGGATGATGCATATCTAGTTAACTTGAATACATCATGTATTGAATTACCTGTTGATTTGATCACACCACCTAGTTTAGATAATCATGTTACTGTCATGAATGCGTCATGTGATCAAACAACTGAAATACCAACAATTTTGAGTGCACCCATTGAATAAACTGTTGATGCAAAAGAATCATGTGAATCGGAGAATAAATCAGATTTGGATAAAATACATTTGAAAATAATTGTGCCAATGTTTAATCATTTTGATATGACCTCTAATTTTGGTGACGAATCTATGTCAAATGACTTATTACATGTTTGCTTATTTAAGGATGTTGTAGCCGGTGAATTTCATGCAAGTAAGGTTTATTCACCAATGTTGGGATGGTTTAATGATGAACATTGTCAATATTTTGATATGAATAAGAGCTTCACTTATTTGTGCAAATTGAGTTGCAATATTTTCATGCCTTCTACTTCTTGTGATAATATTTTGGCTTTATATTTTATGAACTACGAAAGTTACTCATCTATACATGTGTCATATGTGCGAAAATTAAGGGAAGTAAAAATGGATGACATATACATATACAACATGTACACCTTGTCTATTTTCTTACCCACATTTCAGATTAAGCAACGCCGAGGACGGCTTTATTTTCAAGAAAGGGAGGATGATGAGGACATGACTACCTTGGATATGACCAAAAATATTGCATACATGTATATTTGTGAGGTGATTTCTAATGCAAACTATGCAACAATTTATTTATGTCATCCAAGACAAAAATACTTCACAGACTTTTGTGCCATGTCTAATTCCAGGTGTATGGGACATTTGTACAATCCACATATGAAGATAAGGGAAAAAGAGAAGTTTAGGTGCTATTCAAAAAGTTCTCTCACGTCACTTTTGGGCCAAGAGAAGATAGAGTCCAAGTCTCTCACGTTCTGCATCCAGATTCGGACTGCACAGACATACCTGACTCAAAACGGCAAGAACTCCTTCATACGGACTCCGAATTGGGTGTTTCTTTTTTTGTTGGAAACAGATTTCGTACACTTTCCAACCCAATTGGAATCACCTTCAAATTCGTCCGGAGCATTGAGATATCGACGAAACAATCTGACGCTGCAGCAGAATCCGAGTCAAACTATAAGTCCAAAGGTGTTGCATCACCTCCACTTGGGCCCATGAGCCTTGTACGACCTAGGGTTAGTTTTAGGCTGCCTTAGGACGTCCTTCCACCTCCTTGGCCGCCACCCCTTGCTCCTATATAAGTAGATCCATCTAGTAGCTTTTTCTTTGGGATTTGTTTAGTCAAAAGTTAGCCATTGCAACTTCGTGTATTTCGTTTGTGTCCAACGACCAGACCAAGACCGCTTACAGATCCCCATCTTTATCAATACTTCATCTATATTTGCATTGCTTTATCATATTCTTGCTTGTTCTTCGATTGCATGCAGGAATAGACCTTCGTGGTCAGGCTGATCGTGCTTCTGGCATCGTCAGTAACCCGTGAAGATTGGTTTAACGATTGCTAAGGCGCAACGTCGTGCACGTTTGTAGTCGGATCGTCAAAGTCGTCTCCACCAAATCGATAGTTACCATCTCATCGAAAGATCGGGACCCTCGCCTCTATCAAGTGGTATCAGAGCCATTGCATAATCTTTTCTGTGTTTGCTTAGTTGAATTTGCGGTTGCATCGTCGTATCAAGTTGCTGGTCTTAGCGTCTAGTCTTTTAGAGTTTCGAGTTCTGGTCATAAGTTGTCACGCCGCCGCCGCAACATCTTCATCGCTACTGCTACATACCACCACCGATCCGTATCCATACACCACCACCAATCCGTATCCATATACCACCACCGCTACCATATTCTACCACCACATATCCACCACCAATCCGAGTCCTTTTCGTTCTAGATTGGTTTTCGAGATCCATCTAGTTTTGGTTTCGTGTTTCCTTGCCTGAGTAGGTCTCGAAAAAAAGAGTCTGGAGACCCCCGGGCAGTTTTTAGGCCAAAATTTCGACAGGTGAAAATATTTTTCCCTATCCTATTTTTCAGCTTTTCTGAGTCTTTTGAGACACGTGCCACCATACTGTTTTTTACTGCACTTTTTCGTCGTCGCTGCCCTGATTCCGAAAAAAAATCGTCAAAAAAATTCCGTGCCTATCATCTTAGTTTGACTTGGGAAGTGTTTTGAGACACTCGCCATTATAGTGATTTTCGGCAAAAAAAAAGAGCGCAAAAAAGCGCAAAAAAAGGAGAAAAATAATAATTCAGAGTGTGCTTTCCCCTTGATTATGTGTAGCGCCGTGATTTTGTTATTGTTCTAGGCTCGCGTCTCTAGTACGGTCTAGCCTAGGACCAGCACAGTACCGTCGTTGAGCGTTTATTCAACTTTGCATCTCTGAATTGATTATTGCTGACCCTTTTTGCTACCATCTTATAAGCCTTCCCAGTTCCACATACATCTACGTCGTGCGTTTGACTCTCCCTGGTAATCGCTTTATCCAAGCTTTGAGAGTTTTGACTACCACGGTTGCCGATCACCACCTGCTGCTGGGTAAGAACTGGTAAGAATTTGAGATTTGCTTGTCGGATTTGTGACACCCGTCACCACCACCACTTATTAGTAGTCTGTAGGATCATATTCTTGTGTGTTTCTATTGCTGCTAACCATGCCAGGATCACAAGTCGACGAGACTGACCGGGAGAACTTGACGAACAAGGAGCTTCATGATAAGTTTCAGCAAATGATGAGTGTACAGGTGCAAGATGTGCTAAACACATTGGACGAGGCCATGGAGAAGATAGATGGCATGGAGAATATGTTTGAAACAAAGCTCGATAACAAGTTTGTTGAATTGCTTTTGTGTTTTCCACCACCACCGGCTGCTGCAGCTGTCCCACCTCTACAACAACAACAACAACAACAACAACAACATCGCCTTCCAAATCAAGTGGGACGAGCACAGCGTGATCCCCTTGAGCCTGGTCAAGCTTCTGGTGCCGCTGTTGATGTTTCTGTAGCTCTTGCTGCTACTGCAGAGGTGGAGGACCATTACGAGGATGAGGTTGACCAAAATCAGAACTACGTGCAACAACCAGCACCAGCACCACCAGGTCGTCCTCATGCATATCATCGCAACGGTAGGGCTGCAGCACCACCTGAGGTACATGACCATCTTCCTAAACTGAAATTTAATATTCCACCATTTGAGGGTAGATATGTTCCTGATATATATCTTACTTGGGAGTTAGAAACTGAACAACGTTTTACATGTTTACATTATCCCGAGGAGAGACGTGTTCCTGCTGCTGTTTGTGCTTTCACTAGTTTTGCATGTGTTTGGTGGTCTGAACATTGTAGATTATATCCTATTCCAGCTACTTGGGCTGCTTTGAAAACTGCTATGCGTACTCGTTGGGTTCCACCATATTATCAACGTGAATTACTTCAAAAACTGCAGCGCTTAAGACAAGGAAATTTTTTTGTAGAAGAATATTATCAGCAATTACAAACTGGCCTGATTAGATGTTGTATTGTTGAGGAGAATGAAGCTATGCTTGCACGTTTTATGGGTGGATTAAATAGAGAGATTCAGACCATTCTAGAGTATAAGGATTATAATAATATCACTCGTTTTTTCCATCTTGCTTGCAAAGCTGAACGTGAAGTGCAGGATCGACAGGCATTGGCGCGGACTAACTTTTCTGCAGGTCGACCTTCATCATGGACACCGCGTGCATCCTCTACTTCCACACACTCTACTGCACCGACACCTCCATCAGCTGTTACCGCCAGCCGTGATACAAGGAAGCAGGCACAACCACCATTATCTGCCAAGAGCACACCTATTGGGCCTGCACAGAGTTCGTCTTCTTCCATGGCATCAATAGGGCACACCATTGATATTATTTGTCGTCGTTGTAAGGGAAGAGGACATTTTGCGAGAGAATGCAAATCTCAGTGTGTGATGATTGCTACTGAGGATGGTGGATATGAGTCTGCTAGTGACTGTGATGAGGAGACTTTGGCTCTTATTACACGTGAAGAACACGGCGGAGACGATTTTGATCATGAGACGCAATACATGGCTCCTGAAGATGCTGACAGGTATGAATGTTTAGTTGCTCAACGTGTTTTGAGTGTGCAGGTTACACAAGCTGAGCAAAATGGAGGGAGTTGTGAAGGAACGTTCTGTTTGCGTGATCATAGATGGAGGGAGTTGCAATAACTTGGCTAGCATGGAGATGGTGGAGAAGCTATCTCTCACCACAAGACCACATCCACATCCTTACTACATCCAATGGTTCAACAACAGTGCCAAGGTTAAGGTAACACGTACTGTTTGTGTGCATTTTAGTATCTCTACATATGCTGATTATGTTGATTGTGATGTGGTACCTATGCAAGCATGTTCCTTATTACTTGGTAGACCATGGCAATTTGATTAAAATTATGTACACCATGGTAGAAACAATCAGTATACTCTTGTTCATAAGGATAAAAATATTACTTTGCTTCCTATGACTCCTGATTCCATTTTGAAAGATGATATTAATAGAGCTAATAAAGCAAAACAGGAGAAAAATAAGAGTGAAAATCAGATTGTGGCAAAAGAATTTGAGCAACAAACGAAGCCTAATAATAAACCATCTACTGTTGCTTCTGAAATTAAATTGAAAAGTGCATGTTTATTTGCCACCAAATCTGATATTAATGAGCTAGATTTTAGCAAATCTGTTTGCTATGCTTTTATGTGCAAAGAGGCATTATTTTCATTCGAGGACGTGCCTTCCTCTTTGCCTCCTACTGTCACTAACATTTTGCAGGAGTTCGCTGACGTCTTTCCACAAGACGTGCCATCGGGATTACCACCTATTCGAGGGATTGAGCATCAGATTGACTTAATTCCCAGTGCATCGCTACCCAACCGCGCACCATACCGTACAAATCCAGAAGAGACGAAGGAGATTATGCGTCAAGTACAGGAGCTACTCGACAAAGGTTATATACGCGAATCCCTTAGTCCTTGTGCTGTTCCTATTATTCTAGTGCCGAAAAAGGATGGTACATCGCGTATGTGTGTTGATTGTAGTGGCATTAATAATATTACTATTCGTTATCGTCATCCTATTCCTAGGCTAGATGATATGCTTGATGAATTGAGTGGCTCTACAATATTCTCCAAAGTTGATTTGCGTAGTGGATACCATCAAATTCGTATGAAATTGGGAGATGAATGGAAAACATCGTTTAAAACTAAGTTTGGATTATATGAGTGGTTAGTCATGCCTTTTGGGCTAACTAATGCACCTAGTACTTTCATGAGATTAATGAATGAAGTTTTACGTGCTTTCATTGGACGATTTGTGGTAGTATACTTTGATGATATATTGATTTTTAGCAGATCTTTGGAGGAACATTTGGATCATTTACGTGTTGTTTTTATTGCTCTACGTGATGCACGTTTGTTTGGTAACCTTGGAAAGTGCACCTTTTGCATCGACCGAGTCTCTTTTCTTGGCTATGTTGTTACTCCATAGGGAATTGAGGTTGATAAAGCCAAGATTGAAGCTATTGAGAGTTGGTCGCAGCCCAAACCGGTCACACACGTGAGGAGTTTCCTTGGCCTCGCTAGATTCTATCGGCGTTTTGTGAGAGATTTCAGCACCATTGCTGCACCTCTCAATGAGCTTACAAAGAAGGATGTGCCTTTTGTTTGGGGTACTGCACAGGAAGAAGCATTCACGGTATTGAAAGATAAGTTGACACATGCTCCTTTACTCCAACTTCTTGATTTAATTAAGACTTTTGAGCTTGAATGTGATGCTAGTGGAATTGGGTTAGGAGATGTGTTATTACAAGATGGTAAACCTGTTGGATACTTTTCTGAAAAATTGAGTGGGCCTAGTCTGAATTATTCTACTTATGATAAGGAATTATATGCTCTTGTTCGGACTTTCGAAACATGGCAACATTATTTATGGCCCAAAGAATTTGTTATACATTCTGATCATGAATCTTTGAAGCACATTAAAAGTCAAGCAAAACTGAACCGTAGACATGCTAAATGGGTTGAATTCATAGAGACTTTCCCTTATGTTATTAAACACAAGAAGGGAAAAGAAAATGTTATTGCTGATGCATTGTCTCGTCTTTATACTATGCTTTCACAACTTGACTTTAAAATATTTGGTTTGGAGACCATCAAAGATCAATATGTGCATGATGCTGAATTTAAAGATGTATTGCAGAATTGTAAACAAGAGAGAACATGGAACAAGTTCGTTGTTAATGATGGATTTGTGTTTCGTGCTAACAAGCTATGCATTCCAGCTAGCTCTGTTCGTCTTTTATTGTTGCAGGAGGCGCATGGAGGAGGATTAATGGGACACTTTGGCGTGAAGAAGACGGAGGACGTACTTGCTACATTTCTTTTGGCCAAAGATGCAACGGGATGTTGAGCGTTTTGTTGGTCGCTGCACTGCATGTCAAAAAGCTAAGTCACGACTCAATCCTCATGGTTTATATATGCCTTTGCCTGTTCCTAGTGTTCCTTGGGAAGATATATCTATGGACTTTGTTTTAGGTTTACCTCGAACAAAGAAGGGGAGGGATAGCATATTTGTTGTCATGGATAGGTTCTCGAAGATGGCACACTTTATACCATGTCATAAAAGCGATGATGCTGCTAATGTTGCTGACTTGTTCTTTCGTGAAATTATTCGCTTGCATGGTGTGCCAAATACTATTGTTTCAGATCGTGATACTAAATTTCTTAGCCACTTTTGGAGATGTTTATGGGCTAATTTGGGGACTAAACTGCTTTTTAGTACTACTTGTCACCCCCAAACTGATGGTCAAACTGAAGTAGTCAACAGAACTTTGTCTACTATGCTTAGGGCTGTTTTGAAGAATAATAAGAAAACGTGGGAAGAATGCTTGCCTCATATTGAATTTTCTTATAATCGTTTGTTGCATTCTACTACTAAGATGTGCCCTTTTGAAATTGTCTATGGTTTCCTTCCTCTTGCACCTATTGATTTGTTGCCTCTTCCATCTTCGGAGAAGGTTAATTTTGATGCTAAACAACGTGCTGAATTGATCTTAAAAATGCATGAGTTAACTAAGGAAAATATTGAGCGCATGAATGCTAAATATAAACTTGTTGGAGATAAGGGTAGAAAACGTGTTGTCTTTGCACCTGGAGATCTTGTTTGGTTACATTTGCGTAAGGATAGGTTTCCTAATTTGCGCAAGTCAAAGCTAATGCCACGTGTTGATGGTCCTTTCAAGGTGTTAGAGAAAATAAATGATAATGCATATAAACTTGAGTTGCCTGTAGATTTTGGGGTTAGTCCCACATTTAACATTGCAGATTTGAAGCCTTACTTGGGTGAGGAAGATGAGCTTCCGTTGAGGACGACTTCAATTCAAGAAGGGGAGGATGATGAGGACATCACTAACAAGGTTACACCCACAGCTCCAACTGACACATATACAGGACCAATTACTAGAGCTCGCGCACGCCAATTAAATTACCAGGTACTTTCGTTTCTTGGTAATGAATCTAATGTTCATGAGAATATGATGCTGCCTAAATTGGATACATTTGTCTTGCTTACAAATGAAGGGCCTAGCTTGGACAAGGATGAATATTGGAGCAAGATCAAGCATGGAGATGATGGCATGCGCAAGGGGAACAAGAATGGAGTTACAAGTGATGATTTCAGGACATTGAAGCCACCATAATTAGTGCATGAAGCCTTGGACGAAATATACAAGATGCCACTTCATAAATTTCTTCCAGAGGCTATTATAGGTGTTGCGCCACCTTATTATTGGGCCAGGCCCATGTAATTTTGAAATACTTGAGTATAGGCAGTTTTTAGAGTCCGTGTGTGTGGGGAAACAAGAATTAGGGTTGGTTTCGGACTCCTCCACCAAGGGCCACGAAATTCCCCCCCTCTTTCTCCCATATATACAGCCCTTAGGGCGTCGTTTAGACTTTGGGTTTTGTTCAGATTAAAGTTCGCCATAGCTGCAACTTCGCGTACTTCGTTTGTGTTCAACGACCAGACCAAGACGTCACAGAACCCCACTTGATCAATAAAGCTTTCCTCTTGAATTCGCAATATCCAGATTGCAATCTTAGTTTCTTGCTTGTTCTTCGTTTGCCTGCAGGAAACAGACCTTCGTGGTCAGGTTGATCGTGCTCCGGCGTGGTCAATAACCTCTCGGAGTTGGTTTAGCGATTGCTAAGGCGCGACGTGGACCTTCGCGAGCTATGTTTGGAGATAGTTCCGAGCGGCTATGTAGCAACACTAGAGATTCAGTCTACCCTGATGGATAAAATCTGAGAAACTCAGAAAACTGACGAGGAGGTTGCCTCTATAAAGGAGAAGATGAGCAAAGGAAAGGTTAAAGGATTTCGTGAGGATGAGCATGACACCCTATGGTTTGAGGACCGCGTGTATGTGCCTAACGACCCAGGGATCAGGAAGTTGATTCTGCAAGAGGCCCATGATTCACCATACTCGATTCACCCAGGAAATACCAAGATGTACTTGGACTTGAAGGATACTTTCTGGTGGACCGGTATGAAGAAGGATATTGCGGAGTATGTAGCCGTTTGTGATGTATGTCAAAGAGTGAAGGCAGAGCATCAGAAGCCGGTAGGATTGTTATAACCATTGCCAATACCCGAATGGAAGGGGGATAAGCTAGGCATGGATTTTATTACGGGATTACCCAGAACTCGTTCAGGCTATGACTCGATTTGGGTTGTAGTCGATCGTTTGACGAAGGTAGCTCATTTCATCCCAGTGAAGACTACTTACACCAGTGCGAAGTTGGCAAAGATATACATGACCAGGATCGTATGCCTGCATGGAGTTCCGAGGAGCATCATATCAGATAGAGGAACCAAGTTTACCTCAAAGTTCTGGAATCAGTTACACAAAACTTTGGGTACCAGGCTAGAGTTTAGTATAACTTTTCATCCGCAGACAGATGGACAGAATGAGAGAGTCAATCAGATTTTGGAGGATATGCTGAGAGCTTGTGCGCTAGATCATGGATCAAGTTGGGACGACAATTTGCCGTATGCGGAGTTTACAACAACAGTTATCAATCCAGTCTAAAGATGGCCCCTTTCGAAGCCTTATACAGAAGGAGGTGTAGGACCCCGTTGTCTTGGGACGAAGTTGGAGACCGCCAGTTGTTTGGACCAGATTTGATCAAGGAATCGGAGCAGAAGGTAAAATTGATTCGTGATAGGCTCAAGGTAGCCCAGTCCAGGCAGAAGAGCTACGCGGATTCAAAACGCAAAGAGATAGTTTACGAAGTCGGAGACCTAGTTTATCTTCGAGTATCTCCACTTCGAGGAGTTAAGCGCTTTGGAGTTAAGGGAAAGCTAGCGCCACGTTTTGTAGGACCACACAAAGTTTTGGAACGTATGGGGGGAGTAGCCTACAAGTTGGAATTGCCCGAAGGATTGTCAGGAGTTCACAATGTATTCCACGTTTCCCAGTTGAAGAAATGCCACTCCGCGATGGCTGAGATACCGCTAAGGGATACACTACCATTGGAATCAATTCAGCTGGACAGTGATTTGACCTATGAAGAGAAACTAGTCAAGATTCTTGAGTATGCCAGCCGAGTCACCCGCAACAAGGTTATCAAATTTTGCAAAGTTCAGTGGAGCCACCACACCGAGGATGCAACTACCTGCGAACGAGAGGAAGACCTGCGGAAGGACCAGCCTCACCTATTTTCTAGCCAACCCGAATCTCGAGGGCGGGATTCATCTTAAGGGGGGTAGGTTTGTAACATTCCAAATTTATAATTTGGAATGTTATACATTAGATCATCATTGCATATCATTATTTTGCTTTTGGTGGATCCAATAAATCCTACGCAACTCAAGGACCCTCGGAGAGAGTTGGGGATTTCGTTATTTTCATATTTGAGGTTTCTCAAATTTTGAAAATACGATCATTTGATTTGATTTATTTTATCTTCAAGTATTTCTAGTATGAAAATATGAGAGAGGGAGTAAAATGACTCTTCCAAAAATACAGAAATACTGTGGATTTAATAAAAAATCAAATAAGTTTTATTTGGAGTTTTTATTTGAATTAGGGAAAAATTGCATGTTTTCAAAAATGCATTTAGGGCCAAGAAAAATGTTCATCTTGTTCTAAATATTTCATTTAGACGGTGAAAATTTGTTTTGGCATTTTTAGAGTTTTATTTTATTTTCTAGGATGTTTTGTAGCTTCGGCGTTTTTTTTTAAAATAGGAGTCCCCGTGCCCGACTAGGCCGAAGGCCCAGCCGAGCCAGGCCCGCGCCGCAGCCGCCGCCTTCCCCGCGCCGCGCCGGACTCGTGTTCGAGCCGGACACCACCGCCGCCGGCCGCTGCCTTGCCCCCTCCTCCAAGCAGCACCCCCCCTATAAATACCGCCTCGCCCCGCCGCCGCAGCACCGCCCCGCCGCCACAGCACCGCCCCGCCGCCGCTTGCCGCAGCAGCAGCCGCCACCGCAGCTGGCAGCCCCGCCGTCGCCTGCCACCGCCCACGCCACCCGCCGCCGACGCCAGCCCGCCGGAGTCCGACGAGATAGCCGCGTCGCCGCCGGTTTTCGGTAGAAAACCGCCCCGTTTTTTTAAACCCTAGTTCATTTTTTTGTTTAGATCGGTTTTTTTCGGTTTAGTTGTTTAGCGAGCGTTCGCCCGTTCGTTCGTTTTAGCGAACGAATTCTTCGTTTAGTCCCAGCTAACGAACGTCCGTTCGTTAAGCTGTTCTTCAGTTTTCTTTTTCGTAGTTATTTTCTGATCGCAATTTCTGATCCGATCTCCGTTCTAGTTTATCTTTTCGCTCGTTTATTGGAATAAGGCGATTCAAGCGCCTGGATTTTCGTCTCGAAACCCTCTTTCCGTTTAACCTAGTCAACCAAGCGTTTGCTTCTGTTAAATTTGGACTTAGGTCCAGATTGGTAGCGTAGTTGGTTCTTTGCGCCGTTTGACTTTCGTTGTTTCGTTTGGTTTGATTCTTTTGCAAACCGGAGTTCTTAAGTTGAACTTTCTGGTTAGATCTCTTATTTGAGTTTGAACCGTGCATTAGTTAAGTACTTATTGTGTGCTTGTTTGTTTGCGATAGAGTACCCGGAGTGCGCCGCTTGCTACTTTGAATCTCTAGGTTTTGCGGATCATCAGCAAGGCAAGTAACACTTTGATCATACTTTCCAATACCCAGTTTTCATTTGCATTAGTATTATCCTCAAACACATTGCATGAGTAGGATCAATTAACATGTGGGACTGGGAAGTAGATGAGGTAGTACCTATCACCTGCAATATATTCAAACCTTTGGGAGTTACTTCTACGTTTGCTGTTAGGTTATGCTATGCTAGTAGACGTGGATTGGGTGAGTGTATCCATGACAGATGTGAGAGTGTTAAATTAATGGTTCAACTTAAGGTGGCAACTTGAACACACATCTGGGTGGATTGAGGCAGCTGGGTATTCCAGCGATCGCCTGTTGTTTTTCTTTATGGACCGCCACCCAGGCTCAAAGGGATCATGAGGTTATTCATACTAGAAACTTCCGTGTGCAGCCACAAGCTATTATGGGCTCTAGCATAGTTGACTAAGTCGTGCGAACTCTTACAGTGGTGGACTAGCAGATGTAGGGGATGTAGGTTGGTACGGTCCACCCGATCATAAGGAGCTAGTGCCTCTGAAAGACTATGTCTCGGTCATCCGTTTCTCAAACAATATGAAGTGCAAAAATCCCAACGGAGGAGATCGGGTCTTGTGGGGAAAAGTGCACAAACCTCTGCAGAGTGTACAAACTAATCATGATTAGCCGTGTCCCCGGTTATGGACGTTTTGATTATCTAGTATTTGGATTATCATGTGTATCTCATCACTCTAAAAAGATAATTGTTGGGTTAATGTTTACTTTAATTGGGATTGAGTTGGGTGAACCTTCTCAATGATGTTTCAACTACCATGATAGTTAAATTAAAATTCTATTCCTTTGCAGTAGGGAAAAATTGGCTTTATGCAAAAACTATAACCATAGAGCTTTCCACCAGCCATATTGCATATAGTATAGTTTTACTTTTGTTACTCTCTATGTGTTACTTTGCCAGCATATTCCATGTGCTGACCCGTTTTCTGGCTGCAACGTTCATGTTGTAGACTTTTCAGACGACGAGTAAGGTGCCTTTTAGGTCGTGGTTCTATACTCAGTGATGCCATTGGAATTGATGGACTCACTTATCTTCCAAGCCTTCCGCTGTTATCGTTGTTAGATGGCCTTAAGCCATTTTTATTGTAATAAGTTCATCTTTGGAACTTTCGATGTAATAAGTGTGTGATTGCCTCCCTGTTATAATTCCTTCAAGTACTGTGCATGTCAGCATTACTGATCCAAGGATGACACTGATGCACAGAGATTAGACTTTTTGAGGTCTGGTCGCTACACTAGCTAATAACTATACACACGAAGGTCTCTGGTAAACTACTCACACATCATCAGAGAGGCTATGGTGTTGATGTAGAAGCCCTTCGTGATCGATTCCCCCTATGGCGGAGCTCCGGAAAAAGCCCCAAGATGGGATCTCATGGGTAGAGAAGGTTGGGGCAGTGGAAATAGGGTTTTGTGGTGCTCTCGGATGTTTTCAGGGTATATGAGTATATATAGGCTGAAGAAGTATGCCGCTGGAGCTACGAGGGGCCCACGAGGGTGGGGGCGTGCCCTCCTGCCTCGTGGCCACCTCGTGGCTTCCCAGACTTGTACTCCAAGTCTCCTGGATTGCATTTGTTCCAAAAACGATACTCACGAAGGTTTCATTCCGTTTGGACTCCGTTTGATATTCCTTTTCTGCGAAACACTAAAATAGGCAAAAAAACAGCAATCTACACAGGGCCTTTGGTTAGTATGTTAGTCCCAAAAATAATATAAAAGTGCATATTAAAGCCCACTAAACATCCAAAATAGATAATATAATAGCATGGAACAATAAAAAATTATAGATACGTTGGAGACGTATGAAGCTTCCCCAAGCTTAATTCCTACTCGTCCTCGAGTAGGTAAATGATAAAAACAGAATTTTTGATGTGAAATGCTACCTAACATAATTCTCAATGTAATTCTCTTTATTGTGGTATGAATGTTCAGATCCGAAAGATTCAAGACAAAAGTTTAATATTGACATAAGAATAATAATACTTCAAGCATACTAATAAAGAAATTATGTCTTCTCAAAATAACATGGCCAAAGAAAGTTCATCCCTACAAAATCATATATTCTGGCTATGCTCCGTCCGCGTCACACAAAATACCCAAATCATGCACAACCCCGGTTTCAGCCAAGCAATTCTTTCATACTTTAATTTTTTCAAACTTTTTCAACTTTCACGCAATACCTGAGCGTCAGCCATGGATATAGCACTATAGGTGGAATAGAGTGGTGGTTGTGGAGAAGACAAAAAGAATAAGATGGTCTCCAATCAACTAGGCGTATCAATGGGTGATGGAGATGCCCATCAATAGATATCAATGTGAGTGAGTAGGGATTGCCACGCAACGGATGCACTAGAGCTATAAATGTATGAAAGCTCAACGAAAGAAACTAAGTGGGTGTGCATCCAACTTGCTTGCTCAAGAAGACCTAGGGCATTTGAGGAAGCCCATCGTTGGATTATACAAGCCAAGTTCTATAATAAAAATTCCCACTTTTATATGAAAGTGACAAAACAAGAGACTCTTTATCAAGAAGATCATGGTGCTACTTTGAAGCACAAGTGGGGGAAAATAGTAGCATTTATTTGGCCTTTTTTCGGGACAATGCTCTAATAATTATGATCATCACACTTCCATTTATTTACAACTCGATACTAGAACAAAATATGACTCTATATGGATGCCTCCGGCGGTGTACCGGGATGGGCAATGAATCAAGAGTGACATGTATGAAAAATTATGCATGGTGGCCTTGCCACAAATACGATGTCAACTACATGATCATGCAAGGCAATATGACAATGACGAAACATGTCATAATAAACGGAATGGTGGAAAGTTGCATGGCAATATATCTCGGAATGGCTATGGAAATGTCATAATAGGTATGTATGGTGGCTGTTTTGAGGAAGATATATGGTGGGTGTATGGTACCAGTGAAAGTTGCGCGGTACAAGAGAGGCTAGCATTGGCGGGTGAGAGTGCGTATCGTCCATGGACTCAACATTAGTCATAAAGAACTCACATACTTATTGCAAAAATCTACAAGTCATCAAAACAAAGTACTACACGCATGATCCTAGGGGAAGGGTTGGTAGGAGTCAACCATCGCACGATCCCTACCTCCACACAAAGGATGACAATCAAAGAAATACCTCATGCTTCAAATTTGTCACACAACGGTTAACATACGTGCATGTTACATGACTTGCAAACCTCATCATAAGTATTTCTTAAATTCACAACTACTCTACTAGCATGACCCTAATATCACCATCCTCATATCTCAGAACAATCATCAAGCATCAAGCTTCTCATAGTGTTCAATGCACTTTATATGAAAGTTTTTATTATACCCATCTTGGATGCCTATCATATTAGGACTAATTTTATAGCCAAAGCAAATTACCATGCTTTTCTAAAGGACTCTCAAAATAATATAAGTGAAGCATGAGATATCAATAATTTCTATAAAATAAAACCACCACCGTGCTCTAAAAAGATATAAGTGAAGCACTAGAGCAAAATTATCTAGCTCAAAAGATATAAGTGAAGCACATAGAGTATTCTAATAAATTCCGATTCATGTGTGTCTCTCCCAAAAGGTGTGTACAACAAGGATGATTTTGGTAAACTAAAAAGAAAAGACTCAAATCATACAAGACGCTCCAAGCAAAACACATATCATGTGGTGAATAAAAATATAGTCTCAAGTAAAGTTACCGAGAGACGAAGACGAAAGAGGGGATGCCTTACCGAGGCATCCCCAAGCTTAGGCTTTTGGTTGTACTTGAATTTTACCTTCGGCTGACTTGGGAATCCCCAAGCTTAGGCTCTTGCCACTCTTTATTCCATAGTCCATCAAATCCTTACCCAAAAACTTGAAAACTTCACAACACAAAACTTAACAGAAAATGTCGTGAGCTCTATTAGTATAAGAAAACAAACCACCACTTTAAGGTACTGTGTTGAACTCATTCTTTATTTATATTGGTGTTAAACCTACAGTATTCCTACTTCTCTATGGTTCATACCCCCCGATACTACTCATAGATTCATCAAAATAAGCAAACAACACACGAAAAACAGAATCTGTCAAAAACAGAATAGTCTGTAGCAATCTGTAAATTTCGAATACTTTTGTAACTCTAAAAATTCTGAAATAACTTGGTGTACGTGAGTAATTTGTCTATTAATCATCTGCAAGAAGAATCAACTTAAAAGCACTCTCCAGTAGACAATGGCAGCTAATCTCGTGAGCACAAAAGTTTCTGTTTTTTACAACAAGATCGCAAAGACTTCACCCAAGTCTTCCCAAAGGTTCTACTTGGCACAAACACTAATTAAAACACAAAACCATATCTAACCAGAGGCTAGATGAATTATTTATAACTTAACAGAAGTAAAAGAAAAGAAAATAAAATGGGGTTGCCTCCGAACAAGCGCAATCGTTTAACGCCCCTAGCTAGGCACAAAACAATAATAGATCTAGGTATTGCCATCTTTGGTAGGCAATCCATAAGTGGCTCTCATAATAGATTCATAAGGTAATTTTATTTTCCTAGGAAAGTGTTCCATGCCTTTCCTTGATGGAAATTGGAATCTAATATTTCCTTCTTTCATATCAATAATTGCACCAATCGTTCTAAGGAAAGGTCTACCAAGAATAATAGGATATGTAGGATTGTAATCTATATCAAGAACAATGAAATCTACGGGCACATAATTTTTATTTGCAACAATAAGAACATCATTATTCTTTCCCATAGGTTTCTTAATGGTAGAATCCACAAGATTCAAATTTAAAGAACAATCTTCAACTTCATGGAAACCTAGCACATCACACAAAGTTTTTCGAATCGTGGAAACACTAGCACCCAAATCACACAAAGCATAGCATTCATGATCTTTAATCTTAATTTTAATAGTAGGTTCCCACTCCTCATAAAGTTTTCTAGGGATAGAAACTTCTAATTCAAATTTTTCTTCATAATATTGCATTAAAGCATCAACGATATGTTTGGTAAAAGCTTTATTTTGACTATAAGCATAAGGAGAATTTAACACGGATTGCAACAAGGAAATACAATCTATCAAAGAGCAATTATCATAATTATATTCCTTGCAATCCAAATAGTGGGGTCATTGCTATGTAAAGTTTTGACCTCTTCAATCCCACTTTTACCTACTTTTGCAACAAGATCTAAAAATTCCGAATCATTGGGACGCCTTTTAACTAAAGTTGACTCGTCTCCAGTCCCATCTTTATCAAGATTCATATTGGAAAACAAGGATTTATTAGGAGACACATCAATCACTTTTAGATCTTCATCATTATTATCATGAAAACTAGAAGAACACGCTTTTACAAAGCAATCTCTTTTAGCACACATCCTAGAGGTTCTTTCTTTGCACTCATCAATGGAAATTCTCATGGATTTGAGAGACTCATTGATATCATGCTTAGGTGGAATAGATCTAAGTTTCAAAGAATCAACATCAAGAGAAATTCTATCCACGTTCCTAGCCAACTCATCAATCTTAAGCAATTTTTCTTCAAGCAAAGCATTGAAATTATTTTGCGAATTCATAAATTCTTTAACACTAGTCTCAAAATAAGAGGGCATCTTATTAAAATTTCCATATGAGTTGTTGTAGGAATTACCATAATTATTAGAGGAATTACTAGGGAATGGCCTAGAATTAAAGTTTCCTCTATACACATTGTTACCAAAATTGTTCCTACCAACAAAATTCACATCCATAGATTCATTATTATTCGAATCAAAGTGGACAAAGGCATATCATTAGGATTAGAAGAAACACTCTTATTAGCAAACAATTTCATAAGTTCATCCATCTTTCCACTCAAAACACTAATCTCTTCAATCGCATGAACCTTTTTAGTAGTGGATCTATTGGTGTGCCACTGAGAATAATTAACCATAATATTATCTAGGAGTTTAGTAGCATCTCCTAAAGTGATTACCACGAAAGTGCCTCCTGCGGCCGAATCTAAAAGATTTCTAGAAGCAAAATTCAATCCAGCATATAATTTCTGTATAATCATCCATAAATTCAAACCATGTGTGGGGCAATTACGTATCACTAATTTCATCCTCTCCCAAGCTTGTGCAACATGATCATGATCAAGTTGCTTAAAATTCATAATATCATTTCTAAGAGAGATGATCTTAGCGGGAGGAAAATACTTAGACAAAGGCATCTTTGCACTTATTCCATGAATCAATACTATTTTTAGGCAAAGAAGAGATCCAAGTTTTAGCACGATCTCTAAGCGAAAACGGAAATAGCTTCAATTTAACTATATCATTATCCACATCTCTCTTCTTTTGCATATCACACAAATCAACAAAGTTGTTTAGATGGGTAGCGGCATCTTCACTAGGAAGGCCAGAAAATTGATCTTTCATGACAAAATTCAACAGAGCAGCATTGATTTCACAAGATTCAGCATTGGTAATAGGAGCAATCGGAGTGCTAATAAAATCATTGTTGTTGTTTTTGGAAAAGTCACACAATTTAGTATTGTCTTGAGCCATTGTGACAAACAATCAATCCAACACACAAGCAAACAAGAAGCAAGCTAAAAAAAGGCAAATGGAAAAAGGGCGAAAAAAACGGCAAAGGTGAACTGGGGGAGAGGAAAACGAGAGGCAAATGGCAAATAATGTAATGCGAGGGATAAGAGTTTGTGATGGGTTTCTTGGTATGTCTTGACTTGTGCGTAGATCTCCCCGGCAACGGCGCCAGAACTCCTTCTTGCTACCTCTTGAGCATGCGTTGTTTTTCCCTGGAAGAGGAAAGGGTGATGCAGCAAAGTAGCGTAAGTATTTCCCTCAGTTTTTGAGAACCAATGTAACAATCCAGTAGGAGACTACACGCAAATCCCTAGTACCCGCACAAACAATTAAGAACCTTGCAACCAAAACGATAAAGGGGTTGTCAATCCCTTCACGGCCACTTGCAAAAGTGAGATCTGGTAGAGAAAATAAGATATTTTTTTTGGCATTTTGTTGTATAGACTGAAAAGTAAAGATTGCAAAATAAGCTATGATAAAAATAGCTAGTTGACTGGAGATTCATATGATGGAAAATAGACCCAGGGGCCATAGGTTTCACTAGTGGCTTCTCTCAAGATAGCAAATCTTACGGTGGGTGAACAAACTACTGTCGAGCAATTGATAGAAAAGCGCATAGTTATGAGAATATCTAGGCATGATCATGTATATAGGCATCACATCCGTGACAAGTAGACCGAAACGATTCTCCATCAACTACTATTACTCCAGACATCGATCGCTATCCAGCATGCATCTAGAGTATTAAGTTCATAAGAACAGAGTAACGCATTAAGCAAGATGACATGATGTAGAGGGATACAATCGTGCAATATGACATAAACCCCATCTTTTTATCCTCGATGGCAACAATACAATACGTGCCTTGCTGCCCCTGCTGTCACTGGGAAAGGACACCACAAGATTGAACGCAAATCTAAGCACTTCTCCAGTTGCAAGAAACATCAATCTAGTAGGCCAAACCAACCTGATAATTCGAAGAGACTTGCAAAGATATTAAATCATGCATATAAGAATTCAGAGAAGAACCAAATATTGTTCATAGATAATCTTGATCATAAACCCACAATTCATCGGATCTCGACAAACACACAGCAAAAAGTATTACATTGAATAGATCTCCAAGAAGATCGAGGAGAACTTTGTATTGAGATCCAAAGAGAGAAAAGAAGCCATCCAGCTAATAACTATGGACCCGAAGGTCTTTGGTAGACTACTCACACATCATCGGAGAGGTTATGGTGCTGATGTAGAAGCCCTCCGTGATCGATTCCCCCCGGTGGAGCTCCGGAAAAGGCCCCGAGATGGGATCTCATGGGCAGAGAAGGTTGCGGTACTAGAAATAGGGTTTCGTGGTGCTCTCGGATGTTTTCAGGCTATATGAGTATATATAGGCTGAAGAAGTATGTTGGTGGAGCTATGAGGGGCCCACGAGGGTGGGGGGGGCGTGCCTACCCCCCTGGGCACGCCCTCCTACCTCGTGGCCACCTCGTGGCTTCCCAGACTTGTACTCCAAGTCTCCTGGATTGCGTTTGTTCCAAAAACGATCCTCGCGAAGGTTTCATTTCGTTTGGACCCCGTTTGATATTCCTTTTATGCGAAACACTGAAATGGGCAAAAAAATAACAATTTGCAAAAGGGCCTTTGGTTAGTAGGTTAGTCCCAAAAATAATATAACAGTGCATATTAAAGCCCACTAAACATCCAAAACAGATAATATAATAGCATGGAACAATCGAAAATTATAGATACGTTGGAGACGTATTAGAAGTTCATTCTCATTTCTTGCATGGGACCTAATCATGCACCGAAGGACACATATTTGATTTTTCAACCCGTTTATAGGCACTTGAGAACATGCATGTAGTTCAAATTTGAATTATGCACATAAAATGCCTAGAAAACCCAGTTAATGTATAAAAATGTCGAAACGAACCCCAAAAAATTCGAAAATTAGACACAACACTCATGTTGTTCTATGTCGACACTAGAATATTATTGAAAGCAATAAGAGGCAACGTATATCGTTTCGTCCACAAAGGTGTCACGTTCCCTACCGAAACCATCACGCTCATTTCTTGTATGGGACCTAAGCATGCACCGAAGGACACAGATTTGATTTTTAAACCCGTTTATATGCACTGGAGCACGTGCATGTAGTTCAAATTTGAAGTATGCACATAAAATGCCTAGAAAACCCAGTTAATGTATAAAAATGTCGAAACGAAACCCCAAAAATTACAAAATTAGACACAACACTCTCGTTGTTCTATGTTCACACTAGAATTTTTTTAAAGCAATAAGAGGCAATGGATATCGTTTCGTCCCCAAAGGTGGCACGTTCCCTACCGAAACCATCACGCTTGTTGTGAGAAGCTCTGGCTTGTGAGAAGCTTATACCCAAACCTGTCCCAAATGGGACAATTTATTACCACGGGCATGTTGATGTCGCTCCATGATAGCATGCCAAGTTTCATGAATTTCAGATGAGTTTTGGATTACTAGAATTTAAAAATCAGATATCTCAATGTTTCCGGCCGAGTGACGAGGGCAGGGTTTTTGAAATTCATTCTCATTTCTTGCATTGGACCTAAGCATGCACCGAAGGACACAGATTTGATTTTTCAACCCGTTGATATGCACCACTTGAGCTCGTGCAAGTAGATAAAATTTGAATTATGCACATAAAATGCCTAGAAAACCCAGTTATTGTATCAAAATGGCCAAACAAACCTCGAAAAATTCCAAAATTAGACACAACAGTCATGTTGTTCTGTGTTGACACTAGAATTTATTTGAAAGCAATAAGAGTTAACGGATATCGTTTCATTCGCAAAGGTGGCATGTTCCCTACCGAAACCATCATGCTTGTTGTGAGAAGCTCTGGTTTGTGAGAAGCTTATACCCAAACCTATCCCAAATTGGACAATTTTTCTCCACGGGCATGTTGATGCCGCTCCATGATAGCATGCCAAGTTTCATGAATTTCAGATGAGTTTTGGATTTACTAGAATTTAAAAACCAGGTATCTCAATGTTTCCGGCCGAGTGACGGTGGCAGGGTGCTTGAAATTCATTCCCATTTCCTGCATGGGACCTAAGCAAGCACCGAAGGACACATATTTGATTTTTCAACCCGTTTGTATGCACTGGAGCACGTGCATGTAGTTCAAATTTGAATTATGACCGTAAAATGCCTATAAAACCCAGTTAATATATAAAAATGTTGAAACGAATCCCAAAAATTCCAAAATTAGACACAACACTCCTGTTGTTCTTTGTTGACACTAGAAATATTTTGCAAGCAATAAGCGGCAACGAATATCGTTTCGTTCCCAAAGGTGGCACATTCCTGCCGAAGCCATCACGCTTGTTGTGAGAAGCTTGTACCCAAACCTGCCCCAAATGGGACTAAAATATTACCACGGCATGTTGATGCCGCTCCATGATAGCATGCCAAGTTCCATGAATTTCAGACCAGTTTTGGATTTATTAGAATTAAAAAACCAGGTATCTGAATGTTTGCGGCCGAGTGACGGTGGCGGGGAGTTTGGCATTCATTCCCATTTCTTGCATAGGGCCTAAGCATGCAACCAAGGACAAAACTTTGATTTTTCAACCCGTTTATATGCACTGGAGCATGTGCATGTAGTTCAAATTTGAATTATGCTCCTAAAATGCCTACAAAACCAAGTTAATGTATACAAACGTCCAAACGAACCTTCAATAATTCTAATTTTTTAACGGCGCACCTATAGGTGCATGTTCACTGCAGATAAAAGTTCTAGCAATTCAAACACCATCCTTTGCAGTTGTGACCTCATTATGTAATTCAAATCAAGACGAAAAATCAAGTAGATCGCACACAGTTTATTATCACCAACCGTGTGGGATGCAGCACAAAATATCTTGGAGCACCGTCGGAGTGTCAAGCACACTAGCCTGCTCCTCAAATATCATTTCACTGTTCAATCGTCGCCGGTGAAAGATGGGGACGTGGACCAAATTTTTTGACGTTCAAACTCATCACACACGGGTCAAGCTATCTGAATCGTTTGTGATGTTCACATATCGTACAAAGTACTGAATAAGGGACCGTGTCTGATGACACTTTGCGCGCCAGCTTTTTCGCTGAAGCGATTCCAAATTTTCGGCTTCCGAGGAAATATCTACCTCCCCGCCCCCTCCCCTTACCAAAAGCCACATTTCCGCTGTTTCCGCCTTCCTTTCCAAGTTGAAACCTTCATTCCTTGCTTGCAGCGCCGCCTCCTCGCCAGTGACTCTCCTTCACGCTGCACGGCCTCGTCTATCCTAGCAGGTAATCCACACCCGACCCCCATCCTCCTCCTTCCACATCCCACATGCCCGGATCGCCGGCGCGACACCTTCCACCCAAATCACCGCCCCCTCCACCAAATAAGCGCCTCCCTAAGCCATGGTGCACGCAGTATAGCCAAGATCTCAAGGAGCATTTGGTAGCAGAGAAGCAAATCGCGGCCGCACGCGCCGATGAGGTTGCGATGGCTGCCATTCATGCCGACCCCCAGATCATGGAGAAGCACCTTGATATTTGCTAGCTACGCCGGTTAAGCATGCTCGGTTTACCGTTGCGTGTGCTGCTCCTGCCTTCCCTTAACAAATTCTTGTGAATTGTGCTATCCAATTTTGCCATGCAATTTGTTGCTCTAGTGTATATGTTCTATATGTTGTGTAGTGTGGTGCTCACTTATTAACTATTTGGTTAATTAGTTGTCGTCTTCAGTTAACTGTTTGGTTCAATTCTGCAAATGTGATGTTCAATTCTTTAGGCTACAATTTTGTATTGTCTTCCATGTGAGAAATAAATCGAATTTATCTTTAAAAAATACACGAGAAACGAATACAACTGCTATATTTCCAAGTTGTCAAGCATGCTTGGTTTGGTTATACATTGTGCAATGTGGTGCTCAGTTAATGTTTGGTTCATTTGTGTTGTGGTGTTTAGTTAACTGTTTGGTTCCATTCTGCAATGCGATGTTCAATAGTTGTGGGTGCACTCTGTTATTGTATACCATGTGGGAAGTAATTCGAATTTGGATGTACTAAATACATGAGAAACAAATACAATTGCTATGGGTGTGTTCTGAAGCCCTCCCAACTCCACCGAATCCAGAAATTCAGCTTCTGGAGCGAGCTTCTGACTTCGGCCAGCGATCGAAAAATGTTATGGAACGAGGCTGGCTACTCCAAGCGGTGCAGCCCAGGTAGGAGGCAAGAAGCCTGCTGGGCGCCCCTTTTGGGCTTGCTGGAGGCAGCCCATTTGGCAGCAAATTGTTTTTTACACAGTTCTGATGGCTTGGGCTGGCTGGCATGTGAAAAATAGGATTGGGCGTACGTGGTGATGCCTTGGGCTGAATGCATGCACAATTTTTCTACACAGTAGCTATTGCAACGATTTTTGCTGTACATAAACAAGTACAGAGAGCATTTCTTTGGTACATTGAGCAACAAATATACAACAATCATGTAGTATTTTGAAATATTCCAAATTTTCTCAGATAACATAAGTTATAATTTAGCAGAAAAACTAGTTATCTCATGTGTCATACAACAAAAACTAGTTATCTCATGTGTCATACATCAGGCAAAGAACTCACAATTTTAGCCTTCTTCCACCACTCACCATCTTGTGACACGGTGTTGTTCACATAGTCCCATCTGGCTCCGATCTCCCGAAACTTGAGTTTCTTGAACAAGGTGAAATCACCTTTAAGCTTGTCCCATTTGTTTTTGAATTGCGTATGTGTGTAGTCAAGCCCGGTTCTCATCTTAAATTATCTTGTCACCTCATCAAATGCATTTGGGGTCAAATAATTGCCAGGCCTATTTCCAGCGTTCACTAGCTCGACGAACAACTTGCAGACAATCTGAGTGTTCTCAACGCTCCATTTAGCAGTCATGTTTGACACTTCTCTACGAAAATGCATGTGACATTGGTCCTCACATGTACTAGGATAATAAGAAAACTGTAGTACTTTGCAAAGCCAAAATCATGTAATATCTGAACTACAGTTCACAAATAAACTATACTTCACAATCTGAAAACTGTAGTATTTTGCAAACTAAAAAGTGTAATCTGAAAAGAAACTATAGTACACTTCAAAATCATGTAATCTGAAAACTGCAGCATTTTGCATAGCCAAAATCTTAGCCCTACACATTACTACATACTACACTGCACAAATCACATCCATCCTCATATGTACTAGTTGACACAGCTAATGTCTTAGCAGTAGACGTACTACGCTGCACAAAAAACAATCAGTTTCCATCAACAGTACACACCAAATCTTGGTTCAACAAATGGATGCTCACCTTGCCGTTTGGGAGAGGAGGCTAGGCCTTCGGGCTGCTGCTCCTGGCTCTGGCGGTTGTCTTGGGCATCAATGGCGTCCGGGTGAGCTCGCCATAGTCATGGGGTCGCTCGTCCTCGCCGGTGGCGGGATTAGCGCAGCTGAGCACGGGATCCGTAGGGAAACAGGCGGGGATGCGCGGATCTGCAAGCGGACAAGAGGATCTGGCTGGCGACGACGGGTAGCGGGCGGCGGCGGCACGATTGACGGCATCGGCGAGGGTTCGAGAGGGAGTTGGGGATGAACGAGAGGAGTAGGGAAAGATTCGAGAGAGGGGGGCCCTTCTCGCTGCACACAGACCGTTTTCCTTGGCAGTGGCAATATCTTCTAAATACAGGGAACTTGATGAGGACATCACTAACAAGGTTACACCCACAGCTCGAACTGACACATATACATGACCAATTACTAGAGCTCGCGCACGCCAGTTAAATTACCAGGTACTTTCGTTTCTTGGTAATGAATCTAATGTTCATGAGAATATGATGCTGCCTAAATTGGATACATTTGTCTTGCTTACAAATGAAGGGCCTAGCTTGGACAAGAAGGATGAACATTGGAGCAAGATCAAGCATGGAGATGATGGCATGCGCAAGGGGAACAAGAATGGAGTTACAAGTGATGATTTCAGGACTTTGAAGCCACCATAATGAGTGCGTGAAGCCTTGGACGAAATATACAAGACGCCACTTCATAAATTTCGTCCAGAGGCTATATAGGTGCTGCGTCACCTTATTATTCGGCCAGGCCCATGTAATTTCGAAATACTTCAGTATAGGCTGGTTTTAGAGTCCGTATGTGTGGGGAAACAAGAGTTAGGGTTGGTTTCAGACCCCTCCACCAAGGGCCACGAAATTCCCCCCTCTTTCCCCCATATATACAGCCCTTAGGGCGTCGTTTAGACTTTGGGTTTTGTTTAGATTAAAAGTTCGCCATAGTTGCAACTTTGCGTACTTCGTTTGTGTTCAACAACTAGACCAAGGCATCACAGAACGCCACCTTGATCAATAAAGCTTTCCTCTTATATTTGCAATATCGAGATTGCAATCTTAGTTTCTTGCTTGTTCTTCGTTTGCTTGCAGGAAATAGACCCTCATTGTCAGGTTGATCGTGCTCTGGCGTGATCAATAACCTCTCAGAGTTGGTTTAGCGATTGCTAAGGCGCGACGTTCTTGCACGTTCGTAGTCGGATCGTCAAAGTCTACTCCACGGAAAACGATAGCCACCATCTCATCGAAAGACAGGACACCTTTGCCTCTATCAGAACTCCAGCTTTTGTTGATTCATGGAGCTCGGTTTTCCTTCCTCCATGAAAATGCACTACGGCCCAATAGAGCTTCGTGATTTCAGCTTCGAGGAGCTAAAGCATTCGGCTCCGTTTTTTGTCTAGAGTTTGTGAAGTTAAGAGTTGGAGAGGTTCAGAACAGGCCCTATATCTCCAAGTTGTTAAGCATGCTTGGTTTGGTTCATGTCTGATCTTCTATTAGGAGTATGTTATATTGTGTAATGTGGTGCTTAGTTAACGTTTGGTTCATTTGTTGTGGTGTTTAGTTAACTGTTTGGTTCAATTCTGCAATGCGATGTTCAATAGTTGTGGGTGCATTCTGTTATTGTATACCATGCGAAGAATAAATTGAATTTGGTTGTAGTAAATACATGAGAAACAAATAAAATTGCTATATTTCCGAGTTGTTAAGCATGCTTGGTTTGGTTAACTGTCTGATCTTTTATTAGGAGTATGTTATATTTATGCAATGTGGTGCTCAGTTAATGTTTGGTTCATTCATTGTGGTGTTTAGTTAACTGCTTGGTTCAATTCTGCAATGCGATGTCTAGTTGTCGTGGGTAGATTTTTGTATTGTTGTGAATATGTGGAATAAATCGATTTTGGCTGCACTTAATACATGAGAAACATAAACAAGTGCTATATTTCCTAATTCTTAATCATGCTTGGTTTGGATAAATGGGTTTTCCATGTGGCTTGAATTAATCTGATGAATCTGCAATGTGCTTCTTTTTCATCAACATATTGTACTAATAGCATGCGAACCCTTACTTAACCTGATGACTCACTACCTTATATGTGTTGCAGGGAGACAATGGGAATCACTGAGGTTTACAAACGAGGTTAGCACGTGCATGGTCCTTTGTCTAATAGAAGATTATTGTGCAATTGCAGGAACCATTCTAATATTTAGGTTTTTAACAATTTGGTCTTGCACATGTAGGTCCTGCTGTCAGAGGTTTTGACCCACTGTTCGACCCTTTATGCATATGGGGAAATGAGTTGTCCATGAATATCAGTCAAGTCAAGAAACTCAGAAAGATTGTTAGGATAAAGAAATTAGTGAAGAAAAACCACAAGATCTTTGGCTGCACAATGAAGAAGACATCAGTTTACTACAGGATGGTACTAACTGTTATACCTTGCCTTTTTTATTCCTTTGCCCCATTGCCAGTATAGAGAAGATATTTATGCACATCCTTGTTTTCATGCCTTTCCAAAGCAGTTCACTGATGATTACCCCTCAAACCACATGTATGGTCAAGAGGCGAGGAAGGTATTCATACAACACCCACGATTCAACATTGAATTGTTCCTGAAGAGGACAAACGATGGACGGTCAATCATCCACAGGCACTGGCCTAAAGTTGCAAAGACCTTCAACATCGATGAAGGCTCAATATTCGCCTTCTGCTTCAGCAGTTTTCTAGATGAGACACATTTGTCTATGTACCATCTATGTTGCTAATTCAAAAGGTTATAGATGTTGCAAGTGAAACTTGGTGCTAGTGAAATTGTGTAACGGGGTAGCTGAGTGCTAAAGCTATATGATGTTGTACTCTGATGTATTTCAATTATGAAAAGGAAATATATTGTGTGCTTAATATGAAATGTTAATTAGATTATTAAATGGATTATTAATAATATGATAATTAGCCTGCTAATTGGGTTTTTCTATTGCAAACGGTTATTGAGAAAACACCGCGTGTCATCCATTCAATAACGCACATAGTTTCTAGGAATAAACCGTGTTAGATTAATGAACAATCACACACGACATCCTCTTGAAAATTGTTTGCGTTAGGCCACCTAGCTCAAACGTTTACCACATAAAAACTTATGTGATGGACATCCTTTGCCACATAGTTTCTTCTACGCACCGTGTGTGGTGCATTCAATAACGCAAACGATAAAATTGTTAATACTGTGTGCAATGGAAATGCTATCACAAATGATTTAACGGGGAAAATTGTGTGTGATGTACCTGCGAACAGAAACGTTTTCCTTGGAGCGACTGTGTGGGATGTACATACGAACGGAAATGTTTAGCGGGGACTGACTGTGTGGTATGTACTGACGACCGGAAATGATTTCGCCTATATAATTTTTTTTGATCACTACTGTACGTATAACCGTATTTGGTCACTCGCAGGTGGCACACGACCTCAGTTTGGCAAGCGTGTGTGCGAGGAGGGCATATCATTGACAGAATTCTGGGTCGTGTGGGAAGGACCGCTTATAGCCCACAGTCACTAGGCGACGATTCCAAATGCCTTCGCGGAAATGGGTTAAAAACCGTTTGTATAGCACCTCATTGTACTAGTGATTTGTCTTCCAAGTGGCTGCCACATTCTTAGCAGAAGCCAGTTTGTCATCTGAGGGCTTGACACCGCACTGGCGGCTGACCTGCGTCACGATACGGTGGGGCGGTGTTGTCTTGGCGGAGAAACCCTGCCCTTCGACGGTCTCGGCAAGCATGCCGGGGAAAACTTGGACTTGCTCTTGGGGCCTTCTCGACCTAACCAGGCTCTCCTGCCCCGGCAAGGGAGGCCTCCCCAAGATGAAACCTTATTGTTTTAATTTTTCTTGGTCTTCTCGATCTGCTCTTTGATTTCTCAAAGATCTGCTTTTTGTAGATGTCTTCTTGTAGAATATTGGCTGCCAGGGTCGGAGGCTTATACTGTCCGTGCACAAGTCAAGGGGACATACACCCCTATTTGTGTACGCTGACAATCATCCTATTCATCATCATCTTCTCCGTTGATGGTGCCCAAGAAGAAATCCAGCGCGACTGCGCATCCCCGCACTTCGAAGGCCCACTCAAACGCAACCGAGGACGTTGTATGCACCACAACTATGTTGGGTGAGGCAGGTGCTGCGGGAGGCATGACCGGCACATGCAGTGCCATTGTTGTGTCCCCTACGGCCGAAGCGGTAGCAGAAAGCATTGGGGGCGAGCGACATCAACAACAGTGCGACGGGCAAAACCCGCAAGCAGCAGGTGGGGGGAACAGTCAAACTCAACCTCCCCACCGTTCTGGCGAGCGCAACCGCAGCGATGATGCCCGCTCTGGCGGGAGTCATGACCCTCCAGCCACGCCTGCCAAAGGAGAGGCTGCTGGGCTTGCACCTCTCCCGGAGCAAGGCGAACAAGACGGAGCGCCAAACGGGGCTGCCAATCCTCGAGTGTGACCGTTCATCATTAAACTGCCTGGCGACTAGTTCACGATGGGAAGAACGCGATGACTGTTGGGAAACGTAGTATTTACAAAATTTTGCTACGATCATGCAAGATCTATCTACTAGATGCATAGCAACGAGGGGGAGAGTGTGTCTACGTACCCATGTAGACCAGGAGCGGAAGCGTCAAGTGACGCGGTTGATGTAGTCGAACTTTTTTGCGATCCAACCGATCATGCACCGAATGTATGGCACCTCTGCGTTCAGCACACGTTCAGCTTGATGACGTCCCACGAGCTCTTGATCCAGTTGAGCTTCATGGGAGAGTTTCGCTAGCACGACGACGTGGTGACAGATATGATGTATCTACCGGCGCAGGGCTTCGCCTAAGCACTACAACGGTATGACCGAGGTGTGTTCCTATGGAGAGGGGCACCGCACACGGCGAAAACAATTCAACTTGTGTGTCCTAGGGTGCCCCCTGCCCCCGTATATAAAGGAGCAAGGGAGAGGCCGGCCCTAGAGGGGGCGCGCCAAGTGTGGGGAGTCCTACTAGGACTCCCAAGTCCTAGTAGGATTCTCCTTTCCTTTCCGGAGTAGGAGAGAAGGAAAGAGGTGGAGAGGGAGAAGGAAAAGGGGGCTGCACCCCTTGTCCAATTCGAACCACAGGGGGGGCGCGCGCCTCCTTCCTTTTGGCCTTTCTCCTCTATTCCCGTATGGCCCAATAAGGCCCATATATTCCGAAAAATACCCGAATCACTCGTAACCTTTCCGATGTCCGAATATAGTCGTCCAATATATCAATCTTTACGTATCGACCATTTCGAGACACCTCGTCATGTCCCCGGTCTCATCTGGGACTCCGAACTCCTTCTGTACATCAAAACTCATAAACTCATAATATCGATCGTCATCAAACGTTGAGCGTGCGGACCCTACGGGTTCGAGAACTATGTAGACATGACCGAGAATCATCTCCGGTCAATAACCAATAGCGGAACCTGGATGCTCATATTGGCTCCTACATAATCTACGAATATCTTTATCGGTCAAACCGCATAACAACATACGTTGTTCCTTTTGTCATTGGTATGTTACTTGCCCGAACTTCGATCGTCGGTATCTCTATACCTAGTTCAATATCGTTACCGGCAAGTCTCTTTACTCGTTCCGTAATACATCATCTCGTGACTAACTCATTAGTCTTTTGCTTGTAAGGCTTATTATGATGTGTATTACCGAGAGGGCCCAGAGATACCTCTCCGACACTCGGAGTGACAAATCCTAGTCTTGATCTATGCCAACACCACGAACACTTTCGGAGACACCTGTAGAGCATCTTTATGATCACCCAGTTACGTTGGGATGTTTGATAGCACACAAGGTGTTCCTACGGTATTCGGGAGTTGCATAATCTCATAGTCATAAGAACATGTATAAGTCATGAAGAAAGCAATAGCAGTAAAACTAAACGATCATAGTGCTAAGCTAACGGATGGGTCTTGTCCATCACATCATTCTCCTAATGATGTGATCCCGTTGATCAAATGACAACTCATGTCCCCCAAGCTCCCGCCAAGGAAACAAATAAAGGAAAGAAAGATAGCAGTGATGCCGGCAAGGTGATGCAGGGCTATCCCGATCTAGGCCCATCTTCCACGATTGGAGGTGATTCCCGGGAAGAACCCGAGGGGGAAAACACGAGGGAAACGAGAGGAAACATCCAAATCAACAAGAAAAAATCACACATGTGCTAGATCCAAATACACGTAGAGATCACATGGTCCAAATCCAACAAAGAACAATACAAATTGTAGGTAGTTCATCTTCGTGAGGAGTTCTTGAGCCCGTGAGGGGTCTTCCCATGAGGGATCTTGAATCCAAGCATGGATCTTCTCCGTAGAGGTCGCGATCTCTCGATGGAGTAGAACCACATGGATGATCAAATCTCTATGTCTAAAATGAGCTAAACCTATGCTAACCCTAGATAGGAGGAGGTAGGGGAGTATATATAGTCTAGGGGGGGCGAAGGGGCACATGGGCTGGGCCCAGAGGCATTGCACGCACACAACAGGGGAAGGATGTCCGGGCCATGAGCTAGATGTCCGGCCTTCATGGGGGGCCAGATGTTTGGGCTGAGCGCCGGATCTCCGAGGCGTCGAGGTCAACTTGCGGGTGTGTTCTGTGATGAATGTCGGATTTCCGGGCTGGGGCCGGATGTCCAGGGCCTGGCGTCGGGCCGAATGTCCAGGGCCTGGCCGGATGTACGGCCCCTGTAGCTTCGGCTGAGGGGCGCTGCTGCTGATAATGCTCCAGGGGCCAGATGTCCGGAGCTGGGGGTCGGATGTCCGGGTCCTGGGGACTTCACCAGTTCCGCTCATCGTTCCTCTTCTTCCATGAGCTTGGGGTCTTGTCCATCTTCATGAGCATCACCGAGAGGGTCTTCTTGGCACCTAAGCACACATAGCATTTCCGTTTGAGGTAGTAGCCATGTCTCACATGATTCATATGGATGTTTGTTTAGGAGAGATGTCACCTCGGTCTCGAATGCTCTTGCGCGGTCATGTGTCATCGGCGCACTTGTTGTTTTGGGAGACGTAGGTTGGTCCATGGGGATGACCATAGGATGCTCTACATCATGCTCCCCTTGGGAAAGATCCGACCTCCGATCAAAAGCTTCATCACCATGGTAGGCAGAGAGATCCTTGATGTTGAAGAAGATGTCGCTCACGGAGTACTTGTCATGTGGGATGTCGATCTTGTAAGCATCGTTGTTGTAGCGCGCGAGCACCTTGAAGTGTCCATCGGCTCGAGGGGGTAACTTGGACTTGCGATCGTTGGGGAAGCGTTCTTTGAGAAGGTGTAGCCACAAAAGATTTGCATTATCGAATATCATAGGCTGTTTGTTGACGTTGATCGATGGTGTGCCTTTTATCTTCACGCATCTTCTTGAGATAGCTTGCTCAGGAACTTGCATCCATGTTGATGCACTCTTGTAGAGGCAGAGGAAAGATGTCCAATGGGGACAATGGGTTGAAACCAAAGACGACCTTAAAAGGGGACTTGCTGGCTGTGGAGTATCTTGCGCAGTTGTAGGTGTACTCAGTGATGGGCAAGCATTGCTCCCATTCCTTGAGGTTCTTCTTGATCAACACACGAAGAAGCCTCGATAGCGTGTGGTCTGTCACCTCCGTTTGGCCATCGGTTTGTGGGTGGTATGTCGAAAAGAATAGTAGCTTGATTTCGAGCTTGGCACAAAGCGTATTCCAAAAGTAGATAAGAAACTTGACATCGTGGTCTGAGACGATCGTCTTGGCTGCTCCACGTAAGCGCAAGATTTCCCTACAAAAGAGATTTGCAACATGTGAAGCATCGTCTATCTTGTTGCATAGAACGAAATGAGCCATCTTGGAAAAATGTTCCACAACAACAAAGACGAAATCCTTTCCATTTTGAGTTCTAGGCAAACCAAGCACAAAGTCCATACTAATATCTTCCCTTGGTTGATATGGGATAGGAAGTGGCCTGTAAAGACTTTGGGATTGAGCTTTAGACTTAGCTTTGCGACATGTGGAGCATCGGTTGGTGAAGCGTGAGATGTCGCGGAACATCTTGGGCCAAAGTTAGTTCTTGGAGAGTGTCGCAAATGTCTTGTCGCGTCCAAAGTGTCCCGTAAGTCCTCCTCCATGAGCTTCTTGCAAAAGTAAAAAACTAAGAGAATACTCGGGAATGCAAAGTCTGCTAGCTCTCATACGATAATCATCCTTGATGTAATATCGTTCCCAAGATGTATGCGTCAAACTCTTAGCATAATGATTTGAAAGAAAACATCATGCGCATACAAGTCTTTTATGTTCTCAAAGCCAATAACATTCAACTCAAGTTGAGTTACAAACATGCATTTGCGGGATAAAGCGTCGGCAACTACATTCTCCTTGCCCTCGATATACATGATAACATAAGGAAATGACTCAATGAATTCACTCCACTTAGCATGACGCTTGTTCAACTTAGTTTGACCCTTAAGATACTTAAGTGTTTTATGGTCCGTGTGAAGAATGAAGTCATGAGGGCGAAGATAATGCTCCCAAACATGCAAGACTCTCACGAAAGCATATAGTTCTTTATCATAGATGGGGTAATTAAGTTGCACTCCTGAATTTTTTCCACTAAAATAAGTGATGGGGCGCTTCTCGTGCATCAACACACCTCCTATTCCATTTCCACTAGCATCACAATGTACCTCAAAAGGTTTATCAAAATTCGGCAAAGCAAGCAAAGGGGCATGCATAAGCAAATTCTTAAGCTCATTAAATGCGGTATCTTGTGATGGTCCCCAAACAAAAGGTGCGTTCTTCTTACTCAAAGCATGTAAAGGTGTAGCAATGGTGGTAAAGTCCTTCACAAATCGTCTATAAAATCCGGCTAGACCCAAAAAACTACGCACTTGTTGTAAGTTTTTGGGCCGGGGCCAAGTTTTGATAGCTTCGATCTTGGTTTCGTCTACATGCACACCCTTGGAAGAGACAACAAATCCTAGAAAAACAAGTTTGTCTACACCAAATTTACATTTCTTCATGTTAGCATAGAGTTGCTCTTTATGAGGAGTTTGCAAGACGGTTCTAAGATGAGTCACATGATCTTTTAGAGATTTGCTAAACACGAGAATGTCGTCAAAGTAGACCACAACAAAGATGCCAATGTAAGGTCTAAGAACGTAATGCATGACTCTCATGAAAGTATCGGGTGCTTCAAATAAGTGATAACCCACAAGTGTAGGGGATCACAACAGTTTTCGAGGGTAAAGTATTCAACCCAAATTTGTTAATTCGACACAAGGGGAGCCAAAGAATACTCTTAAGTATTAGCAGCTGAGTTGTCAATTCAACCACACCTGGAAACTTAGTATCTGCAGCAAGGTAGTTTATAGCAAAGTAGTATGGAAATAGTGGTAGCAGCAATAAAAGTAACGATAGTGTTTTTGTAATTTTTGTAATAGCAGCAGCGGAAAAGTAAATAAGCAACAAGCAATATGTGAAAAGCTCGTAGGCATTGGATCGGTGATGGGGAATTATGTCGGATGCGATTCATCATGTAAAAGTTATAACCTAGGGTGACACAGAGCTAGTTCCAGTTCACCAAAAGAACTTGCATGACATCATTTGTCCTACCCTCCTGTGGCAGTGGGGTCCTAATGGAAACTAAGGGATATTAAGGCCTTCTTTTAATAGAGTACCAGACCAAAGCATTAACACATCGTGAATACATTAACTCCTCAAACTACGGTCATCACTGGGAGTGGTCCCGATTATTGTCACTTCGGGGTTGCCGGATCATAACACATAGTAGGTGACTATAGACTTGCAAGATAGGATCAAGAACACACATATATTCATGAAAACATAATAGGTTCAGATCTGAAATCATGGCACTCGGGCCCTAGTGACAAGCATTAAGCATAGCAAAGTGATAGCAACATCAATCTTAGAACAGAGTGGATACTAGGGATCAAACCCTAACAAAACTAACTCGATTACATGGTAAATCTCTTCCAACCCATCACCGTCCAGCAAGCCTACGATGGAATTACTCATGCACGGCGGTGAGCATCATGAAATTGGTGATGGAGGAAGGTTGATGATGACGATGGCGACGATGTCCACTCTCTGGAGCCACGAACGGACTCCAGATAAGCCCTCCCGAGAGAGATTAGGGCTTGGCGGCGGCTCCGTATCATAAAACGCGATAATTCTTCCTCTCTGATTTTTTCTGCCCGAAAGTGAATATATGGAGTCCGGGGGTACGTCGGTGGAGCATCAGGGGGCCCACGAGGCAGGGGGCGTACCCAGGGGGAGGGGGCGCCCCCTCTCGTGGATAGTGTGTGGGCCCCCTGGTCTGGATCTTTCCACGGATATTTTTTATATTTTCCAAAATAATTCCCCGTGGATTTTCAGGTCATTCCGAGAACTTTTTATTTCTACACAAAAACAACACCATGGCAATTCTGCTGGAAATAGCGTCAGTCCGGGTTAGTTCCATTCAAATCATGCAAGTTAGAGTCCAAAACAAGGGCAAAAGTGTTTGTAAAAGTAGATACGTTGGAGATGTACAAACTCCCCAAGCTTAAACCTTTGCTTGTCCTCAAGCAATTCAGTTGATAAACTGAAAGTGATAAAGAAAAACTTTGACAAATTCTGTTTGCTCTTGTTGTTGTAAATATGTAAAGCCAACATTCAACTTTTCAGCAAAGATCATGAACTAACCACATTCACAATAACTTCCAGGTCTCATGTCTACTCATATCAATGGCATAATCAACTAGCGAGCAATAATAATAAACCTCGGATGACAACACTTTCTCAAAACAATCATGATACGATATAACAAGATGGTATCTTGCTAGCCCTTTCTGAGACCGCAAAACGTAAATGCAAAGCCCCTTTAAAGATCAATGGCTGACTAGACATTGTAATTCATGGTAAAAGAGATCCAGTCATAATCATACTCAATGCAAATTAACAGCAATACATTGAAATGACAGAGGTGCTCTCCAACTGGCGGTCTTTAATAAGAGGATGATGACTCAACATAAAAGTAAATAGATAGGCCATTCACAGAGGGAAGCAGGGATTTGTAGAGGTTCGAGAGCTCGATTTTTAAATAGAGTTGAATAACATTTCTAGCAGTATACTCTCATTGTCAACATAACAACCAAGAATCTCGATATCTTCCATGCTATGCACATTATAGGTGGTTCCCAAACAGAATGGTAAAGTTTTTACTCCCCCAACCACCAACAAGCACACTCCACGGCTAGGCCGAAACAACGGGTACCGTCCAAACCAGCAACAGTCCTGGGGGAGTTTTGTTTAATTATTATGATTTTGAGCATGGGATTGGGCATCCCGGTTACCAGCCACTTTCTCATCAATGATGAGCGGAGTGGCTGGTAACCGGGATGATACATGAATAACCCACCTAGCATGGAGGATATAGACAGTCCTAGTTGATACATGAGCTGTTCGAGCATACAAAACAGAATTTCATTTGAAGGTTTAGAGTTTGGCACATACAAATTTACTTGGAACGGCAGGTAAATACCGCATATAGGAAGGTATGGTGGACTCATTGGAATAACTTTGGGGTTTATGGAAGTGGATGCACAAGCAGTATTCCCGCTTAGTACAGGTGAAGGCTAGAAAGAGACTGGGAAGCGACTAGCTAGAGAGCGACAACAGTCATGAACATGCATGAAAATTAATCAACAGTGAATGCAAGCATGAGTAGGATATAAATCACCATGAACATAAATATCATGGAGGCTATGTTGATTTTGTTTCAACAACATGCGTGAACATGTGCCAAGTCAGACCACTTGAATCATTCAAAGGAGGATACCACCCTATCATACCACATCACAATCATTTTAATATCATGTTGGCATGCAAGATTGACCATTATAAACTCCTAGCTAATCAAGCATGGCATAAGCAGCTATGATCTCTAATTGTCATTACAAGCATGTTTCATTCATAAAAAGCGGAATCAGGAACGACGAACTATAATATTTACAAAAACAAGAGAGGTCGAGTTCATACCAGCTTTTCTCATCTCAATTAGTTCATCATATATCATCCTTATTGCCTTTCACTCGCACGACCGAACGGTGTGGATAATAATAATAGTGCACTTGCATTGGACTAAGCTGGAAACTGTGAGCATTTAATACAAGAGAGAAGACAAGGTAATATGGCTCAAGGTTAAATTAACAATAAAGCATATGAGAGCCACTAAGCATTTTCAATCACGGTCTTCTACTCTTGACACCCAAAGAAAAGAAAAGAAACTATTTACACGGGAAAGCTCCGAACAAGCAAAAGAAGAATGATAAATATTTTTCGGTTTTTCTTTTAATTACTACTACTACAGGCAAGGAAAGTAAACTAGCTAAAAGCTACAACTAATTTTTTTTGTTTTTCTTAAGGTTTTTCTAACACACAAGAAAAAGACTAAGAAAAGAATTGAAACTAAGCATGGATAGTAAAAAGAAAGAGTGTGAGCACCGACTACTAGAATAAGTGTGTGAACAGGAATGTAATGTCGGTGAGAAACATACTCCCCCAAGCTTAGGCTTTTGGCCTATGTTGGTCTATGGCCACGGATCGAAGCTACTCTCTCCAGTGTACTGAAAAGTGTCCTCTGGGCGCCACTGGTTGGCAAGCTCATTTGGGTCCCACCCATAAATAGACTGACGGTAAGGATCGAGTGGTGGCTCCAGCTTAGGCTCTGAAGCTCGTGCCTGGCTCTGGTACTTGTAGAAGGCATCTGACGTAATGAGATATATGCCTGAAAACAGATCAAACAGAGATGGTGCAGGCAAGGTAACAATCTCACAATATTTTTCATCAAACCTCAATTTATAATTAAGCAACTTCTCCTTTTCTTTAACAATAAAATCATGTGCTATCATGCTCTTATAATCTAGATAAACAGGGGCAAGCAATTTTTCTTCCTTCTCATGATGCCTAGTAGGTATTCTAAAATGCTCAGCAAGGTGAGAAGCAAAGATGCCTCCAAAGACGAGACCTTTGGTGCGGTTCAGACTTAATCGTTTAGCAACAACAGCACCCAAGCTAAAAGTTGTGTCCCGAAACAAAGCATGGCGCAGAATGACAATATCAGGGGCACTAAGATTCCCACTGTTCCCGCGACCAATCAAACATCTACTAGCAAATAAAGAAAAGTAGCGCAGAATAGGGAAATGTATACTAGTAATTCTTGCCCCTGAAACTTGCCTAGTTTCCCCTACAGCTATCATGTCAATAAACCCTTCAACGTCTTCACGGCCTGGTTCATCAAGACTACCTTCAAAGGGTATCTTGCATACTTCATAAAACTCAAAGAATGACATCTCCTTAACCACATCATATAAACGAAACTCCACTGAAGGTGGTGATTTCTTAGCATGAAAATTAAAGTTTTGCGTAAAATAGGCAACTAAGAGATATTGTTCACGTTGGTCGTGGAGGAAGTCGGTGAGGCCTGCATTGTTCGCCAAATAATAAAAGTCTTCGTAAATCCCGATAGCTTTCATGAACTCATTACAAGGCCATTCACACGGCCGAACTTCTGCAGTGCGAGGAAGATTATATTTGGGATTCTTATTTTTCTTCCTTCTTCTTATCCTCAGAACTTTTACTGGAGGAGCCTCTCAACAATCTCTTTATCATTTTCCTCCTCTGAAAATTTCTGAAATTTTTAGTAACTCACAATAAAAGTTAGCCAAACTCAACAAGACTGATAGCAACAACTCCTACAAGTGTCTAGAGACTAAATCATGCATTAGAGCTACTTGGGACCAAGGAAGTTTGACATGCAAGCTCAAGAACAAGGTCACCACAGCAGCAAAAATTTGCAATAAATAGAGCACTAGAACAAAAACTAATTGGACCAATGGAGGAGTCACATAGCAAGGAACAATCTCCCCAAACAGTTTTGTGAATGGAGCTTTGAGCAAGGAGATCGAAAATGGCAGCAAGATGAGCTAGAACTCATGTTTGAGCTGGATGGTGAATTTTTTGGGAGGAAGAAGAAGGGTATGGGTGCAGGAATAAGTGGAGGGGGCCACGTGGGGCCCACGAGGCAGGGGAGCGCCCTTTGAGGGTGGGCGCACCCTGGATCCTCATGGCCAGGTGCTGGCTCCCCTCGCTGTGTTTTCTATGCCATATATTCTCAAATATTCTAGAAAAAAATCATATTTCATTTTCAGGTCATTTGGAGAACTTTTATTTTCGCGGTATTTTTTATTGCATGGATAAGTCCGGAGACAGACAGAAAATACTATTTATGCTTTATTTATGCTTTATTTATTCTAATTAATAGAAAGTAAAAGAAGGGTACAAAAGGTTATGCTATCTAGATTCACCCATCTCATGCTCATCAAAAGGAATCCATTAACAAGGTTGATCAAGTCTTGTTAATAAACTCTTTCCGAATAACATGAAACCGGAGAATTTTCGAATAACACTAGGTTACCTCAATGGGGATATGTATGTCCCCAACAATAAGAATATCATATGCCTTCTTGACAGTAGGAAGAAGAAATTCAAAACCTCCAATAGTAATAGTTGAAATTTTTCCAATATAATTGATACTGTGGACCTGAGGTTGTTTCCTCGGAAAGTGTACCGTATGCTCATTACCATTGACATGAAAAGTGACATTGCCTTTGTTGCAATCAATAACAGCCCCTGCAGTATTCAAAAAGGGTCTACCACGGATAATAGACATACTATCGTCCTCAGGAATATCAAGGATAACAAAGTCCGTTAGAATAGTAACATTTGCAACTACAACATGCACATCCTCACAAATACCGACAGGTATAGCAGTTGATTTATCGGCCATTTGCAAAGATATTTCGGTAGGTGTCAACTTACTCAAGTCAAGTCTATGATATAAAGAGAGAGGTATAATACTAACAACGGCCCCAAGATCACATAAGGCATTTTTACATAGTTTCCTTTAATGGAGCAAGGTATAGTAGGTACTCCTGGATCTCCTAGTTTCTTAGGTATTCCACCTTTCAAAGTGTAATTAGCAAGCATGGTCAAAATTTCTACTTCAGGTATCTTTCTTTTGTTGGTAATGATATCCTTCATATACTTAGCATAAGGATTAGTTTTAAGCATATCAGTCAAACGCGTACGCAAAAAGATAGGTCTAATCATTTCAGCAAAGCGCTCAAAATCCTCATCATCCTTTTTCTTGGATGGTTTAGGAGGAAAAGGCATGGGTTTCTGAACCCATGGTTCTCTTTCCTTTCCGTGCTACCTAGCAACAAAGTCTCTCTTATCATAACGTTGATTCTTTGATTGTGGGTTATCAAGATCAAAAGCAAGTTAAATTTCTACATCATTATCATGGCTAGGTTGAGCATCATCATGAACATCATCATTAACATTATCACTAGATTCATGTTAATTACCAGATTGTGTTTCAGCATCAGAGATAGAGATATCACTGGGATTCTCAGGTGTGTCAGCTATAGGTTCACTAGAAGCATGCAGAGTCCTATCATTTTTCTTTTTCTTCTTCTTAGAAGAACTAGGTGCATATAAATTAGCTCTGTGAGAATCTTGCTCAATTCTCTTAGGGTGACCCTCAGGATACAGAGGTTCCTGAGTCATTTTACCACCTCTAGTTGCAACTTTAACATCATAGTCATTATTCTTACTATTTAATTCATTGAGCAAATCATTCTGAGCCTTGAGTACTTGTTCTACTGGAGTGGTGACCATAGAAGCATGTTTACTAATGAGTTTAAATTCACCTTTAACTCTAGACATATATTCACTCAAGCGTTCAATCATATAAGCATTACGTTGCAATTGTCTACCAATATAAGCATTGAAATTTTCTTGTTTCATAATAAAATTGTCAAACTCATCTAAACATTGGCTAGCAGACTTATAACGAGGAATATCACCTTCATCAAATCTATAAAGAGAATTTACCTTTACTACCTGTGTCGGGTTATCAAGACCATGTATTTCTTCAATAGGTGGTAAATTCTTAACATCTTCAGCTTTAATACCTTTTTCTTTCATAGATTTCTTTGCCTCTTGCATATCTTCAGGATTGAGAAATAGAACTCCCCTTTTCTTCAGAGTTGTCTTAGGGGCTGGTTCAGGAAGTGTGCAATTATTTTCAATGGCCAGCATATTATTCAATAGTAATTTAGCATGATCAACTGCTCTTTCCCTGAAAACACAACCAGCACAACTATCCAGGTGGTCTCTGGAAGCATCGGTTAGTCCATTATAAAAGAAATCAAGTATTTCATTCCTCTGAAGAGGATGATCAGGCAAAGCATTAAGTAATTGGAGAAGCCTCCCCCAAGCTTGTGGGAGACTCTCTTCTTCAATTTGCACAAAGTTATATATTTCCCGTAAGGCAGCTTGTTTCTTATGAGCGGGAAAATATTTAGGAGAGAAGTAATACATCATATCCTGGGGACTACGCACACAACCAGGATCAAGAGAATTAAACCAAGTCTTAGCATCACCGTTTAACGAGAAAGGAAATACCTTAAGGATATAATAATAACGAATATTTTCATCATTGGTAAACAGGGTGGCTATATCATTCAACTTAGTAAGATGTGCCTCAATAGTTTCAGATTCATAGCAATGGAAAGGATCAGATTCAACCAAAGTAATTAACTCAGGATCAACAGAGAAATCATAATCTTTATCAGTAACAAAGATAGGTGAAGTAGCAAAAGCAGGGTCATATTTCATTCTAGCATTCAAGGACTTTTCTTTCAGCTTAGCTAATAATTTCTTAAGATAATATCTATCGTTGCAGGCAAGAAAGTCTCTACCAGTTTCTTAATCCATAAAATAACCCTCAGGAATAACAGGCAATTCATATCTAGGGGGAGAAGCTTCATCATCACTTTCATAAATATTATCAGTTTCAATATTTGCATTCTCCCTAACCTTAGCAATTTGTTCATCTAGAAATTCACCTAGTGGCACATTATTATCAAGAATAGAAGTAGTTTCATCATACATAGCAGAAGTGGCATCATCAAGAACATGCGACATATCAGATTCAATAGCAGGAGTAGGTGCCGCTAATTTACTCATAACAGATGGTGAATCAAGTGCAGAGCTAGATGGCAATTCCTTGCCTCCCCTCTTAGTTGAGGGATAAATCTTGGTTTTTGAGTCCCTCAAATTCTTCAGAGTGATCAACAGATATAAATCCCAAGTGACTTAAAGAATATAGCTATGCTCCCCGGCAACGGCGCCAGAAAATAGTCTTGATAACCCACAAGTGTAGGGGATCGCAACAGTTTTCAAGGGTAAAGTATTCAACCCATATTTTTTGATTCGACACAAGGGGAGCCAAAGAATACCCTTAAGTATTAGCAGCTGAGTTGTCTATTCAACCACACCTGGAAACTTAGTATCTGTAGCAAGGTAGTTTAGTAGCAAAGTAGTATGGAAATAGTGGTAGCAGCAATAAAAGTAACGATTCTGTTTTTGTAGTTTTTGTAATAGCAGCAGCGGAAAAGTAAATAAGCAACAAGCAATATGTGAAAAGCTCGTAGGCATTGGATCGGTGATGGGGAATTATGTCGGATGCGATTCATCATGTAAAAGTTATAACCTAGGGTGACACAGAACTAGCTCCAGTTCATCAATGTAATGTAGGCATGTATTCTGAATATAGTCATACGTGCTTATGGAAAAGAACTTCCATGACATCTTTTGTCCTACCCTCCCGTGGCAGCGGGGTCCTAATGGAAACTAAGGGATATTAAGGCCTCTTTTTAATAGAGTACCGGACCAAAGCATTAAAACATAGTGAATACATGAACTCCTCAAATTACGGCCATCCCCGGGAGTGGTCCCGATTGATGTAGGGTGGAACCCTAGTCAGCAGATCTTTCACGCTTGGAGAGTATCCCACGACGAACACGGAGAACACAGGGAGGAAACGGGGAAAAACATGAGAGGAAACACTCAAATCAACACAAAGATGATCACACAAGTGCTAGATCCACGATACATATCGAGATACACGGTCCATAGTGAACGACGGTGGTACAAGGATAGTCTTCTCCGTGAGGAGGTCTTGGTATCCCGTAGGATCTTCCCCGATGTGGAGGTCTTGAATCCGAGGTGGATCTTCTCCGAAGAGGCGCGAGGTCTCGTAGGAGAGAATCCACACAAAGGTCTGAAATGAGCTATCCAAAAGCTAACCCTAAACGGAATGGGGAAAGGAGTATATATAGTGTACGGAGCAAAGGGGTACACGGGCCTCGGCCCAAGTGTTGCGCGCAGGCAAATCAGGGGCCGGACGTCCGGGCGACGGGCCTGATGTCCGGGGCTTCACGGGACGCCGGATGTTCGGGGCGAGGGGCCGGATGTCCGGGCAGGAGCGATCGAGTCCCGGGTGCCCTCTGTAGCGGGGCGCCGGATTTCCGGGCCCGAGGCCGGATGTCCGGGCCGTGCTTGGCCGGATGTCCGGGGCCTGGCCGGATGTCCGGGCCCTGTAGCTTCTGCTGCTGGTGGCTTTCTGGAGCTGATTGCCCAGGGGCCGGATGTCCGGGCCAGGGGGCCGGATGTCCGGGGCCTAGAGGCTTCTTTTGCCCTTCTCGATACGAAGCCTCGTCCGTGAACTCGGGGACTTGTCCATTGTAACGCCCATCTCCAATGTCGTCTTCTTCACACCTGAGCACACAAAGCACATCCGTCTGAGGTAGCAACCATGTCTCGCAAGATTCGTATGGAAGTAGGGCTAGGAGCGACGTCACCTCGGTCTTGAGAGCTCTAGCACGAGCACGTGTCATTGGTCCTTGAGGCAGTTGAGGAGGTGAAGGAGGGTCCATGGGGATGACCTCGGGATGCTCCGCATCATCTCCCCTCCCTTGGGAAAGATCCGACCTCGGATCAAAATCTTCATCACCATGGAAAGGAGATAGATCTTTGATGTTGAAAGTGTCGCTCACGGAGTACTTGTCGCGTGGAATGTCGATCTTGTAAGCGTTGTTGTTGTAGCGTGCTAGCACCTTGAAGGGTCCGTCGGCGCGAGGTAGTAGTTTGGACTTGCGCTCTTGTGGGAAACGGTCCTTGCGAAGATGTAGCCAAACAAGATCTCCCGGTTGGAACACCCTTGGTGCCTTGTTGACGTTGAGCTTGGTGGCGAGACGATGTACTTGTCGCTCGATGATTGCTCTTGTATCTTCGTGCACCTTCTTGAGATAGCTTGCTCGTGCATTTGCGTCCATGTTCGTGCGCTCTTGGAGAGGTAGCGGTAGGATGTCCAATGGGGACAACGGGTTGAAGCCGTAGACGACCTCGAAGGGGGACTTGCCGGTTGTCGAGTGTCTTGCGCGGTTGTAGGCGTACTCGGCGATAGGCAAGCATTGCTCCCATTCCTTGATGTTCTTCTTGATCAACACGCGAAGAAGCGTCGAAAGCGTGCGTTTCGTCACCTCCGTTTGGCCGTCCGTTTGTGGATGGTACGCCGAAGAGAATAGAAGCTTGATTCCGAGCTTGGCACATAGGGTTTTCCAAAAGTAGCTCAAGAACTTGACGTCCCGGTCCGACACGATCGTTTTGGGCACGCGGTGTAGACGAATTAGCTCCCTACAAAAGAGATGTGCAACATGTGAAGCATCATCGATCTTGTTACAAGGAAAGAAATGAGCCATTTTAGAGAATCGATCTACCACGACAAGCACGGAATCTTTGCTATTTTGAGTCCTAGGCAAGCCAAGTATGAAATCCATGCTTATGGCTTCCCATGGATGGTATGGAATAGGAAGAGGCATGTAAAGACCATGAGATTGAGCTTTGGACTTAGCTTTGCGGCATGTAGAACATCGGTTGGTAAGGCGTGGGACGTCACGAAGCATCTTGGGCCAAAAATAGTTCCTAGAGAGGGTAGCAAACGTCTTGTCGCGTCCAAAGTGTCCCATGAGTCCTCCACCATGAGATTCCTGCAAAAGGAGCAAACGAAGCGAAGAATGACCTTTGTCGATGAGGTTTTGCACTTGCCGTTGTATCTCCTTTGTTTCCTCGGGGTTGACGTGGTAAGGAGCCTTGTTTGGAAGTGGAGCGCCGGGTATGAGGTCGATGCGGTGTTTGATTCCGCGAAGTGGAGGTAGACCCGGAGGTAGTTCATCGGGAAAGACGTCCGAGAATTCTTGCAACAAATTAGATAACACTAAAGGTAGAGGTGGTGAAGTGTTAGTAGGTTCGGCTTCCCCTTTGCATAATAGCACAAAGTGGAAGACACTCGATGGGTTCTCACACACTTCTCTCATCTCACTTTTGGTGGCAAATAACACTAGTTGCTTCTTGTCGCTCATCGTGGAGTCGCTCATATTTGGCTTGTGGCTCTCACTCTCTTTTTGGTGGCTCACTCTCTCACCATTCTCTCCACGATGGTTGGTAGGTAAAAGCTTGTCGGCGGCTACTTGACTTGGAGACATTGGTCGGAGCATGAATTCCTTGCCCTTCGTCTTGAAATGATAGTGATTTGTCCGTCTGTTGTGTGTGACTCCACGATCATATTGCCATGGACGTCCAAGAATAAGGTGGCACACAGACATGGGTATCACATCACATTCAATAGTGTCCTTGTAAGCGCCAATCTTGAAAGAGACTTGCACAGTGTGCTCGACTCGAAGAATTCCGGCGTCGTTTAGCCACTGGACCTTGTAGGGGTGAGGATGCTTCGTCTTGACCAAATGAAGCTTGTCGCATAGCTCTTCGCTTGCCAAGTTGTGACAACTTCCTCCATCGATGATAACCTTGACGGAGCGTCCATTGATGCCGGCCTTCGTATGGAAAATGTGACATCGTTGGTCGTCATCTTGTTGGTGTTGGAGTGTCAAGACTTTGGAGACAACAAGATTGGGGCTTGAGTCATTGTCGCAAAACACTTGATGATCTTCTTCTTCATTCACTTGGCGATGCATAGCGACATGCTCAAGTGCTTCCATCTCATCATCGCTCATGGAGTCATAAGATCCGTCATCGTTGATGATCATGGTGCGAACGGTCTTGCACTCAAATGACTTGTGGCCTCGTCCTTGGCACTTGAAGCATTTGCTGGAGCTCGTCTTGTTGTTGTCTTCGGTTGGAGTTGTAGTTGAGGAAGCTCTTGGCTTGAAGTTGTTGGTAGAAGGTGAACGACTCGATGTAGTCGCATTCTAGTAGCTTGGCTTGTCGGCAAAGTTTGTAGATGGCTTGGTAGAGGTAGGAGGAGTAGCCGAAGTCGTTGAAGCTTGGTTGTAGGAGCCGAAGTTCTTGGAGTTGAACTTGGAGTACTTGTAGTCCTCTTGAACTTGTCGCTCTGCCTTGGTTGCTTGATGTACTAGCTCAAGGAGATTGTTGTATGGTTGGAAGTCTGCAATCTTCTTGATGGGATAGTTGACTCCATTCAAGAATCTCGCCATTGTTTGCTCTTCATCTTCCGTGATGTTTGCTCGTATCATGGCAATCTCAATCTCCTTGTAGTACTCTTCAACGGACTTGGTACCTTGCTTGAGGAGTTGTAGCTTCTTGAACAAGTCACAATTGTAGTGGGTAGGCACAAAGTATGCTCTCATGACTTCCTTCATTTGAGCACAAGTGGTGATAGGAGGTTCGCCTTTTGCTTCTCTTCTCTCTATAATTTGCTCCCACCAAATGAGAACATAGTCTTGGAACTCAAGGGATGCCATTGCGATCTTCTTCTCTTCATCGAAGTTGTGAAGGCGAAAGATCTTGTCAACTTTCAATGCCCATGAGAGATAGTCTTCGGGATCAGTGCTTCCGGAGAACTTTGGCATGGTGAATTTGAGCTTGCCATAGCAATGCTCGTCATTGTTTCCTTGCCAATTGGGAGGGCGGTCTTGATTTTGGCGGTTGGCATTATCACGTTGCTCTTGCCGAGCTTGGTGTACTTGTTGGGGTTGTTGCTCTTGCCGCGCTTGAATAGGAGCTTCGTCTTGCATTCTTGCTTGATGGCGCCTCTCTTGCATCTCATCACGAAGGAAATCCTCTTCTTGACGATTGTGTCGAGTGCGGGCTGCCACATTGCGATGTGCATCTTGTAACGCTCGTTGCGCCTCCATAGCTTGAGCTTCTCGACTTTGTTGTGCTTGGCGGTTAGCCTCGGCATCTAGTTCTTCTTGGTGTTGACGTGCTCGCTCTTGTTGTTGTTGGCGTAGTCGTTGTCGGTCTTGTGCTTGCTCAAGTGTAGCTTGGTTTTGACGGCGTCGGCTGTCTTGCTCGTCGAATAGCTCTTGTGAACTCTTGTCATGAAGAGGCTGCCGGTTGTTATGCCGATCTTGACGTGCGGCTTGACGAAGAGTGTTGGACGTAGGTGTACTTGAGTCTTGCGTGGAGTCGGAATGTCGACTTGAGACGCTTCGTCTTTGAGAGGATGTTGAAGAAGAACGTCGGTTGATTATCAATGTCCGGAGCTCGTTGTATTGAGTAGACATGTTGGTGTTGATGATGTCGAATTGTTCTTTTGTTCTTGCTTCAAATTGGCGCGCGTCCTCGGCGACTTGACCAATGTACTCGCGCATAGCTTCACTCTCTTGATGTAGAGCTCGTTGGACACCGAAGAGATGTAGTTTGGTGACGTAGTTGTTCGCTTCTTGAGGATCGTCGAAGATCGGGTTGGAAGATGTACTTGGCCTATCCATTATCACAAGCAAGTATGTGAGTGGGGGAAAGGAGAAGAGAATACCAAATGTACCTTAACCGAAGTTGAAAACGGATCAATGATCACTCGATAATGTAACCCGGAAATAGCACTATTGGTACCACTTCGTGTCGATTCTCACACCTACACAAGTAAAGCTTTGAGAGGAGCTTGGTTAGGATGTGGCACAATTCAATGCAATCGTCAAAGTGACTCAATGATGTTGAAAATGGTTCACAATTTGCTCATGCAACAAGTAGATCACTAGCAAAGTAGCACACGAAACGCACGCACGGATAGATAGATGTGGTTGTGCAACCAAGGGTGAGCGAAAATGTGGAAACCACGGAAAATGCTCGTGTTGCACAACACTAGAGAGACGCTAACCGATTGCTTAATAGGCGGATACGCACTTGTGCACGACCTATAAGAGGCAAACGTAACGACTATCTATCACAAGTATGCTATGAGTGTATGATGTGCCGATGCTTGAGCACAAGATGATGTTGCTATGATGTATGATCTCTTTTGATGCAAGGCGGATGATGCTATTGTCTTTTTGCTTTGGTTGGCTCTTTTGCTTAAAAGCTTGTGAGCTCTTTCTTTTGGCACTTATGCATGCTTCTCGGATCAAGGTAGCTATTGTGTATGCGGACACTCTTGTGTCACACGGAGATATGATGATATGGTATGAAGTATCTATGACTATCACTAATGTGCACAAGTGTCGTGGCCCGGCAATACTCAAATGGCTAGTCTCAATGGGAAAGCTACGCAAAGATGGTTCATAGGGTGACAATGCAATTGCAAGGTAGAAGGAACAAAGTGTTGTCGATGTTACCGTCCTTGCCGAAGTTGAGCGGTGGTGTTGTCGAAGTCTTGCCATTCCAAGGTAGCCTAAACATCCAAGGAAACGGTGAAACCACAACTCAAGTATCCAAGGCAAAGGGAGACAAACTTTTCACAGTCGGAGCGGTTAAGCGATGGTGGTTGCGGAAGTGGTGGTGGTATGCGGAAGGTTGGGTGAGTTACCGAACGAAAATGGCGGTGGGAGAGTGCAAGGTGGGGTGGTGTGGGGGGAATTTGGCTGCGGGAGGCCGGATGTCCGGGCCAGGGGCCGGATGTCCGGGCCGGGCCGGATGTCCGGGGCACGGGCCGGATGTCCGGGGTGCCCGAGGACGCGAAGAACTCCTTGCACACGGTGGTTTTGGGGCCAAAATTCGTCGGATTTTGCGGAGAAAAATTGGGGAAAAAGCTAGATCCACTCGTGGCACAGCAAATCCATGGAACAAAGTCAACAAAATCTTGCCAAATTCAACATATCACAAAAAAATTTGGGGCTCTTTTTGTGGGGAATTTTCGAAATTGGGAAGAACACAACAAAAACAAGGTAGAAAACACGGTGTGGGGCTCCAAAATCGTGATCAACCTATGCTCTTGATACCAAGATGATGTAGGGTGGAACCCTAGTCAGCAGATCTTTCACGCTTGGAGAGTATCCCACGACGAACACGGAGAACACAAGGAGGAAACGAGGAAAAACACGAGAGGAAACACTCAAATCAACACAAAGATGATCACACAAGTGCTAGATCCACGATACATATCGAGATACACGGTCCATAGTCAACGACGGTGGTACAAGGATAGTCTTCTCCGTGAGGAGGTCTTGGTATCCCGTAGGATCTTTCCCGATGTGGAGGTCTTGAATCCGAGGTGGATCTTCTCCGAAGAGGCGCGCGGTCTCGTAGGAGAGAATCCACACAAAGGTCTGAAATGAGCTATCCAAAAGCGAACTCTAAACGGAATGGGGAAAGGAGTATATATAGTGTACGAAGCGAAGGGGTACACGGGCCTCGGCCCAAGTGTTGCGCGCAGGCAAATCAGGGGCCGGACGTCCGGGCGACGGGCTGGATGTCCGGGGCTTCACGGGACGCCGGATGTCCGGGGCGAGGGGCCGGATGTCCGGGCAAAAGCGGTCGAGTCTCGGGTGCCCTCTGTAGCGGGGCGCCGGATTTGCGGGCCCGAGGCCGGATGTCCGGGCCAGGGGGCCGGATGTCCGGGGCCTGGAGGCTTCTTTTGCCCTTCTCGATACGAAGCCTCGTCCGTGAACTCGGGGACTTGTCCATAGTAACGCCCATCTCCAATGTGGTCTTCTTCACACTGAGCACACAAAGCACATCCGTCTGAGGTAGCAACCATGTCTCGCAAGATTCTTATGGAAGTAGGGCCAGGAGCGACGTCACCTCGGTCTCGAGAGCTCTAGCACGAGCACGTGTCATTGGTCCTTGAGTCACTTGAGGAGGTGAAGGAGGGTCCATGGGGATGACCTCGGGATGCTCCGCATCACCGATTATTGTCACTTCGGGGTTGCCAGATCATAACACGTAGTAGGTGACTATAGACTTGCAAGATAGGATCAAGAACACACATATACTCATGAAAACATAATAGGTTCAGATCTGAAATCATGGCACTCGGGCCCTAGTGACAAGCATTAAGCATAGCAAAGTCGTAACAACATCAATCTTAGAACACAGTGGATACTAGGGATCAAAGCCTAACAAAACTAACTCGATTACATGGTAAATCTCATCCAACCCATCACCGTCCAGCAAGCCTATGATGGAATTACTCACGCACGATGGTGAGCATCATGAAAATGGTGATGGAGCAAGGTTGATGATGACGATGGCGACGATCTCCACTCTTCGGAGCTCCGAACGGACTCTAGATGAGCCCTCCCGAGAGAGATTAGGGCTTAGCGGCGGCTCCATATCGTAAAACGCAATAATTCTTCCTCTCAGATTTTTCTCTCCCCAAAAGTGAATATATGGAGTCCGGGGGTACGTCGGTGGAGCATCAGGGGGCACACGAGGCAGGGGCGCGCCCAGGGGGAGGGGGCGCGCCCCCACCCTCTTGGACCGGGTGTGGGCCCCGTGGTCTGGATCTTTCCGCAGATATTTTTTCTATTTTCCAAAATAATTCTCTGTGGATTCTCAGGTCATTCCGAGAACTTTTTATTTCTGCACAAAAACAACACCATGGCAATTCTGCTGAAAATAGCGTCAGTCCGGGTTAGTTCCATTCAAACCATGCAAGTTAGAGTCAAAACAAGGGCAAAAGTGTTTGGAAAAGTAGATACGTTGCAGACCTATCAATAAGCCCATTGGCTCAACTAACAATTCATATAAGCCAAATTTGGTCTTAAATGTGGTTTTCCATTCATCACCCTCTTGTATGCGGATTTGGTAGTAGCCACTCTTAAGATCAATCTTAGAGAAGATTGTGGCTCCGCTAAGCTCATCTAGCATATCATCTAATGATGATAGCATTAATGGGATGACAATCGGAGCACATGTGATAGGTATCATCTTTCTTGGGAACAAGGATTACCGGAACGACACAGCGGCTCAAGATTTCTCGTACGTGACCATTGTCGATGAGTTGTTAAACTTGCCGTTGGATCTCCTTGGTTTCTACGGGGTTTAGACAGTATGGTGCTTTGTTAGGAAGAGGTGCTCCAGGGATGAGGTTAATGCGGTGCTCGATGCCGCGACGAGGAGGTAGACCCGGAGGTATCTCAACGACAAAGACATCTTGGAATTCCTACAACAAATGAGAAAACACTAAAGGTAAAGGTGGTGAAGTGTTAGGTTGTGCCGCTTCACCTTTGCATAAGAGCACAAAGTGAAGGACACTTGATGGGTTCTCACAGACTTCTCTCATCTCACTTTTGGTGGCGAATAACGCTAGTCTTTTCTTGCCACTCATCCTGGAGGCGCTCGATTTAGGCTTGTGGCTCTCACTCTCCTTATGGTGGTTCGCTCTCTCACCATTCTCTCCATGATGGGTAGATACTTGCTTGTTGGCGACCAGTTAACTTGGCAACATAGGACGTAGCACGAACTCCTTGCCCTTCATTTTGGAACTATAGTGATTGGTACGTCCATTGTGGATGACTCCACGATTTAATTACCATGGTCGTCCAAGAAGGAGATGGCAAACGGATATAGGTACCACATCACATTCCAATGTGTCCTCATAAGTGCCTATCTTTGTAATGCCCAGGATGGGACTATACCTCCTACGTGTCGAGGCACGACTTAAAGGTATAAGCCCATCCTAGAATGATCTCAAGTTTGGTATCTTTGCACGACTCATGTAAAAGAGGGATTAAATTGCAAAAGGAGATAGTTTGCTTACACTCGCCACTTCACGCAATACATTACATAAGCAAACATCATTCAAAACATCACAACCCGACTACGGGTGAAGATCCAAAGAAAGATACCAAAACAACATAAAGCCATAGGTCAGGATCAAATCCTAGTAGAAACCACTACTGATCGTCGAAAACGTCACAAGCACACGGACAAACTCTTCATCGAGCTCCCAGTGAAGCTCTGAACCAGCTCCTGCTTCATACTCGGCTGAACCTGCATCTGGTGTTGTAGTATCTGTGAGCCACGAGGACTCAGCAATCCCATAACCATGGGTAACAAGACTAGCAAAGCTTTATGGGTAGGACGAGGTAAAGTGGTGAGGCTGCAGCAGCGGCTAAGCATAACATGGTGGCTAACTTACGAGTACCAGAATAAGATGAGAAGCTACGCAAACGGTCGCAAAAGAAGTGATCGCTAAAGATCCTAACTACATACGAGTCAAACATAACCCCACCGTGTTCTCTTCTCAAAGTGAAAAGAGACAGTCACGGTTACTCACACAGTTGTGTGTTTTACTTCGGATCATCTGTCAAGTTTTCTACAACCGGACATTAACAAATTCCAATCTGCCACATAACCGCGGGCACGGCTTTCGAAAGATCATAACCCTGCAGGGGTGTTCCAACTTAGCCCATCACAAGCTCTCACGATTAGCTGAAGTGATAAATATAATATCATCACCCCTTATCTTAGGGAAAATCCGATCAGGCTCGGCTTCCCGGTAGCACAAGTCATTTCGACAATGGTAAAACAAATCCAGCAAGACCTCCCGGCGTGCCGACACCCTGATAGTAGCCGCGCGTATCTCGTCTCAGGCCACGTCCGGATGAGCGCTACGTACAGTACCGAAGACCCCAGATAACTGGGTGGTACCGCAAGTGACTCTAGTTTGGGACCAACACCATCAGCACTGGCCCCCCCTGCTATGTAGAATTAAGAATCCTCGGGGACGCGACCCCCTATGCAAATTTAATTATTTAATTAAGTTGTTATTATGAGGCAAATTAAAACCAATGTTGGGCCTTGCTGGAGGAGTTTTATTCAAAGTCGAACTGTCAAGGGGTCCCCATTTCACCCATCGTGTAAGGAACGCAAAATCAAGGAACATAATGTCGGTTTATCGGCGCCTAAGGTGGCATGAGTGGAACAAAACACCGAGCAAAAGGCCAAGCCTTCCACCCATGCCCAGTATATAGGTGTGTTAATAATAATTATAGATATTGTGATATATCCAACAACAAGTTCCCTCCTGGAAAAAACTTCATCTTCACCTGCAACTAACAACGCTATAAGAGGGGCTGAGCAAGCGGGTAACATAGCCAAATAGTGGTTTTGCTAGGAAGGTTTCAAATGTTAGAGGTTTCATGGCAACAAGGAGAGGCTGACATAAAAGATGGGTAGCACGACATGTAACGATAGCATCGAGATAACTAAGCATGGCAATGGTAGTAAAGGTATCCAAGGGTATGATCATCTTGCCTGGGATTCCACAAGGAAGAAGAACGGATCCATGAAGAAGACGGAGCAACAGTCGAGCGAATCCTCACAACTCCGGAACGAAACCGAAGCTAACAAGAGAAGCAACCGGAAAGAAACAAACAACACGGTAAACACACAAGAATAAACATGGCATATGATGCACATCCAAGTATGATGCATGTCCGGTTTAATTATGCATGGCATGGCAAGTGCACAAACAAAACTACAAGTTAAATGGAGCTCAATATGCAACGAGTTGCATATTGACGAAACACCACATTTAATTATTTAGTTGACTCTCGTTATTTACAAGACAAGATTAAATGTTTGTTAACATGGCAAGAGGTGAAGCATAATAAAACTACACTATTTAGGCATTTTAAATGAGGCCGGAAATAACAACAACATATCCGGAAAAACCCCATAAGCATGTTTAGTAATTATAAGCAACAACAATTCACACATTATAATGTTGTTAAATGATGCAGATGACATGATCAAGTTTATGCAATTATATTAAAAGTTGACATGAAGAAGATATGAAGCATTTGTCACCGTGGTGGAAGAAAAAGGTGCCACGGCAACAATTCCGAAAATGATGCCACGACAACATATCGGTTCCGGTAACTCGTTGAGAGACCGGGCAAAAGAAAGATGGCGTGAGCAAGTTGAACGAGATGAAAGTGGGTTGATCCCGTCACCGGGTTCCCACGAGTCGGCGACGAGGCAGCCGAGGAACATGACAAAAGGTCGAAACGGGCACGATGCACACAAGGGAGACATTTCACACAACACAACAAACATCACACGGGTCATCGTCTCGGGGTTATACCTTCGAAACACTCGTTTCGGGACGGTTCGAGATCGTAGAGGAAGGAGTCGTTCACGTTCCGTCTCGGAGAGATCAGTAGTGGTACACGGCCGAAGAGGAAGTAGTTGTTCACGGGTCTTCGGCGACGGTAGACGTTCACGTTAAGTGTCGTGGTACTTGCGACGTCGGGGTACACGGGATCTCCATGTGTAGTCGAACTTGACGCATCCGAAGGGGTACTTGACGCGTCGCCATGTAGTTGTTCACGTTCATCGGAGAGGTACTCGCCATCGTAGCCGTTCGGTTGTCGTGGAACTTGGGTCTTCAACTCGCCGGTCTTGACAAAATGAAGGGGTACTTGATGATCTCTCGAGTAGTCGAACTTGCCGAAACTTGGGGTCCTCGTGCACTTGGCGAAAACAACAACAAAAAATACAGCAGCAACAAGGCAACAAAACGCAGCAAGGGCAGCAGCGCGGGGTGCGGCGCTGCTGGTCACTGCAGGACAGCAGAGCCACCAAGGCGAGGAGGTGCCGGACGGCCTCCACGGGAGGAGGGCGCGGCTGCTGGCTCGGGCCAGACGAGGAAGAGGCCGAGGCAGGGGCATGGAGAAGAGGAGGGCGCGTCCGCGCGGCCTGGCTGGAGGTGCACCGCGGCGCTGGGGCCCGGCTCCTGGCGCGACGAGGAAGGGAAGAGGCGAGGCGCTCGGGCCTAGAGGACGGAGGGAGGCGATGGAAGCGGCCGGTTCCGCGCGCGCCAGGCGAAGTGGCGGCGCGGTTCGGGGGGACGAGGCGTCGGCCGCGAGGGAAGTGCTGCCGCAGAGGACGACCACGCGAGGGGGGGCGTCGCCAGGCAGCTGGGGTGCAGCCTCGAGGGAGCGGGCGCCGGGGTTCGGAGACCTGGCGAGGAGAGGCGCTCTGGCCGCGAGGGGATCCCCGCAGCGAAGGAGGCAGGAGGGTGCTCGCCGCGAGGGAGGCCACGGGAGATCGGGGCAGAGGGATCTGCGGGACGAGGGGAAAGGAGATCGGGGCGAGGCCAGAGGGCTCGAGGGAAGGGGTTGCGGGCGGCGCAGAGGGAGGAAAGGGAGAGCGACGGGTCAGCTGGGAGGAAGGAGGAGGCCCGTTGCGGCTGCCCTCTTTTATTAATCTCTAAGCAGAAAAATAAAATTAGAGAGAGTCCACAATAATAAGAAAAGGAGGCCATGAACAGAAAATAAAAGATGGAACATTTTTGTAAGGCTTTACGGGATATAACCAACCCAACAAAAATAGTTCCAACAAAAAGGGAAGTGCAAACTAAAACATTTAGCTTGCAATAAAAAGGAGTTTGAACGGAGTCTAGATATTTGGAGGAGCCTCGAAAATTGAGAAAAGAATATGGGGAAGGTTTTTGATGGAGAACTCGAAGTAGGAAAGCATGGGGAAATTAAGCACGTGTGTTGCGGGTAATTCCAAACAAATGGAATATTATTATATATAGCTCCCTAATAATATTGAGAGGCTTTATATGTTATAAAGAGAAGTCACCTTCCCTCGATTTAAATGGACCGAAGGCCCACACAATTTATTTGGTTGAGATAAAAAAAATAAAAATATGACATGATGGCATGATGACATGATGCAATGCAAAAATAAATAACACAAGCACAAAGAACACAAGGGCAACCCGGAACATCTGGAATCTTATGGAATCTTCTGGGACGTCGGTCTCGGGCGTCACAACTCTCCCACACTAACAGAGGATCTCGACCCGAGATCCTAGAGATATCACCGGGTAAAAACGGAAGAGGAAGAGGTAAAACAAAGTTGCTTCTTTGACAGACGAGTGAAACCACGAACCTTGAGAGGTTGAACAAGTTGAAAGAAGAAAGCAACGGAGATGAACGAAGTTAGGAGTACTCCGGTAAAAGGAGGAACAAGGAACATTACAAGAGCCTTGCAGGTTGAAAGACAAGAATTAAGAGCTTACGAACCAAAAGAATATGAAACTGCAACGGTATAGCCAAGGAATAAGAATGACAGAATTTGGACAGCACTCCGACTGAAAATGGAAGGAATTAACAAGAATTGAGAAGATGGGATGATACTTGATGAAAACAACAACAGACAACCTTCGGAACAATTAAAAGAATGGCACAAGGGGTAAGAAAGATTCAGACAGCACTCCGGTTAAAAAGAGAGGCAAACTTGATAAGATGACGGAACTGAATGAAGAATACAACACTCCGGATAAATAGATAAACAAGGAAAGAACATGATCTTGATAAAAACGAGATGATGGTTAAATAGAGCAATATCACAATGCCTCCAGAATGAAAGAATAGCATGCTAGGTCGTTGGAAAGAAAAGAACGGAGAAGAAAATGACAACTTCTCTCAAAATTAAGAGGTGACAACCAGCCACTGACGAAAACATTTGATTGGATTGAGATCAACAAGGAGACGAAAATCTTAATTCACCAGAATGATAATGAAGAGCTTGGGTCATTTATAAGCACCATAATAGCAACAATCCTTAGGAAAAGCTTTAGGTGAAATACAACCCAAGATAACTTCAATGAATAAAAAAAGGGTTGAAAAGATCTCCTGAACAAAGAAAAATTGGGTTTAAATATCTCATTCTTGATAACTTGTGAATCATGAAACATGAAGGAAAATTATCAAGAATGACATAACACCATCTCAAACAATAAGGTGGAAAGAATTGCACTAGGAAAGCATGATGAAGAATGCTTGAGTTCCAAGAAGAATCTTGATGAAGACTTCGAGGATGAATTAAAACATGATGAACCACCAAGAAGAACTCCGGTAATGAAAGCATGAGAAGTGAAAGACGAAAAGAAAAAGATTCAATGCCTGCGATGAATTAAATGGAGCTTGAAATGATATAATAGAATAACTTGGAGCTCCGAAAACAAGATAAAGAATTTAGAACCGAGAATATGATATGATGAACAAGCTCCAGACAAAAGAATTAAATCACCTTGAAGGAATAAGAATAAGAATTGTGTCATGCATCTCCTTCACCAATTTAAATTGATGACAACCAAAGGATTTGGCATACTACTTATTCTCGTTGCAAAGAATTAAAGAGAGATCTTGCACAAGCTTGGGTAAATCTTCAACGAACCACCGGTAGAATTATGAAAAGAACGAGTGAATTAATATGATAACAAGGAGGAGTAAACTTGAAAGAACCACCGTAAGAATATGGAGACGAACGAAGAGACATCAATGAAGAATATTTGGAGGACGAAGTTGAAAACTGAGAACGAAGAATCTTCTGAAATGATGGCCTTCGGAGGATCACAAAGAAAAGAATTCATGAAATGCTTCGGATGGGTATGAAAATAGTTCCTCACAATCTGAACAATAGTGAGGATGGCATGAAGCTAGAATCACAACTCATCAAGAGAACGGGTCAAAATTTAAGAGTAACTCTTCTCCGGTCTTCAATTGTTGATAGTGAAGGCGAGAAATGCCATAAGAATTGTTGAGCACTCCGGAATGAAGAATTAAAAAGGTTGAACCAATTATGAACAAGAATTTGAAAGCGATCTTGGAGAAGGCATGTGACTGACGGAGATCATTCTTATGTCACACTTTGAAAAGAATTTGAGTATAACTCTAGAAAAATTAGAAGAGTCAGGTAAGATCCTGGAAAAAGACCTTTGGGTTAGGGCCCACTCAAAGAAATCACCGTTGAAAAAGATTGCTTAAGAGATATTGCACCGGTTGAATTAAATGGCTTGAATAAGATAACAATCCTCAAAATAGCTTGAACGGATTAAGAATGGAATTATGAATCTTCAGCACTCCGGATATGAATAGCACGAGGAGAATGATTAATTGGTGCACCGGAATAAGAAAGCATTATGAAATGAGGAAAAGGATAAGATCAACACCGAAATCTTGAATTACATCCACCGGCAGAATTTGAGAACAAAAGAATGATGAACTTCTCTTGAGCTTCTTCACGATAAATCACCGGATAAGAACATCGAAGGAAACGAATGAAGAAACATCACATGAATAAAATGGATATTTCATCTGAGAATTACTGACTCCAAGAAGAAAAAGGGTGGGAGGGTGGGGAAAACAAAGACAACTTGGGATGAACAAAATGGACACCGGTTGATAAGAATTAACATGACCATCTTGATGATCAAGAAGGATTAGCACTCCCATAGAAATATGAGAACACCGATTAGGAAAGGTATGGAATCAACATTTGACATCGAAGCAACTCGAATACCAGAATCAAAACAAGAACAAAGGATAGATGTGTTTATGAAGAAGATTATGTTGCAACAAAGCTATCCGAACAGAGAATTGAACGAATGAATTCCGTAGGTACATCAACTAGTCGAGAAGCCACTTGGAGAACAAAAGGTAAATAAAAAAAGGAACAAGGATCAGATAGAACAAATACAAGATAGAAGCTTCGTTCGACATCTTCGTGCTGAAAGCTCATGGAACATGTTACAAAAGGGTTTTGCAATCCCCGGATCAGCATAGCGAAGGACCCTTTAAGATGCAACTCCCGATCAGAACAAGTCCATAAAACCACTTCACTCAATGTAGAACCCCGAACTTCATATCGTGCATCCGTTCGAGGAATGCCTAGAACTACTAGATGAACCCACCTATTAATTTCCGAAAGTTTCCTGTTATGCAATCAGGTGTTGGGGATACACGGGAAGCACCGCGCAATCAACTCTAAACCTACATCCAGGTGTATCCATCCTTCAACACATAACCAGTCTTTTCCGGAAACCGTTTACCTCGGACCTTCGAAATGCATCCACTATACAAGCTATGGCAATACTCTCGAACTACCTCCCCAGTACTGGGTGATGTCGGGGTTATCTTGCCACTAACCGCATAGGAGAGTTTTCGATGTCGGCCGTCTTAAGTATTCTAGTACTGCCGCGATGGATTTGTGACGACAATACCTCGGAGCTCAACTCCCCGGGACACTGCCACAACCCCTAATGACAGGAGGCATCGAGAACAATGTTCTCGTCACAAAGACATCGAAACAATCCAAACAATACTCGCGAGATCCTAAAAAAAAATTGGTGCAATTTTTGAAAGTAGAAGAGGCAAGAGTAATCGTCAGGAGTCCTCACCAGAATGAAAAGAGATGAGGAGCAAAAGAAATCCTACTCTCCGATATATATATAGGACTCAAAACATTTTCAAGTGTGTGTCTAAACTCAACCGTCAACGATTCGATCAATCAGTAGGGGCTTCTATGTCGGAGAAGGCTCTGAATACCAACTTGTAATGCCCAGGATGGGACTATACCTCCTACGTGTCGAGGCACGACTTAAAGGTATAAGCCCATCCTAGAATGATCTCAAGTTTGGTATCTTTGCACGACTCATGTAAAAGAGGGATTAAATTGCAAAAGGAGATAGTTGGCTTACACTCGCCACTTCACACAATACATTACATAAGCAAACATCATTCAAAACATCACAACCCGTCTACGGGTGAAGATCCAAAGAAAGATACCAAAACAACATAAAGCCACAGGTCAGGATCAAATCCTAGTAGAAACCACTACTGATCGTCGAAAACGTCACAAGCACACGGACAAACTCTTCATCGAGCTCCCAGTGAAGCTCTGAACCAGCTCCTGCTTCATACTCGGCTGAACCTGCATCTGGTGTTGTAGTATCTGTGAGCCAGAGGACTCAGCAATCCCATAACCATGGGTAACAAGACTAGCAAAGCTTTATGGGTAGGACGAGGTAAAGTGGTGAGGCTGCAGCAGCGGCTAAGCATAATATGGTGGCTAACTTACGAGTACCAGAATAAGATGAGAAGCTACGCAAACAGTCGCAAAAGAAGTGATCGCTAAAGATCCTAACTACATACGAGTCAAACATAACCCCACCGTGTTCTCTTCTCAAAGTGAAAAGAGACAGTCACGGTTACTCACACAGTTGTGTGTTTTACTTTGGATCATCTGTCAAGTTTTCTACAACCGGACATTAACAAATTCCAATCTGCCACATAACCGCGGGCACGACTTTCGAAAGATCATAACCCTGCAGGGGTGTTCCAACTTAGCCCATCACAAGCTCTCACGATTAGCTGAAGTGATAAATATAATATCATCACCCCTTATCTTAGGGAAAATCCGATCAGGCTCGGCTTCCCGGTAGCACAAGTCATTTCGACAATGGTAAAACAAGTCCAGCAAGACCTCCCGGCGTGCCGACACCCTGATAGTAGCCGCGCGTATCTCGTCTCAGGCCACGTCCGGATGAGCGCTACGTACAGTACCGAAGACCCCAGATAACTGGGTGGTACCGCAAGTGACTCTAGTTTTGGACCAACACCATCAGCACTGGCCCCCCCTGCTATGTAGAATTAAGAATCCTCGGGGACGCGACCCCCTATGCAAATTTAATTATTTAATTAAGTTGTTATTATGAGGCAAATTAAAACCAATGTTGGGCCTTGCTGGAGGAGTTTTATTCAAAGTCGAAATGTCAAGGGGTCCCCATTTCACCCATCGTGTAAGGAACGCAAAATCAAGGAACATAATGTCGGTTTATCGGCGCCTAAGGTGGCATGAGTGGAACAAAACACCGAGCAAAAGGCCGAGCCTTCCACCCATGCCCAGTATATAGGTGTGTTAATAATAATTATAGATATTGTGATATATCCAACAACATGTTCCCTCCTGGAACAAACTTCATCTTCACCTGCAACTAACAACGCTATAAGAGGGGCTGAGCAAGCGGGTAACATAGCCAAACAGTGGTTTTGCTAAGAAGGTTTCAAATGTTAGAGGTTTCATGGCAACAAGGAGAGGCTGACATAAAAGATGGGTAGCGCGACATGTAACGATAGCATCGAGACAACTAAGCATGGCAATGGTAGTAAAGGTATCCAAGGGTATGATCATCTTGCCTGGGATTCCGCAAGGAAGAAGAACGGATCCATGAAGAAGACGGAGCAACAGTCGAGCGAATCCTCACAACTCCGGAACGAAACCGAAGCTAACAAGAGAAGCAACCGGAAAGAAACAAACAACACGGTAAACACACAAGAATAAACATGGCATACGATGCACATCCAAGTATGATGCATGTCCGGTTTAATTATGCATGGCATGGCAAGTGCACAAACAAAACTACAAGTTAAATGGAGCTCAATATGCAACGAGTTGCATATTGACGAAACACCACATTTAATTATTTAGTTGACTCTCGTTATTTACAAGACAAGATTAAATGTTTGTTAACATGGCAAGAGGGGAAGCATAATAAAACTACACTATTTAGGCATTTTAAATGAGGCCGGAAATAACAACAACATATCCGGAAAAACCCCATAAGCATGTTTAGTAATTATAAGCAACAACAATTCACACATTATAATGTTGTTAAATGATGCGGATGACATGATCAAGTTTATGCAATTATATTAAAAGTTGACATGAAGAAGATATGAAGCATTTGTCACCGTGGTGGAAGAAAAAGGTGCCACGGCAACAATTCCGAAAATGATGCCACGGCAACATATCGGTTCCGGTAACTCGTTGAGAGACCGGGCAAAAGAAAGATGGCGTGAGCAAGTTGAACGAGATGAAAGTGGGTTGATCCCGTCACCGGGTTCCCACGAGTCGGCGACGAGGCAGCCGAGGAACATGACAAAAGGTCGAAACGGGCACGATGCACACAAGGGAGACATTTCACACAACACAACAAACATCACACGGGTCATCGTCTCGGGGTTATACCTTTGAAACACTCGTTTCGGGACGGTTCGAGATCGTAGAGGAAGGAGTCGTTCACGTTCCGTCTCGGAGAGATCAGTAGTGGTACACGGCCGGAGAGGAAGTAGTTGTTCACGGGTCTTCGGCGACGGTAGACGTTCACGTTACGTGTCGTGGTACTTGCGACGTCGGGGTACACGGGATCTCCATGTGTAGTCGAACTTGACGCATCCGAAGGGGTACTTGACGCGTCGCCATGTAGTTGTTCACGTTCATCGGAGAGGTACTCGCCATCGTAGCCGTTCGGTCGTCGTGGAACTTGGGTCTTCAACTCGCCAGTCTTGACAAAATGAAGGGGTACTTGATGATCTCTCGAGTAGTCGAACTTACCGAAACTTGGGGTCCTCGTGCACTTGGCGAAAACAACAACAAAAAATACAGCAGCAACAAGGCAACAAAACGCAGCAAGGGCAGCAGCGCGGGGTGCGGCGCTGCTGGTCACTGCAGGACAGCAGAGCCACCAAGGCGAGGAGGTGCTGGACGGCCTCCACGGGAGGAGGGCGCGGCTGCTGGCTCGGGCCAGACGAGGAAGAGGCCGAGGCAGGGGCCTGGAGAAGAGGAGGGCGCGTCCGCGCGGCCTGGCTGGAGGGACACCGCGGCGCTGGGGCCCGGCTCCTGGCGCGACGAGTTAAGGAAGAGGCGAGGCGCTCGGGCCTTGAGGACGGAGGGAGGCGATGGAGGCGACCGGTTCCGCGCGCGCCAGGCGAAGTGGCGGCGGGGTTCGGGGGGACGAGGCGTCGGCCGCGAGGGAAGTGCTGCCGCAGAGGACGACTACGCGAGGGGGGGCGCCGCGAGGCAGCTGGGGTGCAGCCTCGAGGGAGCGGGCGCCGGGGTTCGGAGACCTGGCGAGGAGAGGCGCTCTGGCCGCGAGGGGATCCCCGCGGCGAAGGAGGCAGGAGGGTGCTCGCGGCGAGGGAGGCCACGGGAGATCGGGGCAGAGGGATCTGCGGGACGTGGGGAAAGGAGATCGGGGCGAGGCCAGAGGGCTCGAGGGAAGGGGTTGCGGGCGGCGCAGAGGGAGGAAAGGGAGAGCGACGGGTCAGCTGGGAGGAAGGAGGAGGCCCGTTGCGGCTGCCCTCTTTTATTAATCTCTAAGCAGAAAAATAAAATTAGAGAGAGTCCACAATAATAAGAAAAGGAGGCCATGAACAGAAAATAAAAGATGGAACATTTTTGTAAGGCTTTACGGGATATAACCAACCCAACAAAAATAGTTCCAACAAAAAGGGAAGTGCAAACTAAAACATTTAGCTTGCAATAAAAAGGAGTTTGAACGGAGTCTAGATATTTGGAGGAGCCTCGAAAATTGAGAAAAACATATGGGGAAGGTTTTTGATGGAGAACTCGAAGTAGGAAAGCATGGGGAAATTAAGCACGTGTGTTGCGGGTAATTCCAAACAAATGGAATATTATTATATATAGCTCCCTAATAATATTGAGAGGCTTTATATGTTATAAAGAGAAGTCACCTTCCCTCGATTTAAATGGACCGAAGGCCCACACAATTTATTTGGTTGAGATGAAAAAAATAAAAATATGACATGATGGCATGATGACATGATGCAATGCAAAAATAAATAACACAAGCACAAAGAACACAAGGGCAACCCGGAACATCTGGAATCTTCTGGAATCTTCTGGGACGTCGGTCTCGGGCGTCACAATCTTGGAGGATACTTGTACGGTGTGATCGACTCTAATAGTTCTCGTGTCGCTAAGCCATTGGACCTTGTAGGGGTGAGGGTGCTTGATGTAGGGTGGATACCCTAGGGACAATCTTTCACGATTTGGAGGGGATCCCAGGAAGAACTCGATAAACACGCGGAAGAACAGAGAGAAATCACAAGGAAAACACTCAAGAACAAGTCCAATCACACATCCACTAGACTAACAACACATGGATCCACAAGATACAACAATAAAAAAGGGAAAGATACAAGGTAGAGTTCATCTCCGTGAGGAGGTCTTGAAGGGGTCATCTCCGTGAGGTGGTCTTGAATCCACTTGGGGGATCTTCTCCGTAGAGGCCGCGGTCTCTCGAATTAGAAGAACCAAGAGGATGACCAAAGCTCTGTCTCACAAATGAGCTACCACACAGCTAACCCTAGAAATGAGAAGGGGGAGTCCTATTTATAGTCCATGCCACGAATGGGTAAGTGGGAGAGGGATACAAGGCCAAAGGCCCGCGGCTGCGTACAGGCAGTTACCGGACGTTCAGCCGGTGTCGGACGTCCGATGACTCACGGGGGACCGGTCGTCCGACCCGCGTGGGAAGTCTGGTGTTTCTTCTCTGTGCAGGTGGCACCGGTCGTCCGGTCGGCGTTGGTCATCCAGTCACTGGTACTTGTCGGACATCCGATGGTTATCGGTTTTCTGGCCGTTGTAGGTCTCACCGGCTATTCATCTGTCTGGGTGGAGGGTGTGTCAGACGTTCGGTGGACGCCGGTCGTCTGGCACTATAGAGTGTCGGATATCCGGTGGTACATCGGTCGTCTGGCCGCTGTAGACTCCGCAACTTCGTCTTCTTCCGTCTTTGCTTCCACACTTCCCTCGCAGATGGTGTAGGCGTTCGTGAAGCTCCGGCAATCTCTATGCATTCACACGAGAGGAATGTCAAGTAGTATACCATCCTTGAACGGGTCAAGTGAACAAATGTAAAGGAGATTATTCACCTTTATGTCACTTGCCAAATGAACCTCTGAGATGGTGATCTCCATTGGATGCTCCGCATCATCCCCTCACACTTGGAAAAGATCCGACCTCGGATCGAAAACCAAATCACCATGTGAAAGAGATGGCGTCGCGGTGTCGAAGTGGTTGATGACAAGCACTCATCATCTTAAAGCTCTAAATGGGACTCTCCAATGTCGCACCATCTAGTGATTCCTTCAAAAGGAGCAAGGGTAACAAACACTTGGAAAAACAAATGTGGTTAGCATTTGTGCAAAACCAATTATTCAAGAGGGGATTCACCCAACAAGGGTCGTCATCAAGTATAGCATACGGTGTGACAAAGGATTGTGACAAGTCATGTAAGCACATAAATTGAGCACAAGAAAACAGCAGGCGCGCAAATTACCCAATCCTGACACGGGGAGGTAGTGACAATAAATAACAATACCGGGCGCATTAGTGTCTGGTAATTGGAATGAGTACAATCTAAATCCCTTAACGAGGATCCATTGGAGGGCAAGTCTGGTGCCAGCAGCCGCGGTAATTCCAGCTCCAATAGCGTATATTTAAGTTGTTGCAGTTAAAAAGCTCGTAGTTGGACCTTGGGCTGGGTCGGCCGGTGCTCGCCATGACTAGTGGGCCCAGGGGGTGCTGAAGTGGCAGAAAACTGGGTGTGGAGCTGGGTGAGTGCTCAGTGAGGATGACACATGGGACCCTGATGTCATAGGGCCAAGATGCAAAAACTGGGGCTTATAACCACTTGCCCTGGGTGGAATTCAAACCTAGGTCTGCAGGTTAGAGGCGAAGAGGTTGAACCACTACGCTAGGCTACAGGCGGCTGATAGACTGGAGGCAGTATTCTAGATAAACATTTGCGCGCCTGCGAAACAGAAATAAAACAAGAAAATGAAAAAAGAGAGGGCGTTGGATTTGAACCCAGAACCTCTAGCATGTTTGCACGCGAGAGTAACCTATAGGCTATGAGCCGATTTGTGAACATGACGGGGCACGTCTTTCTTTAACAAAGAGAGAGGCCAGGTACCGAAACCATCACCTACGCACAGCAAGTTCCGGCGACGATGGCAAGCAAAGGCGGCAACCTCTACAGCTGCAGAGCAACGGCGGGTGTGCGGGATTGTGTGGGGGGAGTGCGTGGTGCAGTGGCGGAGAGATGGGCGCGTGTGTGAATGTGCAAGATCCGGAGTGCCTAAACAAATAAACTGCAACTATGCCCAGGGCACAACATACATGAACTTGGCACCAACAATACAGCGCCTACGGAGATCTATGGACGACAAGAAGCGGCAGGGGGGAGTTGGGTATACCTCGTATACCTGTTACAAGAAGAAGAGGCCGAGGACGAGCCTACGGCGACGCGGTCAACCTCTGAACCTCGGCATGAGCTCTGACCGAGGGGAAGATGGGAGCAAAGGAGGAAGCCAGGCGTGGACTTGGCGATCTCCTCGACGCCGTAGTGGACGAAGAGGGCGATGGGGACGACAGGGAAGCCGACGGACTTGAAGAAGGCAGCTGGAGGTGCCCGGAGGGCAGCGACGACGGCGAGCGTGCTCTCAGCCACGCTCGGGTGCTCGCGGGGAAGGAGAAGGAGAGAAGGGGAGAACCCTTGGTGGCGGCGGCAAAGGGGAAACCCTAGAGGAGTAGGTGTGGACGCCGAGGGGTCTTATAGGGAGGTGGGCACGGCTGGCCCGACCACCGTGGCCATGGCGGACGTGTAAAGCAGAGAAGGAGAGGTGGAAGAAAAGGGGGGTGAGAGCTACAGCCTACCCTGTTGACAGATGGGCCCTGCGCTCCACGTGGGATGAGTGTAAGAGGGGGGTTGGTTCGTTGTGCGTGAGAAAAAAGCACCGGGGGGATTAGCGGGCTGCTGCTGGGCTGTTGGTGCCGCGTGGGCTGAGATGCAGGTGAGGGAGAGGCCCAAGCTGCTGCTGCCTTTATCTCCTTCCTTTTCCATTTTCTTCAAATAGAAAACAAAAGGAAAATTCCTAGGTCAAAAGGAAAAGAGTTAGGAGGAAATTAAAATACTCCCTAGCTCATGGGATTATGCCCTATTTTATAAAAATGACTTGGGACATTTTTAGAGGTAGAAAAATAAAACAAGTTTGAATATGGTTCAAACTTCTGTCATTTTTGAACCTGACCAAATCATTTTAAAATGAGGCAAGGCTTTGCAAGGTGACTTAGGTCAAGGTACCAAAGAAGTGGGGAGGAGATGAACATTTAAAAAGAAGAGGTTAAGTCACTTGCAAAATTTAAAGAATGGAAAAGAAAGGAGGGGAAGTGGGGCTAGATGATAAGGGGTTTAAAGAAGGGCATGCTTGCAACCACCATCACAACAAGATCAAGATGACCTCACCTAAAATACTAGGGATTAATAAACACAATGATAAGTGAAATGCCATGATGATCATGATGCAATGATGATGATGAAGTAATGCATGAATGCATAAAGAAAAAGAAAATATGACAATGCAATGACAAATGAGAAGGCATAATTGAAAAAGAACCCCCAAGGAAGATGACAAGGATCAAATGGTAAATGTTTTATTGCCATATAAGGAAGGTATCACATATGGGGTGTTACATACTCTCCTCCACTACAAAAAGATCTCGTCCCGAGATCTAGGACTGAAAGAAGGCGGGATACTCGGAACGGAGATGATCTTCTCGTTCCCATGTAGCTTACCGGTCGGTATGGTGTGACCACTTCACTTTCAAGAATTTGATGGACTTGTTGCAGGTCTTGCGCTCAGTTTCTTCAAGGATAGCAACGGGGTGCGCACGATAAGACAAGTCTTGCTGAAGATCAATCTCTTCAAAAGGAATGGTGCGTTCAGGCGTCTTGAAGCACTTGCGGAGTTGTGACACGTGAAACACATCGTGCATATTTGCAAAGTTGGAGGGAAGCTCGAGTTGGCAGGCTAGATCGCCTCTCTTGCCAAGAATCTTGAAAGAGCCCACATATCTTGGAGCAAGCTTGCCCTTAATACCGAACCTCTGAGTGCCCTTCATGGGAGAAACACGGAGATAGACATGATCACCAATGTCGAAAGCCAAGTCATGATGCTTGCTGTCATAGTAGCTCTTTTGACACGATTGCGCGGCCTTAAGATTCTCACATATGACTTTGCACATATCTTTGGCTTCTAAGATCAAATCATTTCCGAGGAGTTGACATTCACCAGTCTCGGACCAGTTGAGCGAGGTACGACACTTTCTGCCATAGAGGATTGCAAACGGAGCTTTGCCAGCACTTGCTTGGAAGCTGTTGTTGTAGGAGAATTCAGCAAATGGAAGGCAATCTTCCCATTTCATACCGAAGGAGATGACACAAGCTCTAAGCATATATTCAAGGATTTGGTTCACTCTTTTGACTTGACCACTAGACTGAGGGTGAAACGTTGTGCTGAAGCGAATCTTGGTGCCCATGGCTGACTGAAAGGATCCCAGAACTTGGAAGTGAACAAGCTTCCACGATCTGAGGAGATCACTTGAGGTATGCCATGCAAAGAGACAATTCTTGAGGTGTACAGCTCTGCGAGCTGAGCTGCGTTGTTGGATTCTTTGACTGGAAGAAAATGAGCCACTTTAGTTAGCTTGTCAATCACCACAAAGATAGCATCATTTCCTCTCTTGGACTTGGGAAACCCGGTGACGAAATCCATCTCAATGTGATCGAATTTCCACTCGAGAATAGGTAGAGGTTGAAGGAGTCCGGCTGGATGTTGGTGCTCTGCTTTCACTCTTCTGCAGACATCACACTCGTTCATGAATTCAGCAATCTCCCTTTTCATGTGAGTCCACCAATATGATTGCTTGAGGTCATGGTACATCTTGGAGCTTCCTGGATGTATCGAGAGGAGTGAGTCATGTGCTTCGTTCATTATGAGCTTCCTGAGATCACCTTTGGGAACCACAATTCTGTCCTCAAAGAACAAAGTGTCTCTGTCATCAATGTGATAGCACTTGTACTTGGGAGTACCCTTTGCAATACCATGTTTCACTTTCTGCACCATAGCATCGCTGAGTTGGGCCTCATGGATTTGATCTTCCAAGGTAGGAGCAACTTGAAGGTCGGCAAAAAATCCTTGCGGGACAACTTGGAGGTTGAGCTTCCTGAATGATTCACAAAGTTCAGGTTGGAACGGTTTGAGAAGGAGACTGGTGCAATACGCCTTTCTGCTCAAGGCATTTGCAATGACATTGGCCTTGCCAGGAGTATACTCAATGCTTAGACCGTATTCTTGAATCATCTCAACCCAACGAGTCTGGCAAAGGTTAAGGTTGGCTGAGTGAAGATGTACTTCAAGCTCTTGTGATTGGTGAAGATGTCCACTTTTCTGCCCAACAGAAGGTGTCTCCACGTGATCAAGGCATGAACAACTGCTGATAGCTCAAGATCATGTGTGGGGTAATTCTTCTCATTTGGTTTAAGGTGACGTGAAGTGTATGCAACGATCTTCTTGTCTTTTTTTTGCGGTGTAAGAACCGGAGCTTCTTGTCTTGCATGAGAACCAAGACCTTGCAATGAATCATCACAAAAGACTTCATAAGGCTTGGACTCATCCGGAGGAGTAAGAACCGGAGCAGAAATGAGTTTCTCTTTGAGTGTCTTGAATGCCACATCACAATCAGGAGTCCACGAGTACTTGACATTCTTCTGCAACAGATTGGAAAGAGGCTTGGCAATCTTGGAGAAGTTCTTAATGAACCTTCTGCAGTAGCTTGCGAGACCGAGGAAACTTCGGAGTTGTTTGACATTCTGCGGAGGTTCCCAGTTGACAATATCTTCAACCTTCTCGGGGTTAACAAAAATGCCCTCGGCACAGATAATATGGCCAAGATAGAGGACTTTATCCAGCCATGATTCACATTTGGCGAACTTCGCATAGAACCGGTGCTCACGGAGCCTGTCAAGGACCAAACGGAGGTGCTTGGCATGGTCTTCTTTATTCTTGGAGAATACCAAGATATCATCGAGGTAGACGAGAACAAATTCATTGGTGTAAGGGTTGAATATGAAGTGCATCATCCGCAAGAAAGTGGGTGGAGCATTTGCAAGGCTGAAAGACATGACCGTGTATTCATAGGAGCTATAACTCGTTCTGAATGCGGTCTTAGGAATATCCTCTTCACGGATACGAATCTGATGGTAACCCATCCGGAGATCGAGCTTCGAGAAAACCTTGGCTCCTTTGAGCTGCTCGAACAATTCATTGATATTGGGGAGCGGGTACTTATTCTTTATTATCTTCTTGTTCAATGGCCGGTAATCAACGCAAAGGCGTTCCGTGCCATCCTTCTTCTTGACAAATAGAACACCACATCACCAAGGAGAGGTACTTGGTCTGATTAGACCCATACCTTCTTGCTCATCGAGTTGTTTCTTCAGCTCCTTCAACTCATCAGGAGAAAGCTTGTACAAACGCCGACAGGCTAGCTCGGTACCGGGTTCAAGTTCAATGACGAATTCAACTGGACGGTTGGGAGGCATGCCTGGAAGCTCTTCAGGGAATACATCCTCATATTCACAAACCACCGAAATCTGAAAAATGGCATTAATCTCGCCCTTGACATTGAGAGAGAATAGCCTGATTGTGTTATCTCGAGATGCGAAGATAATCACGTCTTTGTCAGGATGAGTTAGCTTGACCTCCTTGTTTGCACAATAAATATTTGCATCATGCTTGGAGAGCCAATCCATCCCAAGAATAAGATCAATGTCCGAGTTACCATGAATAATCGGGGAAACCGAAAAACTGTAATCACCCATATGAATAGATATATCCGGAGCAAACACACTAGAATGCATTCGTTTCCTCGGAGAAATAATTGATAACTCCCTTGGCAAACTTTTGATGTTAACATTGTGCTTCGATGCAAAAGGTTGAGATATGAAAGAACATGATGCACCCAAATCAAACAAGACTTTAGCAGGAATTGAGTTAACCGGAAGATCACCAATTATCACATCAGAAGAATTTTGTGCTTGAGCTGCATTCATCAGGTTCACTCTTGCTGCCTTGGGGTTGTGCTTGACAATAGCATTGCTGACAGGTGGAGGAGGCGGAAGGCGCCTTGGGTTGGGACACTTGTTGGAATAGTGGCCCTTCAGACCACACTTGTAGCAAGTGACCTCAGAAACTGGACGGGAAGGAGGAACACTTGGTCTTGGAGCTTGGTGCTGCAACTTGGACTGGTTGCTTGGGTTGGGTGGGTGGGAGAATCCACGACCACCTGAGTGCTTGTTGTTGCTTGGAGGACGGAGCACTGGAGGAGGCGGTAGCCAGAACTTCTGCTGCTTGGCAACCACTTGAGAGGAAGAGGAGGAGTGAACATCATCTCTTATCCTCTTTTTGGAAGCTTCACACTTGAGCTGAGCTGCCTCTTGCTTGAGAGCCATATTGTAGAATTGGTCAAATTCATCCGGCTCGAACAAGGTGAGAGCAAGTTGGAGTTCATCTTTCAGACCTCCTCGGAATTGGTAGATTTTGCTCTTGGCATCGGGGATGTCTTGCTTCGCATAATGGGCAAGATTCTGTAACTTGACATTGTATTGATAGACGGACATGGTGCCTTGCTTCAGGTTGCGGAATTGCTCACGCATGCCTTCAATGACACTGGTTGGAATGTGGTGAGAACGGAAATCTCTGCAGAAGTCAGACCATGAGATCTCACGACCACCCCTGGAGTCTTTGTACTGTTGCCACCAGTCTGCAGCTTGATCTTTGAGTTGGAAAGTGGCAAACTTGACATAATCCTCAGGTCTGACGTTACTGCATTCAAAGTGCTTCTTGATGTCTGTGATCCAATCTTCAGCATCTAGCGGGTCCACACAGTAACTGAAAGACTTTGGTTAGTTTGCCAGGAATTGGTTCAGTGTCACAAAGTGAGGTTGATTGAACATATTTCCTTGGCCTTGGTTCCCTTGATTGCCTTGATTTGCTTGATTGACTTGGAAATTCTGCATCATTTGCATGAGCATCTGAGTGTTCTGGTTGGTTGCCTGCATAATCGCTCTCCATGCCTCAGACGGAGGATGAGGGGAAGGAGGACGTTCAGGAGGACGCTCTTCTTCACCCTCTTGGTTTGGGTTGGGAACCTTCTTAGGTGCCATCCTGAAGATGATGACAACTATTAGCCATTGAAGTAATTAATGAATAAGCTGAATCAACGGCTAGATATTGCAACATATAGTCTTCACAATGAACATTTGAACAAAATGAACGAATGAACTCCATAGCTTAATGATACAACAACTTGTCGAGAAGCCACTTGGGAGAACAAAATGATAGAACAATACAACAAGGTACGGATGAACAAATACATGATAGAAGTTTCGTCCCATATGTTTGTGTTGAATGCCCCATGGTATGTGTTACAAAGGGTCTTGCAATCCCCGGATCAGCATAGCCAAGGATCCTTTAAGATGCAACTCCCAATTGGAACAACACCCATGAAACCTCTTCACTAGATGTTGAACCGCAAACCTCATACCATGCACTCGTTGGAAGATTACCTACGAGCTACTTGAAAACCCATCTATTAATTCCCGAAGCTTTCCGGTTATGCAATCTGGTGTTGGGGATACAGGGGAAGCACCGCGCACTCAACTCTAAACCTACATCCAGCTGTATCCATCCGTCAACACATAACTAGTCATCTTCGGAAACTGTTTACCCCGGACCTTCAAAACGCATCCGCTATACTAGCTGTGGCAATACTCCCGAACTATCTCCCCAGTACTGGGTGACGTCAGGGTTATCTCACCACCAGACATGCATAGAAGAGTTTTCGATGTCGGCCGCCTCTGGTATTCTAGAACCGCTACGATACATTTGTGACGACAACACCTCGGAGCTCAACTCCCCGGGACACAACCACAACCCTAAATGACAGGAGGCATCGAGAACAATGTTCTCGTCACAAAGATATCGAAACAATCCAAACAATACCTGCATGATCCAAACAATTTTTTTTGTGAAATTTTGAGAGTAGAGGACATAGAACAATGTCAGGAGTCCTCACCAGAGCGATGAAGGGGATGAGGAGTAAGAAGAAGTCCTACTCTCCGATATATTTATAGGACTCAAAACATGTAATGTGTGTGCCTAGACTCAAACGTCAGCAGTTCGATCAATCAGGGGGCTCCTAGGTCGGAGAAGGCTCTGATACAAATTTGTAATGCCCAGGATGCCACTATGTCTCCTACGTGTCGAGGCACGACTTAGAGACATAAGCGCATTCTGGAATGATCTCAAGTATGGTATCTTTGCACATCTCATGTAAAAGTTCAGGAATGAAATTGAAAAGATAGTTGGCTTACACTCGCCATGTCACACAATGAATACAATAGCATACATCATCCAAATAACACAAGGTCCGACTACGGACGAAATCCAAATGAGAAAGATACCATAAACACAAGCCCGGATCCTCCTAGTAAGAACCACTACTGATCGTCGGGATACGAAACATAGTAACGACCACGCTCTTCATCGAACTCCCAGTGAAGTTCTGAACCATCTCCTACATTGTTCTCAGCGGTACCTGCATCTGGTGTGTGTTGAAACTTTGAGCCACGAGGACTCAGCAATCTTGTTCTCGGGTATCAAAACTACCAAAACCTTAGGTGTGGAAAGGTTATTAAAGTGTTTGCAGCAAGCACTAAGCAACTAGCTTACGAGTTCAGAGCGAGATGAGAATATGTGCCAACAATCGCCAAGTTGATCAACAAGTGATCCTAGCTACCCACGATCAAACATAACCCCATCGTGTTCACTTCCCGAAGCCCTTCGGAAAGAGACCATCACGGTTACTCACACAGGTAGTGTATTCTTAAGGATATGGTGTCAAGTTATCTACAACCGAATATTAACAAATTCCCATGTGCCACATAACCGCGGGCACGACTTTCGAAAGATCAAAACCCTACAGGGGTGTCCCAACTTAGCCCATCACAAGCTCACGATCTGCGGAGTCGCAACTCCAAAGTGGGAAGACCCGAGTATTCTCGGAATCCCGTGCTCAAGATATTTCGACAAAGGTAAAACTAATCCAGCGAGACCTCCCGGCGTGCTGACACCGTGATAGTAGCTGCGCGTATCTCATCTCAGGCCACGACCGGAAGGGTGATGCTACAGGTAAAACCAATCCTCGAGTTTCCTCGTGGTGACCCCGCAGGACCCCCAGTTTGGACCAACACTCAAGAGGAGCACTGGCCTGGGTTGTTGATTAAGAACTCGGGTTTGCAACGCCCTATGAAAGTTTTAGTTGTTAGGAAAATGTAAAACCAATGTTGGGCCTTGCTGGAAAAGCTTTAAGAAGTGCGAATTATCAAGGGGGGCCCATAAACCCCAACCGTGTTAGGAACGCAAAAATCAAGGAACATAACACCAGTTTATCGGGTTATAACACTCCAAATTTTGGGATTTGTTTTCTTCCAAACTTTTGGTCTTTTGGAAGGGGGATATTTGCTCTTCTCTTGAAAACCCTTCTAAAATCTTTTCTGACCAAAGTTTGTGTGTTCTTCTCAAGCTTGATTCTGGTCTTGATGGTTTGCTTCTTGTGTTAGCTCAAACACAAGTTGATTTTTAAAGGGTTTATTTGATTCTTTCCCCTCCATGAATATCCACCTTATAAGAATCTTGGACTTGTCTTCCCTCTCAAACTTTTCTCTTCCATGGCACCCAATGAAAATATTTCTCCAAAACCTCCTTTTCACCTTGAGGCAAGTCTCTCATCAATTCCAGCAAGTTTCAACCTTATTGGAATTTTTCTTCTAATTAATTTGCAACAAAAGCAATTTCCGTCCTTTGAAATAAGCCATGGTGATTTGCAAAGGGACCACCATGTTCACTTTGAGTTTTATTTCCAAACCAACTCCCCTGGATAGTCCTTAGCACCCACAACCTGGATCCATCTTGTTTCACTGGTCCACAGTTCAAAATTTTCAAATTTCACTTGCTCCAAGTTTGGACCAGATTTGCAAATTTTGGTGAAATTCATATTTTCCTTCTTCCAAAAATTCTGTGAAAATTCAGGCAGCCTCTAGATGCATCAAGAGACCACTCCACCAAATATCAGCTCCAGCAAGATTTTCCACTTGCCAAAATCATTTTGTCAAACACCCGGCGTGCACTATTTCTGTCAGTTTCAGAAAAGTTAACTGAACTTTACACGCGACAATGCAGCTTCGTTAGTTTCGTCAGTCAGCGTTCGTCAATCTCACCAGTGCCGTTTTGGATCGATGCTGCACTGCACCTCGCTCTTATCCACAGCACCGCACGCGCGCTTGGCTGGTTCTTGGCGTCAGTGGCGCCCTGGCCCGCCTACGCCGGCGCCTTCCGCGGTGGCAGAGCCACCCGTGGCGGCCGACAGGAGGCACCCTGCGGCACAACGCCGTTCGGCACCGCCCAAGTCGCCTAGGAGCTCCGCGTGGCCTTCTCCATCGCCAGCGCACGCCTGCAGCACCGTCGCCGTGGCCAGGCATGCACAGGGCGCACCCTCTGCCGCCGACGTGCCGCACGGCCGTTCCATCGGGAACAAGCCGTAACCACCCCTACCTTGCTGAGTTAGGCACCAAAATGGAACCAGTGCACCTCCTAGTCGATGCTCAGGCTCCTAAACCAACCGTCCAGCCACAGCGCCGCCGTAATCGATCGCCGGACTTATCCCGTTCACGGCAACCGCCTCTGGCCGGCTATATATAGCGCCTCCGAGCTCACTCTCGAGCCCGCATCTCTCCACCACCTCACTAGACCATGCCCAGCCACTGGAAGAGCCTCGAGGGGCCCTTCATCCTCAACTCCGGCCACCTCCGTCCGCCTCGGGTTCCAGCAGCGTCCGCTCTAGTGAGAGCTCCTCCATCGCCCTGGACTCGTTCGTAGCCTCCTGACACCTCTAGGAGACTAACCCCCACTCCAATTTGACCCGAGAAACTCTCTCCGACGAGGCCCACGACCACCCGAGCCGCCGTCCGCCGGAGATAGGGTCGCCGTCGACGTGGGGCTCGCCGACGCTCAACTCCACCACCCACCGACGCGGAAGAGCACCAGGAACCTGTAGGTACCACTCCCTTCCCCTACCTCGCCGTGGATCGGCGCCGGCGACCACCGCCGCCTTCTAGCGCCGGCGCGACTCTGTTCTGTCCTTTGTAAACCTGACGAGTGGGACCCCCTCGTCAGCCTCTCTTTTCCTTCCGAAGCGTTTTTCTGGAAGGCGCCTTCGGGCAAAGTACGTCTTCCTATTCGGTTGGCGTACTACGTACCGATTCGTCTTTTTGTTTTTATATTCTAGCCCCTGGAAACTTTCTGTTTCATTACAAACAAGCCCCTGGACAGAAACTCTAATATCTTTTAAGCAAAAGATGATTTTGAGTTGATTCTTTTTCTGTCCTCTTTAGTTTTCTATCTAGTTTTTGTCATATTTATTTGAAAAATATTTGGCACAACTTTTATGCACGCGCGGTATTTATGTTAGTATTCGTTTTGTTTGAATACGTAGATACCGAAGGACGTGACGGAGCCGCGAACCTCACCGAGTTAGACTCCGACTACTCCGAACCAGGCAAGCATGCTTGAACCTTTGATATGATGAGTGTGTTGCATGTTTGCTCGAGTAGTTCTTCTTCATAGCATGGTCATATAAGCATTTATGGATGATTATATTTCATGCAAGCATGCTTCGGGTGAACCCGAATGATGATTGAAACACCCCGGTCATGTGGTGACATGATGGGTCGTGTACTGGTATTGTTGGAGCATGCCAGTCAATGGTTAATTCTAGTATCACCATGGATCAAGTCATGATTCCGTTCATCTCCTTTTGGTACTGTCATATGCCGTCTGTTAAGATTACGGTTTAGTCAGTTGCAAACCTCTTTCCGTGTACACACCAAGTGGAGGGGCCGGGATGAGGGTTCCATGGCCCTGGATTAAAGCCCGTCATCCGGTCAGGGGGCATGGTTGTTTCCGGTTGGGACCGAGAGGGGGCACCCCATAGAGCGCACATATATAAATTTGATCCCATGCTATTCGAGGTTGTAGCCTCCCCGTCTTAAAGTTTTTCGTGAATGTTGTCACGGGTGATTCCGGACAATAGGATGTGAAATGGGTGTGTACTCGTCAGTTGTGTTTTTGGTAGGAGCTAGGGCCCTACCGGATCTAGGGCGTAGGTTGTAGGGGAAGGAGGGGGAAGGACGAGGGCTTGTGCGCGGCGGCCGGCGGCGTGGCGCCGTCCTTACGACGGAAGCAGCGGCGGCGAAGGCAGGAGGCGACTAGTGTTTAGGTCTCCCGGCTCCCTAAGGGAAGCCGAGCAAATATGATTGCTTCTTGCTTGATTAGATTGATACATGTAATGCCCCGGATGTAATACTTTCCCTTTTGGGCATATAATATATCTCCGGCTTCATCTATTTCCATTCCGGGTTCTTTGTCTTTTGGGTTTTCGTCGTTTTGTTGTGTGAGTGTGTGGCATTCATCCGTATCATGTAGACATGTGCATCGCATTGCATTTGTGTTGTCGGTTGCATCCGGTTCCACGCGTTCCTTCCCGTTGTCCGTTTCGCGTTCCGGAGCTCCCTCACGTGTCCGTGACGTCCCGTAGGCCTACTTTGTTGTTTGGGCGTGTAACGTTACCGGTGTGCCGCGAGGTTGTTGTGTGTGTTGTTGTTTTGTTGTGTGCAACCCGCCTCTCAAATCTCGTCGCGTTTGGACTCCGTTGGCTATCCCATCAGTTATTCGTGTGGGTCCAAAATGCCTTCACTTTGTGTCCCAGAAACACCCCTACATGCAGTCCACTACCCTCTCCTAGGCCATCTAAATTACCCCCGCGATCGGATCCGTCGGATCGCGATCGGAGGGCTCCTAACACCCCCAAATTCCCCCTAACCCTAGAAAACTGCCATATATAGCACCCCCAAGTCCATTTTGGGCATCCCTAACCCTAGCCCCTTCTTCCTCCTCCTTCTCCCCCTAATTTTCTGGATCCACCACCCCCTCACTGCCACTTGGCCAGTTCCCGAAGGAACCAGCCACGCCGCCGCTCTGTTCGATCGAATTGGATCGATCTAGTCAATGCATCGCTGGCTCCCTCGCCCTGGGCCTCCTTCACGCATCGTCGCCCGTCGCTAGATCGATCGGCCTCATCGCTCCCTCCGCGCCCGTTCGATCGCCAGTCCACCCCGCCTGGACCACTTCATCGAAGCCCAGCCCCGATCGATCGCTCCACCAGGACAGGACCACATCGCCTCGGCCTCGACCGCCTCTCCAGGCCACCGCTCGCCCCGCGTCGGGCCCAAGGCGCGCCAGCCGCCCCGGCCCATCCCGAGTCCCGCAGCTGCGCTCTGGTCCACCGCCTCTCCAGGTTGGGCCGCCAGATCCCGCAGCGCCCTACCAGGCCAGCGCCTCCCCACCGGATTCCTGGGCCGCGGTGCGGGCCGCGCCACGCCCAGGCCGCCGCCTCCTTCGCCGCAGCAGCTTCGCCAGCCGGGCGGGCCGCGCCTCCGCAGGGGCCCAGCCGCGACCTCCCGTCTCCTCCGTCCAGCCGGGCCGGATCCAACCCGTCGTTTTTTTTCCTGATCTGCACGAGGTTGTTTTCCCCTCCTTTTCTCTGCTAAGTCCCTGAGATTATTGTCTGATGCGTTTTTAGAACTGCTGTAACTTTGTGTGTGGTTGTCCGTTTCGCGCAAATAGCATGTCCAGACGTTCGTGGTGATTAGCACTACGTTTTATCTTTTGGTGTCATGCATGTTAGAGATCATCTAGGTGCTTGTTTTTCTGTTGCAAGAGTGCATCCCGATATAACTGCTGCTATGTGATGTTTTTATGTCATCTTTGCCATGTGATATCTTTTAGCTCGTTTGTCCGAATGATGCAAATGACATGTCCACGTGTTCGTCTTGCCATGCTCTACATGTTGTATGTGATAGGTTGCATGATAGATTTATTCTTGCCCTGCTTATCATCGTTGCAAAGTGCCATGTGGCTGTGATGTTGTTTCACTTGTTATGAAATGCCATCTTGTTGTGCTCGTTGCAATCGTTGTGATTATCTCCATGATGTATGCTTGTGTGTTTCGGAATCACCATCATGTGTACTTTGATGAGGTGCTTACCACTTGCCATGTTTAGTTTCGAGGTGACTTAAACTTGCTCGTTTAGATGCCATGATGAAATTGCTGTTTTAGGACTTAGTGGATTTGCACTAAGTCTGAAATCTGTAACGTTCCAATGCCATGTTTGCTTGCTGCTCTAGGACAAACCATGATAGATTTTGAGTGGATCTTGATTGTTCCTTGTAGTATATATTGTTGGCTTTCCATTCATGTTATCACATGTTTATTTGAGTGGCTGTAGCATGTTTATCTTTTGCTCCAAAGTTTCAATAAAATTCTGCTGCCATAATTTTATTGTCAAGTTCAATATGTCCAAGCTCATTGCTATTGATCCGTGACTCGTTTGGGGGTGCACCTTTGGACTTAATTGCTGTAGGATATGTCTAGTTTGTGTTCTAGGTCTTTGCCATGATGTTTGAGTGCTGTAGCTTAATTATTTTGTGCTCCGAAGTTGCTATGTTGCTGTAATTTTCAGCTTTCGCTCTTTTCTTGTTTCGGGCATAACTTTTAGCCCGTAACTCCGATTTCAGCGAATCTTATATGAAACTTGATTGATTTTCTGTGTAGATTCATAATATCATATTGTTATCATGTTTTGAGGTGTTTTGCTTGAGTGCTATTTTCCGTGCTCCGTGTGCATCCTTAGTGCATCCATCATGCATCCATCATTTTCGAGTGCGCATTGCATCTTGTTGATTTGTGCTTGGTGTGATTGTTTTGTTTAGAGCCGGAAGCTGAGACCGAGTACGAGTACGAGCACGAGGTTTCCAATGAGGTTGAGCACGAGGACCCTTCTTACGATCCGAACGACTTCTCTTCAGGCAAGATGACCGAACCCCGATAACATTACTATCTTTGCCTATTGCTAGTAGATCCGCTCTATAGTTTTGCCTCGATGCCCATGTTCTTCTTGTCAGCCTCCTACTTGTAACCATTGCCATGTTTAACCACCCTACCTATGCAAACCCTTGCTTGGCTAAGTACGCTTCGCTCAGCCCTTCTTATAGCATTGCTAGTTGCAGGTGAAGATCAAAGATGCTTGCTTCATGTTGAAGTTTGGTTGGGTTATATCACACTATATAAATGCTTAAAAATGAAATCATCTATATATTGGCAAGGGTGGAAGGCTAAGCCTTTTGCTTGGTGATTTGTTCCACTCATGCCGTTAGGAACCGTATAAACCGGTGTTATGTTCCTTGATTATGCGTTCCTAACACGGTTGGGGTGTATGGGACCCCCTCGATAAACCGCTAAGTGCTAAGTCTTTTCCAGCAAGTCCCAACATTGGTACTATTCGCCTAAACAACTAAAAACTTTCCGAGGGAGTAATTAACCCGAGTCTTAATTAATTCAACCCCCCTGGGCCAGTGCTCGATTTGAGTGTTGGTCCAAACCAGAGTCACTTGCGGATACTACCCAGTTCGCTGGGGTCTTCGGTATCTGTACATAGCGTTCATCCGGTCGTGTCCTGAGACCTAGATACGCGCGGCTACTATCAGGGTGTCGACACGCCGGGAGGATTTGCTGGATTAGCCTTACCTTAGTTCGGTATATCTTGAGCACGGGATTCCGAGGATACTCGGGTCATCCCATTTTGGAGTTGCGACTCCGCGGATCGTGGGCTTGTAATGGGTCAAGTTGGAACACCCCTGCAGGGTTATGAATTTTCGAAAGCCGTGCCCGTGGTTATGTGGCAGATGGGAGCTTGTTAATATCCGGTTGTAGATAACTTGACACAATGTTTCTAATACACTACCAGCGTGTGTTCCGTGACCGTCAATTTCCGAATAGGGATTCGGGAGTTGAACACGGAGGGGTTATGTTTGTTGAGCTTGTAGCTAGGATCACTTCGTGATCACTTCTCGTCCGAGGCTTTCTCTTCTCGCTCTCTCTCACGTAAGCTAGTTGCTAGTTGCTGCTGCAGACACTTATTCTTTTCTGCAGCCTTATCCTCTCCCAAGGCTTAAATAGTCTTGTTACCCGGGAACGGGATTGCTGAGTCCTCTGTGGCTCACAGTTACTTCACCACACCAGATGCAGGTCCAGTTGTGAGCTATCCAGGTGATGGCACCGAGCTGGACTGGGAGTACGACGAGGAGCGTAGTCGGTACTATGTTCGTTATCCGGATGATCAGTAGTGGAGACTTCTACTAGGATTCGATCCGACCTGTGGATGTTATTTAAGTTTGGTATCTTGACATTTGGTTTTGCCCTTAGAGGGTTGTGATGTTCTTAATGCATGATGTTTGAGACATGTATTGTATTTGTGTGACGTGGCGAGTGTAAGCCAGCTATTTATGTTTACTATCCCCTCTTTTACATGAGATGTGCAAAGATTACCAAACTTGAGATCATTCTAGGATGGACTTATGCCTTTAAGTCGTGCCTCGACACGTAGGAGGTATAACTCCATCTTGGGCATTACAAGTTGGTATTCAGAGCCTTCTCCGACCTAGGAGCCCCCACTGTTTGATCGAATCGTTGACGGTCGAGTCTAGGCACACACTGAAAACATTTTGAGTCCTATATTTTATCGGAGAGTAGGATTTCTTTGCTTCTCATCCCCTTTCTCTCTGGTGAGGACTCCTGACGACTACTCTTGTCTCTCCTATCTTCAAAAATTGCACCAATTTTTTTTTAGGAATCCCGCGAGTATTATGGGATTGTTTCGATGTTCTTGTGACGAGGATATTGTTCTCGATGCCTCCTGACATTAGGGGTTGTGGCAGTGTCCCGGGGAGTTGAGCTTCGGGGTATTGTCGTCACAAGCATATCACGGCAGTACTAAATACTTAAGACGGCCGACATAGAAAATCTCTCCTATACGGCCAGTGGCAAGATAACCCCGACATCACCCAGTACTGGGGAGGTAGTTCGGGAGTATTGCCATAGCTTGTTATAGTGGATGCTTTTCGAAGGTCCGAGGTACACAGTTTCCGAGAAAGACTGGTTATGTGTTGAAGGATGGATACACCTGGATGTAGGTTTAGAGTTGATTGCGCGGTGCTTCCCGTGTATCCCCAACACCTGATTGCATAACTGGAATCTTTCGGAAATTTATAGGTGGGTTTATCCAGTAGATCGTAGGCATTCTTCCAACGGATGCAGGTTAGAGAGTTCGGGGTTCTACATTGAGTGAAGTGGTTTATGACCGAGGTTACTATCAGGAGTTGCATCTTAAAGGATCCTTGGCTATGCTGATCCGGGGATTGCAAAACCTTTTCGTAACGCGTTCATATGCTTTCAGCACAAAGATGTTAGAACGAAACTCCTATCTTGTGTTTGTTCCCGTCTGTACCTTGTTGTTTTCTTATTTTATCCTTTTGTCCCCTATGTGGCTTCTCGTGAAGATTGATGTTATCATTAAACTAAGAATTTCATTCGTTCCTCTTGTTCGAATGATTTCATTCGTTCTTATTGTTCGAATGATTATTGTGAAGACTTGTTGCAATTCGTTCCATTGATTCAGCTTATACCTTTTGTCAATCAATTGCTGATTCGTGGTCATCTCTTTTAGGATGGCTCCGAAAAAGGTTCCCAACGCTAACCCAGAGGGTGAAGAGGTCCCAGATCGTCCTCCTTCCCCTCCTCCTCCGTCTGAGGCTTGGAGAGCGATTATGCAGACTACAGCTCAGAACACTCAGATGTTGATGCAGATGATGCAACAGATGCAAGCTAATCAAGCTAATCAGGGTGTTCCAGGGAATCAAGGCAACTTCTTCAACCAGCAGCACCATGCTACTCTCAACCAGTTCTTGGCCAATAATCCAAAAGCTTTCAGTTACTGTGTCGACCCTCTTGATGCTGAAGATTGGTTAACCGACATAAAAAAGCATTTTGAGTGCAGTAACGTGAAGGAAGATGATTATGTGAAGTTTGCAGCCTTCCAACTCAAAGATCAAGCAGCTGATTGGTGGCAGCAGTACAAAGACTCCAGGCCAGGTCAAGTGATCTCTTGGGAGAATTTCTGCAAGGACTTTCGCTCTCACCATATTCCTACAAGTGTCATCGAGGGTATGTGTGAGCAATTCCGCAACCTGAAGCAGGGCTCTATGACAGTCTATCAGTATAATGTCAAGTTCCAAAACCTCGCCCGCTATGCTAAGCAAGACATTCCTGATGCTAAGAGCAAAATCTACCAGTTCCGTGGAGGTCTCAAAGATGAACTTCAACTTGCTCTCACCTTGTTCGAGCCGGATGAATTCGACAAGTTCTATAATATGGCTTTGAAACAAGAAGCAGCTCAGCTTAAGATGGAGGCTTCTAAAAAGAGAATTCGAGATGCCGTTCACTCTTACTCATCGTCTCAGATGGTCTCGAAGCATCAGAAATTCTGGCTTCCTCCTCCTCGAGTGATTCGAGCTCCTTACAACAACTCCAACAACTCCAACAACAAGAACTCTAGTGGACGTGGTTTCTCCCACCCTCCCAACCCAAGCAACCAGTCGAAGAAGCAGTTTCAGTCTCAAGGCTCCAAGTCAAGTGGCTCTCATTTCCGTCCTCTCTCTGAAGTGGTGTGCAACAAGTGTGGCCAGAAGGGTCATTATGCCAACAGATGTCCTAATCCGAAGCGTCTTCCTCCTCCTCCGCCTGTGAGTTCAGCTATTGTCAAGCATGATCCAAAGGCTGCTAGGGTCAATCTGATGAGTGCAGCTGAAGCGGAGAATTCTTCTGATGTGATTTGGGTAACCTCTCAGTTAACTCTTTTCCAGCTAAAGTATTGTTTGATATGGGTGCATCTTTGTCCTTCATTTCAAGATCTTTTGTTGCTAAGCATGAATTGGTTTCAGATAGGATTCCTAGACCTTTGAAGATTATTTCTCCGGGTTTGCAAATGACTTCCAACACAGTTGCTCCGAATGTTTCTATTCGCATGGGTGATTATCGCTTTCTGGCTAATCCGGTGGTTCTTGGTAATTCTGACATCGACCTCATCCTCGGAATGGATTGGCTTTCTCAGCATGATGCTCACATTGATTGTGCTCAAAAGGAAGTCAAGATGACTCATTCTGATGAAGATGTGATTATCTTCGCCTCCAGGGATAACACTATCAGGCTTTTCTCTCTCAATGATAAGGGCGAAATTAATGCCATATCTCAAATTCCGGTGGTGAACGAATATCAAGACGTGTTTCCTGAAGAACTTCCAGGCATGCCTCCACACCGTCAGGTGGAATTCGTAATTGAACTCGAGCCGGGTACTGAGCCAGCTTGCCGGCGTCCATACAAGCTCTCTCCGGATGAATTGAAGGAATTGAAGAAGCAGCTTGATAAACAGGAGAGTATGGGTCTCATCAGGCCTAGTACGTCTCCGTGGGGCTGTGGTGTCTTATTTGTCAAGAAGAAAGATGGCACAGAGCGTCTCTGTGTTGATTATCGGCCATTGAACAAGAAGACAATAAAGAACAAATATCCGCTCCCCAACATCAACGAACTCTTTGAGCAGCTCAAAGGAGCTAAAGTGTTCTCTAAGCTTGACCTCCGAATGGGTTATCACCAAATTTGCATTCGCGAGGAAGACATTCCCAAGACGGCCTTCAGAACGAGCTACGGTTCATACGAGTATACCGTCATGTCTTTTGGTCTCGCCAATGCTCCTCCTACCTTTTCGAGGATGATGCATTACATCTTCAACCCCTATACTGGCGAGTTTGTGCTTGTGTATCTGGATGATATTCTGGTGTTTTCCAAGAATGAAGAAGATCACGAAAAGCACTTACGTCTGGTTCTTGATCGACTCCGAGAGCATAAATTCTATGCCAAGTTCTCCAAGTGCGAGTTTTGGCTCGATAAGGTTTTGTACCTGGGCCACATCATCTCAGCTGATGGTATTGCGGTTAATCCCGAGAAAGTTGAAGCAATTGTCAACTGGGAAGCTCCTCAGAACGTCAAGCAGCTCCGCAGTTTTCTGGGTCTTGCCAGCTATTGCAGAAGGTTCGTTGAGAACTTCTCCAAGATTGCCAAGCCTCTTTCCAACCTGCTTCAGAAGAATGTCAAATACTTTTGGTCTCCAGAGTGTGAAGTGGCATTCAAAACACTCAAAGAAAAGCTCGTCTCTGCTCCAGTTCTGACTCCTCCATATGAATCCAAGCCCTATGAAGTATTCTGTGATGCTTCTCTTCAAGGACTTGGTGGTGTGCTTATGCAAGACAAGAGAATTGTGGCATATACTTCTCGTCAGCTCAAGCCAAGTGAGAAGAACTATCCCACACATGATCTCGAGCTAGCAGCTGTGGTACATGCTTTGATTACGTGGAGACATCTGTTGTTGGGCAGAAAGGTCGACATCTTCACTGATCACAAGAGCTTGAAGTACATCTTCACACAGCCGCATCTGAACCTCTGCCAGACTCGTTGGGTTGAAATGATCCAAGAGTACAATCCCAGCATTGAATACACTCCTGGCAAGGCGAATGTGATTGCAGATGCTTTGAGCAGAAAGGCATATTGCAACAGCCTTCTTATCAAGCCGTGCCAGCCTGAGCTTTGTGAAGCATTCAGGAAGCTCAACCCCCAAGTTGTTCCGCAGGGTTTTCTTGCAAATCTTTAAATTGCTCCTACCTTGGAAGATCAGGTCCGTGAGGCCCAACTCAGTGATACCATGGTGAAGAAGGTGAAACATGCTATTGCTAAGGGCATTCCGAAATACAAGTGCTTCCGTGTTGATGACAGAGATACCTTGTTCTTCGAGGACAGACTCGTTGTTCCCAAAGGTGATCTCCGGAAGCTCATAATGGAAGAAGCACATGATTCTCTCCTTTCCATTCATCCTGGCAGTTCCAAGATGTATCAAGATCTCAAGCAGTCGTACTGGTGGACACGCATGAAAAGGGAGATTGCCCAATTCGTAAATGAATGTGATGTTTGCAGAAGAGTGAAAGCAGAACATCAACGTCCAGCCGGTCTTCTCCAACCTCTTCCTATTCCCGAGTGGAAGTTCGACCACATTGAAATGGACTTCGTTAATGGTTTTCCTAAGTCCAAGCGAGGAAATGATGCTATCTTTGTGGTGATTGACAAGCTTACCAAAGTCGCTCACTTCCTGCCAGTCAAAGAATCCATCAATGCAGCTCAATTGGCAGAGCTGTACACTTCCAGAATTGTGTCCCTACATGGCATTCCTCAAGTTATTTCCTCAGACCGTGGAAGTTTGTTTACTTCAAGGTTCTGGGACTCCTTTCAGTCCGCCATGGGCACTAAGATCAGGTTCAGCACTGCTTTTCACCCTCAGACTAGTGGTCAAGTCGAGCGCGTGAATCAGATTCTAGAAGAAATGCTCAGAGCCTGTGTCATCTCCTTTGGCATGAAATGGGAAGACTGCCTTCCATTTGCCGAGTTCTCTTACAACAACAGCTTTCAAGCAAGTGCCGGCAAAGCTCCGTTTGAAATCCTCTATGGCAGAAAGTGCCGTACCCCTCTCAACTGGTCTGAAACAAGCGAACGTCAACTTCTTGGCTATGACTTGATCTCATAAGCCGAAGAAATGTGCAAAGTCATACGTGAGAATCTCAAGGCCGCTCACACACGCCAGAAGAGCTACTATGACGGCAAGCATTGTGATTTGGCTTTCAACATTGATGATCACGTTTATCTCCGTGTGTCTCCGATGAAAGGCACCCAAAGATTCGGTATCAAAGGAAAGCTTGCTCCTAGATACGTCGGGCCTTTCAAGATTCTTGGCAAAAGAGGCGATCTAGCCTATCAACTTGAGCTCCCTCCCAACTTCGCCAATGTTCATGATGTCTTCCATGTGTCTCAACTTCGCAAATGCTTCAAGGCACCTGAGCGCATGATTCCGTTTGAAGAGATTGATCTTCAACAAGACCTGTCCTACCGAGAGCATCCAGTTGCTATTCTCGAAGAAACCGAACGCAAGACCCGCAACAAGTCCATCAAATTTCTGAAAGTCAAGTGGTCACATCACACCGACCGAGAGGCTACCTGGGAACGAGAAGATCATCTTCGTTCCGAGTACCCTTCCTTTTTCCAGTCCTAGATCTCGGGACGAGATCTTTTTGTAGTAGAGGAGAGTTTGTAATGCCCCGGATGTAATACTTTCCCTTTTGGGCATATAATATATCTCCGGCTTCATCTATTTCCATTCCGGGTTCTTTGTCTTTTGGGTTTTCGTCGTTTTGTTGTGTGAGTGTGTGGCATTCATCCGTATCATGTAGACATGTGCATCGCATTGCATTTGTGTTGTCGGTTGCATCCGGTTCCACGCGTTCCTTCCCGTTGTCCGTTTCGCGTTCCGGAGCTCCCTCACGTGTCCGTGACGTCCCGTAGGCCTACTTTGTTGTTTGGGCGTGTAACGTTACCGGTGTGCCGCGAGGTTGTTGTGTGTGTTGTTGTTTTGTTGTGTGCAACCCGCCTCTCAAATCTCGTCGCGTTTGGACTCCGTTGGCTATCCCATCAGTTATTCGTGTGGGTCCAAAATGCCTTCACTTTGTGTCCCAGAAACACCCCTACATGTAGTCCACTACCCTCTCCTAGGCCATCTAAATTACCCCCGCGATCGGATCCGTCGGATCGCGATCGGAGGGCTCCTAACACCCCCAAATTCGCCCTAACCCTAGAAAACTGCCATATATAGCACCCCATGTCCATTTTGGGCATCCCTAACCCTAGCCCCTTCTTCCTCCTCCTTCTCCCCCTAATTTTCTGGATCCACCACCCCCTCACTGCCACTTGGCCAGTTCCCGAAGGAACCAGCCGCGCCGCCGCTCTGTTCGATCGAATTGGATCGATCTAGTCAACGCATCGCTGGCTCCCTCGCCCTGGGCCTCCTTCACGCATCGTCGCCCGTCGCCAGATCCATCGGCCTCATCGCTCCCTCCGCGCCCGTTCGATCGCCAGTCCACCCCGCCTGGACCACTTCATCGAAGCCCAGCCCCGATCGATCGCTCCACCAGGACAGGACCACATCGCCTCGGCCTCGACCGCCTCTCCAGGCCACCACTCGCCCCGCGTCGGGCCCAAGGCGCGCCAGCCGCCCCGGCCCATCCCGAGTCCCGCAGCTGCGCTCCGGTCCGCCGCCTCTCCAGGTTGGGCCGCCAGATCCCGCAGCGCCCTACCAGGCCAGCGCCTCCCCGCCGGTCTCCCTGGGCCGCGTTGCGGGCCGCGCCACGCCCAGGCCGCCGCCTCCTTCGCCGCAGCAGCTTCGCCAGCCGGGCGGGCCGCGCCTCCGCAGGGGCCCAGCCGCGACCTCCCGTCTCCTCCGTCCAGCCGGGCCGGATCCAACCCGTCGTTTTTTTCCAGATCTGCACGAGGTTGTTTTCCCCTCCTTTTCTCTGCTAAGTCCCTGAGATTATTGTCTGATGCGTTTTTAAAACTGCTGTAACTTTGTGTGTGGTTGTCCGTTTCGCGCAAATAGCATGTCCAGACGTTCGTGGTGATTAGCACTATGTTTTATCTTTTGGTGTCATGCATGTTAGAGATCATCTAGGTGCTTGTTTTTCTGTTGCAAGAGTGCATCCCGATATAACTGCTGCTATGTGATGTTTTTATGTCATCTTTGCCATGTGATATCTTTTAGCTCGTTTGTCCGAATGATGCAAATGACATGTCCACGTGTTCGTCTTGCCATGCTCTACATGTTGTATGTGATAGGTTGCATGATAGATTTATTCTTGCCATGCTTATCATCGTTGCAAAGTGCCATGTGGCTGTGATGTTGTTTCACTTGTTATAAAATGCCATCTTGTTGTGCTCGTTGCAATCGTTGTGATTATCTCCATGATGTATGCTTGTGTGTTTCGGAATCACCATCATGTGTACTTTGATGAGGTGCTTACCACTTGCCATGTTTAGTTTCGAGGTGACTTAAACTTGCTCGTTTAGATGCCATGATGAAATTGCTGTTTTAGGACTTAGTGGATTTTCACTAAGTCTGAAATCTGTAACGTTCTGATGCCATGTTTGCTTGCTGCTCTAGGACAAACCATGATAGATTTTGAGTGGATCTTGATTGTTCCTTGTAGTATATATTGTTGGCTTTCCATTCATGTTCTCACATGTTTATTTGAGTGGCTGTAGCATGTTTATCTTTTGCTCCAAAGTTTCAATAAAATTCTGCTGCCATAATTTTATTGTCAAGTTCAATATGTCCAAGCTCATTGCTATTGATCCGTGACTCCTTTGGGGGTGCACCTTTGGACTTAATTGCTGTAGGATATGTCTAGTTTGTGTGCTAGGTCTTTGCCATGATGTTTGAGTGCTGTAGCTTAATTATTTTGTGCTCCGAAGTTGCTATGTTGCTGTAATTTTCAGCTTTCGCTCTTTTCTTGTTTCGGGCATAACTTTTAGCCCGTAACTCCGATTTCAGCGAATCTTATATGAAACTTGATTGATTTTCTGTGTAGTTTCATAATATCATATTGTTATCATGTTTTGAGGTGTTTTGCTTGAGTGCTATTTTCCGTGCTCCGTGTGCATCCTTAGTGCATCCATCATGCATCCATCATTTTCGAGTGCGCATTGCATCTTGTTGATTTGTGCTTGGTGTGATTGTTTTGTTTAGAGCCGGAAGCTGAGACCGAGTATGAGTACGAGCACGAGGTTTCCAACGAGGTTGAGCACGAGGACCCTTCTTACGATCCGAACGACTTCTCTTCAGGCAAGATGACCGAACCCTGATAACATTACTATCTTTGCCTATTGCTAGTAGATCCGCTCTATAGTTTTGCCTCGATGCCCATGTTCTTCTTGTCAGCCTCCTACTTGTAACCATTGCCATGTTTAACCACCCTACCTATGCAAACCCTTGCTTGGCTAAGTACGCTTCGCTCAGCCCTTCTTATAGCATTGCTAGTTGCAGGTGAAGATCGAAGATGCTTGCTTCATGTTGAAGTTTGGTTGGGTTATATCACACTATATAAATGCTTAAAAATGAAATCATCTATATATTGGCAAGGGTGGAAGGCTAAGCCTTTTGCTTGGTGATTTGTTCCACTCATGCCGTTAGGAACCGTATCAACCGGTGTTATGTTCCTTGATTATGCGTTCCTAACACGGTTGGGGTGTATGGGACCCCCTCGATAAACCGCTAAGTGCTAAGTCTTTTCCAGCAAGTCCCAACATTGGTACTATTCGCCTAAACAACTAAAAACTTTCCGAGGGAGTAATTAACCCGAGGCTTAATTAATTCAACCCCCCTGGGCCAGTGCTCGATTTGAGTGTTGGTCCAAACCAGAGTCACTTGCGGATACTACCCAGTTCGCTGGGGTCTTCGGTATCTGTACGTAGCGTTCATCCGGTCGTGTCCTGAGACCTAGATACGCGCGGCTACTATCAGGGTGTCGACACGCCGGGAGGATTTGCTGGATTAGCCTTACCTTAGTTCGGTATATCTTGAGCACGGGATTCCGAGGATACTCGGGTCATCCCATTTTGGAGTTGCGACTCCGCGGATCGTGGGCTTGTAATGGGTCAAGTTGGAACACCCCTGCAGGGTTATGAACTTTCGAAAGCCGTGCCCGCGGTTATGTGGCAGATGGGAGCTTGTTAATATCCGGTTGTAGATAACTTGACACAATGTTTCTAATACACTACCAGCGTGTGTTCCGTGACCGTCAATTTCCGAATAGGGATTCGGGAGTTGAACACGGAGGGGTCATGTTTGTTGAGCTTGTAGGTAGGATCACTTCGTGATCACTTCTTGTCCGAGGCTTTCTCTTCTCGCTCTCTCTCACGTAAGCTAGTTGCTAGTTGGTGCAGACACTTATTCTTTTCTTCAGCCTTATCCTCTCCCAAGGCTTAAATAGTCTTGTTACCCGGGAACGGGATTGCTGAGTCCTCTGTGGCTCACAGTTACTTCACCACACCAGATGCAGGTCCAGTTGTGAGCTATCCAGGTGATGGCACCGAGCTTGACTGGGAGTACGACGAGGAGCGTAGTCGGTACTATGTTCGTTATCCGGATGATCAGTAGTGGAGACTTCTACTAGGATTCGATCCGACCTGTGGATGTTATTTAAGTTTGGTATCTTGACATTTGGTTTTGCCCTTAGAGGGTTGTGATGTTCTTAATGTATGATGTTTGAGACATGTATTGTATTTGTGTGACGTGGCGAGTGTAAGCCAGCTATTTATGTTTACTATCCCCTCTTTTACATGAGATGTGCAAAGATTACCAAACTTGAGATCATTCTAGGATGGACTTATGCCTTTAAGTCGTGCCTCGACACGTAGGAGGTATAACTCCATCCTGGGCATTACAATACATCTCCGCTCCTTATATAGAGAGGTTTACTTGACTCCTAAGCAAACGATCCTAATACGATAAGATAATTGGGCTAAGCCCCTAATTAAGATACCTGGGCTATAACCCACTAGGCTAAGCCCCTATGCCGGTCATAACACTTCTCCCCGCCCGCACAAACAGCTCGTCCTCGAGTTGTAAGGTGGGGAAGCGCTTGTTGAACTCCTCGAGGTGATCAACCATCGTCAAACACCTGCGCTACAGCTGGGGCGGCAAGGTCGGCGGCGACGGCGTCCTCCGGAATGTAGTCGGCAACCTCCAGGTAGAAGAGTCGCGGGCAAGCGTGGCCGGGCATGTAGGGCTCGTCGCAGTTGAAGCACAACCCTTGGCGGCGACGCTCGAGTAGCTCGGCAAAGGTGAGCCGGCGGAACGGGCGCGCGGCAGTCGCGGCGAGGGGTGCCGCGGAAGCCTGAACAGGCCAACCCAGAGCGGGATCTGGCAGGGTAGCGACCCTGTGGCCCGAAACGGTGACTCATGCTGGACGGCCACCGCACGGCGCTCAAATGCGCGGGCGTAGTACATGGTCGTCTGGATATCCTGGGGTCCCTGAAGCTCCACGTCCATGCGGATGTGATCCGAAGTCCACCGACAAAGAGGTCGGCCCGCTGCTGCGCCGTCACGCCCGACGCGTGGCATGCCAGGGCGTGGAAACGGTCGGCGAAGTACTGAACCGTGGAGGTGAAGGGAAGGCGGCCGAGCTCCGCAGGTGGCTCCCACGGATTGGGGGCCCAAAACGAAGGAGGCAGAGCTCGCGGAAGCGTTCCCAAGGGGGCATGCCGCCCTCGTCCTGCTCGAGGGCGTAGTACCAGGTCTGGGCTGGACCGCGGAGGTGGTAGGATGCAAGCCAAGTGCGCTCCGACGCGAGCATGCGCTGTCCACGGAAAAATTGCTCACACTGGTTGAGCCAGTTAAGCGGGTCCTCTGTGCCGTCATAAGTGGCGAAGTCGATCTTGGCGAACCGTGGCGGCGTCTGGATCGGCGCGCCATGGCCGACCGGCTCGGCGGTGCGGAGCAGTGATGATGACGGCGCCCGGTCAACGGTGGGGAGACCGTCATAGGCCCCCGCGGAGCCGGACGAGGTCCCAGACTGCAGCGTGGGTACCGGTGGGTCCCCGGCCTCCGTGTAAACTGGCGGTGGCGACGTCCTGGTTAGCCAGGCCGGGATCTGGGACGATGACAGCGGAAACCGGACTTGCTGGATCGGGAGGCCTCCCGGTGTGGACTGGCCCAGTCCGGAGCTGGGCGGCGGCGGTGGGAGCTGGACCGGTGCGGGCAGCGCGGTTGGCGCGGCTGGGGCCGGCGCGGGCCAGTGCGGCCACTACGGCGCTGGGGCGGGCGCGAATGGCGCCGCGAGAACCGGCGCGGGCCACTGCGGCCAGGATGGCACTGGGGCGGGCGGCGGCTGGAATGACGGATGGGCCCCGGCGATCGCCGCGGGTACCGAGTACCAGGGCAGGTGCAGCAGCGGCGTAGGCGGCCCGCTGGGGTGCCCCGCCTGGAATGACGGCAGCGATGGCCCGTCCATTGCAGGGGCGCCCTGGGATGGCCACGGCAGCGCGTGGTGGCCGTAGGCGGCGGTAGTCGCAGTCGGCGGAGGTGCGGGCGGCCCGGCTAGGTACAGATGGATGCCCTGGACGGCCGTCACGAGATCCCGCAAGATGCTGGTGACTTCTTTCGGCGTGAAAACGGCTGTTGTCGGCGTAGCGGAAGTGACCGGGGCCGGCGGTTGTCGGCGTTGCGGAAGTGACCGGCGCCGGCGCCGTGGGGGAACCGGCGGTGTTGACGGTGACCGGGGTCGGCGGCGGTGGGGAACCGGTGGTGTTTAGCGGTGCGGTGGTGATAATTGGCAGCGGCGGCGTTGGTGTTGACGAAGACATGATCTAGCCCGAGTCTCTGGATACCAAATTGGTAGGAGCTAGGGCCCTATCGGATCTAGGGCATAGGTTGTAGGGGAAGGAGGGGGAAGGACGAGGGCTGGTGCGCGGCGGCCGGCGGCGTGGCGCCGTCCTTACGACGGAAGCAGCGGCGACGAAGGCAGGAGGCGACTAGGGTTTAGGTCTCCCGGCTTCCTAAGGGAAGGCGAGCAAATATGATTGCTTCTTGCTTGATTAGATTGATACATCTCCACTCCTTATATAGAGAGGTTTACTTGACTCCTAAGCAAACGATCCTAATACTATAAGATAATTGGGCTAAGCCCCTAATTAAGATATCTGGGCCATAACCCACTGGGCTAAGCCCCTATGCCGGTCATAACAGTTTCTGCTAAAACACCATAGACGGAACTAGTCCCTGTGGCTACTGGAATCCGTTGGCCGTGATTTAAGAGTACAAGCTCTGCAGAGTCAAATCTTCCGAGTAGCCATGTTTATGGCCTAGAGTCAATCTTCGTGTCAACCCCGGTGACCGTCTCTAGTAATTTTATGATAGTAACAAGAGTGGTGATTTTTGCTAAGTTCATTTTGGGTAGATGAACTAACCAGTTATCTCTGTACTGATTTACCTCCTGAATTATTTTACCGTTATACCATTGTTTATATAAGCTCTTTATGTGATGTCGCTCACACGTCCGACTGTGGCATTCTTGTTATTTATAAAGCCCTTTATGTGATGTCGCTCAAACGTCCGACTGTGGCATTCCTGTTATTTATTTTCATTATAAGCCCTTTATGTGATGTTGCTCAGACATTCGACTGTGGTATTCTTGTTATTTATTTTCATTATAAGCCCTTTATGTGATGTCGCTCAGACGTCCGACTGTGGCATTCTTGTTATTTACCTTCATTATAAGCCCTTTATGTGACGTCGCCCAGACGTCCGACTGTGGCATGTTTTTATTCATTTTCCTCACGAGGCGTCACTCAGACACTCGTTTGGTTTTCTTTTATTTATCTTATGGATTTTGGGAGGATTACCGCCCGACTTCTATTTTTACTTGCAGCACAGAAATTATATTACTCGGATACATAATGCTAGAATACTCACATGCATCATGTTTGCATTTATTATATCTTATGTCCGAACTGTCTTGCGAGTACATTCAAAGTACTCACCTGGCTTGTTGATTTGGCCAGATGTTGACGAAGGCGATCTCATGGATGAAGAGTTCGATAGCGAGTCCGACGTCTAGTGGAGTCCCAGTCAGTCTCTTGCGATCTTGGAGTTGATCACTATTATATAACCGCTTCCGCCAACCACCAAATAAATTCATCGGGTCTCACTCCAACACTCGAAGAACTGTAAGATAATGGAGTCACGCCACCCACCACACTGTGTCATATCCACCACCTTTTTATTGGGAGCTAGTAGTATGCCACCCTACCATGGTGTCGTATCCGCCCTTATGTATAACATCGGCGTGCTTGTAATAAATTGTTGAGCAACCTCAGCTCAACCATGTATAATATTCAGTACTCTGGAATTCTGTATCAAGGATTTGTCTACCAGTAAGAAGTATTCTTTCGTACTGGTTCGATTAAAAGGTCGGTCTCTCGGTAATTATTTTACTGAAATACCGGTCCTGACACGGGTCCTAAGGTGGCATGAGTGGAACAAAACACCAAGCAGAAGGCCGAGCCTTCCACCCATTACCAATATATATGTGCATTAAGTTTAAATAAGAGATATATTGTGTTATCCCAATAACAAGTCCGACGTGGAACAAGCTTCGAACTTCACCTGCAACTAACAACGCTATGAGAGGGGCTGAGCAAAAGCGTACTTAGCCAAACGACGGTTTGCTAGGAAGGCGGTTAGAGTGTTTCATGGCAACATTAGGAGGCTGACAAATAGGAATAGGCATCGAGGCATATCTAAAGAATGAGACAACTAGCATAGGCAAAGATAGAGGTGATATCGAGGAATGGTCATCTTGCCTGTTAAGTCCACGGAGGGATTCTAACCTTGCTCCTCAAACTCAGCCTAGAAAGGAACCTCGAACTCCGAATCATCACCGGGCTCTAACCAACACAACAATACAAATACTGGAACAACAATCAAACATCATGTAATGCTCAAACACATGATGCAAGCTATGATGCATATGAATATGGACAGGATGTGATGCAACTCCTAGGGGCAAGATGAGTGCACAAGCGACATGGCAAAAACAAGATCACAAACATGTAGGGACATATGCAAAAGGAAACAAGGACAAACATGATCACAAGTGGTTATGTAGTTGAATTAAACAAGCACTCAACAAGTTTTATAAGTTGCCTAACATGGCAAGGGGTGCAACTAGGATCAACAACATCATGCTAGCATTTTAAATGGGCCGAAAAGAACAAACAACAATTTCCGGGAACTCCCAAGTTCATAAAATACATATAGGATAGATCTGATGCAAACATATTTTAGAGTTGTTAAACTTGCAAAACAACATCACCAACTTAATCTACACATTTTCCACCCCAAAAACATATAAAGTTTATCAAGTTTGGAGCTATGGTTATTTAGTTATGAATTTAACAAGTTTGAGCATATTTTAAACACAAAATAATTCGAACAACAATTTAAATATCTTTAACATGGCAACAAACTGCATATAATTATTCTACACGAAAAACTAGGCAGTTTTCATATATAAAGTATTTTGAACAGATGCAAATAACAAAAGCTATGAGTATTTAAAAAAATGCAAACAAAAGCTGAAAATAAATTCAAACAGAAAAGAAAGAAAAACAACTCTGACCAGGTCTGGATTAGCCACAACCAATGACTAGTGGGCCCAGGGGTCCTGAAGTGGCAGAAAACTGGGTGTGGAACTGGGTGAGTGCTCAGTGAGAATGACACATGGGACCCTGATGTCATAGGGCCAAGGTGCAAAAACTGGGGCTTATAAGCACTTGCCCTGGGTGGAATTCGAACCTAGGTCTGCAGGTTAGAGGCGAAGAGGTTGAACCACTACGCTAGGCTACATGCGGCTAAGAGACTAGAGGCAGTATTCTAGATAAACAGCTGCACGCCTGCGAAACAGAAATAAAACAAAAAAATGAAAAAAGAGAGGGCGCTGGATTTGAACCCAGAACCTCTGGCATGTTTGCGCGCGAGAGTAACCAGTAGGCTACGAGCCGATTTGTGAACATGAAGGGGCACGTGTTTCTTTAACAGAGAGAGAGGCCAGGTACTGAAACCATCACCTATGCACAACAAGTTCCGGCGACGATGGAAAGCAAAGGCGGCGACCTCTGCAGCTGCAGAGCACCGGTGGGCATGCGGGATTGTGTGGGGGAGTGCGGGGCGCAGTGGCGGAGAGATGGGCACGTGTGTGCATGTGCAAGATCCGGAGTGCCTCGTGTGTGCATGTGCAAGATCCGGAGTGCCTAAACAAAAAAATGGAACTATGCCCAGGGCACGGCGGACAAGAACTTGGCATGAATGATGCGGCGCCTATGGAGATCTATGGATGACAAGAAGCAGCATGGGGGAGTTGGGTATACCTCGTATACGTGTGACAAGAAGAAGAGGCCGAGGACGAGCCTACGGCGACGCGGTCGACCTCTGAACCTCGGCGCGAGCTCTGACCGAGGGGAAAATGGGAGCAGAGGAGGAAGCCATGCGCGGACTTGGTGATCTCCTCGATGCCGTACTGGACGAAGAGGGCGACGAGGACGACAGGGAAGCCGACGGACTTGAAGAAGGCGGCTGGAGGTGACCGCAGGGCAGCGACGACAGCGAGCGTGCTCTCAGCCACGCTCGGGTGCTCGCGGGGAAGGAGAAGGAGAGAAGGGGAAGAACCCTTGGTGGCGGCGGCGAAGGGGAAACCCTAGAGGAGTAGGTGTGGACGTCGAGGGGGTCTTATAGGGAGGTGGGAACGGCTGGCTCGGCCACCGTGGCCATGGCGGATGTGTAAAGCAGAGAAGGAGAGGTGGAAGAAAAGGGGGGGGTGAGAGCTACAGCCTACCCTGCTGACAGATGGGCCCTACGCTCCACGTGGGACGAGTGCAAGAGGGGGTTGGTTCGGTCTGCGTGAGAAAAAGCACCCGGGGGATTAGCGGGCTGCTGCTGGGCTATTGCTGCCGCGTGGGCTGAGATGCAGGTGAGGGAGAGGCCCAAGCTACTGCTGCCTTTATCTCCTTCCTTTTCCATTTTCTTCAAACAAGAAACAAAAATAAAATTCCCAGGTCAAAAGGAAAAGAGTTAGGAGGAAAATAAAATACTCCCTAGCTCCTAGGATTATGCCCTGTTTTATAAAAATGGCTTGGACACTTTTAGAGGTAGAAAAGTAAAACAAGTTTGAATATGGTTCAAACTTCTATCATTTTTGAACCTGACCAAATCATTTTAAAATGAGGCAAGGCTTTGCAAGGTGACTTAGGACAAGGTACCAAAGAAGTGGGGAGGAGATGAACATTTAAAAAGAAGAGGTTAAGTCACTTGCAAAATTTAAGGAATGGAAAAGAAAGGAGGGGAAGTGGTGCTAGATGATAAGGTGTTTAAAGAAGGGCATGCTTGCAACCACCATCACAACAAGATCAAGATGACCTCACCTAACATACTAGGGATGAATAAACACAATGATAAGTGAAATGCCATGATGATCATGATGCAATGATGATGATGAAGTAATGCATAAGTGCATAAAGGAAAAGAAAATATGACAATGCAATGACAAATGAGAAGGCATAATTGAAAAAGAACCCCCAAGGAAAAGGACAAGGATCAAATGGTAAATGTTTTATTGCCATATAAGGAAGGTATCACATATGGGGTGTTACACAATATGATCATCGAGGTTCCACTATTGGTTATTGACCGGAGATGTGTCTCGGTCATGTCTACATAGTTCTCGAACCCGTAGGGTCTGCACGCTTAACGTTCGATGACGATTTGTATTATGAGTTATGTGTTTTTGATGAACGAAGTTTGTTCGGAGTCCTGGATGAGATCACGGACATGACCAGAAGTCTCGATATGGTCGAGAGGTAAAGATTCATATATTGGAAGCTATATTCGGACATCGAAAAGCTTTCGAGTGATTCGGGTATTTTTCGGAGTACCGGGGAGTTACGTGAATTCACCGGGGGAAGTATTGGGCCTTATTGGGCTTTAGTGGAAAGGAGAGAAGGGCCACAATGGAAGGCAGTGCGCCCCCCATGGGCTGGTCTGAACTGGACTAGGAGGGGGCAGTGCCCCCCTCTTTCCTTCTCCCTGTCCTCCTCCTTCCCTCTCTCCACCTCTTGGAAAAGGAAGGGGACTCCAACTAGGATTAGGAATCCTAGTTGGACTCCCCCTATAGGCACGCCCCTCCTAGGCCGACCTCCTCCTCCCCCTCCTTTATATACGTGGGGAGGGGGCACCCCAAAGACACACAAGTTAACAGTTGTTTTAGCCGTGTGCGGTGCCCCCCTCCACATATTACACCTCAAGTCATATTGTCGTAGTGCTTAGGCGAAGCCCTGCGCGGATCACATCATCAACATCGTCGCCATGCCGTCGTGCTAATAGAAATCTCCCTCATCCTCAACTGGATCAAGAGCTCGAGGGACGTCATCATGCTGAATGTGTGCTGAACACGAAGGTGCCGTACGTTCGGTACTTGGATCGGTTGGACCGTGAAGACGTTCGAGTATATCAACCGCGTTACTAAACGCTTCCGCTTTCGGTCTACGAGGGTATGTGGACACACTCTCCCTGCTCGTTGCTATGCTTCTCCTAGATAGATCTTGTGTGATCGTAGGAAATTTTTGAAATACTATGTTCCCCAACATAGAACCCTTTCAGCAAGGCCCAACATTGCTTTTACCATTTGCCTAATAATAACTAAAACTTGCATAGGGACTTTCCGAACCCCGTGAATGTTTAATCAACAAACCGGCCAATGCTCCTCATGATTTTTGGTCCACCCACCTAGAAGTCGGCGGCGCCTCGGGGAAACTCGATGGTATTCTGGCTATCGTCCACTTAGCAGAGATGGTTGTGTCCTGAGAACGAGATATGCACGGCTCTTATCGGGGTGATGACACACGGGGTGGTCTTGCTGGATTAGTTTTTACCTTTGATGAGCGGCTTGTCCACTAGGATTCCTTATCGTAAGCATCGGTGTTCTTCACATTGTGAGGATGTTCCATCGGATGTATGTGGTAGTTTGTGATGGATTATGTTGGAGCACCCATGCACAGTGGCGTAGCTAGGGGGTGGCCAGGGTGGTCCATGGACCACCCTGGAATTTCCCTATAGCTTGTATATAGTGTAGTAAAAAAATATTTCTTTGAAAATAAATAAACTTACGTAAATATTTTTATTGATGGACCACCCTGATTTATTGGGCTGGCTACGCCACTGCCCATGCAGGGTTAAATCTTTTCGGAAGCCGTGCCCATGGTTATGTGGCGACTTGGGATTTTGTAAGATCTCGTTGTAGATAACTTAACACTAAACTTCAAATAAAATACACCAACCGCGTGCGTAACCATGACCGTCTCTTTTCAAGGGAGTTTGGGAAGAGAACACGATGGGGTTATGTTTAACTCGTAAGTAGTTCAGGATCACTTATTGATCACTACTAGTTTGCGACCATTACGCATAGTCACTCTTCTTACTCTTGTACAATGCTTAGTGCTTGCTGCAACCTCACAACTTAACCATCCCGTACCCATTAAGCTTTTCTAGGCTTGATACCCATGGTAATGGGATTGTTGTGTCCTCGTGGCTCATAGATTACTACAAAAACAGTTGCAGGTACATGTAAAGCGATGATCTGACATGAGAGCGATGCTTGCTTGTTTGGAGATCTTCTCCTTCTTCTTCGATCAAGGGATAGGTTCCGGGTCGAGAGCCTAGGATTAGCATGGTGCATGTCATTCTTCTTCTTTGTTTGATTTCATCCGTAGTGCGATCCTGCTCTTCTGTATGATGGCTGTCCGGTTTCGAGCTCCGTAGACCCTAGAGAGGTTCGAACTCTCGGGTGCGCACGAAGAACACTCTCTACCCAGCGCGCTCGCCCTACGATCCCACGGCCTAGCTCGACGAACTCAAGGAACAAGAGACACATGGGTTTATACTGGTTCGGGCCACCTTGTGGTGTAATACCCTACTCCAGTGTGTGTGGTGGATTGCCTCGTGGGGCTGAGGATGAACTAGCACAATGGATGAACAACCTCGGTAGGCAAGGTGTTCTTGGACTCAATGAGCTGGTGAGGGTGAGGATGATCTGGGTGATCCACTCCTCCTTGTGGTGGAATGCCCTCTCTCCCTCTCCCTCTCTCTGGACGAATTGGTCTCCCCCCTCTATGGTGGTGGCTAGGTCCTATTTATAGTGGCCTTGGTGCTCTTCCAAAATGTAGGCGGGAAGGGATCCCACAATGACCAAATTTGAAGGGGAACAACTAGTACAAGCTATCCTGACAAAAGCGGTCTTCGCCTGACAAAGGCTCTGGTGGTGACACCGCGCCGGGCTCCACGGTGACCTCCATCCTGCCGTCCTGGCGGTCCTTGGTCTTGTTGCACCGATATAGAAATCTTTCTTGATTCCTCGTGACTCCGCGCCTGCGCTTGCCCCCTTGGCACCAAAGGGGAAACTGGTACATTGCACCCGTTGGCGCCCGTCTGGCCTTGGTCGTCATGGCTCACGTCACGTGAGCCTCGCGAGGTGCGCCTTGCATACATATCTCCGCTCCTCAGGAGCCAACCTAGAGAGGCTGCCCCCATGGAGGTCTTGCCGTCGTCCGCCTCGCGAGGCTCCGCCCCTCGTGAGGGTCTCGAGTTGTGGTTGCTGAAGCTGGGCCGTACCAGACCGTCGATGGAGCCACGCCATGGGCCGTAGGCAGGAAAGTCTGGGTACCCCCGTTCCCAGGACGCCTACAATGACTTCTATGTATTGATGTATTGTTGTATTCCTTTTTTAGCTTGTGGCGAGTCTAAGCCTTGACGTTGCTTGAACTACATCGACATTTCCTCAAAGAGGAAGGAATGATGCATCACAACTATGATAGGTATTTCCCTCAGTGATGAGACCAAGGTTATCGAACCAGTAGGAGAACCAAGCAATACTATGTAAATGGCACCTGCACACAAAGAACAAATACTTGCAACCTGACGCGTAAGATGGGTTGTCAATCCCTCTCGGGTAAAAGATTGGTAAATAGATAGATTGATAGATGCAAATAGAATAACGGAAAATAAAATTCAGCAAGGTAGTTTTGGGTTTTTGATAATATAGATATCAAAATAAAAGCAAATAGAAATAGACCGCAAAGGCAAATAATAGATCGGAAAGCAAATATGATAAGAATAGACCCGGGGGCCATAGGTTTGACTAGTGGATTTTCTCAAGAAATAGCACACGGTGGGTAAACAAATTACTGTTGGGCAATTGATAGAAAATCGAATAGTTATGACGATATCCAGGCAATGGTCATTATATAGGCATCACGTCCAAGCTTAGTAGACCGACTCATGCCTGCATCTACCACTATTACTCCGCACATCGACCGCTATCCAGCATGCATCAAGTGTATTAAGTTCATGGAGAAACAGAGTAATGCATTAAGAATGATGACATGATGTAGACGAGATCTATTCATGTAGGAATAGCCCCCATCTTGTTATCCTTAATAGCAACGAACATGTGTGTCTTGCTTCCCACTCTGTCACTGGGAAAGAACACCACACGATCGAACCCATCACAAAGCACCTCTTCCCATGGCAAGAAAAATCGATCTAATTGGCCTAACTAAACCAAAGATTCGAAGAAGAAATATGAGTCTATAAGTAATCATGCATATAAGAGATCAAAGAAGACTCAAATAACTTTCATGGAATAGATCTGATCATAAACTGAGAGTTCATCGGATCCCAACAAACACACCGCAAAAGAGTTACATCAAATAGATCTCCAAGAGACCATTATATTGTGAATCAAAAGGAGAGAAGAAGCCATCTAGCTACTGCCTACGGACCCGTAGGTCTATGGTGAACTACTCACACATCATCGGAGAGGCACCAATGAGGATGATGAACCCCTCCGTGATGGTGTCTATATTGGATCTCGTGGTTCTAGAACCTACAACGGCCAGAATTGTTTTTTGTCGACTCCCGTAGGGTTTCTGGAATATTTTGTGATTTATAGGGCGAAGTGGCGTTGCGCGCGGGGGGGGGGGGGCACCGAGGGGAGCCCAACCCCCCAGGGCGCATCTAGGCTCCAAGGCGCGCCCTGGTGGGTTGTGCCCACCTCGGGCCTCCCCTCTGGTACTTCTTTGGCCCACCGTCTGTCTTCTGGTCCAGAAAAGTTCTCCAAAAAAATTCGCTGCATTTGGAATCCGTTTGGTATTGATTTCATGCGAAGTAAAAAACATGCAAAAAATAGCAACTAGCATTGGGCAATATGTCAATAGGTTAGTCCCCAAAAATGATATAAAGTTGCTATAAAATGATTGTAAAACATCCAAGAGTGATAATATAACATCATGGAACAATCAAAAATTATAGATACGTTGGAGACGTATCAGCATCCCCAAGCTTAATTCTTGCTGGTCCTCGAGTAGGTAAATGATAAAAAAAAATTTTTTGATGTGGAATGTTGCCTAAAATGTTCATCACATATTCGTTTCTTTTGTAGCATGGACATTTGGACTTTTATATGGTTCAAAGTAATAGTTTAGTTTTGACATGAAGACTTCAATACTCAAGCATATCAACAAGCAACCATGTCTTTCAAAATATCAATACTAAAGCAAGTTATTCCTAGCCCATCATGCTCAATCATTGATCCATTCATGAAACACACTCGCATATTAGCTACATCCAATGCTCAAGTACGATCATAGTGCCCCTTAGTTGGTGCTTTATAAGACAAGATGAGACAAAAATAGAAATAAAAATGGCATAAAGTAAATAGAAAGGCCTTTCATAGAGGGAAGTAGAGATTTGTAGATGTGCCAGAGCTCAAAGCTTAAATTGAGAGATTTTTTTTTTGAGAGGCATACTTTTCCCGTCAACGAAAACGACTAAGAGTTCCCAATACTCTCCATACTAGATATATCATAAGCGATTTCCAAATAGAAAATCAACTCTATTCCTTTTTCCACCATTCTTTCACAATCCATGGATAGCCGTATCCATGGGTGCCTTCCATACCAACACTTCCTGAGGAATTTATTATTTGACAACATAAAGTAAATTTCATTTCATTTCGAGACTATGCATCCCTATTACCGCCGTACTCTCGTGCAATGACAAGTGAATAAACACTCATCTTGAGAATAACACATCTAGCATGGAAAAAAATAAACCACCGCTCGCCGCTTCATGAGCGGTACGGGCACACAAAAGAGAAGTTTATTTTGAAATTAGAGATGGCACATATAAATTTGCTTAGAACGGCATAGAAATATCACATATAGGTAGGTATGGTGGACTCGTGTGGCAAAACTGGGTTTAAAGAGTTTGGATGCACAAGTAGTATTTCTACTTAGTACAAGTGGAGGCTAGCAAAAAGATTGAGAAGCAGCCAACCAAGAAATGAAAAATCACATAAGCGAGCATTAAGCATAACTAACATCAAATAATGCACCATAAGTAGGATGTAATTTCATTGCATGACTATTGACTTTTGTGCTTGCATAGGGAATCACAAACCTTAACACCAATATTCTTACTAAAGCAAAATTACTCATCAACATGACTCATATATTATTATCCTCATATCTCAAAACTATTACAAAGAATCAAGTTTATTTTGTCCAATGATCTTCATGAAAGTTTTTATTATATCCCTCTTGAATATCTACCACTTTGGGACTAGTTTTGTATGTTGCTTTTGATAAGCTCAGACAAATTTAAGTGAAGAACATGAGCATAAAATTTTCTTCTCTCAAAATAATCTAAGTGAAGCATGAGAGAATTTATTTAAAGTTTTACTAACTCTCAAATAGATCTAAGTGAAGCATGAGAGTATTTCTTCAAAAATATTAGAGCATACCATGCTAAAAAAGATATAAGTGAAGCACTAGTGCAATTCCATAGCTCTCGAAAAATTTAAGTGAAGCATAAAGAGCAATTCTAACAAATCATAGCATAATTTTGGCTGTCTCAATAGGTGTGTCCAGCAAGGATACTTGTGACAAATTAAAAATCAAAACAAGCAAAGACTCGTATAATACAAGACGCTCCAAGCAAACTCATGATATGTGACGAATAAAAATATAGCCCTAAGTAAAATACCGATGGTCGTTAGAAGAAAGAGGGGATGCCACTCGGGGCATCCCCAAGCTTAGTTGCTTGTTTCTCCTTGAATATTATTTTGGGGTGACATGGGAATCCCCATGCATAGGCTCTTTCTACTCCTTATTCCTTCATCCATCATGATCTCACCCAAAACTTGAAAATTTCAATCACACGAAACTCAACAAAACCTCGCGAGATCCATTAGTATAACAAAACTAATCCTTACTTTAAGTACTGTAGAAAACCCATTCATATTTTGTTGTTGCATTATATCTAATGTATTCTAACTTTTCCATGGCTTAAACCCTTAAATAAAAACCATAGATCAATCAAAACAAGCACATAACACAATGAAAACAGAATATGTCTAAAATAGAGCAGTCTGTAAAGATGCGAATTTTAGCTATACCTCTGTAACTCTAAAAACTCTAAAAAATTAGGACAACGTGGGAAATTTGTATATTGATAACGAGTACAAAATTCAAGAGTTTATCATGCTCCAGTGGCCATCAAGGATTCTGGCACTAGGCGCAAAAGTTTATGATTTTCAACGCAATCAAATCAACTATCAACCAAATCATCCCAAAGGCTTTGCTTGACACAAACACTAATTTAAACCACAGAACACATCTAAACAGAGGCATCTTTGTATTTATTATTGGAAACCATCAAGAAAACAAAAATTAAAAAGATACAAGTTGGGTTGCCTCCCAACAAGCGCTATCGTTTTACGCCCCTAGCTAGGCATAACACATAAATCTCAAGTATTTCCATCTTTAGTTCTAGATCCATAGGATGCCCTCATGATTGATTCATATGGTGGCCTAATTCTTGTTCTAGAGAAGTGTTTCCATATCCTTTCTAAATGGAAATTGAAATTTAATATTCCCTTCTTTCATATCAATCACGGCACACATAGTGCGTAAAAATGGTATACCAAGTATAATTGGACAAGACAGATTGCAATCAATATCAAGAACAATAAAATATATGGGCACATAATTCCTATTTGCAATAATAAGAACATCATTAATTCTTACCAAAGGCTTTTTAATAATAGAATCCGCCAAGTGCAAATTAAGAGAACATACTCCAATATCGGTAAGACCAAACACATCACAAAAAGATTTCGGAATTGTGGAAACACTAGCACCCAAGTCACATAAAGCAAAGCACTCATAATATTTAATCTTGACTTTGATAGTAGGTTTCCATTCGTCATGTAATTTTCTAGGAATCGAAACCTCTAATTCCAACTTTTCTTCTAAAGCTTTCATCATGGCATCAATAATATGTTTAGTAAAAGCTTTATTTTGTTCATAAGCATGGGGTGAATTTATCATGGATTGCAACAAAGAAATACAATCAACTAAAAAGCAATTATCATAATTAAAGTCTTCGTAATCCAAAAGAGTGGGCACATCCCTAGTTAAAGTTTTGACCTCTCCAAACCCACTTTTATCAATTTTCTCAACGAGATTTTCAGCCTCCAAATTATCCGGACGCCTTCTAGCTAAAGTTGACTCTTCTTCAGTCCCTTTATCATCAATTTTAGTTTTGCTAAACAAAGAATCAATAGAAGAGACACCAATCATTTTAAGATCTTCATCATTTTTATGAAAGCAATCTATAGAAAGCGCTCTTTCTGAAAATTCTCTTTTAGCTCTAAGCATAGCGGTTCTTTTCTTACTTTCATCCATAGAAACACATAAAGCTTTAATTGATTCATAAACCTTGGGTACAAAAAAATCAACTTGAGATTTTCTACATCATGAGAAATTCTATCAATACATCTAGACATATCATCAATCTTATTCAACTTTTCTTCTGTCGTAGTATTGAAATCCTTTTGAGTATTGATAAATTCTTTAATATTACTCTCAAGATCAGAGGGGTTCCTATTATTATTGTAGGTATAATTACCATAGGAATTACCATAATTATTAGAGGAATTTCTAGGAAAAGGCCTAGGATTAAAATTACCTATATAAGCATTGTTATTGAAATTATTTCGCGAGACAAAATTCACATATATGGCATCACTATTTTGCTCAATCAAAGTATACAAAGGCACATCATTAAGATCAATAGGAGCATTTTGACTAGCAACCATTTGCATAAGAGCATCAACTTTTTCACTCAAAGAATTAATTTCTTCAACCAAACTGACTTTTTTTACTAGTAGGCGCTCTTTCGGTATGGCATTGTGAATACTTATCCCTGATATTATCTAGCAATTTAGTGTCTTCACACAAAGTAATTTCCATAAAAGTACCACCCATGGCCGAATCTACAATATTTTTAGAAACAAAATTCAATCCCGCGTAAAAAAATTGTATGATCATCCAAAGATTTAAACAATGAGTAGGACAATTTCTTAGCATCAATTTCATTCTTTCCCAAGATTGTGCAACATGTTCATTCTCAAGTTGCTTGAAATCATGATTTGTGTTCTAAGGGAAATAATTTTCGCGTGCAGAAAATACTTAGTAATGAAAGCGTCTTTGCATTTATCCCAAGGACCGATACTATTGCGAGGCAAAGAAGAAAACCAAAATTTGCGCGATCCCGCAAAGAGAAAGGAAATAATTTCAACTTCACAATATCATTGTCCACATCTTTTTTCTTTTACAAATCATGCAATTCTACGAATGTGTTTAGATGAGACACGTCACCCTCATTAGGAGTACCGGAATATTGCTCTTTCATAACAAGATTCAACAAAAGCGACATTAATACCACAAGACTCCGCACTAGTGGCGGGAGGAGCAATCAGATTACTAAGAAAATTATTATTATTATTATTAGAAAAATCAAACAACTTGGTATTTTCCTGAGATATCGTAACTACGGAGACAAGATTGCAAACAAAAACAAATCTGATCAGAAAATAGTGAACGAGGAGTAATTTTTTGTGAAGTGGGGGAGATGAAAACGAGAGGCAAATGGCAAATAATGTAAATTGCAAGGAGATGAGATTTTTGATTAGGAACCTGATAGATGTTGATGATGTCTCCTCGGCAACGGTGCCATAAATTTCTTTTGATGTCGCTTGAACTACGTCGGTATTTCCCCAAAGAGGAAGGGATGATGCAGCACAGCTACGGTAGGTATTTCGGTCAGTGACGAAACCAAGGTTATCAAACCGGTAGGGGGACCAAGCAACACTATGTAAACGGTACCTGCACACAAAGAACAAATACTTGCAACCTGACGCGTAAGAGGGGTTGTCAATCCCTCTCGGGTAAAAGATTGGTAAATAGATAGATTGATAGATGCAAATAGAATAACGGCAAATAAAATTCAGCGAGGTATTTTTTGGTTTTTGGTAATATAGATATGAAAATAAAAGCAAATAAAAATAGATCTCAAAGGCAAATAATAGATCGGAAAGCAAATATGATAAAGAATAGACCCGGGGGCCGTAGGTTTCACTAGTGGTTTCTCTCAAGAAATAGCACACGGTGGGTAAACAAATTACTGTTGTGAAATTGATAGAAAATTGAATAGTTATTACGATATCCAGGCAATGATCATTATAAGGCATCACGACCAAGATTAGTAGACCGACTCTGTCGGTGCAACAAACCCTGGGTTTGTTGTGCAGACTATGCACAGGCATAATGATAAGACTGAAGCACGAGGCCAAGATGTACAAGAGACCAAGAGATCCAAGGGGCCAACAAGCAGACCAGAGAAGCAAGGCATCACCGAGAGAAGGGCCTCCTTTGCCGGGCAGGCGAGCCCGGCGAGGGGCTGATGTCTATTACGCAACCTTCTTCTTGTAGACGTTGTAGGGCCTCCAAGTGCAGAGGTTTGTAGGACAATAGCAAATTTACCTCAAGTGGATGACCTAAGGTTTATCAATCCGTGGGAGGCGTAGGATGAATATGGTCTGTCTCAAACAACCCTGCAACTAAATAACAAAGAGTCTCTTGTGTCCCCAACACACTCAATACAATGGCAAATTGTATAGGTGCACTAGTTCGGCGAAGAGATGGTGGTACAAGTGCACTATGGATGGTAGATATAGGTTTTTGTAATCTGAAAATACAAAAACAACAAGGTAACTAATGATAAAACTGAGCACAAACGGTATTGCAATGCTTCGAAACAAGGCCTAGGGTTCATACTTTCACTAGTGCAAGTTCTCTCAACAATAATAACATAATTGGATCATATAACAATCTCTCAACATGCAACAAAGAGTCACTCCAAAGTCACTAATAGCGGAGAACAAACAAAAAGATTATTGTAGGGTACGAAAGCACCTCAAAGTTATTCTTTCCGATCAATCCATTGGGCTATTCCTATAAGTGTCACAAACAGCCCTAGAGTTCGTAGTAAAATAACACCTTAAGACACACATCAACCAAAACCCTAATGTCACCTAGATACTCCATTGTCACCACAAGTATCTGCGGGCTTGATTATACGATATGCATCACACAATCTCAGATTCATCTATTCAACCAAAACAAAGAACTTCAAAGAGTGCCCCAAAGTTTCTACCAGAGAGTCAAGACGAAAACATGTGCCAACCCCTATGCATAAGTTCACAAGGTCACTGAACCCGCAAGTTGATCACCAAAACATACATCAAGTAGATCACGTGAATATCCCATTGTCACCATAGATAAGCACATGCAAGACATACATCAAGTGTTCTCAAATCCTTAAAGACTCAATCCGATAAGATAACTTCTAAGGAAAAACTCAATTCATCACAAGGTAGAGAGGGAGAAACATCATATGATTCAAATATAATAGCAAAGCTTGCGGTACATCAAGATCGTGCCAAATCAGGAACACGAGAGAGAGAGAGAGATCAAACACATAGCTACTGGTACATACTCTCAGGCCCGAGGGTGAACTACTCCCTACTCGTCATCGAGAGCGCTGGGATGATGAAGATGACCCCCCCTCCGACAGGGTGTCGGAACAGTGTCCCGATTGGTTTTTGGTGGCTACAGAGGCTTGCGGAGGCAGAACTCCCAATCTAGGTTTCTTTTCGGGGGTTTCTGTATTTATAAGGATTTCTGGCGTCGGGAACAAGTCAGGGGGGGGGGAGTCTCTGAGTCATCCATGAGATAGGGGGCGCGCCCAGGGGGTAGGGCACGCCCTCCACCCTCGTGGATGGTTCGGGACTCTTCCGACCCAACTCTTGTACTCTGGGGGCTTCTTTTGGTCTATAAAAAATCATCAAAAATTTGCACGTCAATTGGACTCCATTTGGTATCCCTTTTTTGTAAAACTCAAAAACAAGGAAAAAACAGAAACTGGCACTGGGCTCTAGGTTAACAGGTTAGTCACAAAAATCATATAAAATAGCATATAAATGCATATAAAACATCCAAGATGGATAATATAATAACATGGAACAATAAAATATTATAGATACGTTGGAGACGTAGCAAGCATCCCCAACCTTAATTCCTGCTCGTCCTCGAGTAGGTAAATGATAAAAACACAATTTTTGATGTGGAATGCTACCTAACATGATTATCAATGCAATTTTCTTTATTGTGGCATGAATGTTCATATCCAAAAGATTCAAGACAAAAGTTTAATATTGACATAAAAACAATAATACTTCAAGCATACTAAGAAAGCAATTATGTCTTCTCAAAATAACATGGCCAAAAAAGCTATCCCTACAAAATCATATAGTCTGGCTATGCTCTATCTTCATCACACAAAATATTTAAATCATGCACAACCCTGGTTTCAGCCAAGCAATTGTTTCATACTTTAGTATTCTCAAACCTTTTCAACTTTCACGCAATACATGAGTGTGAGCCATGGACATACCACTATAGGTGGAATAGAATATGGTGGTTGTGTAGAAGACAAAAAGGAGGAAGATAATCTCACATCAACTAGGCGTATCAACGAGCTATGGAGATGCCCTTCAATAGATATCAATGTGAGTGAGTAGGGATTGCCATGCAAAGGATGCACTAGAGCTATAAGTTTATGAAAGCTCGAAAATAAACTAAGTGGGTGTGCATCCAACTTGCACTAGACCTAGGGCACTTTGAGGAAGCCCATCATTGGAATATACAAGCCAAGTTCTATATTGAAAAATTCCCACTAGTATATGAAAGTGACAACATAGGAGACTCTCTATCATGAATATCATGGTGCTACTTTGAAGCACAAGTGCGGTAAAAGGATAGTAGCATTGCCCCTTCTCTCTTTTTCTCTCATTTGTTTTTGTTTTTTTGGGCCCTCTCTTTTTTTGGCCTCTTTTTTTTTCGTCCGGAGTCTCATCCCGACTTGTGAGGGAATCATAGTCTCCATCATCCTTTCCTCACTGGGACAATGCTCTAATAATGATGATCATCACACTTTTATTTACTTACAACTCATGAATTACAACACGATACTTAGAACAAGATATGACTCTATATGAATGCCTCCTGTGGTGTACCGGGATGTGCAATGAATTAAGAGTGACATGTATGAAAGAATTATGAACGGTGGCTTTGCCACAAATACGATGTCAACTACATGATCATGCAAAGCAATATGGCAATGATGGAGCGTGTCATAATAACCGGAATGGTGAAAAGTTGCATGGGAATATATCTCGTAATGGCTATGGAAATGCCATAATAGGTAGGTATGGTGGCTGTTTTGAGGAAGGTATATGGTGGGTGTATGGTACCGGCGAAAGTTGCGCAACACAAGAGAGGCTAGCAATGGTGAAAGGGTGAGAGTGCGTATAATCTATGGACTCAACATTAGTCATAAAGAATTCACATACTTATTGCAAAAATCTACAGGTCATCAAAAGAAAGTACTACACGCATGCTGCTAGGGGAAGGGTTGGTAGGAGTTAACCATCCCGCGATCCCGACCTCAACCCATAAGGAAGACAATCAATAAATAAATCATGCTCCAACTTCATCACATAACGGTTCACCATACGTGCATGCTACGGGAATCACAACCTTTGACACAAGTATATCTCAAATTCACAATTACTCACTAGCATGACTCTAGTATCACCATCTTCATATCTCAAAACAATCATAAGGAATCAAACTTCTCTTAGTATTCAATGCACTTTATATGAAAGCTTTTTTTATTATATCCCTCTTGGATGCCCATCATATTAGGACTAAATTCATAACCGAAGCAAATTACCATGCTGTTCTAAAAGACTCTCAAAATAATATAAGTGAAGCACTAAGAGTTCATCAATTTCTTCAAAAATAAAACTACCATCATTTTCTAAAAAGATATAAGTGAAGCACTAGAGCAAACGACAAACTACTCCAAAAGATATAAGTGAAGATCAATGAGTAGTCGAATAATTATGTAACTATGTGAAGACTCTCTAACATTTAAGAATTTAAGATCTTGGGATATTATACAAACAGGAAGCAAAACAAAATAAAATAAATTGATGCTCCAAGCAAAACACATATCATGTGGTGAATAAAAATATAGGTCCAAGTAAAGTTACCGATGAACGAAGACGAAAGAGGGGATGCCTTCCGAGGCATCCCCAAGCTTAGGCTCTTGTGTCCTTGAATAATACCTTGGGGTGACTTGGGCATCCCCAATCTTAGTCTCTTGCCACTCCTTATTCCATAGTCCATCGAATCTTTACCCAAAACTTGAAAACTTCACAACACAAAACTCAACAGAAAACTCGTAAGCTCTTGTATAAGAAAATAAATCACCACTTAGGTACTGTTGTGAACTCATTCTAAATTCATATTGGTGTTATATATACTATATTCCAACTTCACTATGGTTCATACCCTCCGATATTACTCATAGATTTATCAAAATAAGCAAACAACACAATGAAAACAGAATCTGTCAAAAATAGAACAGTCTGTAGTAATCTGTAACTCTCGTATACTTCTGTAACTCCAAAAATTCTGAAATAAATTGTTGGTCCTGAGGAATTTGTCTATTAATCTTCTGCAAAAAGAATCAACTTAAAATCACTCTTCTGTAAAAAATGACAGCTAATCTCGTGAGCGCAAAGTTTCAGTTTTTTACAGCAAGATCACATTAACTTTCACCCAAGTCTTCCCAAAGGTTCTACTTGGCAATTTATTAAACAAAAGCTATAAAACATGATTACTACAGTAGCTTAATCATGTGAACATACAAAAACAGTAGTGGTACATATTGGGTTGTCTTCCAACAAGCGCTTTTCTTTAATGCCTTTTAGCTAGGCGATGATTTCAATGATGCTCGCATAAAAGAAAATAATTGAAACATAAAGAGAGCATCATTAAGAATATAACTAGCACATTTAAGTCTAACCCACTTCCTATGCATAGGGATTTTGTGAGCAAACAACTTATGGGAATGATAATTAACTAGCATAGGAAGGCAAAGCAAGCATAACTTCAATATTTTAAGCACATAAAGAGGAAACTTGATATTATTGCAACTCCTACAAGCATATATTCCTCCCTCATAATAATTTTCAGTAGCATCATGAATTAATTCAACAATATAACCATCACATAAAGCATTCTTTCATGATCCTCAAGCATATAAATTTTATTACTCTCCACATAAGCGAATTTATTCTCATGAATAGTAGTGGGAGCATCATATGAAAGTTGAATACTATAAATTGTTTCCACATTAAAAGAGTAATGTTCAGTAAAAGAATATTCAAAATAATGACAATAATCACCACTACTTCTTTTAACATAACTATCATCACAATAATCATCATAATTAGCAACTTTGTTCTCATCATAGTCAATTGAAACCTCTTTCAAAATAGTGGAATCATTACTAAATAAAGTCATGACCTCTCCAAATCCACTTTCATAAATATTGTAATCATCATAAATAGGAGGCATGCTATCATCATAATAAATTTGCACATCAAAACTTGGGGGACTAAAAATATCATCTTCATTAAACATACCATCCCCAAGCTTGTGGCTTTGCATATCATAAGCATAATCACTCTCATCATTAATAGTATGAATAATATCAATAGTATAGCAATTATTATCACCAAAATTTTCCAAGTTGGTGCCAAAAAGATTCTCAAGATTACAACAAGTATCATTAATTTCCCAATCATAATCATCACAACAAGCAATAGGCATAACAAAATCATCCTCAAGTGTATCATCATTCTTATGAGGCACATCAATAATAGGAGCAACATTATTTGGGAGAGATACCTTTTTACCTTTGATTTTCCTTCTTTTCTTCTTCTTCACCACATTATGTATGGGTATATTTAATTCTTCCAAGTTTCTTATAAAAAGGTTGGTTTAATAAAAATCTCCTCCTTGTTACCTGATTCATCATGAGAAAAATAGGAGGATATTGGGAAACCTCTTCCCATTCGTTAGTATTCTCTTCATCTTCTATTTGTTTTTTTGTCTTTAAGTAATTGGCCATATAAGGATTCTCAATGCAATTTACCGAACAATACATATATATTTCATTTAGATCAAAATCAATCATTTTCATGAGAACCTAATCTGGAACCTCGTTAGTTCCATGTTTCATTCCTTCATACCCTAAAAATAAACTAAGTTCATTGTAATGCTCAAGGCTAATTAAGTTATCACAATTTTTGGACACAATTCGATCATGAAATAATTCACATTGGAAATTGAAATGACCACTTTCATTACAAAGTTCAGAAGTAATGCGAAGAAGAGGACATAATTCTTTAGCACAAATATCTAACATCTTACGTAACCGTGTGGTTTCTAAATATTTATACCTCTTACAAAATCTGTCTTCCCTTTTTGGTATGTAATTGCAAACTCTATGCACTCCACAAAAATTGACATGCTTATAAGAAACATTTTTACCATGACTAGTGCAATCATCATTAGTACTATGGATATTTAAAGAATTCATACTCATCATTCAAATATTTAGTGTCAAACATTTTATTGCATTCTTCTTCTAACACTTTGGCACAATTTTCCTTTCCACCATTTTCACGAAAGACATTAAAAAGATGAAGCATATGAGGCAACCTTTTTGTATTTTTCTTTTTATAAAACAAACTAGTGATAAAACAACAAACCAAAAGATTCAATTGCAAGATCTAAAGATATACCTTCAAGCACTCACCTCCCCGGCAACGACGCCAGAGTAGGGATTGCCATGCAACAGATGCACTAGAGCTATAAGTGTATGAAAGCTCAATAAAAGAACCTAAGTGGGCGTGCATCCAACTTGCTTGCTCATGAAGACCTAGGGAATTTTGAGGATGCCCATCATTGGAATATACAAGCCAAGTTCTATAATGAAAATTCCCACTAGTATATGAAAGTGACAAAACAAGAGACTCTCTATCATGAAGATCATGGTACTACTTTGAAGCACAAGTGTGGGAAAAGGATAGTAACATTGTCCCTTCTATCTTTTTCTCTCATTTTTTCTTTTCTCTTTTTTTGTGTGGGCCTTTTCTTTTTTTTCTTTTTTTATGGCCTCCCCTTTTTTCCTTTTTTTTCTTTCGCCCGGAATCTCATCCCGATTTGTGGGGGAATCATAGTCTCCATCATCCTTTCCTCACCGGGACAATGCTCTAGTAATGAAGATCATCACACTTTTATTTACTTACAACTCGAAGTTAAAACAATATTGACTCTATGTGAATGCCTCCGGTGGTGTACCGGGATGTGCAATGAATCAAGAGTGACATGTATGAAAATTACGAACGGTGGCTTAGCCACAAATACGATGTCAATTACATGATCATGCATATCAATATGACAATGATGAAGCGTGTCATAATAAATGGAACGGTGGAAATTTGCATGGCAATATATCTCGAAATGGCTATGGAAATGCCATAATAGGTAGGTACTGTGGCTGTTTTGAGGAAGGTATATGGTGGAAGGGTGAGAGTGCGTATAATCCATGGACTCAACATTAGTCATAAAGAACTCATATACTTATTGCAAAAATCTATGAGTTATCAAAACAAAGTATTCAACGCATGCTCCTAGGGGAAGGGTTGGTAGGAGTTAATCATCGTGCGATCCCGACCTCCACACAAAGGATGACAATCAATAAATAAATCATGCTCCAACTTCATCACATAACGGTTCACCATACGTGGATGCTACGGGAATCACAAACTTTAACACAAGTGTTTCTCAAATTCACAATTACTCCACTAGCATGACTCTAATATCACCATCCTCATATCTCAAAACAATCATCAAGTATCAAACTTCTCATAATATTCAATGCACTTTTATGGAAGTTTTTACTATACCCATCTTGGATGCCTATCATCACTACAAAAAAAATACACTTCGGTGATGATACGTGTTTGTCACAGTAGGTCACGTTTTCTGTCATGCATGTACATCCATGACAAATTTATGACAGAATGAAGATAGTCATACCTGTGCTGTCGTAGAAGTGTTCCATGGCATTACCAAAAGGATCATCACGGAAGTGTCCACTTCCATGACGATAAATCGCGCATCACAAACGTGCTTTCGTCAAGGGTGACCGACACGTGGCATCCACCGTAACGGAACGCCGTTAAGCTACCGGGTCCGGTTTTGGATCCGATAACCCGTTAACAACACCGACCAATGGGGATTTTCCATGTGTAAAATCATCATTGGCTGGAGGAAACACGTGTCAGCTCACCGTTGGGACATATGTCATCCACTCATTGGACCAAAAGTGCCTATGATACGTCGACACGTGGCACGGCCCAACAGAGGCCCATTCCTGTGAAAAGGCCGGCCCGTTTGACTTGGTCAAAAGGTGGCGGGCCGGCCCATGGTAAGCCTGTTAACGGCCTGTTCGCATATAGCCCATTTACAGCCCGCTAACCCAGGGCCCGTTTACGGCCTATCTGAATTAGGCCCAGTAGCGTCATCTGGGTCGTCCAATATAATTCCAGCCCATTTTAACTTCCGGCCAATGTGTGGCCCATGACGTCTTTCGGCCCGTATGAGGCCCTTAGTAACCCTCGACCCATTAACGACCCGTGGTAAAACTGGCCCATATTGAACAATGCCCAACAGAGGCCCATTCCTATGAAAAGGCCGGCTCGTTTGACTTGGTCAAAAGGTGACGGGCCGGCCCACGGCAAGCCTGTTAACGGCCTGTTCGCATATAGCCCATTTACAGCCCGCTAACCCAGGGCCCGTTTACGGTCTATTCGAATTAGGCCCAGTAACATCATCTGGGCCGTCCAATATAATTCCAGCCCGTTTTAACTTCCGGCCCATGTATGGCCCATGACGTCTTTCGGCCCATATGAGGTCCTTAGTAACCCTCGGCCCATTAACGACCCGTGGTAAAACTAGCCCATATTGAACATTGTTTCACTTTATACCCATTAACGACCCATTATTCCGTTGGGCCGTTTCCAGCCCATGTTATCTTTCGGCCTTCTCAGGGCCCATGTATTATTGGGCTCATTTCCAGCATTTGTTTACTTTAGGCTTATTACTGTCATTTTCTGCTCGTGGGCCAAATTCAGCCCGTGGTTACAGTCAGCCCGTTTGTGGCCCGTTAATACGTTGGCCCGTTTTCATAGCGTCATCAAATACGGCCGATTAACGACGGCCCGTTATGGTCGGCCCGTTATGGTTGGCCCATGAATAGACGATTTCAACTCTAGCCCATTTACAGCCATAATGTGGTATGTTATTGGCCCATGTTTGGCCAACCGATCATACAGCCCGTAGAAGGCCCATTGTGTCTACAGCCCGTATAAGGCCCATTGTTTTTATGCCCCGTAGAAGGCCCGTTATTTCTACGGCCCTTAGAAGGCCCATTGTTTCTACAGCCCGTAAAAGGCCCGTAAAAGGCCCGTGTCCTACGGCCCTTAGAAGGCCCATTGTTTCTACGGCCCGTAAAAGGCCCGTGTTAACTACAGTAAATATGTAGCCCATGGTTAATGTGGCCTAGTTTTAAAAAAATAGGCTATTGCGGCCACTAGCAAACCGTGGAAAAAGAACTGCACTGACTACAAGAAAACAAATAAACAAGACAATAAGGAAATAAATAGGCAAGCAACTTACGCTAGGCTATCACGGCTATTACTCATATTACATCCACTGGGCACCAAAGTTCGCCACCAGTGCAAATATAGGGAACAAAGTAGCATATAAACGCCGCAGCAAAACAAGTCCAGATCTGAAACCACTTTAGAAGAGCTCAAGAAACAATATCCTGGGTACCCATAATGCTGGCAAGATTCTTAGCAAGCTTATTAACTTTCGCTTCTTTGGCGCTTAAATCCTCCAGCACTTGCTGTTGCACCAGAAAGTATGCATCTGAATTCTGCAGGGACTTCCTCGGTCCTTCGGCTTCCTGTCGCATAACATCTGATCGATGTCTTTCAACTTGAAGTTGAGACTCAGGAAGCCGAACTGATTCAGGCAGCGAGTTCGAAGAGCTGGTGCCAGCAGTAGTAGCGAGTAACTCGAACACTACATCAAGACAGGACTTTGGGGTTGTCTCAGTAGGGGTGGACTAACGAGCTGCTCGGCTCGTTAAGCTCGTACTCATTAAGCTCGTCCTCGTTAAGGCTCGGCTCGTTAAGCTCGCTAAGATTAACGAGCAAAAAACCCTGCTCGGCTCGGTTCGTTTGAAGCTCGTTAAGCTCGTGAGCGCTCGCGAGCGCTCGTTAACAGATTATTATAAAGTGTTACAATCTACACTAGGAGTGCTATGTGTGGTTTTTAAGATGAAATATGGTGGCTACAAAAAGAAATAAACTAGTTTGTTCCCTCCTATATTGATTAGATTGAATAGAAGAGCTAAGGTGCTACTAAAAGTTTGCCATGTAAGATAAAAATATGTATTGTGTTGTTACTAATGAGCTTAACGAGCTACTCGTGAAACTCGTTAGCTCGCTCGTTAAGCTCGTTAAGCTTAACGAGCTAAAATCAATGATTGGCTCTGTTCATTAAGAAGCGAGCTACGAGCTTAACGAACCGAACTATCGAGCGCTCACTAAGCTCGCGAGCTACGAGCTTTTGGTCCAGCCCTATGTCTCAGTGTCTTCAATATAGTTTTTATCAGCTTTCTTGGAGAACAACATGGATGTCTCACTGTCTTGAACCTGATCTGCATTACTTCCTTTACCATTGCATAATGGGGTACTCTTCTCCAATATTTTATCCGCGTTCTAAAGGAGAAACAAACAAACACATCACATATTTACAATGTAGTATATGAAACTCATTTTGGTAAACCAGTTCAGTAGTAAGGTGGACAGGATAACAACATGAAACAAACATATATCTATGTAGTATGGTCACTGTATGGTCTATATCATTCTAGTTTATGTTGCCAAATCAAGATAGATACAGTCCGAATCATATCTATTTAAGACAAATCAACATAGAAAGAATATAAGTGTGGGAAACTACACAACAATAACAACACTTGTAATGTGCATGGCATGAGAACATAACTTTTTATTCAATTGAAACTGAAATCAAAATAGAGCAAGTTACAATAGCAAACACGTTAAAGAACCAGGTTTAAAACATACCTGTTGCATCATTGGAGTTTCAATTGCATCCTTCAAATTTGAAATTAGTTGGCATGATTAAATACAGTGATGCAAGAGCAAAGTAGTATGAACCATAGCTACGAAACCTGACCTGAGAACAATTCTTCTTCTACTTTAAGCGTTGACTTGGGGTTCGGAGTGGTGGTCCTCGTGCTTTGGGCACTGCAGTTGCCTTACTAACTGCTCGTGTTTGGGTGCTCTGTGGTGGAGACGGTGCTGTGTCAACGGGAACTGGGTTCCTATCTGCCGGGGTTGGGGTTAGAAGGGGTGTAGCTAGTTCTCTGTCCAACTGGGTAGGGGTACAATCTGCGTGAGTTTGGGTTATGCGTGGTGGGGCTGGTTCTTGGGCATGTACAACCGTGGTTCTATCTTCATCGACAGGTAGCACGATCTTTTCTGAAGACCGTGTTTTTACTCCCACAGATACTGTCGTCACCCCCTCCAATTGAAATGGCTGATAAACAAGAAAAGTAATTGAATTTACAGACATTGTAAGATAGACAGGTGCAATGGATAGTAGGGAAGAAAACATGGCATGAAATAATTCACATTTATGTTGTCTAACCAAACAGAATAGCAGGACATAATTTCAAATATATGATGGCTAATTAAACAGGATAACATGACACAATTTCACATGTATGATGGCTAACTAAACATGATAGAATGACATACTTCAAAATATGATGACTATGTAAACAAGATGACATGATATAACCCCTGTTCAAGAATTCATCCGATTAACCAGTTAACTTGTCGATTAATCCCTACTCGTAGGGTCCTCGAGTAGCCGATAACCCGATAAATCGTCCGATTAATTGATTAAATGGCCGATTAACTTGCCGATTAGCCTATTAATCCCCTACTCGCCAGTTGACCGAGCAACTACCAGTTAACGATTTCCTCAACAATGGATATAACTATACGATGTGTCTATTAAAGTGGTTGGCATGCCATAAATCACAAACATGACGTCGATGGAAACATGATGGCATGATAATTCATGGATAGAATGACATAATTCAAAATATGATGACTATGTGAACATGATGAGATGATATAACTATATTATGTCTTTGGAAAATGGGTTGGCATGCCATGATTCAGATACATGCTGCCTATGTAAACATCATGGCATGATATAATTCAAAATATATGATTTGTATACTAAGGAAGTGAGTAGAGGGCAATCGCATATATGATGTGTCAACTAAGGAGATGGCTTTCAATATCGTGTATATGATGTAAAAACTGAGCATTGCAATATGACATATGCATGATATGAGTAATATAACCCTGCCATGTTTGAGCATACACCTCAGGGGGATAATAGGACTGGTCATCTGCCTCTGAATCCTCCTCTGAAAAGCTATCTGTAACCAGCAACATATCTGCTTCACCAGGTAGCACTGTCTGCTCTCAAGACCTTGTTTTCACTCCAGATTTGTCCATCACCAATTCAAATGGCCGATGCATAGGAAGAGCAGTTGAATATACAAACATTGTCGACAAAAGCAATGAGAAATACAAAAAAAAGGACGGCATGATATAATTCACAAATATGACGCTTGGCTAAACAACATGGCATTGCATAATTCAAATATAAAATGCCTTGCAACAAGATAGCATTGCATAATTCACATATATAATGTCTTGCAAAAAGATGGCATTGCATAATTCACATATATGGTAATTAGACACTAAACATGTGGCATTCACAGAAACCATGTCTAAACTAAGCAAATGACATAGAAATGTAAGATACCATACACACGATATGAGCAACCTAACCCTGCCAAGTTAGAGCATGCGCCTCGGGGGGGGGGATAGGACTGGTCATATGTCTCTGAATCCTCCTCCGAGGAGTTATCTTCCTCTTGATTACAATCCTAAATGGGTGGAGGGGGGCTGCCTTTGCGGCCACCATGGAGCGACGTCTGCATGAAATTTTATTGCCACACAAGGCTCGTCTCTTTTGCTCTACATGTTCAGTTCCATTGTGCACAATAACTGACATGCATAGGAATAAAACATAGTGAGATTATGTAAGGAGTGCACGCACAAATCCAGAGTGAAGGTAGCAAACTGTGGATAGACCCAAAACCAATGATAGCAGGCAGATAATAGCTTTAGTTAAAAAATATAGATAATGGCTCCTTTAATGTTTGTTTGCCCCCAACATGAAACTCATAGTAGACACCCGAGATTAACCAGATAGTAGACATATAGTACTGATTGCTGACCCAATATGCACCCCACAACCATTTAAAAAATCAAATTTCAGCATAAGTTTGGACCTGAGTCGGAGTCTAATAGGTGAACACGACGATAAAGTAGCATGTCATCATATTAAGCGATGCATAACGTAAGCAGACATGAAAGAGTGCGACCTCTCTTGCGGACCCGTGTAGTCCTCAAGGTCATCTGCTCAGTTGATGATGGTAATGCAGTTGTCGTGGCAGCCGACGGCGGGGAAGAAGATCTGAGGCGGCAAAAGACAGTCTGGAGAGCGGATCCCTGCTGTGGTGAACCCTTCTGTCATTAGAGCAGCTGAGCTGGGGTGGAACACAGCACCGCAGGAGATGGACAAACCACACAAGGTTTTCTTTGACACATATTTGTAACAGAAGTAATTGTGTAAGGGATTGTTTGAATTTGAGGATTCTAACAATGCAGGGATAGGAAATAGACAGGAACAGGATAGAAATGCACGTGCAAAGCAGAGAATTTAAAAACACAGGATTTCTGCCAATCTGGTGTTTGGTTCACAAGAATTGAAAGATCACACGATGCAAAGAAGCATGGTGAGATTAAGTCAAACCTCAAGAAGTGTACAACCTATTTGGCGAAGCCATGTCGATCTCAGCGTGATTGGGTTGGCCGGTGAGGATGCTCCGGCTGACTTGGCTGTCGGAGGAGGGGAAGAAGATCTTAGGCATCTCGAGATGGAGCCCGATGTACTGCTCCACTGTGATGGAGGGTTTCGTCGTTGGAGCAGCTCCGGTGAGTTGTACGACGCCGAGGCTGAAGCAGGACAAGAGAGACAACGTTAACATGAGTGGAATTCTAATAGCATCTCCAATAGATGACGTAAAATACATAACCACAAAGTGCTAGATGTATACATCAGCTGCTCATCTCTGAACTTAACTGTCGAAACTGAATTTAACTGTCAAAACTGAACTTAATCGTCGAAACTGAATTTTGCTGTCGAAACTGAATTTAACTGTCGAAACTGAACATAATTGTCGAAACTGAATTTTGCTGTCGAAACTGAATTTTACTGTCGAAACTGAACTTAACTGTCGAAACTGAATTTTGCTGTCGAAACTGAATTTTACTGTCAAAACTGAACGCACTAGAGGTGAGCCTACACGTCAGTCGACTGACCTTTTCATCTCTGGTCAGTCGATTTTGCAGCCGTTGGATACGAAATCAAGGGCCTGCAGTTCATCTTCAACCTCCACCCCCCTGAGCCGCCAGCCACCACCGGCCAAACAGCTGCCCCCGCCGCCCGCGGCTGGCGGTGTGCCGCCCCGCCCACCCGGAAAACACTCCCCACCACCGGTCCACCGCCGCCCCGGCCATCCCTGTAGCCCCCCCGTGCTGAGCTTTTTCTCCGGTGATCCACACGCCACCGCCGGCGACCACCGCCCCCACCCTGAACCCTAAGATAGATAGTGGGGTACCTCTCCGGCGAGCCCCCCTCCCTGCTGTGGCTGGTTTTTCCTTAACTCCAGCGAGCCCCCACCCCCTGAAAATGGACTGACCCAAAAGTCGATTCAGTCGACTGAAGTGTAGCTAAATCGGAGCAGCATCACAAGCAAGAGCAAGAGCGAGAGCAGCAGCACGAGCAAGAGCAAGAGCAAGAGCAAGAGCAAACGCTAGGGACCGAGAGCAAGAGCAGAGCAGAGCAGTAGCGCGAGTGAGAGCTAAAGCAGTAGCAACTCCTACTGATGTGGACGTCGCCACAGAGGGAGCGACACCATGGAGGAAGTGGTCGGCGACGCTGCCGTGGATGGAGCCGCACCGTGTTAGCTCGGGACCGAGCGCTGGCGGCACCGTGAGATCGAATCAAGAAGAAAATGCGGCGATTAATGTACAACCTCTTGGGTGGCGCTGATTAGGCTGCAGCTTCATCCGAGGAAACGGCGATGATGATGCTCTTCCAGTGGTGCAGGTGAAGACGGTGGTGTGGGAATGGAGGTGGCGCGAAAGACGAGGGGCACGTCGGGGCATCTCCTTGGAGGTGGAGGACGGGGTGGCTAAACCGGCAGGACAACCAGATCGACGACGGATCCTCATCCAGTACGATGGATGAGGGACATCGAGGTGTTGCTGTGGACGACGTCGTCGGGGAAGAGGCTCCAGCTGGGTGGCGGAGGGAGGAGGGTGTAGGGCTTCACGGGTTTTTCCGGCCTCGGGGTACGAATGGGTGGGCGGATGGGATGGGAGTGGGGAACCATGGCTTTGGGACGCGCTTGTCCAAAATGTGGGGTAAGTTATGAAAGTACCCCCACCGATTGGAGGCGGTTCTTTCGATTCAAGGGTATCACGAGCATTTCGCGTGTCAGGATTTCACAGGAGGTGGGAGTTTTGCGCGCGTTGAAATTTTGGAATAACAAGGCGCGGGTTGAGATGAAGGGAGTTGTCGGAGCACAACGAGACAAAGATATATCTTAAATATTTCGGGCTAACAAGGCGCGGGTTGAAGAGGTGGGAGTTTCGCAGCACGATAGACATAGACGCTAGCTTGAAATTTCGGTATAACAAGGCGCAGCTTGAAATTTCGGGAGAACAAGCTTAACGTGTACCCAAAAAAAGACAATTTAGACTAGTATGATATACTACGTACAATGTGTTTAACACGCACAACACACACACAAACACCATTTAGACTAGTAAGGTACACGTGCATTGCACGCATGTGATTTGGCAACCAAATTATGAATAAATACCACATTATAGCATGTAAGCTTTGAGTCTTATATGCATGATGTAGATGTTCGTTTAATTCTTATAGTTCATTTCATTCAAAATCATCTAGTTTTTATAAGAAAGCTAATCTATTTTAAGATTAATGGAATTGTGCGTTGTAAGGCATAAAGTAAAAAAAATCATGTAGAAAAACATTTGGGCAATTCTGATACAGAAGATTCTAGAACAAAGAAGAAGTGCTTGTGTTTCGAGGTTTGTGCATTATGCTTAAGTTCAACCATAGAGTCTTCTAGATTGTACATGTGGAAAAATCTGGTGGAATCTAGATGATATCCAATGGCCAGTAGTGCTCAAATTTGCCAGCTCTGCACCATCGTATTGGCCTCATCCAACGACCATCTTTCAAAGTTAAAGTTATCCACACACTATATATAAAATATAAAATTTAATATCCGATGGTGAAAGCCACCCATCATCCCACGTCCACATCGATCTATCTATACCTCTCTATATAGGATTACATATATAGCTACGACACCCACATTAATTATATATCCAACGCCCCCTATCATCATCCATGCCTTCCGCTTCATCTCTTAAACGCGGGCACAATGGCAAAGACAGGGGGCAGCAAGGGCCCTGCCCCCTAACATCACTATATATTGAGGCTAATATGAATGTGATCATTAGACAATTGCTGGTAAAAATGGTTTAGGTTGATGAATTGGCGCTCCTCGTAAAGGATTAGCAATGCTTGCCCCCCTAGCTCATGGGACATTTTTCATGGCTCCGCCACTGCGCGCAACTGCGCACGTTCTCGCCCCCTCTCTCTAAATGTCGATCTCGCAGTTGTGCACTCCTTCATAGTCTCCCTCCACTCGGCCCCTCGCACCATCTTCTAGCCCCCACCGGATTTTGCCACATGTACAATCTAGCAGACTCCATGGTTGAACTTAAGCATAATGCACAAATCTCAAAACAAAAGTGGTTCTCCTTTGTTCCAGAATCTTCCATATCATAACTGCCCACACTTTTTTCTAGTTGAACTACCATTACTTTTTTTTAATTTATGCTTTACAACGCACAATTCCATGAATCATAAAATAGATTAAGGGCTTCTTTGATTCAAAGGATTCTCGAAGGAATTTTGGAGGATTCTAATCCTTAGGAATTTTTCCTATCTTGGCTGTTTGATTCGTAGGATTGTAAACCATAGAATTTTTTCCATATGATTCATTTGCACTAGATTTCATAGGAAACATCCCATCCACTCAAACCTCTTTGAAAGAATTCTGCGTTTTTTCTATGCACAATCAAACACTCGTACCATCCTGTAGGATTCAAGACGACATTCCACTCTAATCCCATGTTCTTCCTATTCCCGCGTTTTGGAAATCCTACGAATCAAAGAGGCCCTAGGTTTTTTTTATAAAAACTAATTGATTTTGAATGATATGAACTATAAGAATTAAACGAAGGTCTACATCAGGCATATATGACTCAGAGCTTAGATGCTATTGTGTGATATTTATTCGTAATTTGGTTGCAAAATCTGACGCGTGCAATGCACGTGTACCTTACTAGTACTTCGAGTATGTGCAAAATACAATGGCACGCTACACAGTGTCTCTCTTACAGTTCATGAAGCCACGTGGCACATGTGGAGGCATTGTCGCGACATCCATGTGTGGATTGATCACAGTGACGTGCTGCTGGTTCCAGAAGAATGTACTCGTCTTCCCTGAGCCGCACTGGCGGTACATGCACGAAGCGAAGATGTGCACGCACGCCACGCACGCACTCATTCCCTCGCACGCGCACGCAGGTACACGGGCGGACGCAATTTTGTACCAAGATCCACCCCATGTGATAATTTAACGCGTGTAAAGTCCTTCACTTCATTGATGGTCAATTAATACAGCGCATGCAAATTGAGTGGACGTGAGGGCGGAAGAAAGACATTACCACTCCACTGCACGCATGGGAGTAGTTAAATCATGGGTTCCTAGTAGTACTTCCATTGGTCTCCTTTGTATTTTGTGCCAATTTTTGACAGTAACATAATATTTACGCATCTGAGGAGTGTAGTCTACTTGAAATTTATGTTCCACTAAACTCATCGGGAGCCGTTTCGGGCTTCGAAACCAAAAACCATCAATTAATCTTTACCTTGTTCCCATCACATTCGAAAGTACTAGTGCTACAATTAAGTGCAAGCCTGGTCACACCTACCAGTACGTACCAAATCTGAACGTGTTCCATGCAGGTTTTAGTACTAGTACTAGTACTTAGGTTATGAAAAGAGGAACTACCTAACCGAAAATTAGTCTACCTTCCTCCTCATAAGTCCTCCTTCTTCGCCCGTCCTTGCCATGGCCGGTGTGCAGAGCTCTATGTCGAGAACTACTCGTAACAAGCGAGCGGCAACCATGGCTGTGGAAAAAAGAGAGGGCTCGCCGCCACGCAGAGACATCGAAATATCTCTCATGGGCAGGCGATGGCTCCCAGGAGCGCCCTAGACACGGAGGCGAACATGCCGAGCTGGCGGCGCTGGAGTCCTTCTCCCTCGACGGCATGCCCGATCAGCTCAATAAGCACCTCAATAAGCAAAAGGAGTTCATCCATGGCTTGGTGGAGCTGCTGAAGGAGAGCCTTGACGAAATGCCCGCTGAGCTCAATGAGCAGGGGGAGTTTACCGCCGGCTTGGTGATGCTGCTGAAGATGAGCATTGCCTCAGAGAAGAAGGCGACCGGCGAAATCCCGCAACTTCAGAAGGACAAGGCGAAGCTCTGCCACAAGCTCGACCTGCTGTAGGAGGAGAAGGCCGGCTGGAAGAAACTACATGAGAATAGTAGTTCCTCGATGAAGATGTTGCAGGCCCTCGTCATGGAACAGAAGGAGGAGTTGGTGAAGCTACGCATCGAGCACCCGGCTGCTGTCAAGGTTCGTAATGTGGGCGTGGAACAGATGATGAAGGCTCGTGTCGAGAAATCCCGCATCATGGACACAATGATGAAGATGGCGGAGGAGACACGGAAGGAGATGGAGGTCGTGGAGGTGATGAAGAAGCAGTTATGACTCCGCGGCCAGCAACCCTTCATGTAGTGAGAGCAGCACCCCGGACTTGTGTGTGAGTTTTCCTTCTTTTTTTGGGGTGATAATCCTCCTTCTTCTTTTGCTCATATGTTTCTTATTTTGCTTCGGGTGTTTCGCTGCACGTGTCACCTTCTCTGCGAGGCATGAATAGAACAATGCTAAAAATGAGATGACTAGCAAATTAGATCATTCTTTATCGCCAATAGAACAATGCTTCTTGCTAGTAATATATAATAAGAGTAGAGAGTAGAGGATATGGCACTAGGCTGCCGTGTTTCGTGCTCCTCCGTCGTACTCCACTGGAAAACTTGAGTATACCACATGGTTCTTTGCTCCTCCTCAAGTCGTCGGCACATTTATACGAGCAGTCAAATCACAAGGCCCCGCCTTCCAGCAGTAATGAGCCGTCAAATCACAAAGGCCCCTCACCTCTCATGAAAAGGACCAAGCTAGACTGCCCCGCCCTCTAGCCTTTTAATAATTTTGAGCGCGTCTCGTCACATTCCAAATTACTACTACTACCACGCTATATTTAATTGCAAACCTGTTCACACCAATCACAACCTAAACGGTTTCCCACTTAGGAGCGTACTAGTAGTACTCGGTTATAAGATAACTACACATTCCTCGTAACTCCTCATCCACAAAAAACAATCAAGTCAATCAAGCCATAGCCAGCGTGAGTTCTAGGTCGAGAAATTTCCAACAGGGAGAGGTGAGCATGAAAGAGGAAGCACGAGAGATGTCCCGCCTCGTCGCGAAAACAATCGACATATCCAACCGCGCAGCAGTAACAGCATAGAGGTCCGCCGCGCCGCCGAAGCTGCACAGAGGTCCCGCCACGCCATCAATGTAGCAGACTGGTCCGGCCACGCCGCGGAAGCAGCAGAGATGTCCCACCGCACCGCCAAAGCAGCAGGGACGTCCCGCCGCGCCGCGGTGGCCTAGGAAAATTTCTCGCGGGCAGGCGAGGACTCTTACAGGCGCATGCATGCGATAGTCCATAGCCAGATGGATTAGATCTCCGGCTGGGCGAGGATGCAGGACGAGGCTACCGACATCATCCGGCAACTGGGGAGAGCAATGCGAAGCTCCGGGGCGAGCGTCACCTGCTGAGGGCGAAGATCGCTGGAAGGGCGAAGCAGGAGGTGGAGACTGCTGCCGTGTTGCAGAGGACGGGTGTCATCATCAAGAAACTTATGGACGAGAATGCCATGCTCCGCATCGAGCGCAACAGGCTGGTGGAGGAATCCATGGGTGTTGCCAAGCAGCGTATTAAGGACATGAAACTGATGAAAGAGAATATCGCCCGCCGCGAGAACTAGTCTCCGCGACCTGCAGCGCATAAAGAAAGTAGAGATCAGCGAGCCAGATCGTTGTATGCGTCTTCCTTCTTATTTTGCCCTTGTGTATTTCAGGCGTAGCCACATGTGGCTTTTCTAATTATCTTCCTAATTATGTAAGGCAATTATTATCCACTCTCGTCGTCCTTATATATATTCATCAGTCTTGCTATAAGTCGCAGTAGATGCTATATAGGTCCGTCGGATCTTACATCAAGATCCGTGCAAAATTTTCTTTTCAGATTTTCCTTTTTCTCTCTTAAATCTCAGTCGAGTGAGACATTGCCACGCTATTAAACAGAGGCTCGGGCGCCATTAATGGAGACCTTGGGAGAGAGGTGGACAACATATGGAGGTTAAAGGGCTCTCCTCCCGATAAGCACGCGTAGGGGTCTGATCGCACGCCTCCCATACTCAAATAGCTACCCTGCATGATGCCTCCTAGTTAATAAAAAAAGGGTATGCGTGGCGGCACATAAATGGTAAATAGAACGCCCACGGTTTCAATAATACTTGTGTTTCCGATTGTAACGTGACAGCACTTGTTCCAAAATGACTTTGTTGATTGTTAATGTGTGCGCCTTCGCAAATCGGAGAGCAAAATTACCACAGCATGTTGGTGCCATGTCATGGCACCAAGACAAGTTTCATGATTTTCATGCATGTTTCGGATTTACAGGAATTAAAAACCCAAGTTTCTCATTGTTTCCAGCCGAGCCATGACGCCGAGATGTTTGAATTTCATTTCCATTTCTGGCATGGGACCTAGAAATTTACCCGAGGACACACATGTGATTTTTCAACCAGCTTTGGTGCACGGGAGCATGTGCTTGTATTTAAAATTTGAATTATGCACACAAAGGTGACACGTTCCCTCTCAGAACCACGAGCCTTCATGAGAGAAGCTCCGGTTTGCAAGAAACTTATACCAAAACTTGTTCCTACTCTGCAATTTTTTACCACAGCATGGTAGTACCATGACATGACACCATGCCAAGTTTCGTGATTTTCAGGCGTGTTTTGGATCTACAAGAATTTTAAAACCAAGCTTCTCAATGTTCTCGACCGAACCACGATGCCCAGATGTTTGAATTTCATTTCCATTTCTTGCATGGGACCTAGAAATTCACCCGAGGACACACATGTGATTTTTTAGTCAACTTTGGTGCACGGGAGCATGTGCTTGTAGTTCAAATTTGAATTATGCACATTAAATGACCAAAAACTCAATTAATGTATAAAAAAGGCCAAACGAACCCAGAATAATTCCAAAATTTAACAGGTCACTCATATAGTTCTATGTTGCCTCTGTAAAGAAAATCTGGCGGGAGGCAGCGTATATTGTTTCGCACACAAAGGTATAAAGAAATAAAGAAATTAGCCCTACTTAATTCTTGGGTTCTTATTATTTATGGCACTAGTTGTGTATCACTACTCAATTTTGCCATTAGAAGTTACAACTACTCAAAAAATGCCATCGATCTGTGAGATGCCTGCTCAAAAATGCAATTAGATATCTAAAAAATGCCATCGTTATGTTAGATGTTTGCTCAGAAATGCCATTAGACATTGTTATTTTCATGTCAAACCCGTTGACCATGTTACATTACAAAAATAAGCAGATTCTCACAATGATAAGTTAATGGTGTCCAGCACAACACACCCCTCAAATAAAACTAAGCACCCTGGAATTCTTTGAAAAAACTAAGCACCCTGAAATTCTTTGACAACTAAACTGCTGGCCATATATATATTGTACGTATATAATGTCAAGAAACGAGTGGTAGTACTATACCAACTAAAAGATGAAATGTACGAAATATAACGAGAACAAACATAACATAGTTCTGCTGGGGGCTCAACACAACACACCCCTCAAATAAAACTAAGCACACCAGAAATTAAACTAAGCAACTAATCCGGTAGACACTGCATTAGAACCACCATGAGCAACGACACTGGCACCTTACTCGGAGTCCTCATCCACGTCCTCGACTTCGTCCTTGTCCCTCTTCCTCTTGGGCGATACTTCTTTGCTTGAACCACACACTTGGCTCTTACTCTTCATCCAACCCTTGTAGATATTGAAACAAAGGTAGCCATCCATTACAGTGTAGTGGATGTGGTCTATATCTAGTATAGTCCACTGCCATGCACGATGAAACATGTGCGGAGGTTTCTTCAGTTCACCGTACATAGGATGAACCATGGCTCCTGCCAGGGTGAGCATTGAAGGCTAAGAGGAGGACACCAGGCGCTCCTTCTGGAGATCGAAGGGCTGGCCTACAACGAGGCCTATCCGACCCAGGATTTCCTTGTCATTCCTAAAGTCTACAGTAACAAATTTGACTCGGCCTCCCTTGAGGAAGTTCATAAATTCCTCGCACTCAAGGTCGGCATGGCATATGTGGTAGACCAAGCATAAGTCATGCACGCAAACCTGGATCACGGCGAGCTTCTTCTTCTCTGCCTCCTTTAGTTTCTTCTCGCTTCCCAGGATTGTGGTGTACTCAACATCTAGCCCAGCAACCCACTCATCATTTGAGTTTTCGAACATGCGTTTGAAGCGAGCTAGGCATTCTTTCATCGTTGCGGAAGAACGGGTGTAGATGACGTCGAACTCATCGCCGGTGATGGTTCTAACCTTGTACTCACCGCCGATCATGGATATTTGGGACGCCGTGGATTTGGGAGGAGGGTTAGGATTAGTGGAACTGTCGTAATGTGAAAGGACGAGACGACTAGGAGCGGTTTATCGATTGTAAAAATGTCGAGTGGGGGGGGGGGGGGGG